>ML058547.1:0-600000 GCA_003013855.2 Liriodendron chinense
TATCAATCATCATACGCATTTCATAACAAAGCAACTGCCATCATACATGCACGCATACATAGGATCGATGCACACACAAAATCATAGATTGAACCCACAATACATCCACACATTTAGTCTAAAAAGTAGCCTTGACAAGTCCAGGTGCTTATAAGTAAGTACTGGACAGAGTCAGGAAACAGTTTCAGCATCATACATACGCAACCGTTAGCACACAACAACTTTACAGGCAATCGGAACACTATAAGCGCACTCTGGCAGACATACTCTGAACCTGCCTAAAATAGACAGTTGCAAGCTGTGACGGGCCAAAGTAGGCAGTCAAATGCAGGCCCAAGGCACTAAGCTCCAATCGTGCTTGAATTTTAAAGTGATCTAGCCTCAAACAGCACTGAATTTGACTGAGGAACGGAGCTGGAAATGCCATTTCTCCACCAAGTGCAAAGCAGGGGCTAAAAATGAGAATTTTAGCTAAGTGTTGGGCTGACATGAGCCCAAGGTGGAGTCCCAGGCGCATGTGGCCCCTCACATGTGCCCAATCTCTAAAAAATTGAGAATGAAACTTCATTCCACAAAGTCTCAGGCGCATGCGCAATCCGACATGCGCCCGGCTCAGAAGAAGGGGATGAACAAGCTTGGAATTCAATGCACCAGGCGCATGTGCATCCTTACATGCGCCCACCTCTGATTTTTGGGAAAAGACGAAGTCCGGGCAATGCCCTGGGCGCATGCCCAGAACCACATGCGCCTGGGACATGCGCCCACATCCTTAGAGGTAATTTCACATGCGCCTGAGGGAAGTTCTCCATCAGAAAATGAATGGCAGGCCACATG
Source organism: Liriodendron chinense (assembly GCA_003013855.2). Classification (NCBI taxonomy): domain Eukaryota; kingdom Viridiplantae; phylum Streptophyta; class Magnoliopsida; order Magnoliales; family Magnoliaceae; genus Liriodendron; species Liriodendron chinense. The sequence goes on from ML058547.1 coordinate 835, forward strand.
CGCCCACAAGGGGACCACATGCGCCTGTACCCTGAGGGTGATCTCTCTCACCTTGGGAGAAATCAAGTTTTCTGACTCAGAAAAGTGTGGAATGACTCAGTGAGTCAACTATTTATACTTGAGCCTAAGGGACCGGTGCACTGCACTAGCATGACGTAAGCATCCAGCGCAGCACACCAGGGGGGCACTTGTTGGGGCTCAAATTTGTACCCATTATAAAATAACATCCCATGGTTTAGTGGCAATGATTTGGATAAGTTTTGAGGCCAGGAAAGCCCTGAAAACGCCTGCACAACCCTGATCGCTTGGTAGCGACCAAAATTCGTAAACAACATTTTGGAGCGAAACTGGACATGCGCTTCACCGCCAAATGATCCGAAATGTCCTAAACCCTTAACCTGCAAGTTTCGAAGTCATCCGGTGCATATTTTTACCTGCGCACCTCGAAATACGTTTCGTCCCTGCCCGGAACTGACAAAAGGGGTCCGTAAGCCTACAACTACCATTTCGGAGCGAAACTGGACATGCGCTTCACCGCCAAATGATTTGAAATGCCCCAAAACCCTTAAATAGCAAGTTTAAAGTCATTACGATGCATATTTCCATGCGCGCGCTCCCCGGAACAACATTCCTATACGACAAGCCGACCCGGAGGCTCCAAATTAGGAAGTACCAAAATTAACAACATCTGGACTTCCACACCCCATCCCGTTCATTCAAGAGGTTAATCATAGCCTAGAAGTGGCTTGGCGACAGTGAGCGCATGTCTAGAAAAGGTAGCTGTCCTCTGGAGATCCCCCGTCGGAGTTGAAATGCTGAAATTTTCTAAGTGCTGGAATCCTGAAAATCTGGCTAAGTAGTGGGAAAGCGCCGGCAAAGGACATGCGCCTGGCCTCCAACCACATGCGCCTGGCCTCTAAACACATGCGCTTGCATTCTAGTGAATTAAACATTTTTCCGAAAAGCGCCGGGAAATGTGCCGGTAAAGCACATGCGCCCGGATCCACCACATGCGCCTGGTGCGTTTTTTTCCACATGCGCTTGACATAGTTTCTGGCACATGCACCGGGAAATACCCGCCGGGTAGACCCGAACCCGATTTCCCTCCTATAAATAGTGAAGTCACTTCATTACATCAGCATGAGATCATCCCCTGCCAACCTCAGAGTGATGTAAGCACCACATGCGCTTGCTTTCTCTCCCCTCGCCGGATGCCTTGGCCGGAGTGGATTTCCTCGCCGGAAACCCTCGCCGGAAAGGGATTTCCTCACCGGAATCCCAAGTTCAGGAAGAAAATCCTGAAATTTTCTAAGTGCTGGGCACATGCGCTGGCTTTTTCCCAACATGCACTGGCTTTTTCCCACCATGCGCTGGCTTTTTCCCAACATGCGCTGGTTTTTCTTCCCAACATACGCTGGCTTTTTCCCAACATGCGCTGGCTTTTTCCCAACATGCACTGGCTTTTTTGGCCGAAAAATCCTGATTTTCTCTAAGTCTGGGAGGGACATGCGCCCACTCTCTGGGTCCAGGCGCATGTGCACTGCCACATGCGCCCGGAACACCTCTCCGTCATCTGTTTTCCATGGAAAATCATCACATGCGCTCGGATGATGACCACATGCTCCCGGATGATGACCACATGCGCTTGACAGATGATGCAATACCACATGCACTTGTAAAATGGTCACATGCGCTTGAAAAATAGGCACATGCGCCTGTACACACTCCCCCATGCGCCTGGACGCTGATGGGAGGAGTGGACCTTCCGTCGCACGGCCCGCCTTCGTCCGGGATCCGATTTCGATGAAACCACAGCCGCCGGATGCGTCTCGATGAGATCTATCCATCCGCCGGATCAGATTCTCCAACGGTCAATGATAAGTAGCCCAAATCAATGTTTTGATCCAAAATGACCAACACTTAGCCAATTTGGCAACTCTGGAAATCCATCCGAAAGAGCCGAAAACTGCGAAAATGAGAAGAATCGGGCGGAATTGGACCGAGCCCGAGAGGGAAACTTTTCTTCTACTTGACATGATACATCATAATCATGCACCGCGACGAGGTTATCCGATCTCAGGACCCCCAAATACTCTGATCAAGCGGACGGCAGGTCCACTACTTAGTCATTTTCAGCCCTGGGAAGTGCCCTGTTGGCTAGAAAATTGACTTCTACTAAGCGAATCGAAACACGATCGCACCGCGATCTTTGTGGACATAAACCATCCCTGTTCCAAGTCGGTCATCAAAAATATTCACCGAATACCCTGATTAGACCGCAGACAGGTCCACTACTTAGTCATTTCCAGCCCTGGGAAGTGCCCTGTTGGCCCGAAAATTGACTTTTGCTAAGCAAATCAAAATGCGATCGCACCGTGATCTTCGTGGACGTAATCCACCCATGTTCAAAGATGGTTATCGATAATATTCATCGACTTCTCTAATCAGACCGCAAACAGGTCCACTACTTAGTCGTTTTCAGCCCTGGGAAGTGCCCTGTTGGCTTGAGAATTGACTAGTGCTAGTTGAAATCAATCGCGATCTCAAAGACGCCGAGGCAAAGCTGAAGCGCTCAGGCTATCCAACAGCCGAGTTAAGCATTCACGGGGCACCGATCCCCATTATTCATAAGAAATTGGCATGAACAGGAGTCCATCGGACCCTATACTTAGCCATTTGCAGGCATCGGAGATAGCCGATCCAGCCCATTGAATATCGAAATCTTCAAGAGATCTTGGCTCGACAAAGCCTATCTGATCCCATACAGATCATTGGAAAATACTCAGAAGAAAGAATGCTCTCAAAGCCGAGTCGCCCGACTCCAGAAGAAATACATTTACTTTACTGTACAAAGCTCTATTCATCCCGGATAAAGGTCCGAGGCTAAACCTAAGGGGTTATGGTTACCACGAGAAACCACAAACAAAGAGTTCTAACTAAGCTTGAAACATCTTGCTATGGACTGCCACTATGAAAAAGACCGTCGATGCCCTACCCATCGACAACGGGTCCGTCGGTTGAGCTGATGAGGTAGTTGCGGGCTTTCCTAAGGTCACCCGTCATAAAAATACGGGCGCGGGCTTTAGTTATGCCGACCAACATTTCGAGGTTCGTGTATTCCAGCGGTCACCTGTTCACAGTAACAGGCGCAGGCCCCGAGTTGCACCACTCGATTAAAACCCTCGTTCGGGAACGTTGCGGAGTGCTTTCCTAAGGTCACCCGTCATAAAAGTACGGGCGTGGGCCTTAGGTCATGCCGACCAACATTCGAGGTTCGTGTATTCCAGCGGTCACCTGTTCACAGTAACAGGCGCGGGCCCCGAGTTGCACCACTCGAATCCTGACAGTCTCTCAACCCGGACACACCGAAAGAAAATGGGACATAGACATCCGGCGTGTCTAATAAATGTGGCTCAGTCCATAACAAGAAAATAAAGGTCTACACGACCATGAACTCAAGACCATAATCCCCGGTGGATTAGTCTTTTGCCTTCCAATCAAGGGTGATCAACCGTTGATGTAATTAAAGGCTCGTGACCAGTATCACAGCCTGGAATGTAAAAGATCTCAGAATCTCTGGAATAAAATTCGCCTTGTGATATCTCTCTCTTGTGTACACTTTGTGATTGCTTATGATTGTCTATGAATGTCTCTATACTTAGAATTCCCCCAGAATAAAAGAAACACGAAAAAAAGAAAGAAGGACTGCTGACGAGTAGGTCTGATCTTTCCCCCTTTTTCTAAAAAGCGTTCTAACAGTCGCAGACTCGCGAGCACCAGTAGGCTCGCATCTCATATCCTTAGGAGGGAGGCCTCCCTCCCTCCGATCGCCTTTCGGCGAATTGTCGGCGACTTCGATCACTGGCTGACCGCGAGCACCTGACGGTGGAGTCGCAGTAGCCGGAGGGGGCATGGCGGATAGAGGGGTCGCGTTAACCGGAGGGGTCGTGGTCGTACGAGAAGTCGTAGCGACCCCTCCCGAGCCGACCCCTCGCGATTGAGGACCGCTAGCAGACCCATCAGCGGGAGCAGGTGCATTTGAGGGACCCCCGTTTTTCTTTTGCCTCTTCGAGGCCGTGCCCTTCAGACGGGGAAGTACCCCTAGTGCACCTCTTTTGTCGCCAACGTTCGTCATTTCTTCTCTGGAGATGCGACCCGCTGCACAGAGATGACGAGACTCTAATACGACGTTGACGTGGCGTGTAGTCGCAGGAAGCTTGTAGACTCTAACTAATTTCTCATTGAGTCCTCCCCGCAGGTTCGACTTCACACCAGTTGGGATTCCTGCGAACAAATAAGAACGCACATTAAAACTTCAATGGAGCAAAGGTTTTCTTTCTTTCGGACAGATAAAACGAATACTTAACCCACCTTCGCCAAAACGGCGATTAACGTTATGGCTTTTGGGGTCGGAGCCCAATTCGGACTCCCAGTTGCCAGAAACGTAGAACCACTTCTTTCTCCATCCCGGGCAGTTGGAAGAAGGGTTCCCCAAAATGAAGTTATTCCAGTGCCAGAAGCAGAGGTAGTACCAACCCTCGCTAGCTGGAGCCTTCTTCAGCTGGAATAACCTCAAAAATTCCTCAGCGGTTAACTCCTCGTTACCCGCCTGTTTCCAAAGGACGAAAGCACTGAGAAGAACCCGCCAGCCGTTAACTATAAGTTGGCCCGGGGCAATCTTGTAGAGACGGAGGAAGTTTCATATGAAGGGGTGGAGGGGAAGACGTACGCCCACTTTGAAAAAATATTCATAAACAGCCACACACCCAGGTGGTGGTGCATCGGCTGTCTCCCCTCTCCCAGGCAATCTGAATGAAACAGAGTCTGGGACCCTATATACCTCTCTAAGGTTAGAGAGTCTTTCCTCCGTCAAGATGGAAGAGTAACCGGAGGCGGAATATCTCCCAGCCGGTACTCTGGCGTTATTGGATTCGGAGGAATCAGGGGTTTCATCTCCCAAAGGAACAATCTCTTCGTCAGAGATTTCCGCCATTATAAAAGAGAGATGGGAGGAAGAAATGAATAAGAAGAAAGAAAAGAAGGATACCTCTGTAAAGAGGTTTTTTACTCCGGAATAGAGAAGGAAGAAGAAGAAGGAAACCTCGCAGCAAAAGGAATTCGAAATGGAGGATTTTCGGCTAAGTCCGATATTTATACGCAATCATCCGGGTTGATTTGATGGACACGTGGCAGCTTCTTATCCGGCACACCAGACGAACGGGCGATGGCATTAAATACGGAAACACGTGGCACCCGATGCCTCATTTCTGGCGGCAGAAAAAGCTGCGCGAAAGCTAGCCATCATAAATGCGGAAGCACGTTAAGTGAATCATGCGCGATTTTCTCCCAGCACCCAGCTGTCAGCACTAGCAAACCCTTGGCATAGTTCGTCAATACCAAGGGTTTGGGGGGCATCTGTTGTAGGCAAATATAGTCTAGCGAGAAGTGAAGGATCGCGGCAATAATGAATGCGAGCAGTCAAGCTCGTGCTCGCGATAAGGGGTCGCACATCTGGAGTGCGAGCAGCTCAGTTCGTGCTCGCGATAAGGGGTCGCGCATCTGGAATGCGAGCAGCTCGGCTCGTGCTCGTCAGAAGGGGTCGCATCTCCCGGATGCGAGCAGCTCGGCTCGTGCTCGTCAGAAGGGGTCGCATCTCCCGGATGCGAGCAACTCGGCTCGTGCTCATCAGAAGGGGTCGCATCTCCTGAATGCGAGCATTCCTGACACGAGCAGCTCCCGAATCAGAGCAATCATGAGTTTTTTTGGACGGTCTTCATAGTTCCAGCACCCGATTCCCGTCGAGCATCTTGTCCAAATCCCTCTGCGACTCCAAGCAGGGCTACACCCAGTGCGGTGGTCTCCGCCCTTTCGGCGTCTCCTTCCTTTTCGCCGACTATGACTCCAACTACAGCTTCCAGCTCAACGTGAGTGATCAGCGCTATTACTACGCCTATCAGCAGCCCGTATAGGTCGATTTTGGGCTTATCTTCTCTTGTGGTTCCGAATCTCGAGGGATTGCTATCAAGAAACGTGATTGTCGGAAGAAGTCATTGGGTTAGATATTGCCTCTAAGGATAAGGATCTTGTCCCACGAAATCAGCGGGATTTCGGTATCGTACACGACATCAGCGGGATCTCGATATCTTACGTAACAGATTGGATCGCTTCAGATCTATATAAAGGGATGACTCCATTAAAAGAAAGGTACACAATATTCAATCTCTGGCCTGTTTTTGCCTGGTTATTCTTCTTCTTGCTTCGGCCTGACTTAAGCATCGGAGGGCTAACGGCTGGACGCCAGCCACCCTTAGTTGCTTTCTGTCTTCTTTCAGGTCCGGCGGAGGAAGGTATCTATTGGAGAGAAGGTGAACGTCCGGAGGATCCAGTTACAAAATCTAACGTTAACAGGGTGGATCCAAGTTTAAACACCTAAGTTGTGAGGAACCTAATTTAAACTCCCTAATAATGCCGATGTGCTCAAGGGGTGAGTACTTGAACCAAGAGTGGAGTAGACACATAGTCGAACCACTATACATCATTGTATTTGAGCACATTTATCATTATGCATTGCGATTTAATTGTTTAATTTGAATGGTTAATTAGAATGTATACTAGGCACTAAATAGGCACATTCACACACAAGATGTATGTTACTAATTAGAGTAAACTTGAGCTAATATGATCCATTCTCATATAGTCTACTTAGGTTGCATAGATTAGGTGCTTGATTAGTTTAATCATATGTTAATCTATGCATGCTTAGACTAGGTTGCTTAATTGCTTAATCATATGCTAGTCTTATGATTGGACGTACTTAGGCTTTGAAATCGAAGTGTTCTTATTTACTTAGCTTGTATCGTTAAATATCATAAGCAGGCGAAAAGATTTAAAAAAAAAAGTCTTAATCACCCCCCCCCCCCCCCCCCCCCCCCCCAGGACTTAGCTATAATTCTAGTTGCTCCACACTAATAGCTTTGAACGCATAGTGTCTCAAGTGCTATCAAAGTGATGCAATCTCAAGTGATATTGAAGGTAGGCCCACATGATGGACGGTAATATTAATGGTGGCCCCCCTCATGATGGATGACCAACATCAAAGGTGGGCCCTACATAATGAACAATGCACATTAAAGGTTAGCCCTTATGATGAATAGCCCACATATGAGTTAAGCCCCGCATGATGGATGACCCACATCAAAGGCGAGGCCACACAATTATCCACATCAAAGGTTAGCACCACATGATAACCATTGGATGTGAGGCGGACCAAATAGACTTTAGGGATAATTACTTATGATATTGGAAACCAAATATGTTTTGCTACTTTTTTATTGATAAGTATGTTGTTTAACACCCAAGTCCATAACTCAAGTGGCAAACTAAGTGAAGATAGCCTCATTTCAACACTGAGGACATGGTATTGATTCCCATAGTGGGGGTGGCTAATATTATGATGTGACTGACAAGGGTGGGCGGGTATACTAACAATGGGGTGTATCAACTAACCTAAAAAAAAAAAAAAATGTTGTTTACCACACATATTTATCCACAAAATAAGTAGAAACCGAGGTAAGCTAATTATGACATAAGTAGCTTATCGAAAGTGATTTACAGTCCAAATGCTAATCTTTGGCCCGTTTGGATTGTAAGTTACTTAAGATAAGCTACTTATTTGATAGGTAACTCATCTTGGTTTCTACTTAATTAACAAATAAACATGTTTGGCAAACAACATAGTTATCATCCAAAAAGTAGAAAATTAAGGGCCCGTTTAGATGGTAAGTTGCTTAAGATAAGCTACTTCTCTAATAAGTAACTTATCTTGGTTTCTACTTAATCAACGGATAAGCATGTTTGGCAAACAACATACTTATTATCCAAAAGGTAGAAAAACATGTTTGATTTCCAACATCATAAGTAATCATCTCTCAGGTTTATTTAGTCCCCCTCACATCCACTGTCCATCATGTGGGGCTAACTTTTGATGTGAATCATTCATTGTGTGGCCCCACTAATGTGGGCCATCCATCAATGTTATTGTCCATCTTGAGGGGCCCATCTTCAACATCCACCACCCATCATGTGGTGCCCACCTTTGATGTGGACCATCTGTCATTTGGGCCCACTTACCATATGGGTCATCCATCATGCAGGGCCCGCCTTGGATATGGACCATTCTCATTAGCCCGACATTTGATATGGACCGTCCATCATGCCCACCTTGATGTGGATCATGCATAATGTGGAGCCCACCATTATTAATTGCCCATCATGTGGAGTCCACCTTTGATGTGGACTATCTATCATGTGGGCCCCGCCTTCAATGTGGAGCCAACCTTTGAAGTGGACCATTCATTGTGTGGGTCGTCCATCATGCAGGCCCATCTTGGATGTGCACCATTCATTATGTAGGGCCCATCTTTGATGTTGGTCACGTTGCACACCAACAATGTCTATTCATGTGGGGCTTGCCTTAGTGGTAAACAACATGCTTATCCTTTGCCTCTTTTTCACCTCTTACTCCTCACTTCAGTAATTTGTGAAAAAGTAAAAAAGCTAAAAATATTAACTGAAGTGATTATATAGTTTTAAGTGAAAAAGTAACTTAGTACTAATCATAAACCAAACTTATGTGAAATTATTACTTATCTACTGCCGTAAGTAGAAAAAGTAACTTATTTGGTGGCATCCAAATGGGCCCTTAGTGTCTATTTCTATTTATTTCAAGGATAGGATGATTATATGGGGTTTGTAAAAATGAATCCAAACACACATGGAGTTTGGCTCAAAACATTATTTAGCAACAACTCGTGCAACCAAAATGAAAACCCTGACCTTCACCCGAAAGGTGTGCCTAGATAGGTTGGTAAGATCTCAACCATTACTGGGCATGCTGACTTCAGTCAACTTGCTGTGAAACATTAATTATTTGACTCTTGATCTCTGTTAATAGGGCCACCGATCAGGCGGTCAGCATCATCATGTCTGTTTCGAGCTATAGACCCATTTAAAATGTGTCCTGTATGATATTTCATTGATCGAGTTTCCTGCATACGGCATAGACACAACTTTACCAAAAGTAAAGTGAATAGTCTATTAAAAAAAGAGAAAGTGCCCATCGTGGACCACTCATCAGGTGGGGCAAAGCTCAAAAGATCCCCATACAATCTGTTGGTACAAATGGTTAGAATAATTTAACCATTGTGATTACACCTGATAAACAGTCCAGATCACGTTCCTGACCGACCGTGAGAACTGATACCCTACCTCTGGACTCATGGGAAGTCATGTGCCGCCACGTCATTGCAGCCCATGTGGCATAGACAAATGAGATCAGAACCGTGTATTAGGTAGTGTCATCGAGATAACCCGAGCTGAACTGGTAACGAGAGATCGCCTTGAGGGTTTAGACTCGTCATCTCGACTTCCTACGAAGCTCGTCTTCCAAGCATGAAAGTCATACTGAGCCAACCTCAGGCTCGACCTTGGGGCAAGTCCGGGAGTAGACTTGATCACCAGATCAGCCTCGGCTCTATCCTTTAGCGATCCCCGACCTAGATCACCGCCGACTTAATTACAGGCGAAAGACCAGGGGAGCGACCGGAAAGGATGGACACGTCACTAGCCATTACAGGCACAACTCACGTCTTTGAGAATTATGTCATCTAGCGGGAAGCTCTCCCATAACCATAGCCACGATCATGGCCATGTCAGAAGCCCACAATTACTCCTCTGATAGCTATAAATGGGGATCCTTACTTTATCGAGAGGTACGCATTCTTATTACACTAAAAAACAATCTTCTTCTCCTAGCTCAATATCCATCTGACTTAGGCATCGGAGGACTAACGACCAATCCCAAGCCACCCTCTTAGCCTTTTCTTGTCCTGTGCAAGATCCAAGGTGTCAAACCTAGTTGGGCTGTTAGTAGGGAGATGCCTCAAAACTTCAACCCCAGTGGTCATTCTGACCACTTTGTTTGTTGTCCATAAATCTGTAACAATAGATTGTCACCGTCTGTGGGAAGACGACAGTTAAGTCATGTTTTCACTCGAACTAAGAAGGTTTTAGATCCTCGGAGTCTCCATTCACCTACACCATCAATGGCTAGAAAAAGAAAGAACAGGAGAAAAGTGCCTATGGTAGAGGGGCCATCTGACACCCCTTACGACGATACATACGTGGAGGGAGAAAATGATCCTCAGACCCCTACCCTCCATGTAGGAAGCTCATCCCATCGGTCTGCTTAGCAGAGTGGGCAACAACGGTCTCACAATCGTAGTGGCTAAATATCCACTCTCGAAGAGCAGGTCGGCAAGATGAATTGACATATGGGGGGTCTAGATCAACAGTTTGGAGGACTAGCACAACAATTGGATGAAATCCATACCATCTTGACCAGCCTGGCTCCACCGCCTCCACCGCTAGTTCCCCGCCCTCACATTCTAATAGAGCAAGGGAAAACTCAAGGGCAGGATTGCCTCAGCAGCAACTGTCTCGCTAGGACAAAGTCAGGGCTCAGGAAGATGATGCCATTAGCCAAGCAACAACCATGCGGGCCCGTCACATAACCAATTTGCCTCCGAATGATCTGAAGCACCAGTTAGCGGAACGACGTTCAGCTCGGCAAGGTGAAATTCTGGATCAGGTCGATGACAACATCCCCGCCTGGGACGTGGATATGAAAGAACTCAGGGAACGAGTTGGCGATCTGCAGTGGGCACAGAAGGCCAAGGCCTAAATCACCATCAATGCTCTTGTGGACTCGGCAGAGTCTCCCTTCATTGACGATCTATAATCTGAGCCACTTCCGTAAAACTTCAAAGTGCCACAGCTAAAACAATACAACAGGGGGGGTGACCCCACCGAGCACTTGGAGAACTTTAAGGTCCAGATGCAGTTCCTGGGTGCCAACGGTAACATCATGTGTAAGGCCTTCCCGCTATCTCTGACGAGCTTAGCCTGGACCTGGTTTCGAAACTTGAAACTGAGGTCCATCAGCTCACTCGCCCAACTCAACAGGGCCTTCGCGACTCAGTTCATCCGAAGAACCGAACTAAGGAAGCATTCGACCCACCTTGCTGCAATTAGATAGAAGGACGATGAGTCCTTGAAGGAATACCTCGCTCGCTTCAATTACGAGGCAGTCCAGATAAAGAATCTGTCTCAGGAGGTGATGCTTCACAACATGATTGGGGGGTTGAGGAACCAGAAGTTTCTCTGGTCTATCACCTAAGATCCACCCCAGTCAGTAGTTGAATTTTTGGATCAGGCGTAAAAACACATCAATGCGTAACAGCTAGTCAGTGCACACCGATCAGTATCAAAAGGAAAAGAGACGAAAAGCGATCACGACTCTAAGAGGCAAAAGGTAAAGCCCTCAAAGGGTCATCTAGTTGGGACAATGCTCCCCGAGGAGCCAAGGAAAAGGCCCTCGTGTCCCAATACACGTATCTGAACATGACCGTGGACCAGGTATATCTGGCTCTCAAGGGCAAAAACATGTACACCCGCCTGAGTAAACTGAAGACCGATAATGACCGAAGGATTCAATCAAAATATTATCTCTTCCATAAGGACCACGGTCACAATACCGCAGACTTCTATGACTTGAAGCGCCAGATTGAGAACCAAATCCAACAAGGGTTCTTGCTTGAATATGTAGCCTAGCATTAAGACAACCAGATGACGATTAGGACGATGTGCAACAAGATCAAGTTAACAACGACCTCGTCGAGGAGATTCACACCATTTTTGGTGGCCCGATAGGAGGGGATTCTAACAACGCTTGGAAAGCTTATGCTCGTCAGGCTCAGACATCCGAGCCTGGGCATTCAGTCAACATGACGAGCTAACTTTCTAAACTCTTAAAGGTCAGCTCTTCCACTATCACTTTCATTGACAAAGATGCTCAAGGGGTCCTGCACCCTCACGACGACTGTTGAGCTCTTGATTTATACATATCTAACCCCGTTTCATTACATTTCATGCATGATTTCTATGATTAAAGGACTAATTTAATGCATATTTGTGATTGTAAGAATGACAGAGAGAAGTTATGAATTTGATGTTAAAAGGGTCTCTTTGGCCACTCTGAAGATCAAGGAGAAAAATCATTGAAAAGGAGTCTTGAAGAACTACATCAGAAGACCTGGATTAGCTAGAAAATAAAACAAATCAGCAATCATATCAGAAGGCCACCGGGCGTCCGACCATCACATGGTCAGGTGCCCGAAATTTAGAGGATTTCTACTGAACCCGCTGGACGGTTCCGAACCTAACCGGGAGCACGACCAACACATGGTCGAGCGCCCGATATTCAAAGAGGATTTCATCAAAATGTGCCGGACGAATTAAAGCATGGTCGGGCGCCTGACCCAAACCTGACTAGGCCCCCGACAACCGGCGTAAGTACGTAAAGTTTTACACAATCTGAGGCTGTGTGTGGTTTTTCTTATAAAAGGACACCTTGGCATCCTTGCTAAGGTATCCTAGAAGAGTTCTAAGTTTGTGGGGAGCAAGGGAGATCATTGTGGAGCGACCGCAACTCCTCCAACTCTGTTTTTTCTAGTTTTCTATGCTTTTAATTAGTTTCTCTTTTATTTTTAGTTCAAGTATGACAATGCTTGGCTAGAACCTCTTAGCTAGGGCTTAGAGGTGAAGCTTGTAGCTAGTTTTCATGTTGAATTTTTTAATTTAAGTACATTTACTTAAAGTTTGGATTTTTAAGTTCTTGTTTGAACAAAGTTGGTATTTTTGGATGTTTTATGAGAGTTCGTGTGCTTCGAATATGGGTTCCTTACAATTCTCTGAGATTATCATGTTTGGATTGATTAGATTCAAATTGGAGTAACCCTAAAGCATACCATAGTCTTGTGGCATGGTTGTTACTTCGAAGGCAACATGGTTGAATTCTATGTGCTTCATTAGAACTAGAATCTTATTTTCTGACTTAAGTGGGATCGTTATGTTTGAATGCTTAATCTTCCAACTAGATGAGAGATAGAACTTTGAATCTAGTTGTGTTTATGCTTGGATGAATGAATTCACATGGAACTACTATAAGTGGATCCTTAAGGCCTTAGTTTCATAAATTAATAGATTTTTACAAAAGTTACTGTTTTTTTACTTAGTTTATGAAATCAAACTTCAAAATTGCTTAATTCGAAGTTGGTTAAATAGTTTGAATTGGTTTACCCTAATTCCCTGTGGATCGACCTCGGTCTTACCAAGTTATTACTACATCACAAGCCTTGCACTTGAGGCGAGAGAACAAGTTTTTGGCGTCGCTGCCAGGGAATCTAAGTTAAACGGTTTTAAATTGTTTTAGTAATTATAGAAGTAGAAGTAGTTAGGTTTTACTATTTTCTTAGGATTTGTTTTTTGAATTATAGAACTAACAAGATTTGTTTTGTTTTATAGGAAATTCTTCTAGTTTAAGCAAATCAGGTACTATCCTTCCAACTTGAACTATTTCAGTTTTTAGTTTTTATTTTCAGATTTTGTTTTTAGGACTTAGGATTGTTTAGATTTTGGATTGTGTAGTTTATGTCCCATTGGAAACGTGACCACAACAATTGTCTCCAAACCGAAGGTGGTTTAGTTGGACCACTCTCCATTCATAGACGAGTCTGAAAATCTGTAGAACATTGTGAAAGTTTGGGAAGTATGGATCAAACTCCATTAGGGAATCCTCCCCACCCTACTCCAACTACAAATGCAAATCATGAAGGAGTATGAGAGAATGAGGTGCATAGTGCTCCTCCAATGAGAGCTTTACGAGACTACCTACAACCCGCCCTTACAACTACACACTCTTGCATGGTTTTACCAAAGACTGGGGGAACATTGATATAAAGTAGGGGCTAATTCAACTTTTTTCAAAGTTCTATGGGTTAGATTCTGACAGCCCATATCTACACTTGAAGGAGTTTAATGAAGTTGTTGCTACCTTGCAATACAATAATGTTTCTGAGGATGTCATCAAACTTAGATTATTTCCTTTTTCATTGAAATAAAGAGCCAAGAGTTGGCTCCATTCTCTTATACTGCATTCGATAGGATCATAGACTGAGATGACTCAGGAATTCTTAAAAAAGTTCTTCCCGGCTTATAAAATTAACACCCTTTGAAGATCTATAATGAACTTTACGGGAAAAGAGGGTGAGTCGTTCTTTCAAAGTTGGGAACGGTTTAAGGAACTCTTACTCACTTGCCTACATCATGGAAACGAAAGTTGGTGTATTATTAACTTCTTTTATGATGGATTAAATTCCAACATTGGCCAATTTGTAGAGATGATGTGCAATGGTGAGTTCATGAGCAAAAATCCAGATGAGGCATGGAGTTACCTAGATATGTTGGCCGAGAATGCCCAATCATGGGATACTTCAGAAAATCTAGTAATCTCAAACCTCCTCAACAAAAAGAGAAATGAGGGATTTACATCCTTAAGGAGGAAGATGATATGAATGCAAGGCTAGCCAACCTCACAAGAAAAGTCAAGGCCATGGAACTAAGCAAAAGTGGAGTTTCTAAGTCCATGGAAGCTATTGAGAACGTATGTGGAATTTGTGCCACTAATGTACACTCTACGTAAGATTGTCCTACAATTCCTGCATTTCAAGAGTTGTTATAAGAATAAGCAAATGCCACATATGATTGTCAATAGCCTTTTAATGGATCGATAGGTAACACGCACAACTTTACTTGGAAGAACCACCCAAATTTCAATTGGAAAAATAATCCCATGGGTAATTCTCCCAATTCTCAAGGAGGGCCAACCATGCAAAACATGACCCCACCTTAGTTCTCAATGGAGGATACTCTAAAGGAATTTATGCAAGGGCAAACGCAAATAAATCAAACGAACCAACAAATGTTCCAAGAGCTTAAAGTCTCGGTTGATGAGATTAAGGGATGCTTGAATGCTAGGGAAGGGACCTTTCCGGCCCAACCTCAGCCCAATCTAAAGCAAACACATGAAATAAGTATCCCTAATCTCCCCAACCAACATGTGGAGCAATCAAAATCCATCACCACTCTTAGAAGTGGTAAGCAAATCGACAAATCTATTCCAGTGAAGGCCGACAACCCTAATAATCCGGTAATTTCTGAGAATGAAGAGGAAACCAACTTAGCCTCACAGGAAACGGAACGCGTTTTTAAGCCTATAGCATGCCCTTCGAGATTGATTGCTCCAAAAACTCTCCCAAACTCTCATGACATTCTAGAGGTTTTCAAACAAGTTAAGATCGACATTCCTTTACTAGGCGCAATAAAACAAATTTCCTCCTATGCCAAGTTTCTAAAGGACCTATGCACAGCTAAATGCAAATATAATGTGCAACAAAAGGCCTTTTTGAATGAGCAAGTGAGTGCCATTCTCACCCAATAGACCCCCCCAAAATTTAAGGATCCCGGTAGTCCCACAATCTCTTGTATCATAGGTGACTACCAGATTAAGCGTGCATTATTAGACTTGGGGGCAAGCGTAAACTTGATCCCGTACTCGGTATACGAGCAATTGGGTCTTAGTGAATTAAAACCCACCAAAACCACGTTGCAACGTGCTGATAGATTCATCCGTGTACCGAGAGGGATAATTGAGGATGTATTAGTCCAAGTTGACAAATTCTACTATCCGGTCGATTTTATCGTATTGGACACACAATCGGTTATGGATACTAGCACTCAAATACTGATAATTTTGGGCCGTCCATTCTTGCCTACATGAAACGCAATCATCAATTACCAGAATGGGGTGATGCAATTGTCCTTTGGGAACATGACATTGGAGGTAAATGTGTTCCACTTGAGTAAAAGGCATAGGGATGATGATGATGTCCATGAGGTAGACTTCATTGAATCCATTGTAGAAGAGGAGTTTGTTTTAAATCAGAATCTTGATCCTCTAAATGTTCTTTGCTTCAATCCTTTTGAGATTGGGGCGATGATGACAGTCCTCATGAGATAAACATGATAGAATCTGAGAATGGGGAGTATTTCCAACCCAATTTACCTGAAAGCTTGGGGACATGTTTGATACATTCCAAGGATGAATTCAATTCTATTATTAATAAGACCTTAGAAGTGTTAATTTTTAAAAATTTATTTGACAAATAACTAATTTCTGATTTACATAAATTTGTTATGCAGGAATTGGAAGAATTGGTGCTTGACTTACCTACAGAGAGGCCAATTTCTGAAAGTGTAGAGGTTGAGGACCCACTCCAACCTACACAAAACTCTGAGAAAGAGGAAGACGTAAATGGTCCAAATCTGAAAACTTCCTCCCTTGAGGTCTCCTACACACTAGAGAAGTGTTTAGCTTACTTTGAAGATTGGGATGATCCCATGATTCAGGATATAGTACACGCCTTGAGAGAGACCCCTCCGGTGCCTAAAAAGCTTCCTTCCACAAAGTGCCAAACTAAAGAATCGATTGTGGAAGCACCGGTAAAAAATGATTATGTGGAGACCATCCCAATGTTTGAGAATGAACCGATTGAAGTCTCCACATCTCTTTGGTTTGTTCAAACTGAAGAACACCACTTTTAGGAAACCCAAATTTGACAAATTTTTGCCCAAACAAGATGAAAAGGAGATCCATATTCAATGATTTCCAACCAATGCAATTCCCCCTTCCTAGTAAATGTGACACTTTTATTGAGGAACCCGCTAAAATTTTTTAGTGGGATTTTCAATGGGTTAGAATGGTTGATATCACCAATGTACTTTCCAAAGTAGGATGGTGGATAGTTCTACTGAAAAATCTGTTACACCACTTGATGATCCTGCTCAACTTTGTCCTTTTGGATGTTATAATGATAATTGATCTCCTAGTTTGATGGAGATCCTCTTTCTAAAAGGATGAGTTAGGTATCTTTTATTGCTTTTCGTAGATTATGTTTAGTTATTTTTCTATTTTAGTTTATTGCTTAGTAGATATAGATGCCGGAGGTAGATTCCCATGTTCGACTCACTCAAGTACTATCATTCTCACTCTCTTTTATTTTACCATTGCTCTCATGTTCATGATCATTGCATATCTTTTACATTAAGGACAATGCAAGATTTGGTTGGGAGGTGAGATGAGATTTCTCATCTAGTAGTTTGTGGACATTTCGAGCAAAGTTGGTAGGTAGAAATAATTTAATTTTTAAAACTTCAAAATTCTTTTGGAAAACTTTATTTTTATGCACTTGAGATGTTATGAGTATAAAAGGATGAAAAATGAGTTGATATGATTTTGAAATCTCTAAATTAACTTAAACATGAGAGTTTTATATGTGAATCTCTCTATTTGTTTGATCGATATAACATTTGAACACTTTTGAGTCTAAATCACATTACACAATTCGAAGGGATTACTAGACTTGTAGATTGGTGAGACTGAAGATTTGAAGTATTTAGGAACCAAGCCGAGGTACTTTGTCCATCCTTGTTCATGTAAAATAAGTGAAAAGAACGAAAGATATGAATTTCTAAAAATCCTATCTAATTTGTAAGAAAAGAAAAGAAAGTATGGGTAGTATTGAATATTTGTAAAAAAATCCGAAAAGGGCTACCTATTACCAACCAGGGGATGGTCTACCCGTAACCAAAGCTAGAAATAGGAAGTAGTGTGAAAGTCGTTGAAGGAATGGTAAGGTAAATTCTTGTCATAGGCAATTGGTTGATCTGTACACTCTTAGATCTCTGGTTTAGCTGATTTATGAAGAAGGTAATCCTGGAAAGTCATGAGATGAACATGCACAATGCACACTAGACCATTCATGTTCGGATTTGTCTATTTGTCAATAAATCGGTGGGGATTCTATGAGAACACTTATTATGTTTGGAAAGTTTAGGAATTTAATCTCTCATCATTTAGTTTTTTTGAATTTTGCACTTGTATGTTTTACAATCTATAGAAACATAGTTTCCAAGAGAGAGTTGAGTTTTTAGAGAAGAGGATTGTTTCACACTTGTTTTGCTCGGGACTAGCAAAATGTCGGTTGGGGGGTGTGTTGAGCTCTTCATTTATACATATATAACCCCATTTCATTGCATTTCATGCATAATTTCTATGATTAAAGGACTAATCTAATGCATATTTGTGATTGTATGAATGAGAGAGAAGTTATGAATTTGATGTCAAAAGGGTCTCTTTGGACACTTTGAAGATCAAGGAGAAAAATCAATGAAAATGAGTCTTGAAGAACTACATCAGAAGACCTAGATTGGGTAGAAAATAAAACAAATCAGCAATCATATCAGAAGGCCATCGGGCGCCTGACCATCACATGGTCGGGCGCCCGAAATTTGGAGGATTTCTGCTAAACCTGCAAGACGGTTCTAGACCTGACCGAGCACCCGACCAACACATGGTCGGGCACCCAATATTCAAAGAGGATTTCATCAAAACGGGCTGGACAAATTGAAGCATGGTCGGGCGCCTGACCCACACTTGACCAGGCGCCCGAAGACCGACATAAGTGTGTAAAGTTTTACGCAATCCGAGGCAGTGCGTGATTTTTCTTATAAAATGACACCTTGGCATCCTTGCTAAGGTATCCTAGAAGAGTTCTAAGTTTATGGGAAGTGAGGAAGATCATTGTGGAGCGACCGCAACTCCTCCAACTCCGATTTTTCTAGTTTTCTATGCTTTTAATTAGTTTCTCTTTTGTTTTTAATTCAAGTATGACAATGCTCGGCTAGAACCTCTTAGCTAGGGCTATGAGGTGAAGCTTGTAGCTAGTTTTCATGTTGAATTTGTTTAATTCAAAAGTTTGGATTTTTAAGTTCTAGTTAGAATAAAGTTGGTATTTTTGGATGTTTTATGAGAGTTCATGTGCTTCAGACATGGGCTCCTTACAATTCTCCGAGATTACCATGTTTGGATTGATTAGATTCGAATTATAGTAACCCTAGAGCATACCATAGTCTCTTGGCATGGTTGTTACTTCGAAGGCTATATGGTTGAATTCTATGTGCTTCATTAGAACTAGAATCTTATTTTCTAACTTAAGTGGGATTGTTGTGTTTGAATGCTTAATCTTCCAACTAGATAAGAGATAAAACATTGAATCTAGTTGTATTTATGCTTGGATGAATGAATTCACATAGAACTACTATAAGTGGATCCTTACGGCCTTAGTTCCATTAATTAATAGATTTTTACAAAAGTTACTATTTTTTTACTTAGTTTATGAAATCAAACTTCAAAATTGCTTAATTCGAAGTTGCTAGAATAGTTTGAATTAATTTACCCTAATTTCTTGTGGATCGACCTCGGTCTTACCGAGTTATTACTACATCGCAAGCCTTGCATTTGAGGCGAGCGAACAACGACTCCCTCGTTGTCTAAATGATAGTCGCTAACAAGAAGTTATTCAAGATGATGATCGACACTAACAGTTCGGTCAACATTCTTTAATCTTCAGCCTTTGAAAGGATAAAGATCAATCATCTCAGCTCTGACCTATGAACACTGCTTTGACTGGGTTTACGGGGGACAACATAATACCAGGGTGCATGGTAACTCTTCTGGTCACAACAGGGGAGGAGCCGGTCCAAAAGATGATAATAGTGGACTTTATAGTTATCGACGCACCATCAGCATACAACACAATCATCGGTCAACCTGCTCGCAAAGCCCTCTAAGTCGTGATCTCCATTAACCACCTGACAATGAAATTTCCAGTCGACGAGGTGATTGGAGTTGTTAAGGGAAATTAACAAGAAGCTCGACGATGCTACGAGTTGTCCCTGTGTGGCAAAAGCCAAGTCTCCATTGTCACAAGAACAACCTCTCTGGATCCTAGGGAAGACTCTACGGAGAGAGGCTCGCCTGCCGAGGATCTACTCATCATCCCAATCGTGAACAATGATTTGATGAAAGTGGTTCAGATAGGGTCCCAGCTCAACCTAAAGTTGCGAGACGAGGTCGACGCCTTTTTGAAGGAGCATGCAGATATATTCGCATGGTCCCACCAAGATATGATGGGAATTAACCTCGAGGTGATGGTCCACCAATTGAATGTCATCCCATCCTTCAAACCAGTTCGGCATAAACGACGACTCTTTAACGTAGAAACATATGTAGCAATCAATGAAGAGGTCGGTAAATTGCTCCAGGCCGGGTTTGTTGAGGAAGTAAAATACCCAGATTGGCTCACCAATGTAGTACTGGTGAAAAAGGCCAGTGAAAAGTGAAGAATGTGTGTAGATTACACTGACCTCAACAAGGCCTTGCCCAAAGGATAGTTTCCCTTTGTGGCGCATAGATCAACTCATTGATGCTATGACAGGTTACGAGCTCCTCAGCTTTATAGACACATGCTCTGGCTACAATCAGATCCAGATGCACACACTGGACAAGCAAAGAATACCTTTTTCTACGAACCAAGGGCTTTATTGCTACAAGGTGATGCCCTTCAGGCTAAAGAACGTGAGGGCCACCTACCAGCACCTAGTCAACAGGATGTTTGCCGATCAAATCGGCAAGACAATGGAGGTCTACGTGGACGACATGCTCGTCAAAAGCATAAGGTCGGAAAATCACATAGAAGACCTCCGTACGATGTTCAGTATATTGAGGAAATACTGAATGAAGCTCAACCCGAGAAAATGCGCCTTTAGGGTCAGCTTGAGAAAATTTTTAGGTTTCATGGTACATCAACGAGGGATCAAAGCAAATCCAGAGAAGATTTGAGCCTTGGTTGAGATGAAATCACCTGCCACGATAAGAGAGATCCAACGCCATACAGGTCAGGTTACAACACTTAATCGGTTCATATCTAGGGCTACAAACAAATGTCTTCTTTTCTTCAAGCAGTTACGAGGATGTAAGGAAGAGATCTGGACCAAAGAATGCGAATGGGCTTTTTAGGAGCTTAAAGCGTACCTCGGATCTCTACCCCTACTGTCCAAACCCACTCCAAGTGAAGAATTACTGTTATACTTGGTCGTTTTAGAAGCAACATTCAGCTTAACGTTGATACAAGATGATCAAAGAATGCAAAGGCCAGTTTATTATGTTAGTAAAGCCTTACTCGACATAGAGACGAGGTACCCATGCATTGAAAAACTGGCTTTGGTGCTGGTCATCTCGGCCAGGAGCTTGAGGCCTTACTTTTAGGCACACCTGATAATGGTACTTACAGATCGGCCTCTTCAACAAGTTCTTCAGAAAACTGGAGACATTAGGTTGGTTCACGAAATGGGCTGTTGAACTCGGAGAATTTGACATCTAGTATCGACCATGCACCACCATCAAGGGACAAGCTGTCGCCAACTTCATTGCTGAGTTCACCAGCTCACCAGTTGCCCAATAAATGCTTGATGATGTTGAGCCTCTAATTTATACATTTGCCAACCCATTACATCACATTACATGCATGGTTTTCATGTTCAAAAGACTCATCTAATACATGTTTTTGTGATTGTAGGAATGAGAGAGAGACTTCACCAATTCATGGTTAAAAGAGTCACTTTGTATGCCTTGAAGATCAAAGAAATAAAGGATATGAGATGGAGGAAAGATGCAATGCAATGGAGGAAGAAAAGTGTGAAAAAGTCACAATTTACAGCCTGACCGGCTGGCCGGCCACAGCCACCGACTAGCCGGCCAAACCCTATAGAAACAGTAAGCTCTCTAAACTAATTTTATGAAGGCTGACCTGTGGTCTAACCGGCCGGTCGGCCGGTCGGATGACAGGTCCGCCATGCACTTTCTAAAGCAGATTTCAAATACAGGCAGCCCCTTTTTAGTTTTTTTGGCCCAGTTTTCAGGGGCCATCTTGATGATATTTGAAAATCTAACACATCCATGTCGAAGAAGAGCTCAACGGCGAAAATAACCCAAGTGGTTTCGTGTTGATCAAAGCTACGGATTGACCGTGGCGGCCAAAATAATACGAACTGTCCAGAAGGTTTCCAGATTTGGCTATTTAACACTGGAATGGTCCAAGTGGCCCATCATTGATGATATGAAAAATCTAGTTTGACCGTCTTCTAGAACACATCCATATATGAATAACCACAAAGTTTCAGATCAAAAGGATGTGTGGTTTGATCGTACCGGTTGAAGAAAGATGGACCATCCAGAAATATTCAACTGCGCAGATTTTATGAAAAGGAGTAAGTGTTCTAATTTTTACACCCAATTCTAAAGTTAATTTGTAAAATCTATTCCATCTATCATCTAGAGGAGGAAGGTTTCTACCAATGTTCAAAATTTGAGATCAATCCGACCTCTGTTCACTCCTTAGCGTTGAAAGCAAGATGACTGGTTCTGGAGGTACTCGAATTACGCGATTTTGAGAGGCGGTCGCTTATCTAATTGGTGGGCCCATTCAGAAGACAATCTTGGAAATCTAAATCATCTATGAGGAAACTCACATTACAAGGAAGCTACAAATCAAACTTGAAGGCAATCCGACCATTGGTTAAGCCGTACGAAGCGAAACAAAATCTGTTATGTTGCGGTACTCTTGCTATATTATAAAAGGAGGTGCTCTATTCTATACGGTAAAGCCCAAAATGTCCCTGGGGCACCACACTTGTGAAACAGTAAGCATAGTCCCGTTGAAGGTAGAAAGTTAACAGAGCACACGCTGGCAACATTATGTAGCAATTGGCTATCCAGGTACATAGTCCCTTGGTAATTTGGCATCTTATACAGTAGCATGCCTTGAGTTCTTGATTAGCCTTAAGTCACTTATCATGTAGCATTACCATGCATACCATAGCACGATACATATGATGAGAATTAATATCTTTACTTTTTGCTACACTACAGTTTGACCATAGTACACATCCTATAGTTGGGTAATGACACGTATGAAGGTATTGATTTACAGGACACCGGAAATGTGGAAATAGTAGGGGATGATGTGCCCCTTGGGTTGAAAATCCCTAAACCCTAATGGTACCTAGGGATGCCTCACCGTTGGGCCTGGTGGATAAATGGGTCATGGATTTGACTCCCACTGACAAGGCCAGGTTGAGAAGGGGTAGGTCCGACCCACCTTAGGGCTGAGGAGGCAAATGGGGACCGGTCTGACCTGCCGGCAAGGAGAAGCGCGAATGAGGTCCGTTACTGACGTGCGCAGTGGAGGTTTGTAAAACCACTAGCGGGTAGCGAAGTCGATTGCTGGTGTCTGGTGCATGGGCATCGACCCCAGTGGATCCCGAGTTTTATTTGTACAGTGATCCTTGATTAGCCGATGATCTTTATGAGTTGTGCGGGTGAGTATGTGGTGAGATGACTGTCTCTGGAGAATTCTACCTCTGGCATGTGATCATCTAATGCATCTCACGCATGGTTCCATTTTATCATTCATTTGGGCATCATTTGTATGCTAGTTTCATAAGTTTATCTCTTATGATAATTGCCATCATTATACCTTTCATATTAGCCATCTCATATGTTTATTATAACAGCATGTGCCTGTTAAGCCACAAGACTTATTTACCTTTTAAACATTCTAGGAAATGAGATTAAGGAAGAAAAACTGGTAGCGAGCATAAGCTAGGCAACATGACGAAAGACTTATTCAACTTTTGGTTCCTTTTAGATTGTGTGTGTGTGTGTCTATATATATATATATATATATATATATATATATATATATATATATATATATATATATATATATATATATATATTTGCGACATACAGTCAGACAATGCACTTTTGGACTTTTATAATATGCAGTTTACATGTGTACAGATATTACTTATCTTGTCTCTGATATTCCTTCTATGTTGAGAATGAATTGTAAGATTTATCTTTTATATCACTCAGTTAGATGCCGAGCTTGGGACTTAGCGGCGGACGCCGAGTGCCAATCTCGGAGTTTGGCCGGTCACGTGCCAGATCCAGTGGGTATAGCGGTTGTATGGGGCTACCGAGTCTGGGGCGTGATAGTTTATGGCATTTGATTGTTCTTGTAAGATTTTCTGGAATGCAAAAATTGTGGGACAATCCTGTGTTGCATGTTGATTCCTGGCACAAATTCCACAAACAATTTCAACGTCCTTTGAATTAATTGTCTTTCCTTTCTTCAATTCCATGGCCTCGACTTTTCTTGTGAGGCTAGCTACACGTGCACTTATGTTTTCTTCTTCTAAGAGGACATAAATTCCTCATTTTTCCTTTTGTTGGCTTGTCTTGGGATTTGTTAGTTTAGATGTATCCCAAAACTGTGCATTCTCGGCCAAGACATCAAAATAGTCCTATATTTCCTCGGCCTCCTTATTCATGAATTCTCCATTGCACATCACCTCTACGAATTGGTGCGTGGGTGAAGTCAGTCCTTCATAGAAAAAGCTTATTACCTGCCAAATTTCGTAGCCATGATGTGGGCATGCATTTAACAAGTCCTTGAACCTCTCCCAACATTGGAAGAAGGTCTCATCCTCTTTTTTGGGCAAAATTCATAATAAGGCGCCTTAACATGATCGTTTTGTGAGTAGGGAAGAACTTTCTAATGAACTCCCTAGACATCTCAGTCCATGTGCCAATTGATCTTGGCCTTAATGCATGAAGCCAAGCCATAGCTTTCTCTTTAAGGGAAAAAGGAAATAATTTGAGTCTCACCACATCATCAGTTACATTTACGAAGTGCATTGTGGCTATCACCTCATCAAATTCCTTAAGATGTTGATAGGCACTTTCGCTATCTAGTCCATGGAATTTGGGAAGGAGTTGGATTACTCCTGGTTTAAGATCTATGTTCCCTACATTATGTCAAAAAACTATGCATGAGGGACTGTTCGCTCTTGCAGGTTGCAAGTAATCACGTAGTGTTCTAGGTCGAGGAACATTCTCAACCTCATTCTCTCCCATTTCGATTTGGCCCAGATTTTGATTAGCCATAGGGTTAGGTTGATTTCCAGCCATACTTTCAGACAAAATTGGAGAATCTAAACGTTTCTTAGCATGTGGCTCCTTATCAATCCCTTTAACAATCCCCCCTTCACTAATGAGTCGATTATTAGAATCCTGAACCCAATGCGGCATGCAAATATCAAAAAAATAAAAGAAAAAGGGATGTTAGAACTTAGAAAAAGAAGGGGAAAGATCAGAACTACTCGTCAGCAGTCCTTCTTTCTTTTTTTCATGTTTCTTTTATTCTGGGGGAATTCTGAGTATAGAGACATTCATAGACAATCATAAGCAATCATAAAGTGTACACAAGAGAGAGATATCGCAAGGCGAATTTTATTCCAGAGATTCTGAGATCTTTTACATTCCAAGCTGTGATACTGGTCACGAGCCTCTAATTATATCAACGGTTGATCACCCTTGATTGGAAGGCAAAAGACTAATCCGCCGGGGATTATGGTCTTGAGTTCATGGTCGTTTAGACCTTTGTTTTCTTGTTATGGACTGAGCCACATTTGTTAGACACGCCGGATGTCTATGTCCCATTTTCTTTCGGATTGTCCGGGTTGAGAGACTGTCAGGATTCGAGTGGTGCAACTCGGGGCCCGCGCCTGTTACTGTGAACAGGTGACCGCTGCAATACACGATCCTCGAATGTTGGGCGGCATGACCCAAGGCCCGCGCCCGTACTTTTATGACGGGTGACCTTAGGAAAGCACTCCGCAATATTCCCGAACGAGGGTTTTAATCGAGTGGTGCAACTCGGGGCCCGCGCCTGTTACTGTGAACAGGTGACCGCTGGAATACACGAACCTCGAAATGTTGGTCGGCATAACCTAAAGCCCGCGCCCGTATTTTTATGACGGGTGACCTTAGGAAAGCAATCCGCAACTACCTCATCAAGCTCAACCGACGGACCCGTTGTTGATGGGTAGGGCATCGACGGTCTTTTTCATAGTGGCAGTCCATAGCAAGATGTTTCAAGCTTAGTTAGAACTCTTTGTTTGTGGTTTCTCGTGGTAACCATAACCCCTTAGGTTTAGCCTCGGACCTTTATCCGGGATGAATAGAGCTTTGTACAGTAAAGTAAATGTATTTCTTCTGGAGTCGGGCGACTCGTCTTCAAGAACACTCTTTCTTCTGAGTATTTTCAATGATCTAGTTTGGGATCAAGTAGGCTTTATCGAGCCAAGATCTTTTGAGGATCCAAATTCAATGGGCTGGATCGGCTGCTTCGATGCCTGTAAGTGGCTAAGTATAGGGTCCGATGGGTACCCACATATGCCAATTTCTTATGAATAATGGGGATCGGTGCCCCGCGAATGCTTGACTCGGCTGTTGGATAGCCTGAGTACTTCAGCTTTGCCTCGGTGTCTCTGAGATCGCGGTTGATTTCAACTGGCACTAGTCAATTCTCAAGCCAACAGGGCACTTCCCAGGGCTGAAAACGACTAAGTAATGGACCTGCTTGTAGTTTGATTAGAGAAATTGATGAATATTATCGATAACCGTCTTTGAACAGGGGTGGATTACATCCACGAAGATCGCTGTGCGATCGCATTTCAATTTGCTTAGCAGAAGTCAATTTCTGGGCCAACAGGGCAATTCCCAGGGCTAGAAATGACTAAATAGTGGACCTGTCTGCGGTTTGATTAAAGAAATCGGTGAATATTATCAATGACCGACTTGGAACAGGGGTGGATTATGTCCACGAAGATCGCGGTGCGATCGCATTTCAATTTTCTTAGCAGAAGTCGATTTCCGGGCCAACAGGGCACTTCCCAGGGCTGAAAATGACTAAGTAGCGGACCTGCCGACCACTTGATTAGGGTATTCGAGGGTCCTGAGATCGGATAACCTCATCGTAGTATATGATTATGGTGTATCATGTCAAGTAGAAGAAAAGTTTCTCTCTCGGGCTCGGTCCAATTCCGCCTGATTCTTCTCGTTTTCGGTCGTTTTCGGCTCTTTCGGAGGGATTTCCGGGGCTGCCAAATTGGCTAAGTGTTGGTCATTTTGGACCGAAACACTGGTTTGGGCCACTTATCATTGACCGTTGGAGAATCTGATCCGGTGGATGGATAGATCTCATCGAGACGCATCCGGCAGAAGTGGTTTCATCAAAATCGGATTTCGGACGAAGGCGGGGCACATGATCGAAGGTCCACCCCTCCCATCAGCGTCTGGGCGCATGGGGGAGTGTGTATAGGAGCATGTGGTCATTTTTCAAGCGCATGTGGCCATTTTACAAGCGCATGTGGTGTTGCATCATCTGCCAAGCGCATGTGGTCATCATCCGAGCGCATGTGGTCATCATCCGGGCGCATGTGCCCATTTTGCACCAAAAAAAAATGAAGTAGAGTTGTTCCGGGCGCATGTGGTAGTGCACATGCGCCTGGACCTAAGGAGTAAGCGCATGTCCCTCCCAGACTTAGAGAAAATTCGGGATTTTTCAGCCAGAAAAGCCGGCGCATGTGGGGGAAAAAGCCGGCGCATATGGGGGATATGCCGGCGCATGTGCCCAGCACTTAGAAAATTTCAGGATTTTCTTCCTGAACTTGGGATTCCGGCGAGGAAATCCCTTTCCGGCGAGGGAATCCACTCCGGCCAAGGCATCCGGCGAGGGGAGAGAAAGTAAGCGCATGTGGTGCTTACATCACTCTGAGGTCGGCGGGGGATGATCTCGTGCTGATGAATGAAGTGACTTCACTATTTATAGGGGATAATCGGGTTCAGGTTCGGTCCGACGGGTATTTCCCAGGCGCATGTGGTAGAAAACAGTGTCAAGCGCATGTGGTTGGAGGCCAGGCGCATGTCCTTTATCGGCGCTTTTCGAAAAAAGTGTTCATTCACTTCCTTTCGCTGATAGAGTGCAAGCACATGTGGTTAGAGGCCAGGCGCATGTGGTTGGAGGCTAGGCGCATGTCCTTTACAGGCGCTTTCTCACTACTTAGCCAGATTTTCAGGATTCCAGCACTTAGAAAATTTCAGCTCCGACAAGGGACCTTCAAAGGACAGCTACCTTTTCTAGACATGCACTCACTGTCGCTAAGCCACTTTTAGGCTAGGATTGACCTCTAGAATGAACGGGGTGGGGTGTGGAAGTCCAGATGTTGCTAATTTTGGTACTTCCTTCCTAATTTGGAGCCTCCGGGTCAGCTTGTCGTATAGGAACGTTGTTCCGGGGAGTACGCTCATGGAAATACACATCGTAATGACTTCAAACTTGATATTTAAGGGTTTTGGGGCGCTCCAGATCATTTGGCGGTGAAGCGCATGTCCAGTTCCGCTCTGAAATGGTAGCTGTAGGCTTACGGACCCTTTTTGGTTAGTTCTGGGCAAGGACGAAACGCATTTCGAGGTGCGTAGGTAAAAATATGCACCAGATGACTTCGAAACTTACAGGTTAAGGATTTTAGGACTATTTCGGATCATTTGGCAGTGAAGCGCATGTCCAGTTCTGCTCCAAAATGCTGTTTATGGATTTTGGTCGCTACCAAGCGATCAGGGTTGTGCAGGCATTTTCGGGGCTCTCCCGGCCTTGAAACTTATCCAAATCGTTGCCACTAGGCCATGGGATGTCGTTTTATAATGGGTGCAAATTTGAGCCCCAACAAGTGCCCCCCCCCCCCCCCCCCCCCCCCCCGGTGTGCTGCGTTGGATGCTTACGTCACGCTAGTGCAGTGCACCGGTCCCTTAGGCTCAAGTATAAATAGTTGACTCACTGAGTCATTCCTCAATTTTTCGAGTCAGAAAACTTGATTTCTCCCAAGTTGAGAGAGCTCACCCTCAGGGGTACAGGCGCATGTGGTCCCCTTGTGGGCGCATGTGACCTGTTACCATTCATTTTTGTGAAGAGACCCCTTTCAGGCGCATGTTGGATTGCCATATGGAATGGGCGCATGTCCCAGGCGCATGTGGTTCTGGGCATGTGCCCAGGGCACTGCCCGGGACTTAACTCTTTCCCATAGATCAGAGATGAGCGCATGTGGTGTTTCCACATGCGCTTGGGACATTGAATTTCAACCTCATTCATTCCCTTCTTCTGAGCCGGGCGCATGTCAGATTGGACATGCGCCTGAGACTTTGTATGATGAACTTCGAATTGTGACATTTGTGGATTGGGCGCATGTGAGGGGCCACATGCGCCTGGGGCTTCACCTTGGGCGCATGTGAGCCCAACACTTAGCCAGAATTTCATTTTTAGTCCCTGCTTTGCACTTTGGCGAAGAAATGGCATTTCCGGCTCCGTTTCACAGTCAAATTTAGTGCTGTTTGAGGCTAGATCGCTTAAAATTCAAGCACGATTGGAGCTTAGTGCCTTGGGCCTGCAGTTGGTAGCCTACTTTGGCCTGTCACAGCTTGCAACTGTCTATTTTAGGCAGGTTCAGAGTATTTTGCCAGAGTGCGCTTATAGTGTTCTGATTGCCTGTAAAGTTGCTGTGTGCGAATAGTTGCATATGTATGATGCTGAAACTGTTTCCTGACTCTGTCCAGTATCTACTTATAAGCACCTGGACTCATCAAGGCTATTTTTAGACTAAATGCATGGATGTATTGTGGGTTCAATCTATGATTTTGTATGTGCATCGATCCTATGTATGCGTGCATGTATGATGGCAGTTGCTTTGTTATGAAATGCGTATGATGATCGATATGCTATGCTCTTGATTTTGTTTGCTTTCATGCTCTTCATGTTGTGCTCTACATGCTGTGCTTGTGTTTGTGATATGATTTCGTTAGGCTATTTGCCCGTGCGTATCAAGTTGTTTTCTAATGTTGCTCTGTTTACTCGTTGCAGTGAATTGCAGTAGCGACAATGGGATCCTCTGGTGAAACCTATGGGTCGCATGCTTCTGGTCCGACGCCGATGAAGCGCGGTCGGAAAAGAACAGCTGAAGGTCCTTCTAACCCTCCTCCTCTAAGACGTAACTCTCGCTTCTTTCCTACGGTCGAACCCGAAATAAAAGATTTCACAGAGCGTATTGGGCAGCTTCCTCATGAAGTGCTGGTGCGCATCTTCGTCAACAAGACAGTGCCTGAACCTCCAAAGCGGGGAACAGAACAAGAGTGGGTCTATTGGTATGCCCAACTTACAGGTGTGGCGAGTGCCAACGAGGCAGGTCCTCAAGATATACCTGTTCAAAATGTAGAAGAGAATCTGACGGGCCAGAAAGGTAAGAAGAAAGGAGGACGAGGAAAACAACCGATCAAGGCGCTCAGTCAAGCGGAGCGATTGACACAGCTCCTCAACTTGAAATATGAAAGGATGAAGATTGGATGGGAGAGCAACAAGATCACTGCTGAGCGAGGCATCTGCATCACGAACCCCTACAATGGCGAAGTCATCTTGCACCAGAAGTCTCTTATGAGGTGTAAACCCTTTCCGAGCATCGAGCCATCTGATGTTCGTAGACCTAGCCAGTTCTATGGAGTGGAGAGATGGTCTTCAGTTACTGAGAGATTACTCACCGCCACCTTGGGAAGCAACGGGAAGTAACAAAAGGTTGGTGAGATTAAGGAAATGACTTTCCTCATGCCTACATGTGATCCGCATGCACCTTATCCGACTCATTTCTTTAAGACGGTACGTCAAAGATTCCTTCCTATGAGCACGTCTGCAATGTGGGAGACTTCGAGCTTCCGTACCCAAGGGCATCTGAATCGTCGTGACAGCTACATCCCCTGGGCGAAGGAGATTTTGATCCGGCACGAGGCTGTGCTGAGGGAGGTCGGGCTCTACTATGCCATCGAGGCGACTGCCGGCTTCTTTCCGCGAGATCCGACGATTCTCAGGGGCTTCTTAAATTACTGGAGTTCTGTTACCAACTCTTTCCATCTTCCTCAAGGCGAGATGAGCATAACCCTCTGGGATCTTAAGATGATGGCGGGCCTGCCCATACGCGGCGGGTATTATCACGAATATATCCCCTCTGATGAAGAATTGTCTGGCTTCAGGCGCGAAGGTGATCGGAAGGCCTATCATTCCAAGGTGTGTTTGGAGTTGTTCAATGAATTGCAACAATTTGACTGCATTACAAAGATACACTATGAAGATTGGTCAGTCTACTTCAGCCACGGCTTGAAGTAAGTCTTCCCGGGACGTCTTCTTTCTTTCTTTCTTCTCATGATGTATGCTCTTTTCTCCTACATAGCTTCTTATGTGAAATTCTCTCTCCTTTCTCTCTTTTAGGATCGACTACGGAAAATATAAAGTTGATGTTAAAAGAATAAGGGCTTTACGACAAAGATTCCAATGCAATTCTCCTTGTCCGAACGTATTGTCTCCCACTTGCGAGCTAGCAGGCTTCCTCGCTTACTGGTTGTCCGCAGTCGTGCTTCCCAGCTCGAAGAGTGCTGATGGCGTCAGGGTTTCTTGCTTCGTTATGGAAGGTGCCCTTGCCAGTGGTCAACGTCTTGCTATAGCGCCACCTGTACTCTGCAGCATATATAGAGCGTTCGATTATGTTGCTAGTAATCCGGACAAACCTGCCGATGGAATGGACGCTGCCCATTGCCCGTGGCATTATTTCTGCGGCTGGTTAGGTGTTTATTTCCCGTGAGTATATGGCATGAAGCCTCACGCCTACTTCTTTCTGGACCGAGCGCCTCTTATCAGGTTCATGAAGGCCAAGATGGTGCTTAAGACGCCAGAATGGGTGTCTTCAAGGATCTGCAGTGAGAATGAAGTTGACTTCTACCATTTTCCTGCTTCCATTACTGATGAAGATATTGAAGTCGTCGATGATGAGGATTCGGTTGACTCTTCTGACAGAGAATTCCTAATATCAATCCTGACCGCCTCTCTCCCGTTCCGCGAAGGCATGGAGTTCTGGCGCGAGCCTTACTACCCGAGCAGGTTCGCTAGACAGTTCGGCTACGATCAGGGTGTTCCATCGACTCTTCCGAGTGTGACGAGGATAGAACGAGCATATGGCACGGGTCCTGTCCATTGGGAGTGGATGTGGGACCAACTTTTACTGACGCGAACTGGCGCGAGGTTCGTGTTGCCTGGCGGTAGTCGACGTCCCGCGACTTCTTATGGTTGGATGAGATGGTGGGTGCATCAGTACGCGCGCATCCGGGATGTCAAACCTGTCGATTTCCCTCTCTATCTCTCTCCTCCAAGGTTAAATGACGTTCCCGAGGACGGTCTTGGTTATCTTTGTGAGCAGCGTGAGGCCGTCGGAGTTCCTGGTACCAGCCATCTGACTTCCTTGAATGTGCCGATCACTCGTAGGAAAGAAGATGGAGCGTTAGACAGATGGTATTGCTTCGGGTTCCCTATACAGAGACGTCAGCAAGGGGTCGGATCTTCGCGTCCTCCGGCAGAGACTGCTCCTCCGTCTGTCGAAGAGGATGAGCCTACGGAAGGCATGGCAGGAGTTAGACCTTCTGATGATTTCGTTGACGATCTTCCACCGGGCCGCGCGAGAGATCAGTTGAGAGTCAAGATAAGACTCACACCAAGAGTTCGCCCGTCAGCACCTGAGAAAAACTTAAGAAAGGCAGAAATGTTACATATCAAGAAGTGGGGGAGTTTGGATCCGTCGTTGCAGATCACTACTCCAGAGATAGTGGTAGGTGCGACTATTGCCGATAGCCGCGAAGAAGGTGAGCTTCGGTCTGGTGCTACAGAGGAGATTGCAGACGAAGAAGATATAATTATCGATAATCGTGACGGAGGTGAGTCCGAGCCTGCAGATGTCGAGGGGGACAATGCCGAAGATGGTTCTGAAGCCGGTGATGGTCAGGGAGTGGCGTGCCTCGATGGTTCGGGGTCACAGCTTGATGATGAACCTGTAGATTATTCTGGTGACAACTGGGGAGTGGACCATGCCAACGATCACAGCAACGATGATTCCCTCGCGAATTATTATGATAACGATGCCGGAGTCGGGGGTGTAAGTGATCTTGACGATGTTGCCATGGCAGCGATCGAAGCACAACTCTACGACATCGTCAGGGTCCAACCTTATTCCGAGCCTTTAGTCTTCTTTTTTTAGGCTGTTGTGGCACCGACTATGGGTTTGTCAACGGATGTTCCTCCTTGTTTGCCCGTTCGTGCTGGTAACGCCGAGGGATCCGTTCCTGGGCTTGAGATACGTGAGGGGAACGTCGATCCTTCTTCGGTCCTTCCATCAGGCTGTTCATTGCGAGTAGACCGTCCTGTTGAGTTGGAGGTCGTGGATACGTCATGCTCTGCTGCAGTCGAAGTCGGACCCGACATTCCGCGAGCACAAGGTAAGAAATGAGACTGTGGTTCTGCTTTGTACTTTTCTTCTTTGATTCCTGCATAATCATACTAAACATATTTTGTCATTATTATCTTATTTCTACAGATCTTATTAAGTCAATACCTGCTTCTGCTACTTCCGTCGCATCGTCTCCGGTTGTGACTATTGAACTGCCGGGCGAAGCTTTGGAAACAGTTGTTAATTCCGGGACGTGCATTGCGGGACCTTCGGAGCCTGCTGTTGATCTTCCTGCCATTCCTGGTACGACTCCTTCACACTTTACATTAGATTATGACTTGTAGTTTCTGCTTTCATTTTTGCTAACGCATCATTTGTTCGTCTTGCATTCTTTCTTGCAGCTGCTGTCGATTCTGGCGTCGCCATTGCTATGATGCCGGACATTCCTGCATTTGAACATTTAGATTGTTTTGGTCAGATCGTGCTGAAGGGCCTGCTGTCTAGCCTTGCGAAGGCGTTGGCCGATCCACAAGAATGGCATATGCTAGGCGCTGGCATGAAAGCGCTAGAAGCTTGTGTCGGAGTTGTTGGGTCTGATGCGCTCGTGGTTGTCAATCACATCTCTGCGTTCGAAAGCTCCCTCGTAAACGTAGCGGCCGCTGAGCGCGTCGAGCCCGATCCTGCTATCGAGGAGAAGCGTAGAATTGTAAAGTCTTTGGGACCTGCAGTGGAACGTCACGCGCATTCTATGGCGAACGCACGAGAATCCCTACAAAATAATAAGATACAGTATGAAGGGTGCTTGGGCCGTATAGCTGAAATCGACGCTGAGATTAAGCGTCTGCAAGCGGAGAAGATCGCCGTGAGCTTCGAAGCTGCCCGTCTCGAGTCAGTAGTTACTCAGGGTCAGATAACGGTCACGCGACTCGAGAGTGAGGGCGAAGAGCGCGCAAGCAGTTGGAGGATTTGACTGCTGAACTCCAACATGTTCCTGATCCTGCGGAGGTGTTATCTGCAGCAAAGTCAGCGATGGAAACTGCCAGGGTGGCCGTGATCAGGCTGATATCGGGATGTTTGGAGAAGCTTTGATCTTTCACTCCCGACGCTCTCCTTCTTGACTTCAAATGTATAGAAATGATTGTAGGATCTTACCTTTAGAAAATTTTGTAGTTGGTGTAAGAGATACTTACCTTTTGACCATTCATGTATACGACGTCGGAAAAGATGTCAATCAAACTTTTGTTAAATGAAATGACAATAGCAATTACTTTTCTATCGTGTTATGTTTGTGTGATGTGTGTTAGAATGGTTTATAATAATAACAATAATAATCTCAATTCTAATAAGTGATGAATGTAGAATGAAATGAAAAGAGTAACACTTCCCTTTGTCGTCGATTTCTGGAGTGTCCAGGGTTTCTGAACTCGGGATATGCTCGTGTCGCAGACGAATGGTCCTTCTTGGTTATTTCTCCATAACAAGGGCAAGGAAGACTTATTACATTCCCTCTCCTGGGGAGTTTACATTTCTCATATTTATGTAAAGGAAAGTAACAGGTGGACTACTAGGGGTAATATTTCTTCAGAAACTGGCCATTAATTGCAAAACCGGCTCCGCCGCCGTCGAAATTCACTAAACGGTAGGCCCCGTTGGAGTAAACTTCTTCTATGATGCATATCGGGTCCCACTTAGGGTCGAACTTGCTCTTTGTAGTGTGCGCGGCTGTCGGTCGCTTCATTACGAGCACCAAGTCACCCTTCTTGAAGGATCTACCCCTGACTCGCTTGTCATACGCTGTTGAGATATGCTTCTGGTACATCTCTAGCCGTTGTTGTGCCGCGAGCCTTTTCTCGTCCAAGGCATCGAGCTCGACCATCCTGAGCTCAGCATTACGGTCATCTGTCAAGGAGTTCCAAAGTGCTACTCGTAGGGACTCGACCTGAACTTCCATAGGGATGATGGCCTCCGTGCCTATACTAGGGAATAGGGAGTAGCCCCATTGTTGTGCGGTGCGTAGTACGATATGCCCAGAGTGCTTCGGGCAACCGTTTGTCCCAATCTTTCTTATTCTCTGCCACCGTTTTCTTCAGAATCTTCACGATGGTTTTGTTGAATGCCTCAGCAAGTCCGTTTGCAGGAGGATAATAGGGTGTTGAGTAGCAGTGCTTGATTTTGAACTTGGCACACAGCTTGTCGATCACAGTATTTCGGAAGGGCGTGCCATTATCCGTGACGATCCGATCGGGAATACCATGTCTATAGATGATGGCGTTCCGGATGAAACCCTCCACTTGTTTAGCTTTCACGTTCTTCAGGGCCACAGCCTCAGCCCACTTAGAGAAATAATCTGTTGCCGCCAGTATGTACTGGTGCCCTTGAGAGGAAGAGGGGCTAATGGGGCCTATCACATCCATACCCCAGGCCGCAAAAGGCCAAGACATCACTGACTAATGCAGCTCTTCTGGAGGTATATGTATGATGTCAGCATGTATCTGACACTGATGGCATTTTCTGACGTAGTCCATCGCATCTTTCACCATGGTGGGCCAATAATAGCCCATTTGCCGCACTCGATGATGTAGGTTCCGTCCACCTTGATGGGCACCACATTCTCCTCCGTGCGCCTCTCTCAGCGTATCATGAATTTCTTCTCGGGCCAGGCATCTCGACAGCGTTCCATCGCTAGAGCACCGATACGGTACTTCTTCTAAGAGGACGAATGAGCTGGCACGCCTTCTGACTTGAGTGCGCATCTGCGGATCCTCGGGTAAGAACCCATACTTCAAGTAATCAGAGAATGGTCTTCTCCAATCTTCCTCTTCTGTGATCTCAAAGCAATGTACGGGACTTGCACTCGTGACATTCTCGGCTGCTGTGAGGGATGGCAGTATTCTCCTTTCTTCTATGGTGACTTGAAGTGTGCTGCCCCCTGGGTGTGCGAGAGCCGTGGCCAGGTTAGCCAATGCGTCTGCTTGAGAATTTTCAGCTCTTGGGATGTGCGACACTGTACTGTCTCGAAAATGATCGAATAGGGCTCGGGCCTGATGGCAAAGAGATGACAGCTCCGGCCTGGGGACTTCATATTCCGTTATAAGCTGTCCCACAACTAACCGAGAATCACCGTATACCTGTAGTGATCGGATTCGCATGTCTCGTGTCAACTGTAACCCAATGATGAGGGCCTGATACTCTGCCTCATTGTTGGTGCACGACGGCACTATTGTGAATGAGTAGGGCAATAAGTCGCCTTGAGGATTGATGAAGATCAACCGGCCCCTGACCCTGCAGCTCTGGAGGCTCCATCGAAATACATCTGCCACTGCTTCGTGACCTTTACTATCATGGCCCGGTCGTCAGGCAGATCACATTCCATTTCCATGTTATCCGGTATCGGGTGAGCTGCTAGAAAATCGGCTATCGCCTGCCCTTTAACAGCTCGAGACAGCAGATATGTGATGTCGAACTCGGATAGCAGTAGGGCCCATTTGGCTAAACGCCCGGACAACATAGGTCGGTTCATCAGGAACTTGATAGGATCTGCTCTGGAGATCAATGTAATCTGGTATGACAGACAGTAATGCCTCAACTTCTTCACAGCGAATATCAAGGCCAGGCATATCTTCTCTATCGGTGAGTAATTAAACTCAGCGCCGACTGAGCGTGCGGCTCAAATAATACAGAGCATTCTCTTTCCCTTCTTCATTCTTCTGGGCGAGCAGTGCCCCCAGTGAGTTCTCTCCCACTGCTACATACAGTATCAGAGGCTTTCCCTCGATTGGCGCTGCTAGAACTGGAGCTTTCCCGAGTAACTCTTTGAGGGAATCGAAGGCTTTCTGGCACGCTTCGTCCCACTCGAAGCAGACGTCTTTCTTGTTCAGCCGAGAGAAAGGCTGGCAACGACCTGACAGGTTCGAGATGAACCGCCGCAAGTAAGCGACTCTCCCTTGGAAGCTCTTCAGCTCTTTCAAATTCTTCGGAGGAGGCATTTCTCGGATCGCCATGATCTTCGCGGGGTCAATCTCGATTCCCCGATGCCTGATCACAAAGCCAAGGAATTTTCTGGAGGACACCCCAAAGGCGCACTTCAACGGGTTCATGCGGAGGCTCTTCTTCCTCAACCTCTGAAATACTAGCTTCAAATGTTCACGATGCTGTTGATGTCCGTCGGACCTCACTACCAGGTCGTCAACGTAGCATTCCACATGCTTGTTCATCATGTCTTGGAAGATTACCTGCATTGCTCTCTGATACGTGGCGCCCGCATTTTTCAGCCCAAATGGCATCACCCGGTAACAGAATATCCCGAGAGATGTGCGGAAGGCAGTGGACTCTTCGCCTTCTGGAGCCATTCGGATCTGATTATACCCTGAGTAGCCGTCCATAAAGGACATCGTCGTATATGCTGACGTGCTATCAATCAGGAGCTCCGGGATGGGTAGAGGAAAGTCATCTTCGGGACAAGCCTCGTTCAAGTTGCGAAAATCAACGCACACCCGGATCTGGCCGCTCTTCTTCTTTACAGGTACTATGTTCGAGATCCATTTGGGATATTGAACTTCCCTGATAAACCCGGCCTGAAGCAGCTTCTTCACCTCTTCCTCTATCTTCGGGACGATATCAGGATGGAAGCGTCTCTGTGGCTGTTTGACCGACCTCTTCTCCTTCGCGATATTCAACCTGTGCATCGCGATTGCCGGGTTCAGTCCTGGCATTTCAGAATAGGTCCATGCGAACACGTCTCTGTTCTCTTTCAGCAGTTGAATGTAGCTCTCCCTCTCTTCTTCGGGAATATTCTTACTGATATAAGTATTCCTCGGCTCTTCGGTGGTCCCCAGATTGACTTCTTGTAGCTCATCTATCGTGGGCTGACCCCCATCTTCGATCTGCTCTGGTGCGGCACTCGGCTGTATGACTTCATTCGGTCCAGCGGGCCTCACCTCTTCCACGGGACAAATTTTCACCATGTTAATATACCCGATCTCACATCCTGCCCCCAGGGCTTCTTTTCCTCTATATACCTTCGTCTTTACTTCGAAGGGTGCTAGCATGCCTTTCCGAGCTGGCGGTTCTAAACAAATGAACCCCATGTTTCTCATGATGTTCCTACTGGCCTTACTATATCTTTCTTCTTCGATGGGCGGTGTCTCTACTGGTGTTCTCTTCGCGTTCTCTTCGATCTACAACGGGTTGCAGAGTCCGGCTTGAAATCTTATCTCATGCCTTGCTCCCATTGTCGGCGGCACGCAGAACTGGCTCGGAGCTTTAGGGAAGGGACGAATCCTCTCAACCTTTGGCACCGACATATTGAAGCTGGACTGCAACACGCTCATCTGTTGGCTTGTCATCTGTTTCAACATTGACTGCCCTTCCTTCCGGAGGTGCTTCGGTATCAAATAAAACTTCTTCCTTTGCAACGGATTTCCTCTGTGAGCCCTTGTCGCTTCAGCGACCACTCGCGGAGCTTCGTCCGCTTGTCTTGGATTCTCGCCCTGGGGTTCTGCCCCCTAGTGCCACCTTTGTCAGTTCGTTGGCTTTTCTGGCGGTCTCGGCCTCCTCGCTCTCCTGATAGTATTATGCATCTGCTAGGAAAGATTCAGTGACGGAGTACGGCCTCGGGTCTGCCGCCACTCTATACTAGACACCATCTCTATTGTACTTGAAGCATTGGTGGTATGTCGAGGGAATGATACCATATTGATGAAGCCACGGTCGTCCCAACAAGATATTGTATGTCGTCATCGCATCGATCACCTAACAGGTGACTTTGGTGCTCAATTCTTCTATTTCCAGCATGACAGTAATGGACCCTAGGACACGCTGACCGTCCTGATTGAACCCTTGGATAACCATGGCGCTTGGGCGAAGTGCTGTCTGTCTGAAACCCAACTACTGCAATGTCTTCAGAGACATAATATTCACAGCAGATCCGTCGTCTAACATGCATCTTCGGACCTCTATGTCTCGGATAAGACCTGTCACCATTAACGAGAGGTTGTGGTCCGTTAGGCTGATTGTTCTGTCTTCTTCAGAGAATGTGATCATA
Source organism: Liriodendron chinense (assembly GCA_003013855.2). NCBI lineage: Eukaryota > Viridiplantae > Streptophyta > Magnoliopsida > Magnoliales > Magnoliaceae > Liriodendron > Liriodendron chinense. The sequence continues at coordinate 39,950 of ML058547.1, forward strand.
GACGATCGGTCAATCTGCATGACCTATTCTACGGGTCGCTCCTCGATTCCCGTTATCTTCATTTCTTCCATCTCTGACTCAATCTATGCCATCATGACCTCACGGGCTTCTTGATCGAGCAATGCGCTGAGCAACATTTCCCGATATTTCTTCGAAAGGCACAGGGCATCGTAGATGCTGAGTCGGGCCAGAACCTTCTTCAGATGAGACACCACATCATACATTACCGGTGCCTTATCTCGAGCGTGATCTCGTTGGTCAGCTGCTGGCTCATTGACTGCTTCTGCCGGTTCTTTTTCTCGAGGTGTCCCTGATGGCTCACCTATGACCGCATTCGTCCTTCTAGGGTCTGGTCGCCTCGGAAATTCTCTCTGTACGACCTGCTTTCCTGACCGCAGAGCCACTACATTGACTTCTCCTTTCTCTAGGACTTGGTCCTTGTCACTGGCCCCTGGTTGAGCGACCACCGAGACCATGGCGCAATGAACGGGCTGTGCACGCGGCTGTTCTTGTCCAACATTTCTTCTTCTCACTCTGTTCTTCATCTCCCTCTCTTTCTCCAAGAGTCTTCTCTTATTCTCTAGCCTCTTCTTGCTGCTCGCAAGTGTCCATGGCTCTTCCGGTTCTGGGAATGGATTCGCCGTTGGAATTTGAACTGGCACAGGGAGGGCAGACACCACTGTCGCAATGTTCCGGCTCGCCTCTTCCGCCTTCATATTAATGGTGCCATCGTTGATCATCCATTGAATCTTACCCTTTAGGACAAAGCAGTCTTCAGTCTTGTGGGTGGTCACACGATGATACCTGCAGTAGCTGGGATGATCGACCATCTTCGCTTCCTCCGGGAGCGTGCATTCCGGCAATCTTATTAACCTTTCTTCGACCAGCTGTTCCATGATCGGGACCAGATCTTCCATGTCGAAGGTATAAGGCCCGTTTGCTCGATTACGCTCTTCTATCGTGAGATGTCACGGCCTCTGAAAACTCTTGCCTTTGTCTTGAGTCGTGGTTACTGGCCTGGCCTCAACTCTACGTTCGGCGTTTGGGCGTTTCCTGTCATTTGAACCCTTTCCTTTGTCGACGTAATTAGAGGTTATCATCCTTTCGGCTTCTCTCCTGGGCTTCTCTGCCTTGAACTGCGCTCTGGACGCGGCTCCTTCCACCAGGTGGGCTTTCGTAGCGAGGTCTCGAAATGTCAAGAAGTTGTGTCCAGATAAGCCAAATGAAATCATCGCATCCATGGCCTGCATGCACATATTGACCTGCTCAGATTCGCTGGGCAATTCCCGGCACTGTGCTGCTATAGTCCCCCACCTGTCGATGAACTTCTCGACCGACTCTCGCTGCCTTTGACGAACCAAGGCTAAATCTGTCAGTGAGACTTCTCGCTCAGTAGAGAAGAATTTGGAAATGAACAGGTCCTGCATCTGCTCCCAGGACTTGACTGACCCTGCGGGCAGTGACATGTACCACTGGAATGCTTTGCTCGTGAGCGTTGAGCCAAACAATCTGAGACAGTACTGGGGAATTGTCGACAGGTTGCCCATCATTGTCATGAATTGAGCCATGTGTTCCTCTGGCGATCCTCTGCCATCGAATCTAGGGAAGTCTGGACGCTTGAAATTGTTGGGAAATGGGAGGTCGTGGACCTCGGGTAAGTACGGCACCCGGTATACATATTTCCCTCTCTTCTCCTTTTCTCTTTCCTGACGCATCAGGTCCACAACTGTCTGGGACAGTTCTTCTCTCGTGGCTTGAGACGGCAGTGGCGGTACACGTCCGAACACAACGTTTCTCAGGCGAGCTTGTGGTTCGGCGGTGGCTGGTTCTCCTGCTGCTCCCTGGCATTCCTCCACAGACTGTCGAGTAGGTACGGCTGGGCTTCTGTTTGCCCCCTGGGCAACTAGAGCCAACAGTGCTTCTTTCATCTCTCTCATCTCTCTGGCCGTGTCCTCTTGGACCTGGATAATCTCATCTATCTGTTCTTGGATTGGAGACAGCTCTGGGTATCGTTCACTCGCCTCTCCTTCGTTGACCTGCACCATCATTACTTGCGCTAGCTGCGGCCTCGTCTTGATCACGGCAGCTTCAGTAGGGATTGTCTTCATCGTCGTCTTAGTCGACTGTCGAACAGCGGATCTGTTCGGTATCTTCGTTGACGATGTTGTCTTCGGTATCGCTAGGAAGTCGATATTGGCGAAGGAGAACTCTGGCCTGGCTGACATGGTAGTTCTGCCGGAGTCTCAGGCGTCGCCCCTGTAGACTGGCTTCCACTGTCTCTTTATTCTGCTCGGCACCCTTGCTGTCCTCTCCGTCTCAGCTGGGATAACCTTCTTGTTCCCAGTCTTCTTGACGGTCTTGCGCTTCTGCACAATCTGTCATCCGGCTTCAGAGGTTGCTACCAGATGGGGGAAGTAGAATCCTCCAGATGCTAAGAAGATCATTGTGGACGCCATTTGGATGATTCTTTTCTGTCTTTCTGTTCCTTTCTCTGTTTCTCTCTGTCTTTCTCTCTCTCTCTGCACAGTCATACACGCATTAGAATATTCCGCGCGCTTGGGAAAGAGAGGGGACGCGACCTTACCAATCACAATACGGCTCGACAGCGGATAGACAGAAACATACAAGTATGAACTACATGCATGCTATGCGAAGTTTTGAAATTCTTTTGCCTTAAAGATGAAGGGAAGAACGTTCCCGTTGAGAGTCGCCAGTTTGGCACCCGTGAAGGCGCCGAACATTTCTCCTTGCGGTAACATTTCCCATGTACACATTAGTGTCTGCAAATGATTTATCGCAGAATGTCTATTTACTCAGAAATAACCAGAGATCCTGGTGTTGAATGATCCCCAGCAGAGTCGTCAGTTCGTTAGAACTTAGAAAAAGAAGGGGAAAGATCAGAACTACTCGTCAGCAGTCCTTCTTTCTTTTTTTCATGTTACTTTTATTCTGGGAGAATTCTGAGTATAGAGACATTCATAGATAATCATAAGCAATCATAAAGTGTACACAAGAGAGAGATATCGCAAGGCGAATTTTATTCCAGAGATTCTGAGATCTTTTACATTCCAGGCCGTGATACTGGTCACGAGCCTCTAATTACATCAACGGCTGATCACCCTTGATTGGAAGGCAAAAGACTAATCCGTCGGGGATTATGGTCTTGAGTTCATGGTCGTTTAGACCTTTGTTTTCTTGTTATGGACTGAGCCACATTTGTTAGACACGCCGGATTTCTATGTCCCATTTTCTTTCGGATTGTCCGGGTTGAGAGACTGTCAGGATTCGAGTGGTGCAACTCGGGGCCCGCGCCTGTTACTGTGAACAGGTGACCGCTGCAATACACGATCCTCGAATGTTGGTCGGCATGACCCAAGGCCCGCGCCCATACTTTTATGACGGGTGACCTTAGGAAAGCACTCCGCAACGTTCCCGAATGAGGGTTTTAATCGAGTGGTGCAACTCGAGGCCCGCGCCTGTTACTGTGAACAGGTGACCGCTAGAATACACGAACCTCGAAATGTTGGTCGGCATAACCTAAAGCCCGCGCTCGTATTTTTATGACGGGTGACCTTAGGAAAGCAATCCGCAACTACCTCATCAGCTCAACCGACGGACCCGTTGTCGATGGGTAGGGCATCGACGGTCTTTTTCATAGTGGCAGTCCATAGCAAGATGTTTCAAGCTTAGTTAGAACTCTTTGTTTGTGGTTTCTCGTGGTAACCATAACCCCTTAGGTTTAGCCTCGGACCTTTATCTGGGATGAATAGAGCTTTGTACAGTAAAGTAAATGTATTTCTTCTGGAGTCGGGTGACTCATCTTCGAGAACACTCTTTCTTCTGAGTATTTTCAATGATCTGTTTGGGATCAAGTAGGCTTTATCGAGCCAAGATCTTTTGAGGATCCAAATTCAATGGGCTGGATCGGCTGCTTCGATGCCTGTAAGTGGCTAAGTATAGGGTCCGATGGGTACCCACATATGCCAATTTCTTATGAATAATGGGGATCGGTGCCCCGCGAATGCTTGACTCGGCTGTTGGATAGCCTGAGTACTTCAGCTTTGCCTCGGTGTCTTTGAGATCGCGGTTGATTTCAACTGGCACTAGTCAATTCTCAAGCCAACAGGGCATTTCCCAGGGCTGAAAGCGACTAAGTAATGGACCTGCTTGTAGTTTGATTAGAGAAATCGATGAATATTATCGATAACCGTCTTTGAACAGGGGTGGATTACATCCACGAAGATCGCTGTGCGATCGCATTTCAATTTGCTTAGCAGAAGTCAATTTCTGGGCCAACAGGGCAATTCCCAGGGCTAGAAATGACTAAATAGTGGACCTGTCTGCGGTTTGATTAAAGAAATCGGTGAATATTATCAATGACCGACTTGGAACAGGGGTGGATTATGTCCACGAAGATCGCGGTGCGATCGCATTTCAATTTGCTTAGCAGAAGTCGATTTCCGGGCCAACAGGGCACTTCCCAGGGCTGAAAATGACTAAGTAGCGGACCTGCCGACCACTTGATTAGGGTATTCGAGGGTCCTGAGATCGGATAACCTCATCGTAGTATATGATTATGGTGTATCATGTCAAGTAGACGAAAAGTTTCTCTCGGGCTCGGTCCAATTCCGCCTGATTCTTCTCGTTTTCGGCCGTTTTCGGCTCTTTCGGAGGGATTTCCGGGGCTGCCAAATTGGCTAAGTGTTGGTCATTTTGGACCAAAACATTGGTTTGGGCCACTTATCATTGACCGTTGGAGAATCTGATCCGGTGGATGGATAGATCTCATCGAGACGCATCCGGCAGAAGTGGTTTCATCAAAATCGGATTCCGGACGAAGGCGGGGCACATGATCGAAGGTCCACCCCTCCCATCAGCGTCCGGGCGCATGGGGGAGTGTGTTTCGGGGCTCTCCCGGCCTCAAAACTTATCCAAATCATTGCCACTAGGCCATGGGATGTCGTTTTATAATGGGTGCAAATTTGAGCCCCAACAAAGGGATAGAAAAACCTGATTTGAAGTGACTACTTTAACTCCTAAATTTCTGTAAAAACAAAACAAAACAAACAATCTAAGTTAGTAAAGTACTCCTAAAAATCTGAAATAGAAACTGTTTTCAGAAATTTTGTGAAAAACCGTCAAACTCCCCGGCAACGGCGCCAAAAACTTGTTCGCTTCCCCAAGTGGAGGGTTGTGATATAGTAATAATCTCAGCAAGACCGAGGTTGATCCACAGGTACTTGTGTAGGAACTCACAAAATACTTCCAATGGTTTCTAATTGAGAACTAACTAAACAGGATTTTGGAATTGAATGTAGAGAAATATTTGAAATTGCGGTTTTACCGCTTGTAGAGATACTCGGAGATATGTCTATGGACCTAGAGGGGGGGGATATGGACCTTTTTCAAATTCTTTTCGCCTACTTATGCAATTCAATAAAATAAGCTTTGTAAGCAAGAACACCTCGGCTTCCAAGCCTTGGTGGGTCCAATCAAAAGACTAGCAAGAGTAAAGCAATAAGCAATCCTAGTCAATCATGCATAGGTACATAAAAGAATCAAATAATCAAGCCCCTAACCTATGCATCTTGTGTAGACTTATGAGAGTGGATCAATGAGCTCAAGTCTACACAAGTAGTGAAGGTACATCTTGTGTGGGGATGTCTAAAAAGTGCCTAGCATACATTCTTATCAAACATGCATAATTAAGCAATTAAACTAACAATGTGAATATATGAATGTGCTCAAGAACAATCACAAACACAAGGATGTATAGTGGTTCGACTACGTGTCTACTCCACTCCCGGTTCAAGTACTCAACCCCTTTGAGCACACCGGCATTCACTATCGGAGGTTTTAAATGAGGTTCACCTCTCAACCTTTACACGGAGGTTTTATCGGTTCACCTCTCAACCGTATCCGGAGTTTTAGACATAGGCTAACTCTCAACCTAATCGCACGTTTACTCCCGTGTCGGAGGCTCCCCCTTGAAGACTTAGTTTAGGCCCGGCTGACGGGCCAAGGAACGACTAACGTCCCTAGGTCGAGTTCGAAAAACAAACTCTAAAATGGACTCTCAAATAAGACAACCTACTTGTCGGATGAGCCCCTTGTTTAGCGCCGGATTGGGTTGCTTGATCTCCACTCTCCCGTGCTTCAATCAGCTTCCCTTTTCTCCCTCGATCGTGCCGCCGTTGCGTTGCCAATGCTTCAGCCACATTCGATCAAACACCTTGCATGCGATGCCTTGAAATGCCCAAGGTGCTAGGAGGATGGGTTTGAGAACTCTACAACTTAGTGGGAATGGGTTTCCTAGAGTCTCTTACCTACAATGATCTCATCTTCGAGTTTAGGACAAGGATATCCCAATCAAGAAGCTTCCTAACTCTAGAGATCAAGAGGGGATGAAGGTCATCTTCTTCATGAGCTTGGAATGCTCTTAATCTTGTATTAAAGCACAAGGAAGATGCCTTGCATAGGTCAAGGAATGAGCCTCAAAAGAACTCCTTCAATGGTGGCTTTCCTTCCTTAAAAATCCCTCTAATAATGCCCAAAACCGGAGCTCTTTATGTAGAAAAAGAGAGCCCCAATGGTCATAAAACGGGCATAAAACGGTCATAAAACGACCTGTCCCGACCGGTCATGACCGGTCGGACTCCTCTGCTGGAGGTATACAAGTACATAAGCCAAACACATGGGCCGACCGGTCATGACCGGTCGGACCCTCTCACTGGACAGCCAAAGCACATCAGGCCGACCGGTCATGACCGGTCGGCCACTCTTTCTGGACAGGTAGGAACCCCCAGGCCGACTGGTCATGACCGGTCGGCTATCTTTGCTGGACGGGCTGAAGCCACTCTTGCTGGCCTTCTTTGATTTGTAAAGGCCGACCGGTCATGACCGGTCGGCTGGCCATTGCATAGCCTGGTTCCCTTATGCATTGAGCTGACCTCCACTCTCTCCAGCTTGATCATTTAGTCCTAAGTTAGGGTGATCAATGGGACACCTAGGGCCTATCAATGATGTCTAAATGTACTCCAATATGGTCAAGGTCATCAAAGATACAAAGGGGATGGGTTTTGGTCGAGGTTAAGGCATCAAGGCATCTCATTTACCTGAAACTTCTTCCTGTTGCGGCTGGACGTCTTGAGTCTTCGATCTTCATCTCCATTGGGCTCAACCGACATAAGACTCACTGCTGTAAGTGATTGACAAACAAGGTGCACTAGTATGCCACGGAAAAGTACACTAACAATATTTTGAACTAAAAGTGAATGTAAACAATGTAAAAGAGTACTAGAGGTTCAAGGATCCACTTGTAGCAATCCTTGATGCTTAATTCGCTGTGGTTTCTCACTTACTCAACTAGAATCGAAATTAAATCCTATTTAGCCGGATGATAGAGCACTTAAAATAAACAATCTGTCATATGTGTGATTCATATACATGATTCCCTCAATTCAAGTTAGGACTTGAGCACACTCAATTGCATAGGTCAATCCTAGTTCCAATAGATTAAGATCACAATCATAATCATCATTAAACTCTGTCACAAAGCATAACTAGATCATGATTTGAACTTCATTAAAATCAAATACACAATCACACAAAAGCAGAAATTCCAGAAAGTAGAACTCTTGGCATGAAGTTCCCACATGAGAATCCAAGGTCTAGAGCGTATTGAATCCGATTCCTCGGAGCGTATAGGTCTAGAACCATTTAAAATAATTAAGAAACCAAGCAATTCTTCTAAACATCCATTAGCCATCACAAGACTAAGAAAGAATACTTAGAACTTTATTCAAACTTCAAACTATTGTTCTTCACTAATAATCCAACTTGAAAAAAAAATAAATGAATTAAAACATCTTAGATTCACTATAAGCTTCACCTCTTAGCCCTAGCTAAGAGGTTTAGCCGTTCATGATCCAAGGAAACATGAAAGCAACTAAAAACATAAATACTAGAAGAACAAACTAGGAGTTGTAGAACTCCAGATCCAACTTCTGCCACCTCCCACCATGGTAAATCTCTTCTAGGATGCCTTAGGAACGAGCTAGAGGAGTTCTTTAATAGGTTTAAGGCCCTAGATGCGAAGAAACTTTGAGAAAATTTGAAAAATCTGCGCTTTGCGCAGCAAATTTTGAAGCTTGTAAAAGAAGCTTTGTTTCGCAGACGACCGGTTGGACTACCGGTCTGAGCTCAAGGACTACCGGCCGAAAAAGGCTAAAAATCGTTGTTGGGGCTCAAATTTGCACCCATTGTAAAACAACATCCCGTGGTCTATTGACAATGATTTGGATAAGTTTCGAGGTCGGGAAAGCCCTGAAAACGCCTACACAACCCTGATCGCTTGGTAGAGACCAAAATTCAGAAACAGCGTTTTAGAGTGGAACTGGACATGCGATTCACCACCAAATGATCCGAAATGTCCTAAAACCCTTAACCTGCAAGTTTCGAAGTCATCCGCTGCATATTTTTACCTGCGCACCTCGAAATGCGTTTCGTCCCTGCCCGAAACTGACCAAAAGGGTCCGTAAGCCTACACCTACCATTTTGGAGCGGAACTGGACATGCGCTTCACCGCCAAATGATCTAAAATGTCCTAAAACCTTTAACCTACAAGTTTCGAAGTCATCCGGTGCATATTTTTACCTGTGCACCTCGAAATGCGTTTCATCCCCGTTTGAAGCTGACCAAAAAGGGGTCCGTAAGCCTATAGCTACCATTTCAGAGTGGAACTGGACATGCGCTTCGCCTCCAAATGATCCGGAGTGCCCCAAAACCCTTAAATACCAAGTTTGAAGTCATTATGGTGCATATTTCCATGCGCGCGCTCCCCAGAACAATGTTCCTATACGACAAGCCGACTCGGAGGCTCCAAATTAGGAAAAAAGTACCAAAATTAGCAACATCTGGACTTCCACACCCCATCCCGTTCATTCAGGAGGTCAATCATAGCCTAGAAGTGTCTTGGCGACAGTGAGTGCATGTCTAGAAAAGGTAGCTGTCCTTTGGAGGTCCCTCGTCGGAGCTGAAATGCTGAAATTTTCTAAGTGCTGGAATCCTGAAAATCTGGCTAAGTAGTGGGAAAGCGCCAGCAAAGGACATGTGCCTGGCCTCCAACCACATGCGCTTGCACTCTATCAGTGAAAGGAAGTGAATGAAACACTATTCCGAAAAGCGCCAGGAAATGCGCCGGTAAAGCACATGCGCCCGGATCCTCCACATGCGCCTGGTGCATTTTTCTCACATGCGCTTGGCTTTGTTTCTGGCACATGCGCCGGGAAATACCCGCCGGGCAGACCCGAACTCGATTATCCCCTATAAATAGTGAAGTCACTTCACTCATCAGCACGAGATCATCCCCCGCCGACCTCAGAGTGATGTAAGCACCACATGCGCTTGCTTTCTCTCCTCTCGCCGGATGCCTTGGCCGGAGTGGATTCCCTCGCCGGAAACCCTCGCCTGAAAGGGATTTCCTCGCCGGAATCCCAAGTTCAGGAAGAAAATCCTGAAATTTTCTAAGTGTTGGGAACATGCGCCGGCTTTTCTCCAACATGCGCCGGCTTATTCCAACACATGCGCCGGCTTTTCTGGCCGGAAAAATATGAAAATCCGCTAAGTCTGGGAGAGACATGCGCCCACTCTTAGGTCCAGGCGCATGTGCACCACCACATGCGCCGGGATTGCCTCCCGAACTCCCATTTTTCATGAAAAACGGGGCCACATGCGCCCGGGAGATACCACATGCGCTTGAAAGCTCCACCATCACCACATGCACTTACATCAGCATGACATGTGCCTGTACCACACCCCCCATGCTCCTGGACGCTGATAGGAGGGGTGGACCTTCCGTCGTGCGGCCCGCCTTCGTCCGAGATTGGATTTTGATCAAAACCGCCTCTCCTAGATGCGTCTCAATGAGTTCTATCCATCCATCGGATCAGATTCTCCAACGGTCAATGATAAATGGCCCAAATCAATGTTTTGGTCCAAAATGACCAACACTTAGCCAATTTGGCAGCCCCGAAAATCCTTCCGAAAGAGCCGAAAACGGCCTAAAATGAGAAGAATCAAGCAGAATTGGACCGAGCCCGAGAGGGAAACTTTTCTTCTACATGACATGATACACCATAATCATGCACCGTGACGAGGTTATCCGATCTCAGGACCCTCGAATACCCTAATCAAGCGGTCAGCAGGCCCGCTACTTAGTCATTTTCAGCCCTGGGAAGTGCCATGTTGGCCCGAAAATTGACTTCTGCTAAGCAAATCGAAACACGATCGCACCGTGATCTTCGTGGATATAATCCACCCCTGTTCAAAGACGGTCATCAATAATATTCACCGATTTCCCTGATTAGACCGCAAACAGGTCCACTACTTAGTCATTTCCAGCCCTGGGAAGTGCCCTGTTGGCCCGGAAATCGACTTCTGCTAAGCAAATCGAAACGCGATCGCACAGCGATCTTCATGGACATAATCCATCCCTATTTCAAGATGTTCATCGACAATACTCACCGATTTCCCTAATCAGACCGTAAACAGGTCCACTACTTAGTCATTTTCAGCCCTGGGAAGTGCCCTGTTGGCTTGAAAATTGACTAGTGCCAGTTGAAATCAACCGCGATCTCCAAGACGCCGAGGCAAAGCTAAAGTACTCAGGCTATCCAACAGCCGGGTCAAGCATTCGTGGGGCACCGATCCCCATTATTCATAAGAAATTGGCATATGTGGGTACCCATCGGACCCTATACTTAGCCACTTACGGGCATCAGAGATAGCCAATCCAGCCCATTGAATTTGGATCCTCAAAAGATCTTGGCTCGACGAAGCCTATCCGATCCCAAACAGATCATTGGAAAATACTCAGAAGAAAGAGCGTTCTCGAAGACGAGTCGCCCGACTCCAGAAGAAATACATTTACTTTACTGTACAAAGCTCTATTCATCCCGGATAAAGGTCTGAGGCTAAACCTAAGGGGTTATGGTTACCACGAGAAACCACAAACAAAGAGTTCTAACTAAGCTTGAAACATCTTGCTATGAACTGTCACTATGAAAAAGACAGTCGATGCCCTACCCATCGACAACGGGTCCGTCGATTGAGCTAATGAGGTAGTTGCGGATTGCTTTCCTAAGGTCACCTGTTCACAGTAACAGGCGCGGGCTTTAGGTTATGCCGACCAACATTTCGATGTTCGTGTATTCCAGTGGTCACCTGTGCGCATTAACAGGCGCGGGCCCAGAGTTGCACCACTCGATTAAAAAACCTCGTTCGGGAACGTTGCGGAGTGCTTTCCTAAGGTCACCCGTCATAAAAATACGGGCGCGGGCCTTAGGTCATGCCGACCAACATTCGAGGATCGTGTATTCCAGCGGTCACCTGTTCACAGTAACAGGCGCGGGCCCCGAGTTGCACCACTCGAATCCTGACAGTCTCTCAACCCGGACAGTCCGAAAGAAAATGGGACATAGACATCCGGCGTGTCTAACAAATGTGGCTTAGTCCATAACAAGAAAACAAAGGTCTACACGACCATGAACTCAAGACCATAATCCCCGGCGGATTAGTCTTTTGCCTTCCAATCAAGGGTGATCAACCGTTGATATAATTAAAGGCTCGTGACCAGTATCACAGCCTGGAATGTAAAAGATCTCAGAATCTCTGGAATAAAATTCGCCTTGCGATATCTCTCTCTTGTGTACACTTTGTGATTGTTTATGATTGTCTATGAATGTCTCTATACTCAGAAATCCCCCAGAATAAAAGAAACACGAAAAAAAAAAAGGACTGCTGACGAGTAGTTCTGATCTTTTCGTCTTTTTTCTAAGTTTCTAACAATTGTCCAGTGAGTTTTCTGAAAATTCGAACCCAACTTTATAATTCGACGACCGGTTTGACGACAGGTCTGAGTAATGGATGACCGGCCGAACCTTGCATTTACTACTGCCGGCGGCTCCCTTGATGACTCAATTCGACCCTACAATCTGGTTTAGGTCCTACAACCGAACCTATCAAGTTTAAAGACAAAATCTACCTCAATTGCCACCATGAATAGAGTGGAACTGAACTCTTACAATTGACAACTTACTTATCAGATTGAGCCCCTTTGTTGCGCTTCTTCGGGTTGCTTAATCTCCTCTCTCTCGTACTTCAATCAGCTACCATTCTGCTCCCTCGATCTTAATGTCGTTGCGTCACTAATGCTCCAGCTCCAAGATCAGTTACCTTGCATATGATGCTCCCTTGGAGATGCCCAAGGTGCTAGGAGGCTAGGTTTGAGATCTCTACAACTAATGGGAATGGGTTGCTTGGAGAGTCTCACCTACAAAGATCTCATCATAGAGTATTGGATAGGAATTTCACTATTAAGAACAATCCAATCTCTAAAGATTAAAAGAGGGACAAGTAAATCTTCATCATGAGCTTTGAATGCTCAATTCATACGATAAATCACAAAGAAGATCACTTGTTTGGGTTAGGAATGAAGCTCTTAACGGTAGGCAATGGTGGTAGCTTCTATCTCCTCAAAATCCCTCTCTCTAAGTCCAAAGACAATCTCTCCCGTATTTAAAGAAAATCTGCAACGATGGGCAGAAAACGGCCACTTCGATATATTGAATTAATGTTTCAATTAATCGAAATTATCTTCAATATATCGAAGAATATGTCCAGTGGATTGTGAAGTTGTTGGACCATCTCTCCGATATATCGAACTAGGGTATCGATATATCGAAAACCCCGATTCTGATATATCAAAATGCATTCCGATAGATCAATCATTTTGTCCAAGGAGTTGTGCATTTACTGGATACTCGATTCGATATATCGAATAGACATTTTCAATATATCAAAGGTCTATCGAACAGACTTTCGATATATTGGAGATCTATCGAAAGTTGCTATTTGGGCTAGATTAATTACAGCAACTTTCACCTCTTTAATTAGTCTAACTTAACATGTTTTTTAAGGTGTTCTAAGACTAATGATGATGACTACGGGTGTTCCTAATTGGTCCAAGTCATCTAAGAGGTTATGAGTGTTTTGGTCTAAAGGTTAGGGTCACCAAGGCATCTCATTTACTTATTCTTCTTCCTTGATGCTTTCGATCCACTTGAATATTTAGTCTTCAGCTTGCCAAGGCTTAACTGACATTACAACACATGGACACACATAGTTGACAAATAAGGTGCACTAGTATTCCACAAAAAAGTGCACTAACAGAACCGATTTAAAACACCTAGGTTGGGAGGAACCTAATTTAAACTCCCTAGTGAAATCTGATGTGCTCAAGGGGTGAGTACGGTAACCGAAAGTAAAGTAGGAAAACCGAACCACTAAAAATGTTTGTATAAGATTGTCATTTGATCCATTTCTATTCTAGCATTGCCTATTTAATTGTTAATTATATGAATGTTGAAATGAAATGTATGCTATACATTGATGGGTAAATTCTCACACACATCTTGTAGTTTCACTTATAGACTAGTTACTTAGGTAGTTATACCATTAGTAGTATAGATTTTTGCACATTGATTAAAAGTTCAACATGTTGCATCATTGTAATCTATGTGCTTAGGCTAGTTTGCTTAATTGCATTATCTTTCGTAGCCTTTGTGATTGGACCCCACTTATGCTTGGAAACTAAGCTTTCTTGCTTAATTAGTTTAATTAGGCAAGAGGTTTTTAAAGAATTTTAAAATGGTCTTAATCCCTCCCTCTACGACTTAGTCATAGTTCTATAAGCTCCGCTCTATGCTTTCGCATGCTTAGCGCCCCAAGTGTGAGCAATAGGCACAATTTCAGTTGTATCATGAAAGTTTGGCCTACTGGTGATTAAAAAAAAAAAAAAAAAAAAGGCCCTAACGTCATCGATGACTTGTACATGTAGGTGAAAGCACTACATTGTGTATTTTAGTGTAGTTAGGACTACAAGTTATAGTGACTTCAGAATTTTAGTTTATTTTGTTCCTTAATATTTGCTAAAATCCGAAGATTACACACCCAAGTGAAGGTAGCGAAGTAGTAAATACTCGGTGAGATCGAGGTCAAACCATGGGGATTTGGAGAATAAGAACACTTAACAAAATTAGTTAAAGGGGAGATGAAATCTGATTTTTATCCACAAGAGTGGAGCAGGATGTGTGCGTGTGATGATAAACATGAATAGGAAAGGGCTAAGGCTTCAGGGATCCACCTTTGACCAATCTACAATATTTAATTCATTGATTCAACTATAACTCAATTGGAATGCCATTGTGTATTCTAAGGGCCTCCACCACTACCCCTCTCTCTTTCTCTGTCTAAATTTGAAGAGAGTATCCCAACCATTTCACTTTCTAAAGAAAGAGTTCACAATACCTCCCTAATTGATCCATCTGATGAGGGAATTGTGAAAATAAATTGACCCTTAGGATGAAATATTAAGAAAATTTTAATAAGGGCAATTGAGATTGAAACTATAGGCAAATCCAAGAAATTAGCCTCATTAACCTTTTTGATAGTTTAGTTTGAGCTTGTATTTTGGTATCTTTTGTTAAACTAACTTTTTTCTTATATATTAGCTAAAAATAATGAATGTTGTATTACATGTTTTGCTAGTCTATGACTTGGTCATTAATGCTTAAATAGGTAAATTTATGAATGACCATTTTACATGATCATTGTTTAGATAATAATATCATTTGAATGATCATGTAATGCTTGCTCTATGTTTTTATTGATTATATGCACCATTTACATTCCATCATTGGTATATGCTTACTAGTAAATCTATAACTCATAGAGTATTTCATAATTCTAAAATTATTGGTATATCGATTTCTGTTTTATGGAATTAACTATTTGTCAAATACTAATAAAAAGGAGGAGAAAGATCAAGTTCCACCAAAACAAGTTGTATTCTAGTTTGCAGAATCTATTTGTTGTTGCAGGGAATTAATGGATTATGGGGAACATTTAAAGATGAGCAATGCAAGTAGTTTACATGTCAAGAGTCTGTGATATTTCATTTGAATATTATTATAATCTTGAATATGCATTTGGTAGGTCAGGTTTTTGTCACATAATTGACAAAGGGAGAGATTGTTAGTGTGCTTGTTTGTGTATATTATTTGTCAATCACATGAGTCTGTGTGTCAATGAATCAGTTCATCCCTTGGAAGATGAAGACCGAAGACACATGAAGACAATAAGCATCAAGAAGAGAAGAAACAGGTAAATAAGGTGCCTTAGTATCCCTAACCCTTAGAACCAAAACAACATAGCCTCAAGATGACTTAAACTTTATACATAAACCGTTAGTCATCATTCATTAACCGTAGGAGTCCAACAAGAACCCTAATTTGTAAGGCATTAGAGGACCCAATCTATTATAAACAAACTGCCCAAAACAGCAAAGCTCAGAGTGTTGTCGACACCAATCGAAAGAGACCAAAACTAAATAGAAACTATTTGGCCTAAATCAAACTAGGTTCGATCGATCGACCAATCCACTGATCAATGTCAACCAATCGAAAGCATCCAGTTGATAGATCGAAAAGGCCAAAACTGAATAGAAACTCTCTGGTCTGAATTGAGCTAAGTTCGACCGATCGATGGTCATTTTCGACTGATTGAAGGCTCTATCAACCGATTGATGTTGAGCTCTTAATTGTGCATATTCTAACCCCAATTCATCACTCATTATGCATGGTTTTCATGATTTAAAGACTAATCTAATGCATGGATTTGTGATTGTAGGAATGAGAGGGAGACTTCACTAATTCATAGTTAAAAGAGTCACTTTGTATGCATTAAAGATTAATATAACAAGTGACAAAAGGTGGAGGAAAGAAGAAGAAAGAAAGAGAAGAAAATATGGAAAAGTTGTCGCAAGACCTGTCTCAAGACCTGTCCTGAGACCTGTCCCAAGACCGATCGCCAGACCGGTTGCCGGACAGGTCTACACAGCTAGACCGGTCGCCAGACCTATCGCCAGACAAGTCAAGATGAGTCCAGAGAAACATAGCTTGCTGGACTATTTTTGAGGTTTTAAGACCGGTCGTTCATGAGCTTAGACCGGTCGTCCGACCGGTCGGCAGGGTAACAAAGCTTGTCCGTGAAGGTCCGATTTTCTCTGCCCGGTTGCGTGATTTCTTGCGCAATCTGGAATCTTCCACTCCAACTTATAAAAGGCCACCTCCACTCTCTTCCTAGGGCATCTAGCAACGTGGGGAGCAAAGGATTCAAGACCTAGGAGGCTTCCTAGCCTCCTACAACTAGTTCTTCTTCTTCTAGTTCTAGTTCTAGTTTTGTTTTTAATATGCTTTTCATTAGCTAATCTCTTAGCTAGAGCTAAGAGGTGAACCTTATATTTTTCTTAGATTGTTTAATTCGTTTTATTGGTTTCAAGTTGGATTTCTATTGAAGAACAATGGTTTGAAGTTTAAATAAAGTTCTAAGTAGTTTTTCTTAATCTTATGATGGTTCATGGATGTTTAGAAGAATTGCTTGAGTTCTTAACTGTTTTGAGTTATTCTAGACCCATATGATTCGAGGAATTGGATTCAATACGCTCTAGACATATGATCCTCATGTGGGAACTTCATGCTAAAGGTCTATTTTTCTGGAATTTCTAAAGTATTGAGCACGGTGATTGAGCACGGTGGGAGACGGCGGAAGTCGGATTTGGAGTTCTACAACTCCTTCTAGTTTGTTTTTCTCGTTTTATGTTTTGGTTTGTTTCATGTTTCCTTGGATTATAAACGGCTAAACCTCTTAGCTAGGGGTAAGAGGTGAAGCTTGTAGTGAATCTAAGATGTTTCAATTCGTTGATTTGGTTTCAAGTTGAATTATTAGTGAAGAACAATGGTTTGAAGTTTAAATAAAGTTCTAAGTAGTTTTTTTCTTAATCTTATGATGGCTCATGGATGTTTAGAGGAATTGCTTGGATTCTTAATTGTTTTGAGCTAGTCCAGACCTGTATGATCCGTGGAATTGGATTCAATACACTCTAGATCTAAGGTCTTCATGTGGGAGCTTCTTACCAAAGTTCTATTT
This sequence comes from Liriodendron chinense, assembly GCA_003013855.2. NCBI lineage: Eukaryota > Viridiplantae > Streptophyta > Magnoliopsida > Magnoliales > Magnoliaceae > Liriodendron > Liriodendron chinense. The sequence goes on from ML058547.1 coordinate 56,996, forward strand.
TTCTAGAAATTCTGAAGTATGTGAGACTGTGTATGTGATTTGGATCAAGTTCAAATCATGATCTAGTTTTATCTTGTGACAGGATTTAATGATGGTTATGGTTGAGATCTTAACTTATTGGAATTGGGACTGACCTATGCAATTGACTGTGCTCAAGTCCTAGCTTGCATTGAGAGAATCATGTACATGAATCATACATGTGACAGATTGATTGTTTTAACTGTTCTATTATCCCACTAGATAGAACTTAATTTCGATTCTAGTTGAGAAAGTGAGAAACCATAGCGAATTATGCATCTAAGGAGAGCTATAAGTGGATCCTTGATGCTTTAGTTATCTTTTCATTATCAGATTTTCTATTTTATGTTCAAAACTAATTTCACAAACCTCTTAAGATTCTAGTTATTAGGATAGTTGGAATTATTTACCTCCTTCCCTGTGGATCGACCTCGGTCTTACCAAGATTATTACTACATCACAACCCTACACTTGGGGAAGCGAACAAGTTTTTGGCACCGTTGCCGGGAAAGAGGTTAAACGGTTCTAATTATTCTAGTAGCTATAGAGTAGTCTTATTAGGTAGGATTTTCAGTTTTTCTAGAAGTAGTTTTCTGATTTTTTCTAGATTACTAACAATTTTTTGTTTTTGGGTTTTGTATGAACTTAGTTGCTGACATAGTTCTCACTTCCACGAGTAACATCTCCCCATCTCCCTTTCTTCTTTTAGTTTTTTTTCCTAGATTAGGGTAGTTTCAACTTCTTATAATTTTATTATGAATGATTGGACGGGTGGATTGTCTAAATACCTTTTGGAAGAAGAGAGGTCGAACCAAATAAAATATCATTATGATTGGAACCATTACAAGTATGAATATTTTCCTAAGACTCAATCTACTTCTAATACTCACCCACGTAAGACTTTGCGAGATTATCGGAATGACAATAATGTGCATAACTTTTCACCGGGTAAGACAATGGGAGAGTATCGAAAAGAGATGAATAATGTTCCACCTGTTAGGACAATGTATGATCACTTGTTTGGCTACACATATCAACAACCATCTAATAGCCCATCATATGACATGCATAATCCTAATAGGTGGGAGCATCAAAATTTCAATTTGGGAGACTAGCCAACCATGGATGCCAACAATTATCCTCAAGAGTTTCTTTCTCATGAGCCACAACCGACACGAACTCTTAAGGATACTCTGCGAGAGTTTATGGAAATAACTGAGCAATGCATACAAAACCTCTCGCCATCTCAAAATCTTGAACCCAACATTGGGAACACTGAATCATTCCCCAACAAGGAGGAGGATGAGGCTATCCAAGCCCAACCCTCTTCCGATTTGATGACTAAACTTTTAGGGGATGTAGATCTCAGTGATCCCAATATTACCATCGATTATGGTAAATCAACTATCTCTTTTAGCTATTCCGATTTGAATGATGAAGAGATTTCAAGGACGGTTGACGAACCCGAGGAATTTACAAAATCTGAAAGTGATAGTTTGATTGCCTACAATGAGGATTGGAAGGATGTGTGTGAGTCCATGATTTCTTCTTCCAATGGGCCAAATATTTATGAGTCGCCGGAAGATATTCTTGCTAGAGAGATGGTCGAAGTCGATATTTTTGAGTCCTTCCACCAACAACACATGCCGGATTCTATTGTGGAAGAACTCCCTTGGGTTGAAAATTCTGTTTCTTCGGATGACGGGGTGGCACAATCTGAAATTTTAAAAGATCAACCAATGCTAGATGATGTGCTTACCAATGAATCTGAAAAATCTTCTTTGGAAGACCTCCCCTCTATAGAGGAGGAATTCCTTACCCTTGAAACAGAATTTTCTCAATCACTTAGGGAGAACGAGGACCCTTCATTCGACTCTTTCGATTTCCTAGAGGAACGCATGACCCACCCCTATGATCTGGATTACAAGATGATTATGGAGTTGGACATTTTGTTAGACACGGTGTCGGTACCTGAAGAACACCATTCCACTGATTTACACTCTTTACCATTGTTTGTGGAAGCACTGTGCAAATCTGAAATTATGGATGAGACAACCCGAACTGAAGAATACTTGATGAACGTCTCTCCACCATCATGGGTTCTTCAACCCATTGAAAATTTTGATTGGGAGGACCCATTTTTAATCAATTACAACCCAATTCGGAACTTGAGGAGATATCTTTTTGCTGCTCTAATCTCCTCCTTACATGCGTGTGGTGCACACTATGATTGGACCTTCATGAAGAAACGCACCCATGTATACATTCGAGTAGGACTTTGGATGGTCCTCATAAGAAACCTATTGAAATACATGAAGATCCTGCTCAAATTTGATCATGTAGATGATCGGACTAATCAAAGGTAGGTAGGTAGGTTAGGATTTCTTTTCTACATTTAGGATTGAATAAATCTCATTGAGACAATGGAAGATGGTAGAATTGATCAACTTGCTACCTCAGGTACTCCCGTTCTTACTCTCTTTGTTTTATGTCATTGCTCTCATGTCATGCATATTACATATCTTATTACATTGATGACAATGTAAGATTTTGGTTGGGGGATGAGATTCCTTAGATGAATCTACTAGCTTTTGTGACATTTCGAGCAATTATGTAGAAATTTTTCGATTTTTCTAAAATTTCAAAACTCCCTTGGAAAACCGTATTTATTTGCACTTGGGATGTCGTAAGTATGAAAGGACGAAAGATGTAGTGAGATGATTTTGAAACTCTTAAAGGACGCGTAACATGATGGTTTTCTAATTGGATTCCCCTATTGATTTGATTGATAGAAATATTGAAACACTTTTACTCCTAGTTCACGTTACACGATTCTCATGTTTTGAAAGGATTATGTGGAATTGTGGATTGGTTAAGTTTGGATTTGACATGTTGAGAAACCAAGCCGGGGTACTTTGTCCATCCTTGTCCATGGGAAAATAATGAAAGATATGGATTTCTAAAAATCCTATCTAATGAAAAAGAAAACGGGAAAGGAAGGATGAAAATATGGGAATGATGGAGAATATGGTGAAAAATTCCGAAAAGGGCTACCTATTACCAACCGGGGGATGGTCTACCCGTAACCAAAGCCGGAAATGGGACGTAGTGTGAAAGTCGTCGGAAGGACGGTAAGGCAAATTCCTGTCATAGGCTTGTTGTTGATCTATACACCGTTGAATCCATACCTTAGCTAATTCATGAAGAAGGTAACCCTGAAAATCCATGAGATGAGCATTCACTGAGCACACTAGGTTAATTTGTTTGAATCCTTCTATTTATCAATCAATCAGTGGGAATTTCATATGAACACTTGTTATGTTTTTAGAAGTTTAAGGTCTCAACTTCTATCACTCAGTTTTGTTGATTTTTTGTACTTGCATGTCTTGAAATATATAGAAACATAGTTTCCAACGAAGAGTTGGGTTTTGGAGAATGAAACTTGTTTCACGCATTTTTTGCTCGGGACTAGCAAAATGCTGGTTGGGGCATGTGTTGAGCTCTTAATTGTGCATATTTTAACCCCAATTCATCACTCATTATGCATGGTTTTCATGATTTAAAGACTAATCTAATGCATGGATTTGTGATTGTAGGAATGAGAGGGAGACTTCACTAATTCATAGTTAAAAGAGTCACTTTGTATGCATTGAAGATCAATATAACAAGTGACAAAAGGTGGAGGAAATAAGAAGAAAGAAAGAGCAGAAAATATGGAAAAGTTGTCCCAAGACCTGTCATGAGACCTGTCCCAAGACCTGTCGCCAGACCGGTCGCCAGAAAGGTCTACACAGCTAGACCGGTCGCTAGACAGGTCGAGATGAGTCCAGAGAAACATAGCTTGCTGGACTGTTTTTTAGGTTTTAAGACCGGTCGTGCGACCGGTCGTTCATGAGCTTAGACCGATCGTCCGACCGGTCGGCAGCATAACAAAGCTTGTCCGTGAAGCTCCAATTTTCTCTGCACAAATTCGTGTGATTTCTTGCGCAATCTGGAATCTTCCGCTCCAACTTATAAAAGGCCACCTCCACTCTCTTCCTAGGGCATCTAGCAACGTGGGGAGAAAAGGATTCAAGACCTAGGAGGCTTCCTAGCCTCCTACAATTAGTTTTCTTCTTCTTCTAGTTCTAGTTCTAGTTTTGTTTTTAATATGCTTTTCATTAGCTAATCTCTTAACTAGAGCTAAGAGGTGAGCCTTATAGTTTTCTTAGATTGTTTAATTCATTTTATTGGTTTCAAGTTGGATTTCTATTGAAGAACAATGGTTTGAAGTTTAAATAAAGTTCTAAGTAGTTTTTCTTAATCTTATGATGGCTCATGGATGTTTAGAAGAATTGCTTGAGTTCTTAACTGTTTTGAGTTATTCTAGACCTGTATGATCCGAGGAATTGGATTCAATACGCTCTAGTGTTCGCTTCCCCAAGTGTAGGGTTGTGATGTAGTAATAAACTCGGTAAGACCGAGGTCGATCCACAGGGACTTATATAGGAATTCACAAACACTTCCAATAGCTTTTATTGAAAAGCTACAACCAGATTTGAGAAGATTGATATAAATAGCAATTCTGAACTTAAATTGAAGTAATCAATTAATAAAAGGCACTAGGGGTTCAAGGATCCACTTGTAGCAATCCTTGATGCTCAATTCGTTGTGGTTTCTCACTTTCTCAACTAGAATCAAAATTAAGATCTATCTAGTCGGATGATAGAGCAGTTAAACCAAACAATCTGCCATATGTAAGAGCCATGTGTATGATTCACTCAATGTAAGTTAGGACGAGCATAGTCAATTGCATAGGTCAGTCCCAATTCCAATAGACTAAGTTCACAATCATAACCATCATTAAGTCCTGTCACAAGACAAAGCTAGATCATGATTTGAACTTGATTCAAATCACATATACAGTCTCAAACATACTTCAGAATTCCATAAAAGTAGAACTTTGGTAGGAAGTTCCCACATGAAGATCATAGTACTAGAGCGTACTCCAATTCCTTGGATCATACAGGTCTAGACTAACACAAAACAATTAAGAACTCAAGTACTTCTTCCAAACATCCATGAGTCATCATAAAACTAAGAAAAACTACTTAGAACTTGAATTAAACTTCAAACCATTGTTCATAAACATGAAATCCATTCTTAAAACCAATTTAAAAGAATTGAAACATCTTAGATTCACTACAAGCTTCACCTCTTAGCCCTAGCTAAGAGGTTTAGTCGTTCATGATCCAAGGAAACATGAAACAACTAAGAAAAACATAAAAACGAGAAAGCAAACTAGAAGGAGTTGTGGAACTCCGAAATCCACTTCCGCCGCCTCCCACCTTGCTCAAACCCTTCTAAGATACCCTAGGAACGATCCCTAGGTGTCCTTTTATAGTGAGGAGGCTCCACGGCATCAGAATCTTCCAGAAATTGCGTAAGCTTACGCACTGCGCAGAGAAATCCGGAACAGAATAGGAAGGTTTTCTGTTTTATGCATGGCCGACCGGTCGCACGACCAGTCAAACTGGGCTGGTCGACTGGTCACGACCGGTCGGATTGCGTGTTTGAACTGTCCAGCGAGCACAAAGATGTATCCGACTTGTTGGCCGACCGATCTTGACCGGTCGGGCCACTAGTCCAGGGAGTTCAGCAGAGGGGACGACCTGTTGGCTGACCGGTCTTAACCGGTCGGACCAACTGGTCCTTGTCCAGTAGTGTTTTGAGGGTAGTCGGCAGGTTGGCCGACCGGTCTGGACAGGTCGGCCCTTGAACAATTTCTTCTTTTTCTTCTTTTCTTTCTTTTTTTTCTCTCTCTTTCTTCTTTGGTCTTTGGTCCACCTTGGGCCTTCGTTCAAAGGGTTCTAATGTATCCTTTTTGGTCTCCAATGGGATGAAGTCCCTCTCATTCATACAATCATAGAATCATGTATTAAATCAATCGTTAATTCATGAAAACCTTGCATAATGAGTGATGAATTGGGGTTAGAATATACACAATTAAGAGCTCAACATCTAGACATATAATCCTCATGTGGGAACTTCATGCCAAAGGTCTATTTTCTAAAATTTCTGAAGTATGTGAGATTGTGTATGTGATTTGGATCAAGTTCAAGTCATGATCTAGTTTTATCTTGTGACAGGATTTAATGATGATTATGGTTGCGATCTTAACCTATTGGAATTGGGACTGACCTATGCAATTAAGTGTGCTCAAGTCCTAGCTTGCATTGAGAGAATCATGTACATGAATCATACTTGTGACAGATTGATTGTTTTAACTGCTCTATTATCCGACTAGATAGAACTTAATTTCGATTCTAGTTGAGAAAGTGAGAAACCATAGCGAATTATGCATCTAAGGGAGCTATAAGTGGATCCTTGATGCTCTAGTTATCTTTTCATTATCAGATTTTCTATTTTATGTTTAAAACCAATTTCACAAACCTCTTAAAATTCTAGTTATTAGGATAGTTGAAATTGTTTACCTCCTTCCCTGTGGATCAACCTCGGTCTTACCGAGATTATTACTACATCGCAACCCTACACTTGGGGAAGCGAACAATTGACAGCTTGGGTCGACCGATCAACAATAGCCATTTTTTGTCCATATTTTTACTGTTGGAACTCCAAGTCTATATATATGGCATTCGAGCTTTAGTCATTTTGATGAATTTTTAGTGTATTAGAAACCACTACAACACCATATCATTAATCCTAGGAGATTCAAGTCATATCCCTTATGATTTATCACAAGCGAGAGCGTTGAAAGCTCAAAATGGAGATGAACTTGATCTCTTTCATTCTTTAGAGTTTAAACTCCAAGTTTATAGGTAAATCCTTGTCTAAAACCACTAGGAAATCCATTTAGTTGAATCTACAATATATAACCAAATTCCATCCATTAACTTGTAGAGATTTCACCAACTCCTATTACCTTAGTCACCTTAAAGGAGCATCAAATGCAAGGTAGCCGATCAAGGGAGTTGAAGCATTCGACATTAAAGATTAGGGGAGCAATGAAGAGCTGATTTAAGCATGGGAGAGCATGAAGAAGCAACTCAAGTAAGGCGCAAGAAATGGACTCGATCCAACAAGTAAGTTGTCATTATAAGAGTCTATACATGATCTTCCCTTATGTAGGATTAAGTATGAGAGTTTGATTGCCAAACTCAATAGGTTCTTGGATTAGGACCTAGGCTCTTGTGTAGGGCCGAATTCACCGAACACGGGTGAGTATGTATTAGTCTTTGTAAGGAGCCTCTGATGGGAGTACACGTAGAACCTTAGAATATAACCGCTAGTGGTTATTGGTTAACTGATAGAAAATCAACTAAGTATCCAAGGGAGTCGATTTTTTTGTAGGATCAAAGTTGTTGGTGAACCTATCGAAAATCAATTGTAAAGGTTAGAGGTGAACTTGATAAAACTTTCGAGATAGTGAATACCGGTACACTCAAGGAGAATGCATTCGTCGAGAGTGGAGTAAACAAGTAGTTAAACTACTACTATACATGCTTGTATTTGTGATTGTTATTTGAGCACATTTTTATTCATGCATTATGAGTTTAATTGGTAAATTATATGAATACTTAAGTGAATTGATGTTAGGCACTTGATTGTTTATTCACACACAGAGCTGTACATGAGTCATGCTAGCTCAGTTGGCTTGCGACTTAGTTCGAACTAGCTCGGTTCAGACGCTGGGTTCAAACCGAGTCGAGCCACTTTTTTTCAGCTCGAAGATTTTCGAGGTGAGTTCGAGCTAACCCTAGCTCAGTTCAGCTCAACTCGAAGCTCGGTTCGAGTTTGACTCAACTCGACTAGTTGGAAATGGAGGTTGTTTAGTCTCACATCGAAAGAGAGCAAAGGAATAAAGTAGAAAATTGTCTATAAAAGCAACAGTCAAGGGTGTCAATGGGCCCGGGTTGCCTTCGGGCCTGAATTTTCAACTGTTTTAGGCTGGGCTTTTGGGTTGGGGCTATTCAAATTTTGGTTTTTTTTTTCCAGGCTCGAACTCAGCTCGAAAGCTTGACCGAACCTAGCTGAGCATGTCATTCCAGCTTTATGGCTGAGCCAAGCTCGAGCCAAGGTTGTCTGCTAGTTGAGTTGAGCTGAGCTAGGCTCAGCTCGATTCAGTTTGGCTTGACGTACAACTCTATTCACACACAAGTTGTATTTCACATCTCCTATAGACTAATTGCTTAATTGATGAATCTTTTGTAGTCTATACCAATTCCCCCCTCCCCCCCCCCCCCCCCCCCCCGGTGATTCTAGTAACTTCACGAATAACTTCCGCATGCAAAGCATCTTAAGTATCTCAAGTGTGAGACCGATTGGTGCAATTTCAATATAATACACACATGCACACTCATTAATATACGTAAGTAATGATCACAGGATCCATAGAATTAGTGTTAATATATGTGGGGCCCACTTAGATGTGTGCATGAGATCCACACCTCCATCATGTAGGCTATCATGTTTCACTTTGTAGCCCAAAGATTAGCCTGGTCCAAAACTCGGGTGGGTCAAACCAGAAGGAACAATGAAAAATCATGCCTGAAATCTTAAAATTCATGTGGTGTGGCCCACATGAATTTTGGAATAGGCTGATTTCTAGCGTCCCTCCATCCTTGTAGGCCGTACAGTATCACCGGTCAGATGGTGAGCTAAAGTATGATGGTGTGTAATTTCTAAATGCATGCATGTGAACCATGACACTAATACAGTAATACAGTTAGATAAGCCTGCTCCGGAATCTATATAAGCCCTAATACTTGAGAAACTCAAAACCTGTTAAAGACCGACACCTACATACAACCGTATGGGTTAAAGTGTTGTATGGTTTGTACTAACATCACCAAGGGGCTGTGGTTTTTATAATGGGTATGGTTGGCCTAGTTTAACCAACAATCCAACCTGTCATCAATCACGGCCGTCCAATTGAATCTGTGGGTCCTACACTCCAACTGGACCATTAATCTTGTCCAACATGACCACCAAGACCTTTGATTGAATCCAAATGGTGATTCAGGTCAATTTGGACCCTTGGTGCAAATCTTTAATTTGAACAGTTAGATAAGCCTGTTCCGGACTCCTTTGATGCGCCCGGTTTGGGCCTGATCTGTAATCGAATGGGCTTGGTCGGTCAGACAATCGGGCATATTTGGGCCTCAATTGGATGATCAGGTGGCCTGGGTGCGTCAAACATCATGATCGAAATGAGCACCAGGAGAACCTTCACCACACCGATCAGCACAAGGCAGGATGGGAGGTGTCTTGCATGGAGGAAAGACATGCAAGCCTCCTCAATTAAGTGCAAGGCCCCTAGCCGAAAGCACATCAAAAATTGGAAGAGGAATGGGCACACTAATAGAAATGACAAACGAGTCGTAAATGGGCCAAGCCTATCAAGAGCATAAAGAGCTTGGTCCTATGAGCACTTCATGAGATGCATAAAAGACAATGCATCTCATAGTCTTGAGTAGAGCTGAGCATGAGCCAAGCCAGCTCCGTTAACTCGCTCGACTCAACTCGAATCAGCTTGATTCGAAGGCTAGGTTCGAACCAAGCCGAGCCATTTTTCCAAGCGCATAATGATTTTCAAGCCGAACTCGAGCTAACCCAAGCTCGATTTGGCTCAGCTCGAAGTTCCGCTCAATCAAAGCTCAATTCAGCTTGGCTTGGCTCTACTCGGCTGACTCACTTGTAAAAAAGTAAAAGAATATATTTTTTAGTCCCACATCGAAGTGAACAAGGAAAGGAGAGATGAAACTCTCTATAATAGTAAGTGGGGGTGTCAATGGGCTTTGGGCTGCCTTTGGGCCCAATTTTAAACAACTTTAAGCGCGACTTTTGGGCGGGGCCTACCAGGCTCAAACTCGGCTTGAATTGGGCTCTAAAGTTCAGTCGAGCTAGCTCGAACATTTCAGTCCAGCTCAAAGGCCAAGCCGAGCCAAACTCGAGCTAGGGTGGTCATTGAGCAAGCCTAGCTCAAACAGGGATCAACTCCGCTCGTGCTCACCTCTAGTCTTGAGTCAACCAAAATGTTCAGAGACAGAAGACGGTTTTATTTCAAGTGAGGGAGGCTTCTGTTTTCTTTTATTCTTTTGGTAAGTCAGTTTTGCCAGGCGGGGTTTTCTTTTCCTTTTTTCTTTTTCAAGTAGGTGGGGGGGAAGGGATGGGATTTTTTCACTATCGAATAGGTGGGTTTGGGGATGTCTGTGAAATCGTGTTGCGATGGTGAGCTGTCCTAAGTGAGGGCCTTGAGCTGTCCAACCAGCTCATGCAATGTTGGTGAGTCATAAACTAGATCTGCAAGTGGTGTGCGACCATCTAGCAATAAGACTGATGATGAATAAGTGATGATGCCAGTGAGGAGATCGAGTGACAGGATGGAGAAGAGAACAGAGACTCAGATCTGAGCACCTCTCTAATGCCATTTAATATAATGGAGACACCTATACTTTTCAATGAATAGAATGAATACGATTATATGGTATTTATAGCCTCTAAAGCAATGTCTAGGAAGCAAGGTATTCAATAACAGTAATGGTGACTGTAACGGCCAGCCTTATGGCTGCTATGTTAAGTTAGGCTGTTACGCCCCTTAGTTAGGTCTCTCTTTCTTTCTTTTTCCTTTTCTTTTTTCTTTTTTCAAAAAGGGAAAAAAATGTATCAGCTCCATGTCAGTCCGTCACATTTCCATATCGGCCGTTATGAGCCCGTAATAGCCATTACAGGCCCATTACGGGCCATCATTTTAGAACAGGCATTACAACCCAATATCGCGTACCTCTTTGGAATACCATTCTAGGAAAACTCTAGAAGACCTGGGAGGATTCTTGAGATCTAAGGTACTATATTTACAAGAATGCTACTACAGTATATTTACAAGAATGTGACATCCTATCGCCCCCAACAGGGCACTCATTAACCTTTGATGTAATTTGCGGAATGCTTTCTATTATTCATTCCTTTTATTAATACATTTTTGTTATCCCCAAAAGAGTATTATATCTATGCTGCGAAGGGCTTAATGAATTGAAGGCTCAAAATGGTCTGGTCATTTAACTACCCCATTTTGGTAAAGAAGATGAGGTTGAGACCAATTTATTGCACTAGTGTCTAAAAGAGAAGCCAGTTGTGTGGCCCTTCTAGAACTACTTTCTCATATAGGATTTGAAACCCACTTTAACAAAAAAACAGAAAGAAAAGAAGATTGACCATTTAGATGGCATATTCATTTGAAGTTTTTGAAGTGAAAATGACCTCATATAACTTTTCTCAAGCCAGTTTAATGCCTTGGCAAGCCCCTTCATAATGACTTATACAGCTTACAGTAGTCCCACATTTCAATTTTGTCAACAATTTCATTTGACAACTCTACAGCCGGTTCTCCATTCAAGAAGTTTTTTCTTAGTTCATCTCTTATCCAGCTTGTGTGCCGTTCTTTTGCCTTCCACAGGTATTTATTTACTCCTGTGGAATTCGTTTTTGCCAGGAGAACGCACAAAAGATTGCTGAATTTCTTTCATCTCATCGTCGGGTGAAGAAAATTAACTATGCTGGTCTGCCTGGTCATCCTGGGAGCTCTTTACACTATTCTCAGGTTAGTGCATCAGGAGAACTCTCATGATTAATGCCTTGTCTCAGAAAATCCATCATTTCCTTACGTCACTTGCAAGCAAAGGGTGCTGGTTCTGTTCTAAGCTTTTTGATGGGTTCATTGGCTCTCTCTAAGCACATTCTCAAAACTACCAAGTATTTCAGCATTACTGTTAGTTTTGGTGGGCATTCTTCTACGCGCAAAGCTAGACTTCTGTTGCAACTCCGCTTCAATTTTGAGTTACCTGCTGATTTGGGTTTTCTTTTTTCCTTTTTGGAAATGACCGGAACACAGTGAAGCAACTGCCCTTTTGAAAGCTTTTGAAATACCTCTCCATTTTATCATGAACATTCCATCCCCCTCACCACTGTTGTCCCAGAAATGATACACATTAACCCGTGGGAGCCGCCATTATTTACACCCAACCTGATTGATTTGAATACACCCAATTTCTATTTTTGGAAAGAGTATTTTGTTTGGGACTCTAATCCTGCAAAATAGAGATTAGCCGGCCCCGTTCCATCCATGTTAGATTCGTGCTGCTAAAGCAGCACTTTCTTGCAGTTTATCTCAATTTTGAAATTCTAGAAAACATAAACACTTCAAAACTTGTGATTAATGCAGAGATGATGTGGGGGGTGCAAAAATGGGTGCGTGCAAATCAATCAGGCTGCATTTGGATGTACCGTAGATCTCAAGCAGAAGAGATGATCATGTCTAGGGGATTGCAGATTTTGTTGAACCACATATGGGATTTTTTTTTCTTTCCCCCCTTTTGCTCAATGTCAATATCCTGAACATCTTAGGTGCAGATACCTAAAGTTGATCTCATTTTAGTTAACAATAATTAGATCTTGATCTCTAATACATAATAAGTTCATGTTAACAGATCACTGTTAAATACATACAGAATTACTGTTAAATAAAATGTGACCAGCTCATTTTTAGGCGTCTACCAAACAGCATCTACCAGCTCATTGACCTGGGGTGGACACAGGAAAAATGTATCCGACTCCCCTAAAATCCCAAAATATGCCCCTTCACAAGTGCAAAGCAGAATGGATAAACGTATGCACCTACTATCCTCTTGGATTGTGATAAGGGGTGCATCCAAATGCGCCCTCAGTGGGATGTAGATCTCAATTCGGCTTAACCATATTCTTTGGAACCCTCAGCAGTTTCATTGAATCACGACCATGCATTTGGGAATTCAGGCTGTGCATTTTTGGATGGTCATGATTAGGCGATCATACAAGTTTGGACGATCAAGATTGGATGTCCACATGAAGGGTGAACCAAGCATCAAGCAACAAGTGGAGATTTTCATCTCAATTATTCAAACTTGATGTGCACCGTGCATCAGATGTTGTCCACCACCGACTAGCAACAACATGAAAGTCCAACACATGCAGCAGCCCAACTTGAGGACATCAGATCCTAGCTGTTGATCAACTCCACATGGCCCATCTTCAACGGACAGCCTAAAGCTCCAACATCCAACGCTCAAGGCTGCATCATCTACCAACCATCCAACGGTTCCTCAGCTCCACACGTGTGCATCACTAAGGCTTGGGCATCCTTCCTCATTGCACGTGCATCACCATGGCCAGCTGATGGACGTCTTCCAACCCACACGTGCAGCACATGCAGAGCAGTCCATCCATCAAATGCAACTCCAGTGTCAGGTGGGACCCACATCACGTCTGGCAGTGGACACCCATCACAATAGCAATTGACGTCCGATCTCCACCGTCCTCTTATCCCATCAACGGTCCAGCTTCATCTCAGTCATCCAATAAAGGATGAATGTTGAGCTCTTAATTGTGCATATTCTAACCCCAATTCATCGCTCATTGTGCAAGGTTTGTATGAGTTGTAGGCTAATCCAATGCATGTTTTGTGACTACAGGACTGAGAGTGAACTCCACTCAATTGAAGACAAAAAGGGCTCATTTGGCATCATTCTAATGAAGATTATTTGATGATCAAAGAAGAAAAGAAGAGAGAAAGTGAAAGAAAGAAGCAAGGAAAGAAAAGAAAAAGAAGAAAAAGAACTTGGAAGATTGCCGACCGGTCATGACCGATCGGCCAAGGGAGCCAGACCGGTCAGCGACCAGTCAGCCATGCATGTTGGAACCTCAATGAACAAGGCCGACCGGTCATGACCGGTCGGCCATGGCTGCTGTAATACAAGAGAAAACGTCCGACCGGTCTTGACCGGTCGGACAGGTTTGCTGGACTGATGTTCTACCAGGCCGACCGGTCATGACCGGTCGGCCATGCTTGCTGGAGTGATGGTCTATTGAGGCCGACCGGTCGGCTGCGCGAAAGAAGTTAGAAACTTCTAATTTCATCCCAATTTTCTCTGCGCTGCGTAAGTATTACGCAAGTTCTCGATTATTCCGAAGTTGTGAAGCCTCCAGGCTATAAAAAGACACCTAGGGATTGTTCCTAGGGCATCCTAGAAGGTTCAAGCGAGGTTGGAGACTGTGGAAGTGGAGATTGGAGTTTCACAACTCCTTTTGGTTTGCTTTGCTGTTTTCATGCTTTTTGTAGTTGTTTCATGTTTCCTTGAATCATGAGCAGCTAAACCTCTTAGCTAGGGCTAAGAGGTGAAGCTTGTAGTGAATCCAAGATGTTTTGATTCGTAGTTAAGTGGTTTAAGTGTGGAATTCATGATTATGAACTAAGGTTTGAAGTTTATACAAGTTTTTAAGTAATTTTTCTTAGTCTTGTGATGACTCATGGATGTTTGGATGAATTACTTAGCTTCTTAATTCGTTTGCAACGGTCTAGACTTGTATGATCTGAGGAATCGGAGTGCGCTCTAGTACTAAGCTCTTCATAAAGGGACTTCCTACCAAAGTTCTATTTTTCTGTTTTTCTGGAATATGTATGGACTGTGCTTGTGATTTAAATCCAGTTCAAATCCTGATCTAACCTTGTCTTGTGAGAAGACTTGAGGATGATTATGATTGTGAACTGGACTTATAGGAAAGGGGAATGACCTATGCAATTGAGCATGCTCAGCTCAGCCTACATTGAGTGAATCTTATGCATAGAACTTACATATTACAGAATGTTTGGTTTAACAGCTCTATCATCCGACTAGATAGACAGAATGTCGATTCTAGTTGAAAGAATAAGAAACCACAGCGGATTGAACATCAAGGATTGCTACAAGTGGATCCTCTGAACCCCTAGTGCTTTCTTATAATTAATTACTTTCAATTTAGTTCAACTTCTGTTACTCATATCAATTTCATACAAAAATCTGATTAGTAGATAGACACTTGTGGATGAGTTTGTGAAATCCTACATAAGTCCCTGAGGATCGACCTCGGTCTTACCGAGTTTATTACTACTTCGCAACCCTACACTTGGGGAAGCGAACAAGTTTTTGGCGCCGTTGCTGGGGAGTTTGACGGTTTTCATAAATTTCTAAAATTAGTATCTATTTAGGATTTTTAGGATTTTAGGACTAACTTAGTTTGTTTATTTGATTTTTCTTTTCAGGGATTTCTAGGAAGCTGATGAAGATACAAGGATTTTAAGTGCGAATCAGGTTCTATCTTTCTAAACCTTACTCTTCTCCTTCTCCTATTCATTCCTATCTTATTCATCTCTTGTAGAGTGGGTGGAGACTCCTTTTGGATCTCTAAAAGGTCGGCCTTTTTGCCACCTGGATTCCTATTGGTCGGCTCTGCCGCCTTGGATCATCTTGCTCAGAGATTTCTTTTCTCATCTCTACTCTTCTTTCTCCTTTGTCTGCACTTTTTCTCAAAAGATTCAAAGAGTGGGTGGGGAGTTCTCTGAACTCCTATTGACCAGGAGAAATCGGTCTCTATCCTTGCTTCTGGCCTAGCCATTGCAAGACACCTTGTGCTTCGGTCTTAGAGAAGAGTAAAGAAAAGGGAGGAAGAATTCTTCTTTCTTTCTGTTTCTTATTTTTGGTTTTGCATGCCACATTGGGCTCGGGATTCCAATAACCGACTCATAAGTGAAGGGGGGATAGTAGAAGGAATTAATAGAGAGCCACGTGCTAGGAGACATCTAGACTCTCCAATTTTATCTGAAAATATGGCTGCAAATCAACCTAACCGGGTCCAAAATCAAACTGAAACAGGGGAGAATGTGGTTGAGGATGTTCCCCGACCAAGGACTTTACGTGATTTCTTGCAACCTGCAAGAACGAGCACTCCCTCATGCATAGTATTTCCACCAAATGCAGGGAACGTAGATTTGAAACCGGGAGTGATTCAACTTCTCCCTAAATTCCATGGTTTAGACAGTGAAAGTGCCTATCAACACCTTAAGGAGTTTGATGAGGTAATCACCACCATGCACTTTGCAAACGTAACGGAAGATGTGGTGAGACTTAAATTCTTCCCTTTCACCCTTAAAGATAATGCTAAGGGCTGGCTTTATGCATTGAGGCCAAGATCAATTGGTGCATGGACTGATATGCACAGAGAATTCATAAAGAAATTCTTCCCTACTTACAAAACAAATATGCTGAAGCGCCTTATCATGAATTTTGCCCAAAAGGAAGATGAAACCTTTTTCCAATGTTGGGAGAGGTTTAAAGACCTATTAAACACATGCCCACATCATGGCTATGAAATTTGGCGGGTTATAAGCTTTTTCTATGAAGGACTGACTTCACCCATGCGCCAATTTGTAGAAATGATGTGTAATGGGGAGTTCATGAATAAGGAAGCTGATGAAGCATGGGATTATTTGGAAGAATTGGCTGAGAGTGCACAGTCTTGGGACACATCGAAACCAACTACTTCCAAGACTGGCCAACAAAAGGAAAAGGGAGGAATGTACGTCTTATCAGAAGAAGATAGCATAAGTGCACGGTTGGCTAGCCTTACAAGAAAGGTCGAAGCCATGGAATTAAGGAAAGGAGAAACAATCAACTCCACTGACGTTGAAACTGTTTGTGGAATTTGTGCTGGAAATCAACATGCTACACAAGATTGTCCCACATTTTCAGCAGTCCAAGGCATCTTACAAGAACAAACAAATGCCATAAACAGCTATCAACAACAATATGGTGCTCCAAACTCAAACACGTTTAATCCTAATTGGAAGAACCATCCCAACTTCAGTTGGAAGAATGGGCCCAATGCAAATGTAAACAACACTCCAAAAGTATCACTAGAAGAGATGTTGGGTGCATTCGTATCGGTCCAGAATGAGTATAACAAGACAAATTCTCTAAAAATAGATGGGTTCATGCAAGAGCAATTGAAATTCAATCAAAATTCAAACCAAGCCATCAATGAATTGAAAACATCTCTGGCTAGAGTTGAAGCTCACCTTAGTGTTAGAGAGAAGGGCACACTTCCTGCTCAACCTCTTCCTAACCCAAGGACCCAATATGAGATACAAGATGCAAACTCATCCTCCCACCATACGGAACATGTCCAAGCTATCACCACTTTGAGAAGTGGGAAAGAAATTGACAAATCTAATCCGGTGAAGGCTCCAAAGCCTAAGGATCCGGAAATTCCCAAAGAGGATGATAGCCCAAACAATGTTCCACAAGAGAAAGAACCGGAAAGACAATACAAGCCGGTTGCCCCATTTCCACAAAGGTTGATTTCACCTAAACCTTTAGATAAAAATCTGGAGATTCTGGAAGTTTTCAAGCAGGTGAAGATCAACATCCCGTTGTTGGATGCAATAAAACAAATACCATCTTATGCCAAATTTCTAAAGGAATTGTATACAGTCAAAAGGAAACATAACGTTCACAACAAAGTTCTTTTGGCTGAGAATTTGAGCTCCATCATCAAACAAGAGGTGCCCCAAAAATACAAGGATCCAGGTAGTCCAACCATCTCATGCATCATAGGAGACTACCAGATTAAACAAGCCCTACTCGACTTGGGGGCAAGTGTGAATCTCATTCCATACTCGGTCTACGAACAACTTGGGTTAGGTGAATTGAAACCCACTAAAACCACACTCCAACTTGCTGATAGATCCATCCGGATACCGAGAGGAATGATAGAGGATGTTCTAGTCCAAGTTGATAAATTCTACTACCCAGTAGATTTTATTGTCTTAGACACACATCCCGTGATAGGCACCAGTGCTCAAATTCCCGTCATACTTGGACGACCGTTTCTAGCTACCTCAAATGCCATTATCAATTGTAGAAACGGACTTGTACAAATGTCCTTTGGAAATATGACCCTTGAACTCAACATATTTGATTTATGCAAACAACCACGGGAGGTTGATGATGATATCCACAAGTTAAAC
This sequence comes from Liriodendron chinense, assembly GCA_003013855.2. Classification (NCBI taxonomy): domain Eukaryota; kingdom Viridiplantae; phylum Streptophyta; class Magnoliopsida; order Magnoliales; family Magnoliaceae; genus Liriodendron; species Liriodendron chinense. The sequence goes on from ML058547.1 coordinate 74,889, forward strand.
ATGATTGAATCATTCGTGGAGGATACAGTCCCCTTGTCACTATTTCCCGACCCTTTGGAGGCATTTATGGCCCATTCTCATAAGACAAATGAATACACTATACAAGAGATGGATGCCATGCTAGAGATGATGCCAGTACTTGACAATAAAAGATGGAGGGCCCCAATTGAACCTCTGCCTGTAAATGAGAACAAGGCCCTCCCATCCAACATCAAGGCACCAACACTCGACCTAAAACCATTGCCAAGTGAGCTAAAGTATGCTTATTTAGGTCGAGATGAGACATATCCAGTGGTGATTTCTTCCCACTTGGATGAGGAACAAGAGAGTAGGCTAATAGCCACTCTATTAGAGCACAAGAGTGCCATCGGATGGTCAATTGCGGATCTCAAAGGCATAGATCCACTAATTTGTACTCACCGCATACACCTTGAGGAAAATGCAAAGACATCCCGGCAACCACAAAGACGATTAAATCCAAACATGAAGGATGTGGTTAAGGCCGAAGTGGTAAAACTATTGGATGTAGGTATCATTTACCCAATATCCGATAGCCAATGGGTGAGTCCAACTCAAGTGGTGCCTAAGAAATCCGGAATAACCATCGTAGCTAATGCCAATAACGAACTCGTGCCAACTAGAGTCACTACCGATTGGAGAATGTGCATTGACTACAGGAAGCTAAACACTGTCACGAGGAAAGATCACTTCCCCCTACCGTTTGTTGATCAGATTTTAGGACGATTGGCGGGTCATTCCCACTTTTGCTTCCTTGATGGCTATTCAGGGTACAACCAAATAGAAATTGCCCGCGAAGACCAAGAAAAGACTACATTCACATGTCCATTCGGCACTTTCGCCTATCGACGGATGCCGTTTGGACTATGTAATGCCCCTGCCACCTTTCAGCGTTGCATGATGAGCATCTTTTCTGACATGGTGGGGACCATTCTCGAAATCTTCATGGACGATTTTTCCGTATTCGGTTGTAGCTTTGATGAGTGCGTTGAGCACTTGAAATCTGTGCTGAAAAGATGTGAAGAGAAGAACCTTGTGCTCAATTGGGAAAAGTGTCACTTCATGGTTCAAAAGGGAATTGTACTTGGTCACATCGTTTCACAAAATGGAATCGAGGTGGACAAAGCTAAAATTCTTATCTCTAACCTTCCACCACCCAAAAGCATACGAGATATACGGTCCTTTTTAGGACACGCAGGATTTTATAGAAGGTTCATAAAGGATTTCAGTTCACTCTCTCGCCCTTTATGTAACCTACTTCAAAAGGAAAATTCATTCGAGTGGAATGAAGAATGTCAAAAGGCCTTTACCACCCTTAAAGGTATGTTGACATGCGCCCCAATAATGCAACCACCTGATTGGAGCCTTCCTTTTGAGATTATGTGTGATGCTAGCGACTATGCTATTGGGGCCGTGTTAGGCCAAAGAAAAGATAAAAAGCCATGTGTCATCTACTATGCAAGTAGAACCCTAAACTCAGCCCAAGCAAACTACACCACTACTGAAAAGGAACTTTTAGCTGTAGTTTTTGCCTTGGAAAAGTTTAGGTCCTACTTGATTGGATCCAAGATCATTATATTCACTGACCAAGCCGCGCTTAAGTATCTTCTTTCTAAGAAGGATGCTAAACCACGGTTGTTAAGATGGATCCTTCTACTCCAGAAATTCGACATAGAAATACGTGATAAGAAAGGAGTAGAGAATGTAGTAGCTGACCACCTCTCTCGACTTGTCCTCACTGATTCCCCTGAAACGAATGCAATCAATGACATGTTCCCTGATGAACAACTCTTTGATGTTTCCCAATTACCATGGTATGCGGACATTGCTAACTATCTTGCTACAGGTACAATTCCTACATATTGGAAAAAGCAAGATAAGGATAGATTCTTCTCGGAGGTGCGGAAATTCCTATGGGACGACCCATACTTATTCAAGTATTGTCCTGATCAAATCATAAGGAGATGTGTCCCAGATGATGAGCAACAAAGTATCATCTCCTTCTGTCATTCTCAAGCATGTGGTGGCCACTTTTCGGCTAAAAAGACCACAGCGAAAATTCTGCAATGTGGGTTTTATTGGCCCACTATGTTCAAAGACACACATGAGTTTTGCAAAGCATGTGAACCTTGTCAGAAATTAGGAGGAATCTCCCGTAGAAATATGATGCCACTCAATCCCATTTTAATAATCGAAATTTTTTATTGTTGGGGCATCGATTTCATGGGCCCATTCCCATCTTCTTTTGGAAACCTATACATCTTGCTTGCCGTTGACTATGTTTCCAAATGGGTTGAGGCTATCCCTTGCCGGAATAATGACCATAAAACGGTCATTCGATTTTTAAAAGAAAATATTCTTTCCCGGTTTGGAACGCGTCGAGTCATCATAAGTGATGGAGGGTCTCACTTTTGCAATCGCCCTTTTGAAGCCTTAATGAAGAAATATGGCGTAACACACAAAGTGAGCACTCCCTATCACCCACAAACTAGTGGACAAGCTGAGATATCCAATAGGGAAATTAAACACATTTTAGAGAAAACGGTAAACCCCGATCGCAAGGATTGGTCACTTCGGCTCACCGATGCGCTTTGGGCCTACCGTACAGCTTTCAAAACCCCTATTGGAATGTCCCCCTATAGACTTGTCTATGGGAAGGCTTGTCACTTGCCTGTGGAGTTAGAACATAGGGCATATTGGGCTATTAAGAAGATAAATTTCAATTCTGACAAGGCAAGCTCGTTACGCAAACTACAATTGAATGAACTTGCAGAAATCCGGAATGAAGCTTATGAGAATGCGAGAATTTACAAGGACAAGACGAAGATATTCCATGATAAGAATATTCTTCGCAAAACATTCACGGTAAATCAAAAAGTCCTCATGTATAATTCTCGCTTACATCTATTTCCGGGAAAATTGAGATCTCGATGGACCGGTCCCTACATTGTGCAAACTGTTTATCCATATGGGACTGTCGAGCTGTTGAATCCGAGGAACGGCAACATTTTTAAAGCGAATGGACAGCGATTAAAGCCGTTCTTTGAGAAATTCCCTTCAGAAGGTATGTCCATACCTCTGAATGATCCTGTGTACCAGGATGATTGATCTCCTAGTCTGATGGAGGTATAGAGTAGTTAGGATTAGGATTTTGCTGCTTCTATTTTTCTTTTTCATAGGTTTGTTAGAAGGAGGAAGATTTCCACTTTTCACTTTCTCAGGTACTATTATTCCTCACTCCCTTTTATTTTCAAATTGCTCTCATGTTTTGCTCATTGCACATCTTTTACATTGAGGACAATGCAAGATTTGGTTGGGGGGTGTAGGATCACTTGGATGAATCCAGCATTTTGCAACATTTCAAGCAATTATGTGGAAATTTTTTTATTTTTCAAAAATTCGAAACTCTTTTGGAAAACACCGGTTCTATGCATTCAAGTTGATATGAGCATAAGAGGAGGAGATATGAAGTGTATGGGGCTGGATGTCTAGAATCTCTCATAGCATAATGGTTTTATATGTGAACTCCCCTATTTTTGTGATTGATAGAAAACCTGAACACTTCTACACCTAGTTCACATTACACGATTTTCATGAGTTGAAGGGATTATGTGATTTATGGATTAGCTAGACTTTGAATTAAGGTATTGAGAAATCAGGCCGGGGTACTTTGTCAATCCTTGTCCATGGGAAAATAATGAAAGATATGGATTTTTAAAAATCCTATCTAATTTAAAAAGACAAAGGAAAAGGAAGGATGAAATTGGGAATGATGGAAAAAACGGTGGAAAATTCCGATTAGGGCTACCTACTACCAACCGGGGGATGGTCTACCCGTAACCAAAGCCGGAAATGGGACGTAGTGTGAAAGTCGTCGGAAGGACGGTAAGGCAAATTCCTGTCATTGGCTTGATGGCTCTATGTACCTTGAGTTCTATAGTCTAGTTGATCTATGAAAAAGGTAATCCTAGAAACTCGTGGGATGAATCTTCACCACCCACACTAGGCTGAATTTGTTCAAATCCTTCTATTTATCAACCAATCAGCGGGAATCTCATATGAATGTCTATTATGTCATGAGGATTTACGGTTCCAACCTTTGACGCCTAATCTTTCTGAATCTTACACTTATGAACCTTGAAATGTATAGAAGGATGGTTTCTGAAAGAGAGTTGAATTTTGAAGAATGGGATTAGTTTCATGCATGTTTTGCTCGGGACTAGCAAAATGCTGGTTGGGGGGTGTGTTGAGCTCTTAATTGTGCATATTCTAACCCCAATTCATCACTCATTGTGCAAGGTTTGTATGAGTTGTAGGCTAATCCAATGCATGTTTTGTGACTACAGGACTGAGAGTGAACTCCACTCAATTGAAGACAAAAAGGGCTCATTTGGCATCATTCTAATGAAGATCATTTGATGATCAAAGAAGAAAAGAAGAGAGAAAGTGAAAGAAAGAAGCAAGGAAAGAAAAGAAAACGAAGAAAAAGAACTTGGAAGATTGCCGACCGGTCATGACCGATCGGCCAAGGGAGCCAGACCGGTCAGCGACCAGTCAGCCATGCATGTTGGAACCTCAATGAACAAGGCCGACCGGTCATGACCGGTCGGCCATGGCTGCTGTAATACAAGAGAAAACGTTCGACCGGTCTTGACCGGTCGGACAGGTTTGCTGGACTGATGTTCTACTAGGCCGACCAGTCATGACCGGTCGGCCATGCTTGCTGGAGTGATGGTCTATTGAGGCCAACCGGTCGGCTGCGAGAAAGAAGTTAGAAACTTCTAATTTCATCCCGATTTTCTCTGTGCTGCGTAAGTATTACGCAAGTTCTCGATTATTCCGAAGTTGTGAAGCCTCCAGGCTATAAAAAGACACCTAGGGATTGTTCCTAGGGCATCCTAGAAGGGTTCAAGCGAGGTTGGAGACTGTGGAAGTGGAGATTGGAGTTTCACAACTCCTTTTGGTTTACTTTGCTGTTTTCATGCTTTTTGTAGTTGTTTCATGTTTCCTTGGATCATGAGCAGCTAAACCTCTTAGCTAGGGCTAAGAGGTGAAGCTTGTAGTGAATCCAAGATGTTTTGATTCGTAGTTAAGTGGTTTAAGTGTGGAATTCATGATTATGAACTAAGGTTTGAAGTTTATACAAGTTTTTAAGTAATTTTTCTTAGTCTTGTGATGACTCATGGATGTTTGGATGAATTACTTAGCTTCTTAATTCGTTTGCAACGGTCTAGACCTGTATGATCTGAGGAATCGGAGTGCGCTCTAGTACTAAGCTCTTCATAAAGGGACTTCCTACCAAAGTTCTATTTTTCTGTTTTTCTGGAATATGTATGGACTGTGCTTGTGATTTAAATCCAGTTCAAATCCTGATCTAGCCTTGTCTTGTGAGAGGACTTGAGGATGATTATGATTGTGAACTGGACTTATAGGAAAGGGGAATGACCTATGCAATTGAGCATGCTCAGCTCAGCCTACATTGAGTGAATCTTATGCATAGAACTTACATATTACAGAATGTTTGGTTTAACAGCTCTATCATCCGACTAAATAGACAGGAATGTCGATTCTAGTTGAAAGAATAAGAAACCACAGCGGATTGAACATCAAGGATTGCTACAAGTGGATCCTCTGAACCCCTAGTGCTTTCTTATAATTAATTACTTTCGATTTAGTTCAACTTCTGTTACTCATATCAATTTCATACAAAAATCTGATTAGTAGATAGACACTTGTGGATGAGTTTGTGAAATCCTACATAAGTCCCTGAGGATCGACCTCGGTCTTACCGAGTTTATTACTACTTCGCAACCCTACACTTGGGGAAGCGAACAATGAATGTCCACCAGATCCAGCAATCTCCAACATGCCAGCTGTTAGAGCTTAGAAAAATCGAACTGCTCGTCAGCAGTCTTTTTCCTGTGTTTCGTTATTCTGGGGGAATTCTGAGTATAGAGACATTCATAGACAATCATAAGCAATCACAAAGTATACATGAGAAAGCACCGCGAGGTGAATTTTATTCCAGAGATTCCGAGATCTTTTACATTCCAGGCTATGAACTGGTCACGAACCCTTAATTACATCAATGGATGATCACCCTTGATTAAAAGGCAAAAGTAAATGCATGCATGTATCATAAATGAATTAAATAAAGCATTAAAAGAGCATAAATATATATAAAGCACAGCATAGACAACACAGAGATTTTTACGTGGAAACCCTTACGGGAGAAAACCACGGCACAAAGCGACAAGATTCCACTATGAATTGCAGTTATACAATAGATGGAATATTAAAGGAATGAAGCTCGGATAGATCGAGCAAGTAGTTTAAATCATGAGGGATTATAGTCTCGAGTTCATGATCGCAGAGACCAAGTCTAGGATTTATTATGGACTAAGCCATTGTTAAGACCAGTTAGATGTTGGTCTCATACTCTTCGGGCGTTCCTAGTTGAGTAGCAACCAGGATTTTAACCGAGTCGTGTATCTCAGGGTCATGACGCGTCTCTATGGACGATATGACTTTCAGGGATACACTTCACGGTTTCCGTTTAGTGCAACCAGGGCCAGTGACCGTCTCCGCTGGGACGGGTGACTTACTAGAAGGCACTCCATGGGGTCTTTGTGCAAACAGAGTTTCGACCGAGTCGTATATCTCAGTGCCATGACGCGTCTCTATGGACGATATGACTTTCAGAGATACACTCCATGGCGTCCACTTACTGCAACCAGGGCCAGCGACCGTCTCCGATGGGACGGGTGACTTACTGGAGGGCACTCCATGGGGTCTTTGTGCAAACAGGGTTTCGACCGAGTCGTATATCTCAGTGTCATGACGCGTCTCTATGGACGATATGACTTTCAAGGATACACTTCAGGGTGTCCACTTACTGCAACCAGGGCCAGTGACCGTCTCCGCTGGGATGGGTGACTTACTGGAGGGCACTCCATGAGGTCTTTGTGCAAACAGATTTTCGACCGAGTCGTATATCTCAGTGTCATGACGCGTCTTTATGGATGATATGACTTTTAGGGATACACTTCACGGTGTCCACTTACTACAACCAGGGCCAGTGACTGTCTCCGCTGGGACGGGTGACTTACTGGAGGGCACTCATTCCCTTGGCCACTCAACTGACGAATCCCGCCTTGGATAGGACGCACATCAACTGGTCTTAATGATGAAGTATTTCAGACGTTTAGAACACTTTCATTATGGTTTTCGATGATAACCATAGTCCCCTTCGATTTAGTTTCGTAACTCGATCCGAGATGAAATAAATTCATGCAATGGATGCAAATGAGTACAGTACAAAGTAACTATGCTTTATGCATGCTCAAGAGAAGATTGCATTTCTGCTAGATGTTCAGTGTATCGGACAAATTATGCATTTAATCTGATCAATCTGCTTCGTATATATCTTCGTGTCATCGATATTTTGCCATCGCGTCTTTGCGATCGTGATTGATTTCACTTGGCATTAGTAGATATTTAGGCCATCAGGGCACTTCCCAGGGCCTGTTTACGATCTAATCGGAGGATTTGGTGAATACCTATCACGATCGTCTTTGGATAGGGGTGGATTATGTCCACGAGGATCGCAATGCGATCGCATTTCGATTTGCCTAGTGTAAGTCGATTTCTGAGCCAACAGGGCACTTCCCAGGGCTAAAAACGACTAAGGAGTGGGCCTGCTGACCACTTAATTAGGGTATTCAGGGGCTCCTGAGTTCGGATAACCTTGTTGTGGTACAGGATTATGATATATCATGTTATGGCAGAGAGAAGTTCCCCTCTCGGGTTCAATCAAATTCCGTCCAATTCCTCTCGATTTTGGCCGTTTCGGCTCTTTCGGAAGGGTTTCCGAGGTTTGCAATTTTGACTAAGTGTTGGCCCTTTTTATCAAATTGTTGATTTGGCCCACTTAACATCGACCGTTGGCGAATCCAGTCCGAGGGATGGATAGAGGACATAGATGTGTGTCCAGGAGGATCGGTTTGATTGAAAATCGATTTAGATCAAAGGCGGGCCACATCATAGAAGGCCCCACCTCCCAATCAGCGTTTGGGCGCACCTACTATGGGATGTGGGCGCATGTGGCTGAGGTGGGCGCATGTGCCCTCTCCCTCAAGCGCATGTGATGAGAAGAAAAGGAAGGAGAGAGAGGATGGATGGGAGGTGAGCGCATGTGCCTCTCCATGGCGCATGAGGACTGCATGGGCGCATGTCATTATGCCCCTTAGTGCATATTTGCACATTTCCCCTCCAAAGTATGGGGGCATGTCATGCGACTTTGGAGAAATTTGAATCTTCTCCTTCTGGTGGGAGAAATCCCTTTCCGGCGATGGCATCCGACGAGGGTATGGGCGCATGTCTATAGCCCATGGAGGATACCGGCAAGGATTTTTACCTTGTTTTAATGATCCTTTCCAGAAAATGAAGCCTCTCTCCCTCATTTAGAAGTGAGTGGGGTATTTATACTATGTTAATCGGGTATCGGGTACCTGGCGAATGTTGTCTGCAAAAGGGAGGGCATGCTCATGCATTTGGAGAGAGGAGTCATGAGCATGTGATGGGGATCATGCGTATGTCACCATGCATCAGGCGCATGTGGCTTGGTGTGGGCGCATGTGGCCTCTGTGTTGGCCGCATGTGGCCCCACTTAGAATATTTTCATGATTTTTTATATTTTTATTTTATTTAGAATATTGAAAGGGGAGAGAGAGAGCTCTCATGCTCATGTGGTGAGAGGGCAAATGCATGTCTCCTCATGACATCCGCATGTGGAGAGAGAGTGAGCGAATGCATGTTCCATCACTTAGAATATTTCAGGTTTCACGCTCCGACGGGCAACCTCCAGAGGGAGGCTACTTTTTCGGAGACCAAGGTCACTAACGCCAAGCTGTTTTTAGGCCATGATCAACCTCTTGAATGAACGGGGTGGGGTACCGATGGTCATCTGCTGTGAATTTTGGTAGTTCTTCCCAATTTGGACCCCCCTGATCGGCTCTTTGCAAGGGAATATTGTTCCGGGAAGCACGCACGTAGAAATATATACCACAAGAACTTCAAACTTGCTACTTAAGGTTTTTCGGGCATCCTGGATCATTTGGCGGCCATCCACATGTCTGATTCCAGTCCAAAATGGTACCTATAGGCTTTCGAGCCCTTTGGGTCAGCTCCAGACGGGCAAAACGCATTTCGGTGCGCGCAGGTAAGGATATGCATCGCGCGACTTTGAAACTTGCAGGTTAAGGGTGTTAGGGCATTTCAGATCATTTGGCATTGATCCGGATGTCCGATTCCGCCCTGAAATGACATTTGTAGGTTTCGGTCACGACGCGCATTTTAGGGTTGCACTGGCGTTTTTCGAGTATTTCAAATCTCGAAATCAGTCCAAATCATCGTAGATGGATCGCCGAATACTGTTTTATAATGGGTGCGAATTTGAGCCCCAACACCAGCATTGTGGACTCCCTGACCATCCATCAGCGTCATCCCCATCTTCAATGGCAGCAACAGTTGCTCTCTCCACATCCATCCTCCCAGCAGCGTCCAGAAGAGAAGACCCTATCTTCTCACATGCAGCAACTTTCATCCACACCGTCCACCAGATGGACCACCTTCTACTTGTGGACACCACCTCCAGCGCCCATCATCAGCGTCCAGCCCTGGACGTCTCCAGATCTAGTGGACCCACCATTTCCAGCTCCGATCAACACTGTCCACCAACATCAACCATCATCCATCATGTGGGCCAGCAATAGGAGAACAGATCCATCATCACCATCTAATAGGTAAAGCTCCTACCTCCTCAACTGTCCACGTCCAGCTCTTAGACGTTCAACATCAGCCGTCCATCCATTTCAATTGCCAGCAAGAAGAGCAACTCCTCTTCCATCAACTGTCAGTCTAACAACCCAGATCAGCAAGACATCCATGAGGCAAACAGATTGTTAGTGCACTAATTAGTGCATCGTGTTAGTACATCTTTTGTCGTCAATTGCCATGTTGGTTGGTCGCGTCTTGTCGTGTGAGCCCCGGTCGAAGAATTGAAGATCAAGACTTGAAGATTACGCTTCGTCCATTGCTCAAGCTCATGCTGAAACAAGATCCCAGGTAAGTTGCATATAGATCGACCATAGGAAACCCAAAACATCAAAGAATGGCGTAAAAACTCACACATTTTATCCCATTCCCTCTCGACCCTTGCACAAGTTGATCAGACTTGTGGTCCATGGCTGGTGCTAAAAGTAATTGAAGATATGTCCATACATTGGACCCCATGCACCAAGTCACTTCATGCCTCATCATTGAAGTGATCCGCTGCTGCGTTGAAAGATTTGGTCCTGCAAACCTGCTGCGACAAGTTCATCTAGACAGCGGCCAGGCTTCTCAACACATCAGCAACCTTGCTGTGAAGTATACAGATGGACAGCCAACCGGTCTTGACTGGTCGGCCAGGCCTTTCAAGTTATCAACAGAGGCTTGTTGTAGTATGTTCAGCTGGACAGTCGACCGGACTTGACCGGTCGGCCAGGTGCATCAATAGAAATCAAAACTTGCTGTATATTGGTCAGATTGACAGCCGACCGGTCTTGACCGGTTGGCCAGTTATAACTTGTTATTCCAGCAAGCATAGCCGACCGGTCTTGACCAGTCGGCCTAGTTTCATCAGACTGTCTAGCAAGTACAGCCGACCGGTCAAGACCGGTCGGCCTATTCTCTCCATGTTGTCCAGCAAGCTCAGCCGACCGGTCTTGACCGGTCGGCCTGTTTTGTCTAAGTGTTCCAGCAAGGGGATCCGACCGGTCTTGACCGGTCGACCTTCATTTACCATTCACTCTAGCAAGGGGGTCCGACCGGTCTTGACCGGTCGGGCAGTCTCAAAGGTGGCCTATTGTTTTGAATGACGACCGGTCCGTCCGACCGGTTGAGACCCTTCTCTGACAGGTCGGTCGTGACCGTTTTAGATCCGTTGGGACCATCATTTGGGGCTCTATATAGCCATAACTTGTGGTCTTTCATGGCATGTATTCAACACCCTTCAAGAGCTAAGAGAGAGAGCTTTTACTCACATCCTCCTACCCTCTTTGCTCTTGTTCCCCTTGAGTTCATCATTCAAACCTAGCCATTAATGGTCTATCAATGAGTATTCAAAGCTCGGTTTGAAGTATGAACTCAAGACCTTCATTCATGGCTGACCTACCTTAGGAATATATTTATGAGGTCGTTTATAGCCATTGAATGCTTGAAGTTTGGTAGTTCCCTCATTACCATTGCATTGAATAGGCAAGAGGAACTAGACCAACTTTCTCCCAACTACCCGGCATCAACATAACCTCATCATTTGCATCGGTAGCTGATCTTGGAAGCACAAAGAGAAGCTGAAGCACGTGGAGCTGAAGCTACTTATCAAAGGCATCGAATCGGGGCTCAATCGTCTAGGTATGTCTAGTTTTTGAGAGTCCGTTTATTAAATCAATATTCCCTGGATTGGGAAACTCCAGCGGGAGGATACGTGACCATCCTTGGATTAGGATTGGTGAGAGTTTGAGATCCAAACTCATCAAGTCCCTGGATTGGGCCATCGGCGGATGGTAAACGCGGTCCTAGATCAAAGGATGTCAAGGTTGATGGTTAACCTGATTTAAAACCAAGACTATAGTGAAATCCGGTGGTCTCATAGGTTGAGATCGTGAACCGGGAGTGGAGTAGGGAAACCGAACCACTATAAATCGCTGTGCATTGTGAGATTGAATGATTGCTATGTGTTGAATGGTTTAGTCAATCATGAATGCTAACTGTTTGATGAAATGCCTATGATAGTCCTTGCTTACAAATTTCTCATATAAATGCCTTGAATGCTATTGTGGTAATCTTAGTTGATAAGATTGACTTGATTAGTTTTTAATTGTAATTGGAATTTAAAAAGTCCTATTCACCCCCCTCTAGGACATTAGGTATATCTCCAAGTATCTCTATAAGTGGTAAAACCGTAATTTCAATTGGTATCAGAGAGGGTTCCTCCGCTCAGGTTTAAAAACCCGAAGTGAGATCCTAAGAGAACTTGAAAATATGTTTAGAGAGGACTCTTCATCCGTTACTAAGCCTCCCTTCTTTGATGGGTCAAACTATCCATATTGGAAAGCCCGAATGCGCATCTTTTTGGAATCTATTGATTCGGACGTTATGGATATGATTGATATTGGATAAAAACCCCCAATGGACACTATATGTAAAGAAGGTGAACCGGATGTCCTCATGCCAAGAGATAAGGCGATGTGGACCGATTATGATAAAGCTCAACGGGTTCATAATGCCAAAGGGCTGAATGCCATCTTTTGTTCAGTGTCTAAAGATGAATTTGGCCTGGATTCAAAATTGCACAACCAGTAAGCAGGCATGGGACATTCTTGAAGTTACTCATGAAGGAACGAGCATTGTTAAAAACTCAAAACTTCAGCGCCTCTCCACACAATTTGAAAACATTACTATGGAGGAGCACGAAACATTTGCTGATTTCTATACCAAGCTGAACAAGATTACAAATGAAATGTGGGGCTTGAGGGATCCCGTTCCGGAGCATAGTCTATGTAGGAAAATTCTGAGATCCCTACCTGAACGGTTCTCTTCCAAAGTTACTACCATCGAAGAATGTAGGGACCTAAATACCATAAAAGTTGAAGAATTACTAGGGTCCCTTCAAACCTATGAGCTAGGTTTCAAAACTCCCTCCAAATCCAAAAGTACAGCCCTAAAATCTTCTCACAAGAAACAAGAATCTGAATGTGGAAGTGAGGAAGATCCAGACTTAGAAGAAATGGCACTTATGGCCAAGAAATTTCAAAAATTCTTCAAAACTAGGGGAAATACTTCTAGAAGGAAACCCTACCAGAAGGGTAAACCTTTTGACTCTAAGAACAACAAAGGAAAATTTGTTTAAGTCAAAAGATCTTCAATGCTACAAGTGTAGAGGATTTGGTCACATTGCATCCGAGTGCACCAATAATAAAGCCAAGAAAAAGGCAATGGCTGCTACATGGGATGAGACTGAAGAATCTGAATCAGAATCAGTCATATACCAAAGTGAGGAGGAGCAGGGTTCAATTAGAATTTTAATGGCCTCCATTACGATATTGTGCCTCAAATTGAGCCCATTGCAAAGATCACCGAAGACATTGATGATCATGAATCCTCTAACACTGAAAATGATTCCTTGAGTGATGATGAGAATGAGGAAGAAGGCCTTCAGGAGGTATATAACCAACTATACATTGAAAATATAAATACCATCAAAAAGTTGTGCCAAATGAAGGCTGAAAAAGATAAACTGATAAAAAATCTTGACGGATTGAAAATAGAGAATGAAAAGATGGGTCAAGATCTAGAAGAGCTGAAAAGGAAGAATGATGAGCTTGAACAAGAAAAGAAAAAGCTCATAAGTGGTGAATCTCTAGACAAGCATGCTAGACTTGAGAAAGAACTCAAAGAGGCGAACACTGAAATTGATCGTCTTAAGTGTCAAGTCGTTGACTCTAGAAGACGGTTCGCCCAAGGAGAAGAAAACCTTGAAAAACTCCTAGGTGTTGTAAGATCACCAAGGGACAAAAGAGGTTTGGGCTATGACAGTCACACTTCAAAAACTACCTCAATCCATCCGATTGTAAGAAAAGATCATGGTGCATCAGGGAGTAAAACTAGAGCATCTCCTGTCTGCCATGCTTGTGGAGACATTGGCCACTTAAAATTTGAGTGCTTGGTATTCAAAAATCCGGTCAGAAACTTGAAAGGTAAATTTGTACCAACCGGGAAAAATGTCCAAGCTAATTGGAATCCTCCCATGCATTCCTCACCAAAGAGGGAAAACATTCGAAAGAATTATCCTGCTCTTCCTAGGAAGGACAAGAGGATGGATGAACTGTTGGAGCAAGTTAAAATGCTGAATTTGAAAACTGCTCTTCTCTTGCGTGAAAAAGAAAAATCAGATTCTCCCAAGAAAACTAGAGAATCTCACCATAAGAACACCTCTCATAAAAGGACAACAACTAAATGGGTTGTTAAGAACAAGTGTTTGGTCATACATACTGCCTTAAAAGCTGGGAATACCCCTAGATGGTACTTGGATAGTGGTTGCTCTAGACACATGACAGGTGATAGATCTCAATTTTGTACATATGACGAATTTGATGGTGGGTCTGTCACATTTGGTGATGGAAGCATAGCTAAAATTATTGGTAAAGGAACCATCACAGGGCCAGGTTTGCCCGAAATTGAAAATGTGTTGTATGTTGATGGCCTTAAACACAACTTACTGAGTATCTCACAGATTTGTGATGAAGAGCACTCAGTAAGCTTCTCCAAAGATATGTGCAAGATCCTGAACTCCACAGGAAAATTAGTCATGAAAGGTCTACGCACAGGAGACAACTGCTATGTCATTGAAAATCGCAACAATTCAAGCTCCTCCACCATGTGTCACGTGGCCGTTCAGGATGAAACAGAACTATGGCACCATCGACTCGGTCATGTACATTATAGAAATCTGTTTAAACTGAGTCAGAAAAATTTGGTGAGAGGTCTACCCAAGATGGGTAAAAGACCAAATGCTGTGTGCGTCGCATGCGAAAAAGGTAAACAAATCAAGGTTGCACATAAGAGAACCTCTATCCTGGTCACATCAAAACCATTTGAAATGCTACACATGGACCTAGTTGGTCCTACCAGGGTACTTAGCCAAGGTGGAAAACGATACTTCTTTGTAGTCATTGATGATTACTCTAGATTCACATGGGTCGCCTTCCTAAGAGAAAAATCTGACACTTTTGGTGAATTCCAAAAACTAGTGAAGCGACTTCACAATGAGAAAGGATACATGGTAGCAAGAATCTGGAGTGATCATAGCGGTGAATTTGAAGATCATCGTTTGAAGGCATTATGTGATGAATTGGGTATTCGTCATGAGTTCTCAGCACCAAAAACACCTCAACAAAATGGGGTTTCTGAAAGGAAAAATAGAGTGTTGTTGGATATGGCTACAGCTATGCTTAATAATAAAAATCTTGCTCAAAATCTGTGGGCCGAAGCTGTTAACACTGCCTGCTATATTATTAATCGAGTTTATTTAAGGGCAGGTCTAAACAAAACAGCTTATGAACTGTGGTGTGGAAAGACACCGAATGTAAAATACTTTAAGGTCTTTGGTAGTACATGCTATATTCTGAGAGACCGAGAAAATTTGGGAAAGTTTGACTCCAAAAGTGATGAGGGTATCTTCTTAGGATACTCATTAAATAGTAGAGCTTTTCATGTCTACAACCTTCGAACCTCATCAGTTCAAGAGTCAATCAATGTGACTGTGAATGATAGCTTGGATAAATCTGTGTCTCCAGGTGATGAAGAAGAAGATGAGGGCATATGCGAGATAGGTAAATCTGATAAACAACCCTCATCTCCAAATGCCCCCACTACTCCTGGTGATGTACAAATTGTCAAGGATCACCCCCTCAATCCAATCATTGGGGATCCTAGCATTGGTGTCAAAACCAGGAGACAGTTGGAGGCAGTCAACAGTCACCTGTGTTTCACATAAAAAATAGAACCAAAAAATGCTTATGAAGCTCTAAATGATGAATTCTGGATCCTTGCAATGCAGGAAGAGCTTCAACAATTTATTAGAAATGAAGTGTGGTATCTGGTGTTCAGGCCGGAAAGGAAAAATGTTATTGGAACCAAATGGATTTTCAAGAATAAATCCGATGAATCTGGGAATGTAATACAAAATAAGGCTCGGTTAGTGGCTCAGGGATATTCACAAATTGAAGGCATTGATTTTGATGAAACATTTGCCCCTGTAGCCAGACTCGAGTCTATTAGAATTCTTATGGCTGTTGCTTGTGCGTTAAAATTCAAACTATTTCAAATGGATGTAAAGAGTGCCTTCTTGAATGGTATTCTTGATGAGGAAGTGTATGTTGAACAACCAAAAGGATTCATTGATCCTAAGTATCCTCACAAAGTGTACCGGTTGAAAAAGGCGCTTTACGGACTCAAGCAAGCACCCCGTGCATGGTATGAACGCTTAACTCATTTTCTTGTAGACCATGATTTTGCTAGGGGGAGCGTTGACAAAACTCTATTTATTAGAGAAGCCGAGAATTCTGTATTGATTGCCCAGATTTATGTGGATGACATTGTTTTTGGATCCACTTGTGAGAAAATGTCCATCTCCTTTGCTAAATTAATGACATCTGAATTTGAGATGAGTATGGTAGTAGAACTGAACATGTTTCTAGGGCTTCAAGTAAAACAACTTGCATCAGGTATATTCATTACTCAAGCCAAATATGCTAAAGACCTTGTTACGAGATTTGGCTTAGACTCTGGTCATTCCTACACTACACCTATGAGCACCACTGTTAAACTATCAAAAGACCTTGCAGGGAAAAGTGTAGATCAACATCTTTATAGAAGCATGATTGGTAGTCTTCTTTATCTCACCGCTAGTAGACCAGATATTGCTTTTAGTGTAGGTGCTTGTGCTCGGTTTCAGGCTGATCCCAAAGAATCTCACCTTACCGTTGTTAAACGGATCATCTGGTTTGTTGGATGCACTACCGAATACGGTCTTTGGTACCCTTTTGATTCATCTACAGATATTGCAGGGTATTCAGATGCCGACTGGGCTGGTAACATGGATGATCGTAAATCAACCAGCGGTGGATGTTTTATGTTGGAAATTGCCTTGTGGCGTGGCATAGTAAGAAACAAAACTCCGTCTCTTTATCCACAGCCGAAGCAGAATACATTGCTGCTGGTAGTTGTTGTGCCCAATTATTATGGATGAAACAAACCTTGACCGATTATGGGATTAACCAAGGCACAATGACTCTATTTTGCGACAATACTAGTGCCATAAATATATCGAAAAATCCAGTTCAGCACTCGCGCACTAAGCACATAGATATTAGGCACCATTTTATTCGAGAATTGGTTGAAGATCACATAATATCTCTCGAACATGTGCCTACCGAGAATCAGCTAGCTGACATCCTAACGAAACCTTTGGACTCGGTTCGATTTGCGAACCTCCAGAAGTCCATTGGTGTTGGATGTGTCTAGTTTATCTAACAAGTGTATGTTTTGTAGGAAAAACCTGAGGATTGAGCCTCTCTTTCTGATCTTTATAGGTATATCTGAGGTCCTTTACCTCTTTTCATTGCGTTCTACGAAAATTCGGGATCATAGTCCCAATTCTTGTCCTCTATCGATAAATCTGGACCTTAAGGGTCCCTCATTTTGTGATTGGGTTTTACCTTGGTACACCATGGCCATGGGTACTTGAATCTAACAGATAAAGGTTTGTCGAAAGGATTGACTTCCTATCCAGCTAAACAAGTGCAGAAACCTTCTGCTGGTGGATGCCGTGGAAGACAAACGGTCAGCCGACCGGTCAAGACTGGTCGGCCGGCCTTCAAAATGCTCACTGTCTTATATGCTTCACACCATCCGACCGGTCAAGACCGGTCGGGCTGTGCGTCAGATGTCACTGGACTTCCATTTTGCGTCCCACGACCGGTCACGACCGGTCGTGCATCACTAAACCACCAAGACCGTGCGTTAGCCGACCGATAGGGGGGTCTTTAAAACCGGTTGAAGCTCATTTTAGGTCAGCCACTTCCCATTTTTTCACCTCCACTTGCTGCTCCAGCTCCCCCTCTTTCTCTCCAAGGTGATTTCGAGGTGATTCGTTGCTAGATTCGAAGCTCTAACCTCATCCACTTCACTCCTCTTCACTCTCATTCATTTGGTAAGGGATTCCTTCTCTTCACTCTCACTCTTCTTTGGTTTATCCCTTTCCTTCATCTCTAGGAGTGATTTAGAGATCTTCTTGCCTCTTCCATGTCGTCCCAAGAGAGCGAAGATGAGCTCCCTTTGAGAAGGAGTGATCGACCCAAGGCAAAACCTAAGCCTCCTCCTCCTCGCCCTTTAAAGACCAAGAAATCAGCTTCCAAAGGGAAAGGGGCTGCCTCATCTTCTGTTCCCCCTGTTCAATCTAAATCCCTGGGGAAAAATGTCTCATCCCATTCCACCCATTGGGATGATTTCAAGGACAAGGAGGTAGTTTATGAAAAATCAGTCAAATTGGTTGACTTGTCCGACTATAACGTTCGTTCCATTTTGGATGCCATCAATTGGGGCCCCGTACTCCACATGGGGGGGCCGGTCCAGTTTGACGTTGTTAGGAAATTTTATGCACATGTCACTTCCTCTCCCCCCTCTTTCAACGTCGAGGTTGGTGATCGGGATTGCCTATTTACTTTGAAGTCATATCAGAATTTGTTGGCGTTCCTATTGTTCAGGAGCCTACTTTCGATTTTTCCTCCTTGGGTCCCAAACCTAACCTTGTTATTGCTCAATTCCTATGTGGTGATGGGACACCCAAATGGGTAGGAGGTGCACTTTGAGCATCCTCTATGACATGGGATTTTCGCATTTTGCACAACCTTTTCTTCCGCAATGTATACCCGCGGATGAGTAATAAGGCGGATGTCACCGAAACCATGTTTCGGTTGCTGTATCATGTTGGTAAGGGTCATCCGCTCTGCCTTCCCACTCGGATCATGAATATCATTCACCAGGTCATCCTGCGCGACGATGAAAACTCCACCAGTTTACCTTTTGGGCATCTCATATGCACATTAGCTGAGCATATTGGCATTGTCGGTACTGATAAAGTTCACAAGCCTGTCATTATCAACCGTTCCCTCATTGCTCGTATGGAGCTTACCAAAGAAGTCATCCAGAGTCGTCTTCTGCAGGAGCAGCAGCAGAATCCGGCTGAGCAGTCCCAGCTTGAGGCTCCACCTGTCTCCACTGGCCCTTCACACACTTCAGCTCATTCCTCTGATCCATCCCTCGATCCTCGAGACGCTCCAGGTCGATTCAGCACGCCTCCTAGAGCTTTTTCTCGTCGGCAATCTCCTTCCGTGGATCCACCTTCATACATTGCGGAGCTTCGCCAGCTTAGGGAGGATATATTTCAGTGGCTTAACAGGCCCGAGCAGACCGGGGACCAGATTTTGCAGGGTCAGGCCACCATACTTGTACAGCAGGAGGCCCTTGTCACTCACCAGGCACAGATGGAGAGGCGGATAGAGATATGGGAGCGCGCGGCGCGTGGGGACGTTCCACCCCCTGATCTGGGAGATGGAACAGATTACTAGTCTCATGTCTTGGTCACAGTTACTTTTTATATGACCAACGACATTGTCTGGATTTCTTGCACTATCTTTTTTGGGTTGTCTGTCTATTTTGCACGGATTGATACATCTTTACATTGGGCTGCTTGCCCATTTTGGTATATATATGGATGCTATAGTTATATCTTTTTATATGAGCTTTTGATCTTTTATTGAATATCTGCGGGAGGTTGGATGGTTTGGGCACATTTGCCCTTTTTAGCTCATGCTTTGTGTTCCATGTTTGTCTAGATATACATCTGGAGGGGCGGTTGGTTGATTGGGCTATAAGCCCTCTATGCTTTCATGATTACTTGTATATCTGGCATGATTTGTCCTTTGAATCTCCTCAGGGCTTAAATTTCTATATCTCTTCCCTGTCTTATGTGATTGACATATTTTCGGCACTAGCCTTGCAGCTCTATTAGGCATATCTTTTTGCTGGCTAACCCTTGTCAATTACTAACAAAAAGGGGGAGAATCATCCCACCTAAAAGGTCTGATTATATCTTTTTGCAGGACTTTGTAGGTGCAAGCATTGAGGGGGAGATTTTGAAGAAAATTGAGTCTGTACATGTCCTTTTGTAAAGATTATGTTGTATATCTGTATAGACATGTAAATGGGTGTATATTTCTTTCTGTTTAAGGGTCAATCATGATAAGGAGTCATGATTTGTCTAGGTTAGATGTTTTGTCACGCAATTGACAAAGGGGGAGATTGTTAGTACATCTTTTGTTGTCAATTGGCGTGTTGGTTGGTCGCGTCTTGTCGTGTGAGCCCCGGTCGAAGAATTGGAGATCAAGACTTGAAGATTACGCTTCGTCCATTGCTCAAGCTCATGCTGAAACAAGATCCCAAGTAAGTTGCATATAGATCGACCATAGGAAACCCAAAACATCAAAGAATGGCGTTAAAGACTCACACATTTTATCCCATTCCCTCTCGACCCTTGCACAAGTTGATCAGACTTGTGGTCCATGGCTGGTGCTAAAAGTAATTGAAGATATGTCCATACATTGGACCCCATGCACCAAATCACTTCATGCCTCATCATTGAAGTGATCCGCTGCTGAGTTGAAAGACTTGGTCCTGCAAACCTGCTGCGACAAGTTCATCTAGACAGCGGCCAGGCTTCTCAACACATCAGCAACCTTGATGTGAAGTATATAGATGGACAGCCGACCGGTCTTGACCGGTCGGCCAGGCTTTTCAAGTTATCAACAGAGGCTTGCTATAGTATGTTCAGCTGGACAGCCGACCGGTCTTGACCAGTCGGCCAGGTGCATCAATAGAAATCAGAACTTGCTGTATATTGGTCAGATTGACAGCCGACCGACCGGTCTTGACCGGTCGGCCAGTTATAACTTGTTATTCCAGCAAGCATAGCCGACCGGTCTTGACTGGTTGGCCTGGTTTCATCAGACTGTCCAGCAAGCACAGCCGACCGGTCAAGACCGGTCGTCCTGTTCTCTCCATGTTGTCCAGCAAGCTCAGCCGACCGGTCTTGACCGGTCGGCCTATTTTGTCTAAGTGTTCCAGCAAGGGGATCCGACCGGTCTTGACCGGTCAGCCTTCATTTACCATTCACTCCAGCAAGGGGGTCCGACCGGTCTTGACCGGTCGGGCAGTCTCAAAGGTGGCCTATTGTTTTGAATGACGACCGGTCCGTCCGACCGGTTGAGACCCTTCTCTGACAGGTCGGTCGTGACCGTTTTAGATCCGTTGGGACCATCATTTGGGGCTCTATATAGCCATGACTTGTGGTCTTTCATGGCATGTATTCAACACCCTTCAAGAGCTAAGAGAGAGAGCTTTTACTCACATCCTCCTACCCTCTTTGCTCTTGTTCCCCTTGAGTTCATCATTCAAACCTAGCCATTAATAGCCTATCAATAAGTATTCAAAGCTCGGTTTGAAGTATGAACTCAAGACCTTCATTCATGGCTGACCTACCTTCGAAATATATTTATGAGGTCGTTTATAGCCATTGAATGCTTGAAGTTTGGTAGTTCCCTCATTACCATTGCATTGAATAGGCAAGAGGAACTAGACCAACTCTCTCCCAACTACCCGGCATCAACATAACCTCATCATTTGCATCGGTAGCTGATCTTGGAAGCACAAAGAGAAGCTGAAGCACGTGGAGCTGAAGCTACTCATCAAAGGCATCGAATCGGGGCTCAATCGTCTAGATATGTCTAATTTTTTAGAGTCCATTTATTGAATCACTATTCCCTGGATTGGGAAACTCCGGCGGGAGGATACATGACCATCCTTGGATTAGGATTGGTGAGAGTTTGAGATCCAAACTCGTCAAGTCCCTGGATTGAGCCATCGGCGGATGGTAAACGCGGTCCTAGATCAAAGGATGTCAAGGTTGATGGTTAACCTGATTTAAAACCAAGACTATAGTGAAATCCGGTGGTCTCATAGGTTGAGATCGTGAACCGGGAGTGGAGTAGGGAAACCGAACCACTATAAATCGCTGTGCATTGTGAGATTGAATGATTGCTATGTGTTGAATGGTTTAGTCAATCATGAATGCTAACTGTTTGATGAAATGCCTATGATAGTCCTTGCTTACAAATTGCTCATATAAATGCCTTGAATGCTATTGTGGTAATCTTAGTTGATAAGATTAACTTGATTAGTTTTTAATTGTAATTGGAATTTAAAAAGTCCTATTCACCCCCTCTAGGACATTAGGCATATCTCCAAGTATCTCTATAAGCGGTAAAACCGCAATTTCACATCGTATTGTCAATTCTGTGATTATGTAAGTCAGTCGAGTCTGGTGAGCCCCAACGAAGATTGAAGACTCAAGATTTGAAGACCAAAGCAACTTTCCACACTCAAGTTTAAGCCAAAACAAGTTCTGAAGGTAAGTTGCATATAGTCAGCCCATAATATCCCAAAACACCCTTATTTATGGCATTCTAAACATACTAATCTTAGCTATTTAATCCACGGTCTTAAGGTCAAGATGATCAATCTTGGACCTTCATTAAGTAGGTGCCCAATTATGAAAATCAATAGGAAAATCTCCTTAGTGGGGCACACATACTTCAGCTGGAAATCAGCTTGATTTTTGGGCTAGATAAGGCCTGCCGGTCACTGGTCCTTGACCAGCAGCATTTAAAGGCAAATCATCAACAGCCGGCTGGTCGGCTAACCGACCGGCCAGACATGGGAAAACTGTACCAATATTATGCTCGGAGAGTCTGCCGACTGGCCGGACATCAGGTCGGCTGCCCTATCCGACCGGTCGGACAACAGGTCGGATATGGGAAACTTGGTTCAGCAAGTTTGTGATTTCTGGACCACTTACCCAACCCATCTGAGGGCAGGCCAGCTGACAGGTCGGACCTCAAATTCGACCAGTCGGAGGGGGTCCCAGGCAGGTCGGAATATGACCGTTTTATGTCCGTTTGCACTCATTTTTGGGCCTCTATGAAAGCATATCTTGACGCCTTTAATGGTATCACTTGCACACCCATTTAAGCATTAAGAGAGGCAATTAAGACCTTCACCTAATCTATTTTACTCATCATAGTCTTGAGTTCATCCTTCATACCTAGCCATTAATGGCACTACATTGAGTATTCAAAGCTCGGTTTGAACAATGAACTCAAGCATGGCATTTATGGATGTTCCTATCATTGAATCTTCAACTTGAAATCATATATAGCTATTGAATTATCAGATTGATTATTCCTTCATTAACTATTGCATTGTAATAGGCAAATGGAACATCAATACCTCCTCCCACCTACCCGACACTAGTCTAAGATTATCATATGCATTGGTAGCTGATTGTGGGAGCTTGGAAAGGAGCTAAAGCATTTGGGAAGCTGAAGCTACTCAACGGCCCTAAATCGGGGCTCATCTCTTGTAAGTGTTTAAGCTTATAGAGTCCATTGTTTGATTCCCCCTTCTTGTTAAGATTGGGGTCTAGAGATTGTGACCCAATCTCGGAGTTGTCCTTGAGTAGGACGTGTAAGTCCTTGCGTAGGACTCCGACACGGGTAGTATATGTGCGTTGTCCTTGTGTAGGATTTGAGGAGTCCTTGTGTAGGAATAGCCCTTGTGTAGGTTGTAAAGGTTGAGAGGTGAACCTCATTTAAAACCTCTGATAGTAAATGCCGGTGTACTCAAAGGAGTTGAGTACTTGAACCGGGAGTGGAGTAGACTCATCGTCGAACCACTATCTATCGTCCCTTGTTGATCAATCTTATAAGTGCTTAACTGCATGCCCATCTTATGTTTGACAAAATGCTTATATGCCATCTTTGAATGATCAATACAAGCATGCATATGAACTGTTTGACTAAATGCTTCTCTTAGTATAGTTGATCATTTAGAAAGATCTTATTTGATCTATTTACTTGCATTTTGTTGCACTCTTAATTGTGCATATTCTAACCCCAATTCATCACTCATTATGCTTAGTTTCATGATTTAAAGACTAATCTAATGCTTGGATTTGTGATTGTAGGAATAAGAGAGAGGAGCTATCAATTGGAGACTTAAAGACACCATTTACAAATAAAGAAGACCAAAAGACTAAAGTGGGAAAGGATGAAAGAAAGAAGTAAAGGAGAGAAGAAAGGATGCAGAAGAAAGCACTGCAGACCGGTCGTCCATGGCCCAGGACCGGTCGTCCGAGCGGTCTGAACACTCAACATAAGAGGCCACTCTGCAAAACTCTCTGGACTGTTCAGGACCGGTCGTGCGACCAGTCGTCCACTGCTCGGACCGGTCGTACAACCGGTCCTTGAATTAATTTTCTGGGTTGAAAAATCCCAAAACTCTCTGGACATTTTTCACGTTTTTTAGACCGGTCGTGCGACCGGTCGTTTGCGTAACTGAGCGTGTTGTACAAGCTCCAGATTTCTCTACACATTGCGTACTCTTACGCAATTTCTGGAAGATTCTGATGCTGCGGAGCCTCCCCATTATAAAAAGACACCTAGGGATCGTTCCTAGGGTATCTTAGAAGAGTTTGAGCACTGTGGGAGACGGCGGAAGTGGATTTCGGAGTTCCACAACTCTTCCTAGTTTGTTTACTGTTTTTATGTTTTTCTTAGTTGTTTCATGTTTCCTTGGATCATCAACGGCTAAACCTCTTAGCTAGGGCTAAGAGGTGAAGCTTGTAGTGAACCTAAGATGTTTTAATTCGTTTAAGTTGGTTTTAAGATTAGATTTCATGTTTATGAACAATGGTTTGAAGTTTAATTCAAGTTCTAAGTAGTTTTTCTTAGTCTTATGATGACTCATAGATGTTTGGAAGAAGTTCTTGAGTTCTTAATTGTTGCGAACTAATCTAGACCTGTATGATCTGAGGAATCGGAATACGCTCTAGATTTATAATCTTCATGTGGGAACTTCCTACCAAAGTTCTACTTTTCTGGAAATTCTGTACTATGTGGGACTGTGTATGTGATTTAAATAAGTTCAAATCATAATCTAGTTTTGTCTTATGAAAGGATTTAATGACGGTTATGATTGTCATCTTAGCCTATTGGAATTGGGACTGACCTATGCAATTGAGTATGCTCGTCCTAGCTTGCATTGAGTGAATCATATACATTGATCTTACTTATAGCAGATTGTTGGTTTAACTGTTCTATCATCCGACTAGATAGATCTTAATTTCGATTCTAGTTGAGAAAGTGAGAAACCACAGCGAATTGAGCATCAAGGATTGCTACAAGTGGATCCTTGAACCCCTAGTGCTTTTTAATTTATTACTTTCAGTTTAGTTTAAAGTTGTTAATTACATCAATCTTCTACAACTCTATCTGTTAGCCTTTTAGTAAAACTATTGGAAGTATTCTATGGATTCATACATAAGTCCCTGAGATTATTACTACATCGCAACCCTACACTTGGGGAAGCGAACAAGTTTTTGGCGCCGTCGCCTGGTACAGTAAGCCCAAAGCGCATCGGTAAGTCGAAGCAACCAATCCTTGCGATCGGGGTTCACCATTTTCTCCAAAATATGTTTAATATCTCTATTGGATATCTCAGCCTGTCCACTAGTTTGTGGGTGATAGGAAGTGCTCGCTTTGTGTGTGACGCCATATTTTTTCATTAAGGTTTCAAATGGGCGATTACAAAAGTGAGACCCTCCATCACTAATGATGACTCGAAGTGTTCCAAACCGGGAAAGAATATTCTCTTTTAAGAAACGAATGACTGTTTTATAGTCACTATTTTGGCATGGGATCGCCTCGACCCATTTGGACACATAGTCAACGGCAAGCAAGATATATACGTTTCCAAAAGAAGATGGGACTGGTCCCATGAAATCGATGCCCCAACAATCAAAAATTTTAATTATTAAGATGGGATTGAGTGGCATCATATTTATAGGGGAGATTCCTTCCAATTTCTGACAAGGCTCACATGTTTTGCAAAACTCATGTGTGTCTTTGAACATAGTGGGCCAATAAAACCCACATTGCAGAATTTTGGCTGTGATCTTCTTAGCCGAAAAATGGCCACCACATGCCTGAGAGTGACAAAAGGAGATGATACTTTACTGTTCATCATCTGGCACACATCTCCTTATGATTTGATCGGGACAATACTTGAATAAGTATGGGTCGTCCCATAGGAATTTTCGCACCTCATTGAAGAACTTATCCTTATCTTGCTTTTTCCAATGTGTAGGAATCGTACCTGTAGCAAGATAGTTAGCAATGTCTGCATACCATGGCAATTGGGAGACTTTAAAAAGTTGTTCATCAGGGAACATGTCATTGATCGCTGTCGTTTCAGGGGAATCGGTGAGAACAAGTCGAGAGAGATGGTCAGCCACTACATTTTCTACTCCTTTCTTATCACGTATCTCTATGTCAAATTCCTGGAGTAGAAGGATCAATCTTAACAACCGTGGTTTAGCATCCTTCTTAGAGAGAAGGTACTTAAGCGCAGCATGGTCAGTGAATATGATGATCTTGGATCCAATCCAGTAGGACCTAAACTTGTCGAAGGCAAAAACTACGGCTAAAAGTTCTTTTTCTGTAGTAGTGTAGTTTGCTTGGGCTGAGTTTAAGGTTCTACTTCCATAGTAGATAACACATGGCTTCTTCTCTTTTCTTTGACCTAGCACGGCCTCAATAGCATAGTCGCTTGCATCGCACATAATTTCAAAAGGAAGGCTCCAGTCAGGTGGTTGCATTATGGGAGCACATGTCAACATACCTTTCAGTGTGATAAAGGCATTTTGACAATCTTCATTCCACTCGAATGAATTTTCCTTTTGAACTAGGTTACATAAAGGACGAGAGAGTGAACTGAAGTCCTTTATGAACCGTCTATAAAATCCTGTGTGTCCCAAAAAGGACTGCACATCTCGTATGCTCTTGGGTGGTGGAAGGTTAGAGATAAGATCGATTTTCGCTTTGTCCACCTCGATTCCATTTTGTGAAACGATGTGACCAAGTACAATTCCCTTTTGAACCATAAAGTGACACTTCTCCCAATTCAACACAAGGTTCTTCTCTTCACATCTTTTCAGCACAGATTTCAAGTGTGCAAGGCACTCATCAAAGTTACAACCAAATACTGAGAAATCATCCATGAAGGCTTCAAGAATTGTACACACCATATCAAAAAAGATACTCATCATACAACGCTGAAAGGTGGCAGGGGCATTACATAGTCCAAACGGCATCCGTCGATAGGCGAAAGTGCCGAATAGGACATGTGAATGTAGTCTTTTCTTAGTCTTCACGGGCGATCTCTATTTGGTTGTACCCTGAATAGCCATCAAGGAAGCAAAAATGGGAATGACCCACCAACTTTTCTAAAATTTGATCAACAAACGATAAGGGGAAGTGGTCTTTCCTCGTGACAGTGTTTAGCTTCCTGTAGTCAATGCACATTCTCCAACCAGTAGTGACTCTGGTTGGTACGAGTTCATTATTGGCATTGGCTACGATGGTGATTCCGGATTTCTTAGGCACCACTTGAGTTGGGCTCACCCATTGACTATCAGATATTGGGTAAATAATACCCACATCTAATAGTTTCACCACTTCGGCCTTAACCACATCCTTCATGTTTGGATTGAGTCTCCTTTGTGGTTGCCTAGATGTCTTCGTATTCTCCTCAAGGTGTATGCGATGAGTACAAATCAGTGGGTCTATGCCTTTGAGATCCGCAATCGACCACCCAATGGCACTCTTGTGTTCTATTAGAGTGGCAATTAGCCTACTCTCTTGTTCTTCATCCAAGCAGGAAGAAATCACCACCGGATATGTCTCATCTCGACCTAAATAGACATATTTCAGCTCATTTGGTAATGGTTTTAGGTCGAGTGTTGGTGCCTTGATATTCGATGGGAGGGGCTTGTTCTCGTTTACGGGTAAAGGCTCAAATAGGGCCCTCCATCTTTTGTTATCTTGTACCGGCATCACATCTAACATGGCATCCATCTCTCGTATTGTGTTATCATTTATCTCATGAGAGTGGGCCACACATGCCTCCAAAGGGTCGGAATATAATGACAAGGGGAATTTATCTTCCATGAATGATTCAATCATATTTATCTCGTGGATCTCATCATCAACCTCCCGTGGTTGTTTGCATAAATCAAATATATTAAGCTCAAGAGTCATATTTCCAAAGGACATTTGTACAAGCCCGTTTCTACGATTGATAATTGCATTGGAAGTAGATAGAAAAGGGCGGCCAAGTATGACGGGAATTTGAGCACCGGTACCTATCGCGGGATGTGTATCCAAGACAATAAAGTCTACTGGGTAGTAGAATTTATCAACTTGGACTAAAACATCCTCAATCACTCCTCTCGGTATACGAATAGATCTATCAACAAGTTGGAGTGTGGTTTTAGTGGGTTTCAATTCACCTAACCCAAGTTGTTCGTAGACCGAGTATGGAATGAGGTTTACACTTGCCCCCAAGTCGAGTAAGGCTTGTTTAATCCGGTAGTCTCCTATAATGCATGAGATGGTTGGACTATCCGGATCCTTGTATTTTTGGGGCACCTCTTGTTTGATAATAGAGCTCAAATTCTCAGTCAAAAGTACTTTGTTGTGAACATTGTGTTTCCTTTTGACTATACATAATTCCTTTAGAAATTTGGCATAGGATGGTATTTGCTTTATGTCATCCAACAACAGGATGTTGATCTTCACCTGCTTGAAAACCTCTAAAATTTTTAGATTTTTTTCTAACGGTTTGGGTGAAATCAACCTTTGGGGAAACGGGGTAACCGGCTTATAATGCCTTTCCGGTTCTTTCTCTTGTGGAGTGTTGTTTGAGCTATCATCCTCTTTTGAATTTTTCGGATCCTTAGGCTTTGAAGCCTTCACCGGATTAGATTTATCAACTATTTTTCCACTTCTCAAAGTGGTGATAGCTTGAACACGCTCCGTATGTTGGGAGGATGAGCTTGCATCTTGTGTCTCAAATTGGGTTCTTGGGTTAGGAAGAGGTTGGGCAGGAAGTGTGCCTTTCTCCCTAACACTGAGGTGAGATTCAACCCTAGCCATAAAGGTTTTCAATTCATTGATGGCTTGAGTTGAATTTTGATTGAATTTCAATTGCTTTTGCATGAACCCATCTATTTTCAGAGAATTAGTCTTGTTATACTCAGCTTGAACCGATACAAATGCACCCAACATCTCATCTAGCATAACTTTTGGTGTAATGACTAGAGATGGACCTAGTATAGGTTGAGCTTGAGGGATATTAGTTGCATTCGCAGTGGGTCCATTCCTCCAACTGAAGTTGGGATGGTTCTTCCAATTAGAATTAAACGTGTTTGAGTTTGGAGCACCAAATTGCCATTGATAACTGTTTATGGCATTTGATTGTTCTTGTAAGATGTCTTGGACTGCTAAAATTGTGGGACAATCTTGTGTTGCATGTTGATTTCCAGCACAAATTCCACAAACAGTTTCAACGTCATTAGAGTTGATCGTCTCTCCTTTCCTTAATTCCATGGCTTCAACTTTTCTTGTGAGGCTAGCCACACGTGCACTTATACTATTGTTCGCTCGCCTCAAGTGTAAGGCTGCGATGTAGTAATAAATCTCGGTAAGACCGAAGGTCGATCCACAGGGAAAGAGGTAAACAATTCCAAGTATTCTAATAACTAGAATCTAAGAAGTTTGAGAAGATAGTTTTTCACATAAAATAGAAAAATCTGAAATTAAGAAGAATTAGAGCATCAAGGATCCACTTGTAGTAGTCCAATGCCAATCCATTCATCCAAGTACAACACAATTAGAATCAAAGTCCTATCTCTCATCTAATTGGAAGATATAACATTCAAGCACAAACAGTCCCACTTAAATCTGGAAATCAGATTTCTAGTTCTAATGAAGCATATAGAACTTGAACTTGTAGCCTTCGGAGTAACAGCCATGCCTATGGACTATGGCATGCTCAAGGGTTACTACAATTCGAATTCAAACAACCCAATCATGGTAATCTCAGAGGATTGCAAGGAACTCATGTCCGGAGCACACAAACTCTCACAATTCATCTAAAAATCCAAACTTTATTCAAACTAGAACTTCAAAATCCAAAATTAAGAAAAGGGTACTTGAAATAAAAGAATTGAAGCATTGGAACCAACTACAAATTTCACCTCTAGCTCTAGCTAAGAGGTTAGCTAAGGAAAAGCATATTAAAAACTAGAATTATAACTAAGGAAAGGAAGAAAAACTAGCTGGAGGAGGTTAGGAAGCCTCCTATGACTTGAACTCCTTGCTTCCCACGTCCTTGCTTGATTTGGAATAGAAGAAAGCACCTCCTTTTATAGTGCAGCAATAGTATAGCAACATAGTAAAATTTGTTTCGCTTGGTACGGCTTAACCAATGGTCGGATTGCCTTCAAATTTGATTTGTTGCTTCCTTGTAATGTGATCTTCCTCATAGATGATTTAGATTTCCAAGATTATCCTCTGAATGGGCCCACCAATCATATCACCGACCGCCTCTCAAAATCGCGCACTTCGGGTACCTTCAGAACCAGTCATCTTGCTTTCAACGCTCCGAAGTGTACAGAGGTCGAATTGATCTCAAATTTTGAACATTGGTAGAAAACTTCCTCCTCTACATGATAGATGGATTAGATTGTCCAAAACAATCCCAAAATATGGTCCAAAAATTCGAACACTTAGGGCTTTTATAAACTCTGCGCAGTTGGATCTTTCTGGATGGTCCATCTTTCTTCAACCGGTATGATCAAACCACACATCCTTTTGATCTGAAACTTTTGTGGTTATTCATATATGGATGTGTTCTAAAATATGGTCAAAGTAGATTCTTCATATCATCAATGATGGGTCACCTGGACCGGCCCAGAGTTGAACAGCGAAATCTGGAACTTTCTGGACAGTTCGTATTGTTTTGGCCACCACGGTCAATCCGTAGCTTCGATCGATACGAAACCACTTGGGTTATTTCGGCGTCAAGCTCCTCTTCGACATGGATGTATTGGATTTCCAAATATCATCAAGATGGGCCCAGAAAACTGGTCCGAAAAATCAAACACGGGAATAGCTTGCTGCCTAAAATCTGGAAGTGAAAAATTGTATGGCCGACCGGTCTTGACCGGTCGGACAGGCTGGCCGACCGGTCTAGACCTGTCTGGCAGGTGTCCAGGGAGTGGAGCCGACCGGTCTAGACCGGTCGGGTCTTCTTGGCCGACCGGTCTTGACCAGTCGGACCCAGTTTTTGCAGTTTTTGTTCTTTCTTTTCTTCTCTCCTTCCTCTCTCTTTGCTTTCTTCTTTCTTTGGTCCACCTTGGACCTTCATCAAAGGCTCCTAAACATGGTCTTTTGGTCTCCAATTGGGTGAAGTTCACTCTCATTCCTACAATCACAAAACATGCATTAGATGGGCCTTTTAAACATGAAAACCATGTATATAATGTGATGTAATGGGTTGGCAAATGTATAAATTGGAGGTTCAACAACTATCCTCTTCTGATAGGACATAAATTCCTCCTTTTTCTTTTTGTTGGTCAGTCTTGGAATTTGTTGGTTTAGATGTATCCCAAGACTGTGCATTCTCAGCCACTTCCTCCAAATAGTCCCATGCTTCGTCGGCTTCCTTATTCATGAACTCCCCATTACACATCATCTCTACAAATTGGCGCATGGGTGAAGTCAGTCCTTCATAGAAAAAGCTTATAACCCGCCAAATTTCATAGCCATGATGTGGGCATGCATTTAACAAGTCCTTAAACCTCTCCCAACATTGGAAGAAGGTCTCATCTTCCTTTTAGGCAAAGTTCGTGATAAGGCGCTTCAACATGTTCGTTTTATGAGTAGGGAAGAATTTTTTTATGAACTCCCTATGCATATCAGTCCATGCACCAATTGATCGTGGCCTTAATGCATGAAGCCAACCTTTAGCTTTATCTTTAAGGGTGAAAGAAAATAATTTAAGCCTTATCACATCATCAGTAACGTTTGCAAAGTGCATGGTGGTTATTACCTCATCAAATTTCTTAAGGTGTTGATAGGCACTTTCACTGTCTAATCCATGAAATGTCGGTAGGAGTTGGATTACTCCCGGTTTCAAATCTACATTCCCTGCATTTTGTGGAAAAACTATGCATGAGGGAGTGCTCGCTCTTGCTGGTTGCAAGTAATCACGTAATGTTCTTGGTCGAGGAACATTCTCAACCACATTCTCTCCCATTTCGGTTTGATTTTGGCCCAGATTTTGATTGGGCATAGGATTGGTTTGATTTACAGTCATACCTTCAAACAAAATTGGAGAATTTAGATGTCTCCTAGCACATGTTCTCCGTCAATTCCTTCAACTATTCCCCCTTCACTAATGAGTCAGTTATTGGAATCCCGAGCCCAATGTGGCATGCAAATCCTAAAAGTATGAAGCAAGAAAGAAAGAAGAATTGTTCCTTCCTTTCTTTACTCTTCTCTAAGACCGAAGCACAAGGTGTCTTGCAATGGCTGAGCCAGAAGCAAGGATAGAGACCGATTTCTCCTGGTCAATAGGGGTTCAGAGAGAAGGAAGGAAGAAAGAATTCCTTTTTGTTTCATTCTTTTAGGATTTGCATGCCATATTGGGTTCGGCATTCTAATAACTGACTCATTAGTGACGGAGTAATTGTTGAAGGGATTGATAGAGAGCCTCGTGCTAGAAAACGTAAAAATTTTCCTGAATTTACTAGAGAGATGCCTGAAAATCAACCAAATCAATGGGCTAATCAACCTCAAAATCAAGCCCAAAACTTTACTGAATTGGATGAGAATGAAGTGGGGGATGTACCTCAACCTAGAACTTTACGTGACTATTTACAATCAGCTAGGACGAGTACTCCCTCTTGCATAATTTTCCCTCACAATGTTGGAAATATTGATTTTAAACCGAGATTGATCCAACTTCTTCCCAGATTCCATGGACTCGACTCTGAAAGCGCTTATTTACATATTAAGGAGTTCGAAGAGGTTATCGCCACAATAAACTATGACAATGTAACCAAGGATACTATAAAACTCAAATTATTCCCTTTTTCCTTGAAAGAGAAGGCCAAATCGTGGCTACATTCCTTAAGGCCAAGGTCTATTGGGACATGGGCTGAGATGACTCGGGAGTTTCTTAAAAAATTATTCCCTACTCATCGAACCAATGCACTAAGAAGGGCCATAATAAACTTCGCCCAAAAAGAAGATGAAACTTTTTTTCAATGTTGGGAAAGGTATAATGAGCTACTAAACGCATGCCCACATCATGGCTATGAACGGTGGCGGTTGATTAGTTTCTTCTATGATGGATTAAACTCAACCATGCGCCAATTTGTGGAGATGATGTGCAATGGGGAGTTCATGAACAAGGAAACGGAGGAAGCTTAGGACTATTTTGACATGTTGGCTGAAAACACACAATCATGGAATACATCTAAGCCGACAAGTTCAAAACAACCCCAAGCCAAGGAAAATGAAGAAATTTACATTTTGAATGAGAAAAATGATCTAGGTTCTAGAGTGGCTAATCTCACACGAAAGGTCGAGGAGATGGAATTAAGGAAAGTGGATACAACCCAACAAAGGGGGACTGTTGAAACTATTTGTGGTATTTGTGCTTCCAATGTACATCAAACGCCGGATTGTCCAACAATTTATGCGTTTCGAGAACTTTTATATGAACAATCGAATGCTTTGAATAGTTATCAATGACCTTTTAGTACTCCAAATCCAAACACGAACAATTCTAGTTGGAGAAACAACCCTAACTTCAATTGGGCAAATGGAACCAACCAAAGTAATCCTCAAAAGGGGCCCCCAATGCAATTTCCTATGGCCCCACCTCAAATGCCTATAGATGATACATCGAAAGCATTCATGGAAGGTCAAGCCCAAATAAATCAATCAAACCATATGATAATGCTTAAGCTTAAAAATTCGGTGGAGGAAATCAAGGCTCGCTTAAACACAAGGGAAGGGATTCTTCCGGCCCAACCCCTACCAAATCCGAAATCACAATGCAAATTAAGCATGCCTAGGTCCTCTAACATGGAACATGTTAAGGCCATCACCACTCTTAGAAGTGGAAAAACTATTAACAAATCTGACCCGGTGAAGGCCTAAAAGCCTAATGATTCGGTATCTTCCAAAGAGGATGATGGACCTAGCACCGCCATGAATGAAAAAGAGTCATTGAAAGAATATAGACCCGTTGCTCCATTTCCTCAACGCTTGATTTCAACCAATCCTCAAGATAAATATCAGGAATTTTTTTAGGTTTTTAAGCAAGTCAAAATCAACATCCCATTGTTGGATGCCATTAAACAAATACCGTCATATGCTAAATTTTTACAAGACCTTTGCACGGTGAAAAGAAAAATACATGTGCAAAAGAAGGCATTTTTGACAGAAAATGTAAGTGCCATTATAAATCACGGGATGCCCAAGAAATACAAAGATCCCGGTAGTCCGACAATATCATGTGTAATTGGAGACTACCGGGTAAAACATGCTTTACTCGATCTAGGGGCAAGTGTGAACTTAATTCCCTTTTCAATCTATGAACAATTGGGTTTGGGTGAATTAAAACCCACGAAAATCACGTTACAACTCGCTGACCGATCGATTCGTATTCCGAGAGGGGTGATTAAGGACGTTCTTGTCCAAGTTGATAAGGTTTACTACCCGGTGGACTTTATTGTCTTGGACACACGACCCATGGTTAATATTGGCCCTCAAATTCCTGTCATGCTTGGCCGCCCATTCCTAGCTACATCTTACGCTATCATCAATTGTAGGAGTGGGGTCATACAAATGTCTTTTGGCAATATGACGATTAAGTTAAATGCTTTCAATATTGACAACCAACAAGAGAATGAAGATGAGGAGGTCCACGAAATAAACATGATCAATTCTATTGTGGAAGATGAGTCCCTCTCACCTTTCTACTTCGGTCACTTAGACGAAGACGTGACTTACTCCCTTGATAAGAACGATGATGTGATAGGGGATATGGTCACACCTTTAGAATTGGTATCGGCATATAATGTTAGCCAAGAGAGGGATGTGGAAACAACACTTTGTTGTGCTGAGAAATCAATTCATATTTCCACACCTCTATGGTTCATGCATACCGAACTCTACCCACCCTGGGAAGATCCATACTTGCCATACCAATGCCCAGAAAAATCTGAATGGAGACATATTTTTTCTGACAAATATGATGACGTCTCCTCGTATACATGTGGTGAAAACATCAAGGAACATGCTGAAATTCCTTTTTGGGATTTTCAGTGTCTTATCTGGATCACTCACACACATGTATATTGTAAAGTAGGATATTGGATGACTTTATTGCAAAACCTTTTGATCCATCTAATGATTCTGCTTGACTTTATGCTTTTGGACGAGTTGTTGGGATTAACCTCCTAGTCTGACGGATGATGATTTTAAATAGTTTTCCTAGAATGATATCCCATTAGGATTTGCTTTGATCAGTCGATTTAGTTGTGAAGTAATCCATCTCCAAAAGCTAATCTTGCCATGAAATATATTCCTCAGGTGATATCTCTCTTTCTCACTCCCTTTATTTTGTCATTGCTCTCATGTGTTGCATTCATTGTATATTTTCTTATATTGAGGACAATGTAAAGTTTTGGTTAGGGGGGTGAGAGATTCCTTAGATGAATCTACTAGCTTTTGTGACATTTCGAGCAATGATGTAGAAATTTTTTAATTTTTCTAAAATTCAAAACTCTTTTGGAAAACTTTAATTCTACGCATTTGAGATGATATAAGTATAAGAAAAGGAGATACGAAGTGAGTGATGTTGCAAGCTTTGAACTTCTCTTAATATAATGGTTTTATATGTGAATTCTCCTATTTATGTGAGTGATAGAAAATTTGAACGCTTTTACACCTAGTTCACATTACACGATTTTCATGGGTTGAAAGGATTATGTGATTTGTGGATTAGCTAAACTTTTATTTAAGGTGTTGAGAAACCAAGCCGGGGTACTTTCTCCATCATTGTCCATGGGAAAATAACGAAAGATACGGATTTCTAAAAATCCTATCTAATGAAAAAGAAAAAGGAAAAGAAAGGATGAAAATTGGGAATGATGGAAAACATGGTGGAAAATTCCGAAAAGGGCTACCTATTACCAACCGGGGGATGGTCTACCCGTAACCAAAGCCGGAAATGGGAAGTAGTGTGAAAGCCGTCGGAAGGACGGTAAGACAAATTCCTGTCATAGGCTTGTTATTGCTCTGTGCACCTTGAAATCCATAGTTTAGTTGATCTATGAAGAAGGTAAGCCTAGAAACTCATGAGATGAACTTTCACTATGTACACTAGGTTGAATTTGTTCAAGTTTTTCTATTCATCAATCAATCAGCGAGAATTTCATATGGACACTTATTATGTTTTGAGAGTTTAAGGTTTCAACTTCTATCACCTAATTTTTCTGGATTTATACTTGTATGTCTCGGAATGGATAGAAGCATAGTTTCTGAAGGAGAGTTGGTTTTTGGAGAATTGATCTTATTTCACGCATGTTTTGCTCGGGACTAGCAAAATGCTGGTTGGGGGGTGTGTTGAGCTCTTAATTGTGCATATTCTAACCCCAATTCATCACTCATTATGCATGGTTTTCATGATTTAAAGACTAATCTAATGCATGGATTTGTGATTGTTGGAATGAGAGGGAGACTTCACTAATTCATAGTTAAAAGAGTCACTTTGTATACATTAAAGATCAATAGAACAAGTGCCAAAAGGTGGAAGAAAGAAGCAAGAAAGAAAGAGAAGAGATAAAGAAGAAAATCTGAAATTTTGTTCTTAGACCTGTCTGTAGACCGGTCGTTAGACCGATCGCCAGACCGGTCACCAAACAGGTCGACAGACAGGTCTACAAACAGGTTAAGATAAGTCCAGAAACACAAAACTCACTGGACTGTTTTTAAGGTTTTGAGACCGGTCGTCCAGGAGCTCAGAACGGTCGTGCGACCGGTCGTCAGTGTAACAAAGCTTGTGCGTGAAGCTCCGATTTTCTCTGCGCAATTGCGTAATTCTTTGCGCAATCTAGAATCTTCCGCGCCAATCTATAAAAGGGACTTCTCCTTTTCATACCAGGGCATGCTAGGACGTGGGGATCATCAAGGAAGCTTAGGAGACGGATTCTACTTCAAGTTTTCCTAGTTTTTCTTCCAGTTTTAGTAGTTTTTATGTTTTTAAGGCTTTTAGTTCAAGGATGTTAGAGATGAACTAAAACCTCTTAGCTAGGGCTAAGAGGTGAAGCTTTTGATTTGTTTTTAATGGATTGATGCAACCTAGGTTTCTTTTTTATGTTTTAATTGAAGAATTTAGTTCAATATGAGTTTGAATCAAGTACTAGTTTGGTTTTGCTTTGATCTCTTGATGACTCCGGGCTCATGTGATTCTTAGTGATTCTAAACTTAGTAGCTTATCTTCTGAGCATTGGTTATGCTTGTGTAGTTCATTGATCTATCATCGACTCCGGGCATGGTAGACCCTTTGATTGCCTTGTGTACAATGGCTTGATCTTCATGTGAGAACTCATTCAACTAAAGTTCTTATCTTTTGTTATAATCTGAATTAGTTGTTTGCTGATTGATTTTGATTTAATTAGAGTTCTAATCATTGATTATAATCAAGTCTAGTGACAGGATTTGATGAAAGTTATGGTTGTGAATCTCAACTAGATTGGAAAGAGGTTTGGCCTACACAATTGAGTGTGCTCAAGGCCTAAGCATTGTTGTGGGAATCGAATCAATGAATGAGCAATTGTTTTAGATAATTGTTGATTGAACCGCTCTATATTCCGATCGGAAAGAGATATGAATTCGATTCCAATTGAATTATGTGAGATCTAGTTGTGTTGATGCATTGAAACTTATCAAAAGTGTATCATTGGCGCTCTAGTGCTTTTTTAGATTGATATTACCTTACACATTCACTGTTTAAACCCAAATCATTATTTTCAGCTTTAGTTCTTCATAGGATCTTAATTATTAGTTATTTTAGAAAAATTCTGAGAATACCCATTCATAAATCTCTGTGGGAACGATACTCGGTCTTTCCGAATTATTACTACTTCGCAACCCTACACTTGGGGATTGAACACATTTACATACATTAAATTGGTAAATTGATTGTGAATGCTCTTGAGGTTTTTTTTTACAAGGAATTTGTAAAAAGTCCTATTCACCCCCCCTCTAGGACATAAGCATACCTTCAAGCTTATCTCACTAACGGTAAAACCGCAATTTCCATTGGTATCAGAGTGGGTTCCTCTATAAGGGCTTAACCGCCTAGAGGTTGATCCTAGAGTTAGCTTGAAAATATATTTATGGAAGACTCCGCTTCTATCACCAAGCCACCATTCTTCAATGGATCCAACTATCCATATTGGAAAGCTCGAATGCGCATCTTTTTAGAATCCATCGATTCGGATGTATGGGACAGGTAGAATTTGGTTATAAAGTCCCAATAGATACCATAAGAAAAGAAGGTGAACCGGATGTCCTTAGACGAAGAGAGAAGGCCATGTGGACTGATTTTAATAAAGCTCAATGTGTTTTTAATGCTAAAGGCTTGAATGCCATTTTCTGTTCAGTCTCTAAAAATGAATTTGGTCGCATCCAAAACTTTCAAACTAGTAAGGAAGCATGGGACTTTCTAGAAGTAACTCATGAAGGAACAAGCATAGTCAAAAGATCTAAACTCCAACTCCTTACAACATAATTTGAGAATATCAAAATGGAGGAGGATGAAACCTTCACGCAATTTTTCACATGTCCAAATAGCATCACCAATGACATGTGTGGACTATAAGAGAAAGTTCCGGATAGCAAAATTTGTACAAAAATCTTAAGATCTCTACCGGAACGCTTCTCATCTAAATTCGTTGCTCTAGAAGAGTGTAGGAACCTAGACACTATGAAAGTTGAAGAACTACTAGGATCCCTTCAAACTCATGAGCTTCATTTCAAACCTCCCACAAAATTCAAATATTTAGTCTTGAACTCCTCTCACAAAGCACATACGTTTAAAGATAATGATGATGAGGAAATGGACATAGAAGAAATGGCTCTTATGGCTAAAAGATTCCAAAAATTCTTTAAAAGCAAGAGCCACCACAAGGAAGGAAGGCATTTTGATCATAAGAACCATACAGGTAAATCTTTTAGAAGATCAAAAGAGCCAAAATGCTATAATTGTGGGAAGTACAGTCACATTGCTCCCAATTGCTCAGAAAACGATGAAAAGAAACATAAAGGGAGAAAGGCCATGGTTGCCACTTGGGATGACACTAGCTCGGAATCCGATTCCTATGATTCCCATAGTGATGGTGGACAAAGATCGATGAAAGCTCTTATGATCTCCACCACCACAATTCTCCCTAAAAATGAGAAAGAGGGAGACAATGTTAACCATACCTCCTCAAGTGATGATGAAAGTGAGGATGATGAACTTCAAGAAGTGTACAACCAACTGTATATCGAAAATATGAACACCATAAAGAAGTTGGGACAAATGAAGGCTGAAAATGATAAACTGACCAAAAATCTTGATGATCTGAAAATTGAGAATCAAAAGTTGAGTCAAGATCTAGAAGAGCTGAAAAAGAAGAATGAAGCTCTTGAACTTGAAAAAGAAAAATTCATGAATGGTGAGACCCTTGATAAATATGTGAGCCTTGAAAAAGAACTCAAAGAGGCAAATGCTAAAATTGATCGTCTTAAATGTCAAGTTGTTGACTCTAGAAGACGTTTCGCCCAGGGAGAAGAAAATCTTGAAAAGCTCTTGGGCGTAGGAAGATCACCTATGGACAGAAGAGTAATTGGTTTTAACAGTCATATCTCTAAGACTGCTTCTATCCCTCCTATGGTGAGAAAGAACTATGATGCATCGGGAAGTAAAACCAAAGCTTCCCCTATTTGCCATGCTTGTGATGATGTGGGTCACCTAAAATCTGAATGTTTAGCCTGTAAACGCCCACAGCTCTCTCCCTCCCAGCGCAAGATAGGTAAATCTATTCCAAAAGGGAGAGAAGCGCACCACACTTGGAGTCCCCCTAAGAATCAAAAGAATATGGGGAGAAATTTTCCGACTCCACCAAGGAATGATGCTCAAATGGAAGCCTTGCTCAAACAAATAGCCCTAATCAATGATAAGACAAATAAAATGATTGATGCAATGAGAATGGGTTATGAGCAATCATATAAAAAGAATAGCTCTCCTAGAAAGAGGAGTACTATTAACAGATTATTCCATGACCCAGGCACAATGAAAGTTGTTGCCAAATGGGTTGTGAAGGAGAAATGATTCTCCGTGTCCCTTGCCAGTGTTAATGTCAGATTTTGCAATGAGATCCTTCGGCTTTTCTCCTTCGCTCCAGGAGAGATTTCCACCACCAGACCTGAAATAAGACAGCGAATAAGGGTGGCTGGGGACCAGCCGTTAGCCCTCCGACGCTTAAGTTAGGCCACAGAAGAGAAGCCAAGCAAAACGGGACCCAGCTTGAGTGATTAGTACGTACCTTTCTCTTAATGGAGTCACCCCTTTATATAGATCTGAAGCAACCCAATTTGTTACGTAAGATATCGAAATCCCGCTGATGTCGCGTACGATACCGAAATCTCGCTGATTTAGTGGGACAAGATCCTTATCCTTAGAGGCAAGATCTAACCCAATAACTTCTTCCGGCAATCACGTTTCTTGATAGCAATCCCCGAAAAGGAAGGGGACGCCGAAAGGGTGAAGACCGCCGCGCTGGATGTAACTCTGCTTGGTATCGCAGAGGGATTAAACAAGCCACTCGATGGGAACCGGATGCTGGAAGTATGAGGACCATCCAAACCAAAAACGAAGACTCAGGACTATTCTGATGTCGGGAGCTGCTTGTGTCAGGGATGCTCGCATTCGTGAGATGCGACCCCTTCTGACGAGCCCGAGCAGAGCTGCTCGCATCCGGGAGATGCGACCTCCTCTGGCGAGCCCGAGCCGATCTGCTCGCATTCGGAAGATGCGACCCCCTCTGGCGAGCACGAGCCGAGCTGCTCGCATTCGGAAGATGCGACCCTCTCTGGCGAGCACGAGCCGAGCTGCTCGCATCGGAAGATGCGACCTCCTCTGGCGAGCACGAGCTTGACTGCTCGCATTCATTATGACCGCGATCCTGCACTTCTCGATAGACTATATTTGCCTACAACAGATGCCCCCCAAACCCTTGGTATTGAGGAACTATGCCAAGGGTTTTGCTAGTGTTGACAGCTGGGTGCTGGGAGATAATCGCGCATGATTCACTTATCGTGCCTCCGCATTTATGATGACCAGCTTTTGCGCAGCTTTCTCTGCCGCCAGAGATGAAGCGTCAGGTGCCACGTGTTTCCGTATTTAATGCTAGCGTCCGTTCGTCTGACGTGCCGAATGAGAATCTGCCGCGTGTCCAGCAAATCAAGCGGAATGATTGCATATAAATATCGGACTTAGAAAAATTCCTTCATTTCCGGATTCCATTGCTGCAGAGCTTTCTTCTTCTTCTTCCTTCTCTATTCTGGAGTGAAAAACCTCTTTACGGAGGTACCCTTCTTTCTTTTTCCTCTTTCATTTCATCTTCCATCTCCTTTTTATAATGGCGGAAATCTCTGACGAAGAGATTATTCCTCTGGGAGATGAAACCCCTGACTCCTCTGAATCCAATAACGCCAGAGTACCGGCTGGGAGGTATTCTGCCTCCGGTTACTCTTCCATCTTGACGGAGGAAAGACTCTCTAACCTTAGAGAGGTTTATAGGGTTCCAGATTCTGTTTTATTCAGACTGCCTGGGAGAGGGGAGACAGCCGATGCACCACCGCCTGGGTGTGTGGCTGTTTACGAATACTTCTTCAAAGTGGGCGTACGTCTTCCCCTCCACCCCTTTATTCGAAACTTCCTCCGTCTCTACAAGATTGCCCCGGGCCAACTTATAGTTAACGGCTGGCGGGTTCTTCTAAGTGCTTTCGTCCTTTGGAAGCAGGCGGGTAACGAGGAGTTAACCGCTGAAGAATTTTTGAGGTTATTCCAGCTGAAGAAGGCGCCAGCTAGCGAGGGTTGGTACTACCTCTGCTTCTGGCACCGGAATAACTTCATTTTGGGGAACCCTTCTTCCAACTGCCCGGGATGGAGAAAGAAGTGGTTCTATGCCTCCGGGAACTGGGAGTCCGAGATGGGATCCGACCCCAAAGGCCATAATGTTAATCGCCATTTTGGCGAAGGTGGGTTAAGTGCCTGTTTACTTGTCCGAAAGGGAACAATAACCTTGCTGTATTGACGATTTAATGAACTTTCCTTTTTGCTCTCAGGAATTCCAATTGGTGTGAAGCCAAATCTGCGAGGAGGGCTCAACGAAAAACTTGTCAAAGTCTACAAGCTCCCTGCGGCTGCGCGCCACGTCAGCACTGCTCTAGAACTTCGTCATCTTTGTGCAGCCGGTCTCACCTTCCGAGAAGAGATGACGAATGTTGGCGATAAGAGAGGCGCACTGGGGGTACTTCCCCGGCTGAAGGGCGCTGCCTCGAAGAGGCAAAAGAAAACTTCGGGGGGTCCTTCAGCTGCGCCTACTCTCGCAGAGGAGCCTGCTCGCGGCCTCCAAGCCGCCTCTGGAGGAGTCGCGAGCACTTCTCGTATGACCGCGACCCCTCCGGTCAACGCGACCCCTCTCTCCACCGTGCCCCCGCCAGCTGACCTTCCTCGCCCTCCAATCATCGAGGTGGCCGACAACTCACCGAAGGGTGATCGAAGAGGGGGAGGCCTCCCTCCAAAGGGGCCTCCAAGCGAGCCTACAACTGCTCGCGAATTGTTAATGCCCGTCCCTGGCGTCGCGAGTGCTCGCGAATCGGGGCCCAAAGAGATGGTCGTAGCCCAGGCTTCGGGCTCGGGGACTTTTGTCATTCCTCCACACTTGCATCCAATATGCGAGTTTATGTTTGACAAGATTTCCCCCAACTCCTTTGGGAGTCTCCCCGAACCAAGCCCTGAAGCCCTCTCCACCGACATTGGGGTGAGATTGTTACAGGTAACTACAGATTCGTGTTTTTCGTCTCTGATAAGGTGGATCGCTTTAATTTACTTCCTTTCTCACACACATGTATTTTGTTTTATATAGAGCTTGGATCTCACGCTTCGAGTCAGACGTGACATCGAAGCAGCTCGCCGCAGCGTGGAGGATGCGGAGAAGAAGAAGAAGATGATGGAAGTAGAGGTCCAAGGGAGGGACCGCTTGGTGAAGGCCTTGGAGGTTCAAATCTCCAAGTTGGACGAAGAGAAGAAGATTCTCCTGATCAAGATCCAATCCCTGACTGAGCGCTTTCAGTCAGTGGACCTCCAGCTCGCAAAGCTTCAAGAGATCCATTCCAAGAGCGAGAAGGAGAAGGAGATTTTTCGCAAGGATAAGGTCCAGCTTGAAGAATGGCTCAAGGATGCTCGGACCAAGTTCGAGGAGGCTCGGACCCAGCTCGGTGAGGCCCAGAAGCGACTTAATCAGCTGAAGGATGACTCCATCCACTGGGAGGAAGAGCGAGTGGCTCTCGTTCAGATGGTATCTGATGAGGGTCCTCGCGCAGTTCAGGAGT
Source organism: Liriodendron chinense (assembly GCA_003013855.2). Classification (NCBI taxonomy): domain Eukaryota; kingdom Viridiplantae; phylum Streptophyta; class Magnoliopsida; order Magnoliales; family Magnoliaceae; genus Liriodendron; species Liriodendron chinense. The sequence continues at coordinate 118,271 of ML058547.1, forward strand.
TTCGTACTTCTCAACTTTATGACGAGGAGCGATACGAGGCATACATCGCTGGTCGCGATTTTGCGGTCAGGGTTATGCAGCTAATTGCTCCAACTTTTAACGTTGAGGAGTTCGACAGAGTGGCATTCGAGGTTGCAGCTAAGGAAAGGGCTGCTGCTGAGAACGAAGTCACCGGGGCAACAGATGTTGCTCCTGCTCCTGAAGCTGGTCCTGAAGCTGAAAGCCGCGAGCCTGCGCAAGAGGATGACCAACCTTGACCTCGGCAGCTTCCCATATTATGTTTCTTTTTTTTTTTTTTTTTTTCTTTTTTTTTTTTTTATAGAGAAGAGATCTGTAATTGTAAGGTTATTATTTTAATGAACACTTACTTTTTTAATATTGTGTATTCTTCTCTTTCCTTCATTGTTGCTTTGTTTTGATCCCATTTGATTCATCAGGGGATGCGACCCACTAATGCGAGCACGAGCTTCGCTGCTCGCGATTTTAGAGTGCATGACCGCGAATTCGATCACGAGCCGCAGTGCTCGCGATTAGGGTGCATGACTGCGACCCTATTCAAGCACGCGCTATGCTGCTTCGCATTTTGGAATGCGATCACTCAATCCGGGGGTCGCGTGACCATGTCCACGTTGAGATAGACTGATCTATCGATTGAGATTTCGATCCTACCAAGGGCAGGAGGTTGGTCAAGAGATGGTATACATCCTCTTCAGGGCTTGTTCAGGTCCATGTAAATGGAGAAGCAACCAACTAGTAACAACTTCAATCCTACCAAGGGTAGGCAATTGGCCAAGAGGATGTGTAAGCATTCTCTTCAGGGCTATACAGGTCCATGTAAATGGAAAAGCAACCAACTGATATCTTCTATTTTATTCATAAAATATTGTAATGAACTACATGGAATCTAGGGATAGTATCGTAGCAAATGCTCCACGTGCCAAGGGCGACGTACGGGCTTCCCCAGCATGTCTTCAAGATGATAAGTTCCAGGTCGCACAACCCTGATAACCCGATACGGGCCTTCCCAATTTGGATCTAATGAACGGGCAGGAACTCCTAGATTTTGCCTTAGTACCAAATTTCCGGGTTGGAAGGATCTAGGCCGAACCCTAGCATTTCGATATCGAGCAATACGTTGTTGATACGCTGCCACTCGCACTTGAGAAGCATTTCTTCGCTCTTCCAGGAGATCGAGATGAAGTCGAAGGTTTTCGTGATTGCTCGCGGGATCGTACTGCTCGATCCGATATGAGGGGACTTGAATTTCCACCGGTACCACTGCGTCAACACCAAATGCTAAGGAGAAAGGAGTTTCACCTGTTGATGTACAAGCCGTGGTTCTATAGGCCCATAATACCTCTGGCAGAAGTTCTGGCCACACCCCTTTACATTCACCTAGCTTGGTCTTTAAATGGTGCTTTATTATTTTATTTACTGCCTCGACCTGCCCATTCGCCTGAGGATGATATGGAGAAGTGCGGAGATTACGTATTTTCCATTTGTCGCAAAATTCATCAAAGGCTGCGTTGTCGAACTGCGTTCCGTTATCGGTAATTATAGTATGAGGAAGCCCGAAACGACATATGATATTTCTCCATATAAACTTAGTAGTCTGTTTTTCAGTAATCTTGGCTAACGGTTCTGCCTCGGCCCATTTGGTGAAATAATCAACCGCCACGATCGCGAACCTATTCTGTCCTTTTCCCATAGGTAAGGGCCCGATGATATCGATCCCCCATTGGGAAAAAGGCCAAGGGCTATCCACTGGGGTCATCCGCTCAGACGGTACACGAGGTATGGGTAGATATCGTTGACACTTGTCGCATTTTTTAGAAAATTCGATGGCGTCTGCTTTCATCGTGGGCCAATAATATCCTTGCCTCATCGCTTTATATGCCAGGGATCGCCCCCTGGGATGATTACCACATGCCCCCTGGTGTATCTCATCTAGAACACGATGTGCTTCTTCTGGATGGAGACACCTTAGATATGGCAAGGAGAAGCTTTTTCGCAACAATATTCCATCTTGTAAGGTGTACCTGGCAGCTCGAAGCCGAATTTGTCTCGCAGCTTTTTTGTCTTCTGGAAGGTATCCATCTCTGAGGTAAAGGATGATAGGATCCATCCAGCATGGAGACGATTGTGCCGATTGAACTTGCTCTAGAGTCACTTGGTCGATACTCAAGTTCTGACGATGTTCGATGGGGATCGAATGTGATAACTCTGATTCCGGCGCAGAAGCGAGTTTTGCCAAGGAATCGGCAAGTTGGTTCTGCTCGCGAGGGATATGAATTATTTTATAAGTCTTCAACTTTGCGAGCAGGATGAGGACACGAGACTTGTATAAGGCCATTCTTTCTTCTTTGGCTTCGAATTCACCAAGAACTTGGTTAACAATGAGCTGGGAGTCGCTATGAATTATCAAATTCTGGACTGCGAGTAAAATGGCCAGTTCGAGGCCAACAATTAGGGCCTCATATTCCGCTTCATTATTGGAGATGCGCGATTCGAAACGCAGAGCGTATTGAAAATGCGACCCGTCGGGAGCCGCTAAAATCAGACCCGCTCCACTACCAGTGGCCCGTGACGATCCGTCCACGAAGAGCGACCATGGAGGCTGGTCGCTGGTCCTGACATTATCTTCAGAAGAATACGTAAATTCAGCTATGAAGTCGGCCACGGCCTGGCCCTTGATTGCGGTCCTAGGACAGAATGAGATATCGTGCTCACTGATTTCGACCGCCCACTTAGTTAAGCGCCCGGAAGCCTCAGGTTTTTGAAGGACTTGTCGTAGTGGATGATTTGTTGGTACTAAAATAGCATGTGCTTGAAAGTAAGGTCGCAGTTTTCGAACTGCCGTAATTAATGCTAGGGCCAGTTTCTCCATATCAGAATACCTATTTTCTGCATCGACCATTGCTCGACTAATATAATAAACGGGCCTTTGCACCCCGGAATCTTCTCTTATTAAAGCGGCGCTAACAGCCGTGGAAGACACAGATAAATAAAGAATGAGTTGCTCATGAGCTACAGGTTTAGATAAAATGGGAGGAGTGCTCATGTATTGCTTCAGTTGCTGGAAAGCTTCTTCACACTGAGGTGTCCACTTCCAATCAGATTTGGCCGTTGCACGAAGGAGTTTGAAGAAGGGCAAACACTTGTCAGATGCTCGCGAGATGAATCTATTCAATGATGCGATGCGACCTGCCAGACGCTGAACGTCCTTCAGAGTAACAGGGGATTTCATCTCTATCAATGCTTTAATTTTTTCAGGATTTGCCTCAATTCCACGCTGGCCAACCATGAACCCAAGAAATTTCCCTGCAGACACTCCAAACGCGCATTTTTCTGGATTTAACTTCATTTGATACTTCCTCATCAGATCAAAAGCTTCACGAAGATCTGAAATGTGGTTATCTTCGACGATGCTTTTCACGAGCATATCGTCGACATAAACTTCCATATTCCTACCGATTTGAGCAGCGAACATTTTGTTGACAAGACGTTGATAGGTGGCCCCTGCATTTTTAAGACCAAACGGCATTACCTGGTAGCAATATAGTCCTCGATCTGTGATGAAGGCAGTATGCTGGCTATCAGGTGGATGCATCATAATCTGGTTGTAACCAGAATAAGCATCCATAAAGCTGAGGAGAGCATGTCCGGCTGTCGAGTCGACCAGCTGGTCGATCCGCGGTGTCGGAAAGCTATCTTTGGGGCACGCTTTGTTCAAATCTGAATAGTCGACACACATCCTCCATTTGCCATTAGCTTTCCGGACGAGAACTACGTTTGCGACCCACTCTGGGTAGTCAACTTCCTTTATGAAATTAGCCGCGAGTAGCTTTTCAACTTCAGTTTTGATTGCCATTTGTCTTTCTGCAGTAAAGGCACGTCGACGCTGATGTACGGGTTTATGCTTCGGGTCAATGTTGAGACGATGTGCAATGACATTAGGATCGATGCCTGGCATATCTTTATGAGACCAAGCAAACACATCCTTGTATTCGGTGAGAAAACTGATCAAATTTTCACGATGGATAGTGGTCAAGGAGGACCCGATGCACACGATTTTAGATGGATCGTCTTCGGTCAGGTGGATCGCCACTGTTTCCTCCCCTGGAGTTCCCGACTTTAGAGCATTCTCTCTCGGATCCAACGAGGTGGTCGAGGGATCACCGGGCGATCCTTGAGTTATTTGCAGGATGGGCGTCGCTTGAGCCTTCTTTCGATCTCGGAGGGCTATCTGGTAACAGGACCGTGCCTCCTGCTGACTTCCTCGCACGACCCCTATGCCATTTGGTGTCGGAAATTTAACGCATAAATATGAAGGGTGCAAGGCCGCTCCAACCTTAATTAGTGACGGTCTCCCCAAGATAGCGTTATACGCTGATTTTCGATCCACGACGAGGAAGTTTACGAAGACGGTGGTCTTCGCTGGACTCTCCCCAAAGGTGACTGGGAGATCGATGCTTCCTTCTGGTGTCACCACTTCTCCTCCAAAGCCGACAAGAGGGGTCGATACTGGCTTGAGGAGGTTTCTGGCTAGTGCCATTTTGTCGAAAGCCTCCAAATACAGAATATCGGCCGAGCTACCTGTATCCACCATAATTCGATGAGTCAGATAATTTGATACCTTTAGTGTGACTACAATGGAATCTTCATGAGGGAAATGAATTCCCGCTGCATCTTCGAGGGTGAAAGAAATTGGGGGATGGTTAGCTTTCGAAGAGTTGGACGTTTGTTCCAGCCAATAGATCTGCTGGGGTTCTTTGGACGCTTTTCGGGCGTATGCCTTTCTTGAAGCTTGAGAGTCACCCCCGCAAGCTGGACCCCCGACGATAGTGCGAATTTCTCCTGTGGGCTCAGCATCCTCTTGGTCGGTTTGAGACGGTTCCTTTTGGCGAGATGAGGTTTTCGCCCTTTCTGGTGACCGATTTTTACGAGCAACATAATCCTGGAGATGGCCTTTTCGGATAAGTGCTTCGATATGGTCTCGTAGAGAGATACAGTCCTGAGTCCTATGCCCGTGATCTTTGTGAAAGTAACAGAACTTGCTCTTATCCCTCTTCTCGGGATCGGATTTGATCTTTGCGGGCCACTTCACATACGGCTTTTGTTTAATCTCCATTAGAACCTTTTCAGGGGATCGATTAAGAGGAGTGTAATTATGATATTTACCAGAGTAAGGCTTCCTGGGAGAACGATCACGTTGATCACGACGGTATTTCTTATCTGTAGAAGAAGTTCCTTCTGGCTTGCGTTTCTTACTTTGTACTCCATGGCGTGTCAAAGCGACTTCTTCCGCATTGATATATTTCTGAGCTTTGGCTTGGAATTCCGCCATAGTTTTCGGCGGGCTTTTATCTAAGGCAAACCTGAATTTCTCGCTCGTTATTCCAGCGATGAGGGCTGTGAGACCCTTTTCTTCAGTGTAACTCTCGGTTTGAACGGCTTCGGCAGTGAACCTTACTGTGAACTCTTTTATTGTCTCTCCATGTTGCTGTTTTAGATTCATCAGATGGGAGGCTGGCTTTTTAATGCGAATACTTCCCATGAATTGAGAAAGAAATATCTCCGATAATTGGGAAAAAGAACTGATGGAAAGAGGCTTTAACCCCCGAAACCACGTACGAGCCGCTTCCTTCAACGTAAGGGGAAAAGCCCTACACATGATTTCTGAACCATGTCCCTCCAACTCCATGAGGGACCTATATGTTTCCAGGTGTTCTAGAGGATCGCCAATACCTGTGTACGGAGCGATAACAGGCGTTCGATACTTTCTGGGCAACGGGGCCTCCATGACCTTGCTTGTGAAGGGAGATTCAGATTGATGTATTGCCGCCATGACAGCAGACGGTCGATTTGCCTGGTATCTCTGCTCCATGACATCAAAACGGTCTTGGATTCTTTTGAGATCTCCTTCCCATGGCAAGGTATAGCTAGACGTTTCGGCAGTGGAGCCTTGCGGTGGAGGTTGTCGAGACGAACTGGAATGTATAGAATGTGGAGACGGCACAGGGGGATGGCCGCCGAGTGGTGGGACCTGTGGTTCATCCACAGAATGTCTGGAGGCAACTGGTATGGGTGGCGGTGGTAACCCTTCGGAGGGTTGTCTTTGCGGTTCAGGGAAGTGCTGATCAAGCCGATTTGACAGTGCCTGAACTCCAGCGTTTAAAGTTAGGAGAGTGTTCCCGAGGAATCGTAGGACATCATCCTGATTTCCAGAAGCCCCCAATAATGGATTTGTTGATGGCATATTTGGGGCTTCTTGAGGGATATCCGTCGGAACAGGTGGGAGGGCAGGTGCGGATTCCGTCTCACCGGGCGGAGGTGGTGCCTGCCTTGAAGTTGAAGGATGAACAGTCTTTTTAGGAGGCATCACCGAAGGATTTTGATCGGTGGTTAACACGATTGATTTTGATGATCAAGTCGTTCCCACAGACGGCGCCAAACTGTTAATGTCAGATTTTGCAATGAGATCCTTCGGCTTTTCTCCTTCGCTCCAGGAGAGATTTCCACCACCAGACCTGAAATAAGACAGCGAATAAGGGTGGCTGGGGACCAGCCGTTAGCCCTCCGACGCTTAAGTTAGGCCACAGAAGAGAAGCCAAGCAAAACGGGACCCAGCTTGAGTGATTAGTACGTACCTTTCTCTTAATGGAGTCACCCCTTTATATAGATCTGAAGCAACCCAATTTGTTACGTAAGATATCGAAATCCCGCTGATGTCGCGTACGATACCGAAATCTCGCTGATTTAGTGGGACAAGATCCTTATCCTTAGAGGCAAGATCTAACCCAATAACTTCTTCCGGCAATCACGTTTCTTGATAGCAATCCCCGAAAAGGAAGGGGACGCCGAAAGGGTGAAGACCGCCGCGCTGGATGTAACTCTGCTTGGTATCGCAGAGGGATTAAACAAGCCACTCGATGGGAACCGGATGCTGGAAGTATGAGGACCATCCAAACCAAAAACGAAGACTCAGGACTATTCTGATGTCGGGAGCTGCTTGTGTCAGGGATGCTCGCATTCGTGAGATGCGACCCCTTCTGACGAGCCCGAGCAGAGCTGCTCGCATCCGGGAGATGCGACCTCCTCTGGCGAGCCCGAGCCGATCTGCTCGCATTCGGAAGATGCGACCCCCTCTGGCGAGCACGAGCCGAGCTGCTCGCATTCGGAAGATGCGACCCTCTCTGGCGAGCACGAGCCGAGCTGCTCGCATCGGAAGATGCGACCTCCTCTGGCGAGCACGAGCTTGACTGCTCGCATTCATTATGACCGCGATCCTGCACTTCTCGATAGACTATATTTGCCTACAACAGCCAGCTTCCTTGGATTGTGTTTAGTCTATTTATCTTAGAAAATCCTTGGGAAGCTGTGCTTTGGATGGCTAACAAGTTTTGTGTCTTGCAGGATTGGACATTTCAAGTGTTAGCCTCAAGGTCATGGGACTTACAGTAAAATCTGAGGCCCTAAGCCTCATTTTCTTGTGATTAGTTTAAATCCTGTATATCATCCTTCTATCATCTTGATTGTTGAAACTATATTTTCCTGCTGTGTTAATCTCTATAATGATCTACCTTAATCTATGATTAAACTTCATATGTGATCTTATAATTGTTGGATGATTATTATATAGTAGGTGTCATTCTCAATTAATTTTAAACGAGGCATTGAATATTGAGAAAATGTTGTCTACATCATAATATAGACAAAACTTGAACTAAAAAGTTTCACTATTAGCCTAACTCCATATCAGAGGATTAAGCCTCATCATTCATGAGCATAATAGGAAAATCTGGATATAAGATCCACTATCTCAGTTTGTCTTAAAACTTAGTCATCTTAGCATCAAAATTTCATAAAATCATATGGTTAGCCTTAAATTTTTTTATATGCAATGCTCATGAACATTCGGACAACCCAAATTGCTTGATTACGTCTTAAACACATCATATTTGAGAACACGAAAGCGGACCCATCATTGCGGAACCTAAAAACTGCTCAAGATGAGCATTTTCATTTAGGTCTGGCCGGCCGGTGACCCCGTCTGACCGGCCGGCAGCTGTCCAGCAGGTGCCCCAGTGAAATCTTTTTAAAAAAAAAGAAGGGGAAGTTTGAAACTGTTGGGGTCCGACCGGCCGGTGCCCTTGTCCGACTGGCCGGCGCACGTCCAGTGGGTGTTGTTCGACCCTCTTTAAGAAGGTCGAACCTCTTCATTTCACTCACTTTACATCTCTTATCTCTCCCTTTTCACTCCAAAGCTCTCACCAACCCTCCTCAAGGTATCCTAGGTCTCCTAACAAGGATTGAAGCTCCCAAGGTTGTGCATTCCTCTTCCAAATTCGGTTTTTCTTGTCCTCTTCTCCGGTAAGGGTTTCTATTTGAGTGTACCTTGTTGCATCCTTTTCTTTTGACACCTAGGGTAGAGTTGTGTGAATCATTAGCTACTATCATGTCTTCTCATGGTAGGAGAGATGAGCCCCCTCCTCGGCGTGAACGCCGCTCAAAGAAACAACATGATGAGGGGCCCTCCCAACTCAAATCCAAGAAAACCGCTTCCAAGGGAAAAGGGGTAGCTTCAACCTCAAAATCCCCCTCTAAATCTTGAGGTCTTGACACATCTCATCTTGCCAATTGGGCAAAGTTCCTGACCGAGATGTGATTTGTGAGAGATCAGCCTCTCTTGTGGACTTAGAACCCTACAATCTTGTAAATTTATTGAGAGCAATCGATTGGGAGCCGGTGTTGCATGGGGAGGTCCTGTGCAAAGAAATATTGTCTGTAAATTTTATGCATGCTGTCAAGACATCATTGAAGATCCCGTGTCCTTCACTGTCCATTACAACAACATTGTATGGACTTTCGGTCTAGAATCCATATCTCAAGCTATTCACGTTCTCATTCTTGATTCGAGTGATCTTCCTGATTTTGCCGAGGAGGCTCCACCTATGCTTGATACGATTAGTGTTCTTTGTGACGGGGAGATCCCTAGAGAGGTTAGTGGTTGTACTCTACGTTCTTCTTATATGACGTGGGACTATCGGATTCTCCACAACTTATTCTTCAGAAACGTTTATACCCGTAAGAGTAACAAAGTTGACTTGACTGAGTCCATGGTGTCCATTCTGTATCGAGTCAGTCAGGGTGAGAAGATGTGTCTCCCCTCTATGATCATGAGCACCATTCATTTCGTTATTTTAGGGACTGACGGTCAGTCAGCAGGCCTTCCATTTGGGTGCCTCATAGGAAAATTTGCCAACTCTATAGGTCTTGTAGATCCAACCGAAAAACCTGTTAGGCCTATCCTCCTCAACAAATCCATTATCGCCAGAATGGAGATCACTTAAGTAGAGCTTCAACAAAGAAGGGATCAGAGGCAGCAGCAGGAGGTCCCACAGCATATTGAGTATGAGCCTGAGCCTGCTCTATGATCATCTGAGGATCCTCGTCAGCATCCAGGGCGTTTCAGCACTCCAGTTCGCGCATTTTCACATCGCGGTACATCTTCACCCTCTGATCATCCATCTTCATCTGCAGTTCCTCCTGCATTGCTCGCTGAGATACGCCAGCTTCAGGACCATCTTACGTAGCGTCTTGATCGGATCGAGTAGAGATTGGGTCAGACCGAGTCTCAGCTGTTTCAGGGACATGCCACTCTCCTCGTGCAGCAGGAGGCTATTGTGGCTCGCCTTGCTCAAATTGACAGGCGTTTGGAGGCTTGGGAGCGAGCTGCTCGTGGCGATGCGCCGCCACCAAATCTAGGCGACGGGACTGATTTTTAGCATCGTTATATGTTGTATCATGTGTCTTGGTCAGGAGTATCTTTTTGAGTGACCAAGACACTAGTCGCTCATCATGTTATATATTTATACACTTTGGATGACTGTTAGACCCTTTGATGTCTGAGCTTTACAGTTATATCTATTTATGACATCACATGTTTGGATTTCTTCTTTTTGAACTATATTAATATATCTTTTTGAGATAGTGATCTTTTCTTTAATATATATTTGTGCTTTTAAGATATATTTGCTTTGAGGCTCGCGCCTTATTGACTATTCATTGAGTGAGACTAGTCAATTGGGCTATATACACCATTGACTTATGTTATAGGTCCATACCGTTTGGCCTATCATTTGTGTCCATCACCAAAAATCATGTAAGTATGCACCTTTAAATGTAAATCTGATTTTTTGAAGGATGGATGACTCGAGCAACATGCCCATTTCTGGTCCATTAGTGCTATATTGATGAGTCTATTGCATTTTCATGGTATATTGCTAGGGGGAGGTTGGATGGTTTGGGCATTAAGCCCTTTTTGACTCGTTACTCTATTTAAATATAGCTTGTTTGCTTAATTGCTCTTGATATACATGCCATCTAGGGTGGTTGGTTGATTGGGTGAAAGGCCCTTTGCACGTAATGATTAACTGTATATCAAGTTTCTATGTGTTGCTTCTTTTCTCCCATGTTTTTCATGAACTATCTCTTCCCATACATTGTATGATTGACATATTTTCTGCGCTTTATTGTTAATTGTTCATGGTTTAGCATCGCTGCTCTTATAGGCATATTCTTTTGCGAGCTAACCTTTGTCAATCACTAACAAAAAAGGAGAGAACTATATCCCACCAAGAAGCCAATTTATATAGTTTTGCAGGCTTTCTTAGGTGCAAGTGTTGAGGGGGAGAAATCGAAGACATCTCAAGTCTGTACATGTCGCTTTGTAAAGTTTTAAGTGTAAATTTTGTTCAGACATGTAATTGGGTGTAAAAGTATTTCTTGGTTTTGAGATATTCATGATATGGAGATCATGAATGGTCTTATGTTGTGTTTTGTCACGTAATTGACAAAGGGGGAGATTGTTGGTGCACTAATTAGTGCATCGTATTGTCAATTCCGTGATTATGTAAGTCAGTCAAGTCTGGCGAGCCCCAACGAAGATTGAAGACTCAAGACTTGAAGACCAAAGCAGCTTTCCGCACTCAAGTTCAAGCCAAAACAAGTTCAGAAGGTAAGTTGCATATAGTCAGCCCATAGGATCCCAAAACACCCTTATTTATAGCATTCTAAACATACTAATCTTAGCCATTTAATCAACGGTCTTAAGGTCAAGATGATCAGTCTTGGACCTTCATTAAGTAGGCGCCCAACTATGAAAATCAATAGGAAAATCTCCTTAGTGGGGCACACATATTTCAGTTGGAAATCAGCTTGATTTTTAGGCTAGATAAGGCCAGCCAGTCACTGGTCCTTGACCAGCAGCATTTAAAGGCAAATCATCAATAGCTGGCCGACCGGCCGAACATGGGAAAACTGTAACCAATACTATGCTGGGAGAGGTTTACCGACCGGCCGGACATCAGGTCGGCTGCCCTATCCGACCGGCCGGACAACAGGTCGGATATGGGAAAATTGGTTCAGTAAGTTTATGATTTCTGGACCACTTACCCAACCCATCTGAGGGCAGGCCGGCTGACAGGTCAAACCTCAAATCCGACTGGCCGGAGGGGGTCCCAGGCAGGTTGGAATATGACCGTTTTATGTCCGTTTGCACTAATTTTTTGGGCCTTTATAAAAGCATATCTTGAGGCCTTTAATGTATCACTTGCATACCAATTTAGAGCATTAAGAGAGGCAATTAAGACCTTCACCTAATCTCTTTTGCTCATCATAGTCTTGAGTTTATCCTTTAAACCTAGCCATTAATGGCACTACATTGAGTATTCAAAGCTCGGTTTGAACAATAAACTCAAGCATGGCATTCATGACTGTCCCTATCATTGAATCTTCAACTTGAAGTCATATATAGCCATTGAATGATCAGATTGATTGTTCCTTCATTAACCATTGCATTGTAATAGGCAAATGGAACATCAATACCTCATCCCACCTACCCGGCACTAGTCTAGGATCATCATATGCATTGATAGCTGATCGTGGGAGCTTAGAGAGGAGCTAAAGCATTCGTAGAAGCTAAAGCTACTCAACGGCGCTGAATCGGGGCTCATCTCTTGTAAGTGTTTAAGCTTATAGAGTCCATTGTTTGATTCCCCCTTCTTGTTGAGATTGGGGTCTAGAGATTGTGACCCAATCTCGGAGTTGTCCTTGAGTAGGACATATAAGTCCTTGCGTAGGCCTCCGACACGGGAGTATACGTGCGTTGTCCTTGTGTAGGATTTGAGGAGTCCTTGTGTAGGAATAGCCCTTGTGTAGGTTGTAAAGGTTGAGAAGTGAACCTCATTTAAAACATCCGATATGAATGCCGGTGTACTCAAAGGAGTTGAGTACTTGAACTGGGAGTAGAGTAGACTCATCGTCGAACCACTATACATCGTGTGCAATGTGGTGAATGCATTTTGTCTACTATTGTCCCTTGTTGATCAATCTTATAAGTGCTTAACTGCATACCCATCTTATGTTTGACAAAATGCTTATATGCCATCTTTGAATGATCAATACAAGCATGCATATGAACTGTTTGACTAAATGCTTCTCTTAGTATAGTTGATCATTTAGAAAGATATTATTTGATCTATTTACTTGTATTTACATACATTAAATTGGTAAATTGATTGTGAATGCTCTTGAGGTTTTTATTAACAAGGAATTTTTAAAAAGTCCTATTCACCCCCCCCCCCCCCAGGACATAAGCATACCTTCAAGCTTATCTCACTAGCGGTAAAACTGCAATTTCACAGATCACCAACATCAGATTGCACGTTCAAATAAGATCAACCACTCACCATTTATTTTGGATCAGCCAGTGGACCCCATCTCATCCAGCAAATGAAGAGCTCTCTCTTCTTCGCATGTGCCTTCACGTACAACAACAATGGACGGTCCAGATTGTTCAGATTCTCCATGTCTAGCATGTGGACCCAGTCAACTCCAACTCATCACCGAGTTAACTCACCTTGCCATCTTCCATCCTTGGGCCAAGCAAATGCTCTCTTCATCCTCTTCCATCCATGAGCTCCAAACCTAGAGAAAAGTTTGCTTTGGGCATTCCAAGCCTAACTCCTAACCCAAACCTAAAAAGCAAAACTATTGGCTTGGAATTACCACCTCATCACCCAAGCCTAACTCCAAGCCCAAACCTAGAGGAGATTTGCTTGGAGTGCCACCTAGGCTTGGAGCTTCTCATGAGGCTATAAAAGGAGCTCCTCTCCCTCTCATTTCCATCATCTCATCCCACAAATCCCCTTCTCTACAACTCATCTCTTCTCTTCTCTTCTTTTCTTCTTTTCCTTTGTAGAAGTAGAGTAGTGTAGTTTTTTCCTTCGTAGAAGTTTTAGTCTTCCATTGTAGCATGGTTGGCTAAACCTCTAGCTAAGGCTAGGGGTGAAGCCTTTGAAAAAATTTGCAAGCTTTGGTTCTTCTGGTTCAATAATGGTGTGTGAATGTTGGAGTTCTCTTTGGTTGATTGGTTTAGTTATCCACCTCGGCAGACGCTATTGTTGTGTAAGCCCCTTGATCCATCATCGACTCCGGGCACATTGGATGCTTGGGATCCCTTGCACACCAATTAGCTAGTTCATGATCGATAAAGTCCATTGATCCATCGTCGACTTCGGGCACGATGGATGCTTTGGATTCCCTACGGTCATCAAGCTAGTGTAGGTAAAGTCATCGATCTATAAAATCCCTTGATCCATTGTAGACTCCGGGCACATTGGATGCTTTGGATTCCCTGCGATCGATAGACGAGATCTTAACGATTGGATCTGTCAATTAAAGCCTCATATCTGTAAGTATGCATTTGATCGTATGAATTATGATCTTATCGGTTGACTTGTTGGCAAAGTTGTTGATCTGTACAATTCCTTGATCCATTGTCGACTCCGGGCACAGTGGATGCTTGGAATTCCCTACGATCAACTAACGAGTACTTCATGGTCAAATCAATCGATTCATATTACCATCTTTTATGAAATATGCAAGTGGTTTAACTGTTTTATCTTTATTCGATTGGAACGGATCTTTATTCGATTCCAGTTGAGTTATAATTAGACCAATGAATCAAATCTTGTGGATAAATCAAAGGTGGATCCCTAATGCCTTAGCCCCTTTTTCTATTTCTATCTTTTACCACACACAACTTGCTCCACTCTCGTGGATAATTCAGACTTCATCTCTCACACCTAAACTAATTGCTCTAAGTGTTCTTAACCCCAATCCCTGTGGATCGACCTTGGTCTTACCGAGTATTTTACTACTTCGCTACCTGCACTTGGGTGTGCAATCTTCGGATTGTAGCATTCCCTCAATAGGTTGCAGAGATCCGACGGCTACCAGGGAGCGAGATTCGACCTAAACTCAACCCACTGAGTCAACAACGAACCCCCCCCCCCCCCCCCCCCCCCCCCCCCTCTATTGTTCTCTCTGGCTTGGGCAGCAGTGGTTGGAGACAGCAGCCAGCTACGAGAAGGGGCCGAAAAGGCACCCGAAAGAAGCTCTTTCTCTTCCTCATATTCTCTCTCTCTCTCTCTCTCTCTCTCTCTCTCTCTCTCTCTCTCTCTCTCCTTTTATTCTTGCAACCGAATCATCATAGGGTTTCGAGCAAGAGAATGCCCTCTCCAGAAATAAAAATGGGCTATTTATAGCCATTGGAGCCTTACCGGATAAGATCAAACGGATGCATCTCATTGGGGCAGCCTTAGTAGCCTTTAGTACTACTGATTGACTTTTAACGGTACCGGGCCCACCTCATTTGCATGGGTCAAATCGGACACCATAGTTGTGTTCATTAGGATGTGGGCCATTGAACCACGATTTCTGATCAACGAGAGGGGCCCACACTAGAGAGAGATCAGCGAATCTCATTTTTCTAGTGAGATATTCCGCCGCAGGGTGGTATTGCGAAGGGAGAGATTATCTCGTGGGGCTTTCTCTCCAACAGTTGATCGCCCTAGAATTCACGGCTTGGATGCCCAGGGAAGAAGCTTCCAAAGGTAGATGGAAGGTCGGAATCATGCCAGCGCCGCATTGGAATGATTCTTTCTGTCGAGGGAAAGGTGAGTACGACGGTACTCCAAAAATGGAAAAGACTTGGCTGGCTAGGATAAGAACGGAATAAAGGGTTGGGATGGAAGGAAAACCTCTCACGCGGATCGCTAGCGTGGAGGGGAGAAAACTTCCCATTTTGGTAAAAAAATGGCCTCGCACACTGTTTGTTTAGGCACGTGTTGTGCCCTCACCCACATGCATGGTCGCGAAAGACCAGTTAGGTCTTAGTCTTATCCCTGCGAACTCGATGGACGATTCAGATCTTGCCGGACGTCGTCGGAGGTGGGCCATGATCAACGGCCAGCAAGCCCCACTCGAACGGCGCTGGCATGAGAAGAAAGAAGGAAGAAAACCTTCCTTTTCGAGGAAGGATCAGGTCAAACCCGATTGACCGGGATTCCTGGTCCTGTGCACAACGAGTGCATGCCCACTATGCATGCACGTGCAATAAATGTTGGACCCACGGGTATGTCATGCGTAATCCACTCCGTCCATTTGTTTTGAATGGTCCCAATGGAACCTCTGACCAACGTTGAGGCAGTTCCACAACTTAGGTGGGCCATAGTTTTGAAATCTTGGGTTTATTTATGGATTTTCGTTAAACCAACGGTCGGATTGACTCTGAATCCAACAACAATGGTCCTAAGGACTCTTAACCTAGTTTGGATGGATTGTTAACTATTACTTCAATGTTTAGATGATTTGATTGGTTCACAAACAATTATCAACAATTTAAAGAGGCCTTAATTAGCCTAGATGCACCTTAACAGATAGGTTTACAATCTAATTATAGTTAAATTAACATGATGTTAGATCATTAAGCAAGGTTCTATGGAACCAACGAATGGTGCTTTATTAGATTTAAGTCCCACGATCAATGATGAATGGTTTGGTTTGCGTATCAAGGTGATTAGAATGGGTTTCCAATATCTAAGTGGGCCACACCACTTGAAATTGATTACCTAATCATCAATTTCTGAAGATGCAACTATCGAATTGATTTATAATTGATCATCAATGATTCCAAGGCCCCTAGGAACTACCTAATTGGAAACCAGTGATCGATTTAAAGATCTGATAGTTTAATAAGTTAGGTATTCCTAGTAACAACCGAGTAATGAAAAGTGCGGGGTGTTACACAAGGGTAGCACAAGATTCCATCCCCATCAGACCAATATTTCATCGCAACATTCCACTTCACATGAATTCTCTTGCATACGTCCTGGTTGATGTGAGCTCAGTTCAAGCAGCTTCCGGGGGGGCCGAGCCGACACAAAAAACGTTGTACATCTTCTCCATGGTCCAAACAAGTGTAGCACAAGATTCTGTCCCCATCGGATGAATATTTCATCGTATCATTTCACTTGACATTAATTCTCCTACGAACATTCCGGTCGATGTGAACACAGTTCTTACCCTATTCGGGTGGGCCAGAGCCGACTCAAAATAGGTCGATCGCCCTCTCTATGGTGAGAACAAGCATGACAGAAGGTTTCATTCCCATCGGATGAATATTTCATTGCAACATTCCACTTTACATGTGTTCTCCTACGAACGTCTCGGTCGATGTGAACTTAGTTCTTACCCTGTCCGAGTGGGCCAGAACCGACTCAAAATATGTCGATCGCCCTCTCCATGGTGAGAACAAGCATGACAGAAGGTTCCATCCCCATCGGATGAATATTTCATCGCAACATTCCACTTCACACGTATTCTCCTATGAACGTCCCAGTCAATGTGAACTCAGTTCTTACATGGTCCAGGTGGGCCAGAGCTGACTCAAAATATGTTGATTGCCCTCTCCATGACGAGAACAAGCATGAGAGAAGGTTCCATTCCCATCGGATGAATATTTCATCGCAACATTCCACTTCACACGCTTTCTCCTACGAACATCCCGGTCGATGTGGACTCAGTTCTTACCCTGTTCGGGTGGGCCAGAGCTAACTCGAAATATGTAAATCGCCCTCTCCATGGTGAGAACAAGCATGACAGAAGGTTCCATCCCCATCGAGTGAATATTTCATTACAACATTCCACTTCAGACGTATTCTCCTACAAACATCTCGATGGATGTGAACTCAGTTCTTACCCTGTCCGGGTGGGCCAGAGCCGACTCGAAATATATCGATCACTCTCTCCATAGTAAGAACAAGCATGACAGAAGGTTCCATCCCCATCGAATGAATATTTCATCACAACATTCCACTTCACACATATTCTCCTACGATCGTCCCAGTTGATGTGAACTCAATTCTTGCCTTATCCGGGTGGGCCAGAGCCGACACGAAATATGTTGATCACCCACTACATGTTGGGAACAAGAGCAGGACAAGATTCCATCCAGATCGGATGATTATTTCATCGCATCATTCCACTTCACATGAATTCTTCTACAAACCACCCAATTAGTGTGAACTCAGTTCTTGCCCCGTCTGGGGGGCCCACAGCTAACACGAAATACTGTCGTTCACCCTTTATAGGCTGGGAACAAGCGTAGGTCAAGATTCCATCGAGATTGGACGATTATTTTGTTGAATTATTCCACTTCACATGACTTCTCCTGCAAATGTCATTCTTGATGTGTACTCAGTCAAGCGCCGTCCGGCCATGATCAAGCCCTTAAAATTTTTCGCACTCCCTCTCCATGGTCAGAACTAGCATGAAAGAAGATTCCACCCAAATTGGATGAGTAGTACATCACGTCACTCCACTGCACATTAAGTGGCCTCCCAACGTCCCGGTTGATGTGAACTCAGTTCAAGACTCATCCAGGTGGGTCCGAGCCACCAAAATATGTCATGGGTCCTCTCCATATTCGGAACAAGTGTGGTACAAGATTTGATCCAAATTAAAAGAATATTTCCTCGCATCATTCCACTTCACATCAATTAGCAACTGAACGTCTATGTGACCCAATTAGCAACCAGTTAGACCACTTCACAGCACACCCAAATCAAGCCCTAATAGTGTGAACTCGGTTTTGGTGTAAAAAAGGGACCTATCTGGCCATATACTTTACAATCACGCTTACCATGGTACGATGAAGCTCTACACCAATTTCAAGCTAAATCAAAACGATATTAAGTCATGGTAGACCACTTCACACTACACTTAAATCTAGACTTTATAGTGTGAAATCGATTTCGGTGTCGTAAAAGGGATCTATTTGGCCCAAAATTTTACAATCGCGCCTACCATAGTAAGATGAATCTCTACACCAATTTCAAGACAAATAAAAATGATATTAAGTTACGTTAGACCACTTCACACTACACTCAAACCTAGCCTTAATAGTGTGAACTCGATTCTGGTGTCGCAAAAGGGATTTATCTGGCCCAAAATTTTAGTATAAGGCCTATCATGGTATGATGAAGTTGGACACCAGTTTCAAGCTAAATTGGACCACGATTAGGTCACGTGAGACCTCAAACTACTTCACCTAAACCTTCTCGAGTGATGTGCAATCAGTTTCGGTGTCACAAAAGGGATCCAGCTGGGCCATAATTTTACCGATGAGCTATAGTAGTCTGATAAAGCTTGACACCAATTTTCAAAACAAATCAGGATGAAGATTAGGTCACATCGAACAACTTCACATCACCCATTTATGCACAACGCTGATAAATATGAACTAAGTTTTGGTCCTCTATAGACCCGATCTGAGTTGGAACCTTTTTGGCAAGCTCTTCATGGTCCGACAAAGTGTAACATCAAAGTTGAGCTGAATCGGACTAAGATTGGGTAGCATCATACCACTTCACATAACCTCACTACTACACTACCCCAATTGATGTGAACTAAGTTTTGGTCCCTCCAACAGGCCCATTCTGAGTCGAAATCTATTCAACAAGCTCTTCATGGTCTGATGAAGTGCGGGACCAAATTCAAGGCGAATCGGTCCATTTTTTTATCACATCAGACCACGGCATATCACTTCACCCCTATAAGGCCCAGGTTAATGTTAAGTCTATTCGGGACCATCCAACGGTCCTTATAGAGCCGAAATCTCCGGAAAAGCTCTTCATGATCTAATAAAGTGCAACACTAAATTTTCGGAGCATTGGAGGAAGATTAGGTCACCTCATACCATTGCACACCAATTTAGCCCACCAATGCCCTATTAGTGTAACTCAATTTTTGTACCTCAAGTAGGCCTCATTTGGGCTCATGTTTCTACGACCAGCATGTGATGGTGCATTTAAGCTCAACACCAAAATCGACCCGATTTGGAGTAACATATGGTAACATCAGACAGCTTCACCTTAAGTCATCATAACCAACATATACTATTTCAATCGGGTGTAGTAGACATTCAATGCATACTTCTTCAATGGGTGTGGTCCACTAGATTGTTCAATTTCTTTATCTTTTTTCTCAAGATATGAAATTTTGTCCTAAAATGGATGGACGAGTGGATGAAATACATCAATCATGGTATGTCCGTCATGTTTATGATTGTACACCCATTTGCAATGTCTTACTATGTACAGAAGACACCTACGCATCAAGTTTTGTCATTTAAGTTAGTCATGGACATTTCAAAACCAGAGTGGCCTATACCATGGAGCCCATCTTAATGTATATATTCTGTATCTACCCCATCAATTTATTTTTCTACCTTATTTTATAACTCTACCCAAAAATTCAGGAAGATCCAATTACAAGGTGGACCATATCATGGGAAACAACAATGATTAACCATTACTAGGCCATAGAGATTTAACAATAAGATGACAATTATGTTTTCCCTACTACTTGTCTTATGTGACCTTATGAACAGATTGGATTACAAGTAAGACAACCACACATATTAATCTGTACATTTTCAAAATTTTAATGCTAGAGCGCTCAATCTTCACTGTTTCATATAGTATGGTCCATTTAAAAATTGAATTATCTTCATTTTTCATTTCTTGTCTTAAAATGATCTGTAGAAATGGAAGAATGGTTAGGATATAGAATATGCATATCAAGATGAGCCTCATGGTTAGGGTCGCACTGTATACAGTGGAGCTCGTGTTTAACCAAACTACTTGATATACTCGGCAGTTGCAAACAATATCCGCACCCATACGTGTGCCATTGTGTTATGCTCGTAATTTATTTTCTTGAAGATTCATACTGACCATTAAAATAAATAGACTGTGTTTTGAAAAACCTATAAATATGAGGTACATATAATGATCAGGTGGACCATACAATCCAGTTTGTTTTTAATGGTCCAGAAAAAATTAAATTTTTAGACTTCCAGTGGTCCAGATACTATTCAGAATAGTCTCGTTTTTTGGTCAACGAACTAACAGTATGCAACAAAAAGAATGGACGGTGTCGATGACTAATGTTGATAACAGTGGGCCCATTTCAATCTTCAAAACGCAAACCCAAATATGGATGGCAAACTGTTAATTTTTTAAATCTGAAAGGGCAAATATAATGTATGTATATGTTTTGTTGAATTCCACTGTGAGTAGCTTTCCTTATTTTCATAATGACAAGAATGCCCTTGTCAGAGTTGATGACGGGTTGGAAAGATTTTAACCGTCTCATGGCCCACCTGAGATTTACTTTCAATTCATTTTTTACCACAGAGTAAAACATGTTTGGATGAACATGATGGAAGGTTCAGATGTCACGAAGAACATACAAACAACAACATAAAGCTGTTTGTAAATTAAGCTTATTCTACACTGTTGAGTAGTAGATCCAGCCTTATATTAGAAATGATGATTATCATTTTTTCTAGATTGCTTTTAATCCTTATAGAAGGAAAAAGAATTATAGCCTCTGATACATTGTTATAACTAACTAAAATAAGGTGAAATGTTCAAGCGTCCTTTCCAACAGGCCCTTTAGAATATGCAATTTTGTTATCTTTTTCAAAAGGAGTCTGCCAAAAGGATTTCATCCGATTTATTCACAATGTACCTAGGTTTATTCACAATCGAGACCACTAACCATTTATCCATGTGCAACTATTCACATCTTAAGTCTCTTGTGAATGATCATGTTAAGTTGTTATAGAAAAGAACTTTGATGCACGAGCATAGTACAAGGGTCATTATCATGTACTTAAAAGTTACATACTCAACAGAAAAACATTAGTTAATCAAATTGGAATACTCCACAACACCTGTTTCACATGGTGCATAAAACACTCAAACACTTAAGGTCCACCATGTTGTATATGTGAATTCTACTATGTTCATCATGTGGTTCCTTGATTTTAGCGGAAGGATCTATAAATCATCCAGATCCACATTTCACGTGGGCTCCAAAAATAAGGAATGATGGGGATACCACACCAACCATGGGTTTGTCCATCGGCCACAATGGTGTGTTTTCATCAAATCTTTGAGCATCCACAAAAATCAGCCTGATCCAAAATTGAGGAAGGTAAGATTTTGGTTCAATATTTTATATTGTTCACGTTAAGTGTGGTCCATAAGATATATTTTTTTCTTTATTGGGATGAAAGTGAGCGAAGAGTTACCGCACTGATGGACGGAGTAGATTTAATACTACAATATGATGGGCCCAAGTAACTTGCGTGTTTAACATGCTGAGTGAAACAGGTGCCGGATACGCTTCCGGTCCAAATTGAACTATTAAAAGCATGGATCTTTCTTCAGGTCTATAATGAATGAAAATATGAGATTGTTCAACTAGTCTGATCTGGGGACTGCGACTTAGCCGCTGGATTTGACAGCTTCGTCGGTTTAACTTGAGTTAATGCATACCGCGTGCACAAAGTCCAAAGGGCCTGCGTATCAACCTCCTTACTTTGACAGAGTATAAAATGAAATGACTCTCCATTCGCATAAAATGATCCATCTTAACATAACAAGCAGTGATTCTATCTTTTTCTTATATGACACTCCAGTGAATCATTAGAGCCATGGAAACAGTGTACCATACCATGAAGATAACTTGGAGGAAAAAAATGGAAAAATCCGCATCAGGTGGTCCAAAAGCTACGTTGAGTCAGAACCACCGATGGCACATTAATTTCAAAGGTGTAGCCTTCCTGATAGATAGACAGTCCCAATTTTCTACCAAGGTGATCTTTATGATGCGGTCGTCCGCGTTCACGGTTCCGATTATATAAAAAATGTGACACATAAGGAGAAAATAAAAACGTTACTTTTAATTTAAAATAAAACTTTGTTTATACGATCATTTCTCTTGTTTTAATATTTATTTCGAAGGTGAAGTGCGTCAACCATGGTTAAATGATAACCGGGTTTGACTCTCTCTCTCTCTCTCTCCCTCTCTCTCTCTCTCCTAGTGCGTGGGGTTGGCTTATTTCGGTGGGTGGACTGAGTGCTACAGTAGCGAAGACAATACCCCTCTCTCTCTCTCTCTCTCTCTCTCTCTCTCGTTGTAGTTGTTTTTGTTGGAAAGAGAGAGAGAGGGGCCAGAACATCTTGTGCAGTAATTTCTCATAGATCCAATATAGCTACAATCTTTCTTCATTGTTGGTGAGTCTATTCTGTATCTTTCATGCTATCTGGTTTGTTCTTTTGACCCTTCATGACCAATCCTCAAATCTTCTCCTTTTCTCCATTTTCTTGCCTTTTCTCATTTGGGTCTCTTAAAGATTGGATCTTTTTCGATGGGCTACAATCTGTTTTGGAATTGGGTCTTCCTTGCTATAATCTCTCTTATCTGTATTTGATTGTTGTTTGTTTTGATTTTGCTGAATTGGGTTCTTGTTTTTCCTCCTCTTGATTCCGAATAGTCTTTTTTATTTTTTATTTTTTATTTTTATGTTTGAGCTGTTTCCTGATTTAATTCTTATGTACAGAATGGTGTTGACTGTTTGGAGATTCGGTAGTTCTCGTGGGCAGATTTGTTATAGCGTAGTTTGGTTTTGTTGCGATGGTATGAGATTCGCAGTGATTGAAGGTGGAATCGTTATAAGACTTTTCTGAGGAATCACAATTTTCTATTATATGAAATGTGCGAGTAGTAGAAACTACGACAATTGGTATCACGATGGGAGGGATTTGCTCAAGGAGATCCACTGTTGATATTTCGCCAGGTGGAATTCTACCGCGTGCCAATGGCCATTTTGATAATCATGAACCTTATCAATCTCGTGGGCTCTCAACAAAGGTGAAAAGTAATACGACTCCACTATCAGCAGGAGAGGATGTGGATAAGCAGTTGCAGGAACCTGTCTCATTTTCTGAGAGGTCCACGCCAGGGCATGGGAACGATATTGATCAGATCGATATGGGGCCAGGGGACCCACGGTTGTCTAGAGTTCTGTCATACAAATCTAGGTCAACTAAGTCAAAGCCGGGAGTGGCTGCAAAGATTGGTGTGACCAAGGCAAGTCCTTTCCTTTTTCTTTTTCCCATGCTTTTTTGTTTTTCTTCTTCTTGTATTATTGAAATATGAAGTAGTTATGCATTTGGATCTCAAGCAATTTGGTTCATTTGGTTATATTTACTGCACAATCTAGTTTGATTGCTACTTAGCACATCATCATCAACATCGTCTTAGCCTGCTCTTACCAAATTTCGGTTGGATTTTAAATAATAGATTGGCAAAATTCTATGATCAGCTGCCCACCAGAAATCAACCTTCTTCTTTTACTCAGGATTTGGATTTTAGCACTCACCATGTCAGAGGCTAATGTTCATGCTCGTTAATCCATTTCCTCTACTTAGTACGTAATAGCTAAATTAGATAAATTTATGATATAAACAATGTCGTAATGTGATACATTTGTGGTTGCACAACAATTTAAGACCCATGTAAAAAATTCGTTGTGCAATTGTATTTCTTTCCTAGCATAGAGATACATCTTTAACTAATAGTTGTTATTTTCTTTTCATTTAATTTTTTCTAATGATTTTTATCACTTAGTTGTAAGATCCTTAGGATCCTTCTAACTAGGTGGCATTCTAGCTTTGAATTGTGCTTCAGACTCACACCCCCTCTCCTGCATCTTAACTGTTTATACTTACATTTTGAAACAGATGCTTCCCTACTCCTGCACCCAAATCTGTTGCCGCTTTGGTTCATGCTTTGCGACACTATAGTCCGTCCAAAGTTCCATGCTGTTGGGGGTTTATTATCTGTGATTCCTATGTGCTTTAGCAACTTGGGCGCCATTCCACTGCTTTATTTTTTCATTCATGTTTCTACTTCCACGGCCAATAGTTGGGGTGTTGTACATATTTGCATCATACAATAAGATGCTGCTTGATTGATGGTTTTTGTTTCATTTAGTGGTTTAACACAAACTACAAGTAATTGGTACTACGTATGATCCATTGCTAAGTAAGATGGCTTGCCATAGTGATATCATTGTCACCAATTTTAGAAATGTGAAATGAAGGAAAAATATTCTAGATCTAAAATATTGAACATGTTAGTGGAGATGCCACTTCAACTAGTTGTTAGGTCTGGTTTATTCTTTTGTCTTGCATTTATTGTGTCCCCTTCAATTTACAACTGGCATGGGTCTAGGCATAATTTTTAGCTCACCTCGGTAATTTATCCCTAGCTCCGTGGATATCCACGTAAGCAACTTCTTTGGGATGAATGCAATGGAATTGTTTATCATCGTTGTTATTGTCATCATCGTTGTTGTCTTCACCATCATCTTCATCATTGTTGTTGTCATCATCATCTTCATAGCCTTGTTCTAACTATTCAGGTTCAGCATATGAATCATGTTTCACCATTAATTCCTAAGGCCTTATCCTTCTTGGAAAGTTTCCGGCACTGTTAGTGGAGATGCCACTTCAACTAGTTGTTAGGTCTGATTTATTCTTTTGTCTTGCATTTATTGTGTCCCCTTCAATCTACAACTGGCATGGGTCTAGGCATAATTTTTAGCTCACCTCGGTAATTTATCCCTAGTTCCGTGGATATCCACCTAAGCAATTTCTTTGGGATGAATGCAATGGAATTGTTTATCATCATCGTTGTTGTCTTCATCATCATCATCGTCATCATTGTTGCTGTCATCATCATCTTCATAGCCTTGTTCTAACTATTCAGGTTCAGCATATGAATCATGTTTCACCATTAATTCCTAAGGCCCTATCCTTCTTGGAAAGTTTCTGGCACAACAAGCTCTAATAATCTTGGATTGGACCTTCTATATACAAAAACACACACGCACACACAAACTTTTATAAATAAATAAACTAGTAATCAAAGAAATACATACTTAAAGGAACTTGAGAAAGAACATTCACGTAGTTCACAATTACTAGCGTTGTAAACTAACACAGTTAATTAACAAACATTAGAAACTGTGCAATAATCATCGCAAGAAATATATGCCTATATTAACTTTAAAATAAGGCGCAACATATCTTTAGCTTGAGACTTGACAAAAGAAATTTCATAAAAAAGGAACCAAAAAGGATGAAAGGCAACTTTGTGGAGAATGTCTAGATAGCTCATTTAAAGTGTCCAACACATAGCACTTTTCAATGACATCAACAGGGCATCTCTATGTATGTATTTTGAAGTGCCATGTTGTTTCAAGGAGTGTCCTAGTGTCTCCGAATGTCCTGCTTGGAAAAAACCAAAATGTAGAAGTGTCTTTGTAATACTGGTATATACAAGCCTTGATATCCCTTCACCAGCTTAATCCAAAGCCTTTTACATCTTCGGTCTTCACCTCATCCTTTCAGTCCTAGCCTTCAGGGATGCCTTTGGCTTCCAAAGTACATGGCTAAGCCATCTCAAGTAGCACTCCATCATTTTTCTCCTCTTATGGGGGCTACTATTAGTTTTCTTTGCATGCACTTTTCCTTTTTTTTTTCTTTGTTCTTTTTATTTTTTTTTCTGAGTAGTCTGAAAAGAAGTTATATTAAGAGAAAAGGAAAAAATAATAACAACTAGCATGGACAGGCATAGGCCCACAAATGTGCATAATCATCGCCCTAATGGTAGACGGCAAAGTCCTCCAGGTAAAAAGCAGAAAAAATAGAACATTATCTCCTATTTCTAACAAGAAGGGAGATCATTTTTAGCACCAACCCTAGCTCGTCTGCTGCATCATTGGCTTCTTTTGGCACTTGAGAGAAGCTCACCATATGCCGACTACAGATATCCCTGGCTTCTTCGATAAGATCTGCACAGTATTCTAATGACACTATCTTGATCTTGCCCACTAGCATTAGAAGAGTTGCGGTTGCCTTCTCTAGGCACTTGGATGCACTCTTTCCTAATTCTATTCTTCCTAGTCTTGCCACACATGCATCTTGACATCCTTATCTTACTAGTGCTCATCCTCTACTCAACTTGCCTCTTAGGGCCTATTTGGATCGAGAGAATCCAAATCGTGGACATGGAAAACCCCTATTGAATCTTAACAAATAGAAAACTATGAATTCCAACAAGATCTCCATTTTTTTTGGTTTGTAGTAGAGTTTTGCATCGAAATGTTAAAGGGTCAATGGTCAAAGGGTGAGAACTAATGCAGGGGCATTTTTTCATCGGGCTCGAGAGGGGCAGCTTGTGTGAGGCAGATGGTTCGTGTGAGGCAGATGGCCTGTGTGAGACGGGTGGCTCGTGTGAGTCGAGGCCCATGTGAAGTGGGCCCCACGAAGGAGGGTTCGGCCGAGGGCCTGGCCTGTGTGAAGCAGGAGGCTGAGCTATGAGATAAAGGGATTGATTCGCCATGCTCTATCAATCCGAGCTTTTAAAGCAAGTTGTCAGTCGTCCTACGTCAAAGTGGTATCAGAGAGAGAGGTCTTGTGTTCGAGATTCCTCACCTGAGGTGATTAATTTAGGGGCATTTTCACACCGGGCTGGAGTGGGGTAGCCTGTGTGAGGCAGGGGCACACTCGGGGTGGGCGATCCGTGTGAGGCGGATGGCTCGTGTGAGACGGGTGGCTCGTGTGAGGCGAGGCCCATGTGATGTGGAGCCCACGAAGGAGGGTTCGACCAAGGGCTGGACCTGTGTGAAGCAGGAGCCTAAGCTATGAGATAAATGGATTGATTCGCCACGCTCTACAGTTCGAGCTTTTAGAGTAAGTGGCTAGTCGTCCTACGTCAAAGTGGTATCAGAGCGGGAGGTCTCGTGTTCGAGACTCCTCACCGGGGCTGATTAATGCAAGGGCATTTTCACATTGGACTCAAGTGGGGCAGCCTCTGTGAGGCGGGGGCACACTCGGGGTGGGTGATCTGTGTGAGGCGGATGGCTCGTGTGATACGGGTGGCTCGTGTGAAGTGGGGCCCACGGAGGAGGGTTCGGCCGATGGCCTGGCTTGTGTGAAGCAGGAGCCTAAGCTACGAGATAAAAGGATTGATTCGCCATGCTCTATCAATTCGAGCTTTTAGAGCAAGTGGTAGTCGTTGTACGTCAAAGTGGTATCAGAGCGGGAGGTCTCATGTTCGAGACTCCTTACTGAGGGTGATTAATGCAGGGGCATTTTCACACCGGGCTTGAGTGGGGCAACCTGTGTGAGGCGGGGGCACACTCAGGGTGGGAGATCCGTGTGATGCCGATGGCCCGTGTGAGACGGGTGGCTCGTGTGAGGCGAGGCCCATGTGAAGTGGGGTCCATGAAGGAGGGTTCGGCCGAGGGCCTGACCTGTGTGAAGCAGGAGCCTGAGCTATGAGATAAAGGGATTGATTTGCCACCGTCTATCAGTTTGAGCTTTTAGAGCAAGTGGTTAGTCGTCCTATGTCAAGACCTATCCTCATAACCTTGGTTATCAACATTTAACATGTTTCTTATTTTGGGAGAAATCGATATTCACATTTTTTTGAGTAAAACCTTGGAAAGGAAATCGAATCCCACATCAAACTTGACTTCCATACAAATCGAGTTCATTTCTAGAGTATTTTCTCAATTCAACGACTCCCTTAATTCCCAACTCTACCTCATATTGTTTATTAAATCTTGCACTTATCTTAATAAAGCTTTCCGAAGTTTCATTAGCATGCAAAGATCATGCAACACTTTAGAGCAATGTATACATAATGGTATCAGCTGGCTTATTGGTCAGCTTGTAGGTGGACACAATGTGGGCTGTATAGGCCTGCACAACCCTCGTACTGGTCTGCACGACTCCGTATCGGCGGATACGGCCCTATAATGGCCAAAATTTCTTTTTGGAATTCTTTTCCCGCCAAGCGCTTGTTCTTGCAGGCTTTTTAATATAGTTATTGTCACTCCTTGAAAAAAAGGCTAAAATTTCTTTTTAGGGAAAAAAAAATCCCAAAACTGTTGGTAAAATTAAAAAAATGTGAGGATCCTAGATCTGTATTCCGTTTGTTTTGGACATGTATTTGGTGATATAACAAACTATTCTTAGGTAAGAATTCTATCTATCAGGTAGTGTCCGCTTGATTTGCTGAAAGTCAACCAAATAGGCTCTAATCTAACACAAATCAAGCATGATTTGGTGGAACAGGGACCAATACATATAAATACGAAAAAAGATAGAAGAATGAAAACAAAATGATGGTTTATCCCTTCTCTTTGGATATTTCCTAAAATGGTCCACACCATTGCGATTCATCAAATTCTACTCAAATTTTGTATTTTGATCCTCAAAATAGGCCTTGATCTAGTTCAAAATTTGTTTCTAGGCTTCTTTCATGGTCGAAATGAAGTGGAAAAGTGAGAAAAAGTCGTAATTTTTTTTATTTTTTTTTCAAAATGAGCCATTCATGGATGTATCGGCCTGTAATGGTCCTATCATTTGGTACAGGCCGACGCAACCCTTTTTCTTGTTCATAACGGACTGATTTTTCCTCATATCGCATAATGGGGGTGGGCCGATGCGACAGATACATAACCATTCTTGAATTCCATGCTCTAGAGGTACATCTCCACTTCATACACCAAGGATGTGGGGGTATTCAACCTTTCAATTGCATATGCGCATAGGCGAATGGTGCGTCTTTAAAGAAGGTGGCATCCATAGATATAAACCATTTACCAGGGATGCCAGGGGAGTAGCACTTGTATCCCTTCTGACTACATGAGTAACTTAGGAAGATACATTTGACAACTTTGGCATCTTTATTCCTATGAATGCTAGAAACATGAATAAAACATACATAACCATATACCCAATGAGGAATAGCAAAGAGAGGTTGGTTTGGTTGTAAAATTTGAATTGGTGTCTTTCCTTTGATCCTAGGGGGTATTTTATTTATCAGGTAAGCAGCACTTAAAATAACATCACCCTAGAAACCCTTTGGGGCAGTCATTTCAAGGAGGGCTTGGGCTACTCTTCCAGAAGATGTTGATTCTTTCTATCTGCCACCCATTTCGTTGTGGGGTATATTTTCAAGTACTTTGAGACTCAATGCCATGGTCGGGAAAGTATGTCTGAAGATTATAGGCTATATACTCCCCCCATTGTCTGAATGCAAGACTTTGATTTTTGCCTCGAACTGAATCATAACTATCTTGTGAAAGATCTTAAAGATGGGAAACTTTATTTCTAGCTTTCAAGATAGATCCATGCGGCACGAGAACAATCATCAATGAAAGATTCAAAGTACTTGTACCCGAGTGCAGACACAACCAGGGATGGATTCCACAGGTCTACACATCTGAGTGAACCAAGTAAAAAAGGAACATCACTCTTTTTGTTCAAACTGGTAGGATAAGAGTTCCGGCAATGTTTTGAAAGCTGACAAGTATCACACTGGATATTACTCAACTTGTTAGAAGTGAACATTAAAGGAAGAACTACATGCTGGAAAGAGGAATATTCCTAATCTACGATGCCAATATATGACCTGATCCATGTTAGATTTGTCACCACGTGTAGACTAAAAAGCATCATATTAGATATTGTTTAATAATCTCAATAATCAAACAACCACGTTCATGGCCACGGGCCACCCTGAATCTTTTGTCTAGTTTTCAAGTCTTGAAATACACAGATGGAAAGAAAGTCATATTACAATTAAGTGATCAGCTGAGTTTGCTAACGACAAGAGATTGGTAAGCGATTTCAGAACATGTAAGGATAGAGACAGACAATGAAGGAGACAGACTGATGGCACCTGTTCCCTTAACACGAGTATATGACCCAGCAACAATTTTTACAGTACTAGAGCCAAAGGGCATGAATATGATGAAAGATGAGAATGCATACCTGTCATATGATCGGTCGCTCCAGAATCAACGATCGCTGATGAACTAGTAGGAGCATTGGACAATAGATTTGCAGAGGTAAAGATACCTAACTGATCTGGGACAGACAAGAGAGATGAAGCACCCTCAAGATTAGTAAGATGATGATTTAGTTCAGAAATTTTATCCATGGGAGATCTATGGGAAACACCCAAAGAATGCACATCATGCAAGTCTGTGTGAACAGGTCACTCAATGCCTGCACTGGCAGAATTCGCTTTCTTCCAACAATGACCGACTAGATTCCAACACGTCCTTCTCGTATGCCTTGGTTGACTGCAACGAATGCACACAAGCTTGTCTTTGACATCAGCAAGGTAACTACCATTATCATGGCCTGTACAACCAATATGATCACCATCATTACCATGCCCACGAAATTAAGATTCATTCTCATTGTAATAGAGCACCACAAGCACCTAAACATCAATGCTATAGGTCCAGTACGCATTGCACAACACTCAGCACATACCCAAATATCAATCAAGACATGTACAACTAGCCAATTCAAATTTCACGATTCTAATGCGGACATCAAGCCCTTTAGGGTTTATCAGCGTAGGAGGCGAGTGACACCTATATCTTTAGGGCTCAATGATGACGGGCCTGGGTCGTTCGTGACGACTTGAGGAGCATTGAAGACCTTACACATGTAGTCCGAGACATTTGAGAAGACCTCACTTTGGGAAGACATGTGTAAGTTGCTTGGAGGAGATGATTGGACCGTTGGATCGTGATGATGATGTGATCGAACAGTTGGTTCGTTGTGGCCCACTTTCATCACACCATCATTGGAGCCCATTGGACATCTTAGATTTGAGTTTATTTTATGCATTTTTACTTATTTGAGTTTTGGGTTAGTGTGCGCACGTTTTTTTCATGCAACTGTCTTTTTTTTGAAATTTTGTTAGTAGGGATATTTTGGTAATTATGCTAATTCCGAATTTTATAAGGGTGTTGCCCTAAACCTTTTTTCATTAGTTATTGATTATTGATTAAGAAAAGCTTGGTGGCTCCTCTTCCTCCTCTCTCTCTCTTGGAACTTCATCTTCTTCTCCAATCCTCTTCTTCTCCTTGCTTCTTATGCCCCTCCAACTTCTTCTAAGGTAAACTTGTTATTTCCTCCTCTATTTCTATTCTCTCATAACTTTTAGATCCTAGATTTGAGATTTGATCCAAAATTCCTATTTCTCAAATTCTAAAATCCATAATCCAAGAAATCCTTCGATCCTTTGGACTAGTGATTCATATTGGATATTTGGGTATGACCATGCAAGATCGGGAGGTTCCATCCTTCGCCGGATCTAACCTATACATTATTTGAATTTCTTACTTTGTGGTTGTGATGATGGCCGCTCCATTGCATGTCTCTTTGTGGTTTTCTTAGTTTATGATGGTTGATGTTGAATTTTTAGATTATTATTGTCTTTTATTTCCGCTGGATTATGTGTTCATGAGCATGCATCATAATTAGGGCGTCCTACATCAGATTCACATTCCTTCACAAATTGAGTGTACAAATAGCCCATCACACCTTTTCACCTCCTAGTGTCAATTATGAGGACACAAGATCCTTCCAAGTTTATTAACGAAGAAAGTGCACGCCACAAGCATATTCCTTGTGGCTTGGCGGCCATTGAAGGAGCATTGAAGAATGAGTATTGAAGACCTTACACGTGGTTTGGGACATTTGAGAAGGGCCCACCATGGGAAGACATGTGTAAGAGGAATAAGAAAAACAGAAAAGATAGATTCCCGACGGCTTTCCCGATGCTTTTGGGCCGTTGGCAGAAAAGCAGAAATTCCAGATTCCTGACGGCTTTCCCGACGCTTCCGAGCCGTCGGCAATCCCTACATTTCTGGATCGTTGGGTGCCCAACCGCGTGTCACCAGGCGCCCGAAATTCATCTGTTTAGTTGTTTTCGTCGCTGGATGTTTTTGGTTCCCACCGGGCGCCTGACCAACTGGTCACCGGGTGCCTGACCATCGCGTGAACTATTTTTTTTAGCTTGTTTTAACTTAAAAGTATTGATGATATTTTAGTCTTTTCTTGTCTTTTAGTGCTTATTTAAGGGGATTAAGCCCTAAACTCGTGGTTAACTATTGATTGAATGAAAGAAGCCTTTTGGTGCTTGCTCTCATTTTCTCTCTTGTGGATCTTCATCTTCTCTTCTCTGATTTTCTTCTTCTCTTTTCTTCTTGTGCCCCTCCAACCTTCTTCTAAGGTAAACTTATTTTTCTTTCTTTCTCTATTTCTATTTTCTCACAATTTTCGAACCCTAAATCTGAGAATTGATCCAAAACCCTAATTTTTCAGATTTTCACATCCCTAATCCGAGAAGTCCTTTGATCCCTCAGACTAGTGATTCCCATTGGGTACTTGGGTTATAACCATGCAAGATCGGCAGGTTCTATCCCTCGCCGGATCCAATCTATGCATTATTTGAATTTCTTACTTCGTGGTTGTGATGATGGCTCGCTCCATTGCATGTCTCTTTGTGATTTTCTTAGTTTATGATGATTGATGCTGAATTTTTAGATTGTTATTGTCTTTTATTTCCGTTGGAATATATGTGTTCATGAACATGCGTCATAATTAGGGCATCCTGCATCAAATTTGGTATTAGAGAATAGGGCTTGCATGGTTATGTTTAGATCGAGTTCTAGGGTTTAATTCTAGGTCTGTTTTAGAAAATTCCATATTTAGAAAGTTTCCGATTTTAGAAACTTTCCAATTTTAGAAAGTTTCCCAATTTGGAAAATTTCCAGATGTGAAACGTCTTCTGTTTACAATTCAGTAATTGTCAGTTCATCACAGTTTAGATTCATCTCATTCATCTTGTGAGTTGTAAAACCATAGGGTAAGATTGGGTAAGACTTAGTTCAAGTCTTTGTTTGCATGCCCACGAGACGTGGTAGAGGTTTCGGACTTCAACCAGTCATGAACAACGAGCAGTTATCTGAGCAACTTGCTCAATTGATGCAAAAGATAACCGCCCTAGAAATGAGTCAAAAGAATGAGTTCGCCCGTTTGAACAACCAAATCACCACCACCACAAATAGGGTAGAGCGATTAGAAACATCCCAAAGGGAGAACCCCGCTGTTGGGGAGGATGCACAATCTCAAGTAGGAGGGATTGTCGAAGAACGTACCCCACACGTGAGGGTAACGGTGATCGTGATCATGAAACTAGTCGTGGTGTTGTGCGAGAGGCACAAGCCACATATGATCATCAAGACCGCTACGATCCAGATGAGCGCGTGATGAAGAATGTGAGGGTGGAAGCCCAAGTTTTGATGGGCGTCTGGATCTCAAGGCATTCCTTGATTGGTTAGCTGACTTGGATCACTACTTTGAGTGGTACGGAATGTCAGACGACCGACAGGTGTGGTTTGCTAAGATGAAGCTTGTGGGCCAAGCCAAATTATTTTGGACTAACACCGAGCGTAGGATTGATAGAGTTGGAAGAGCCCCTGTCACACATTGGAATAAGATGAAGGAAATATTGAAGGAGAAGTATCTCCCTCTCTCATACTAGCAGAAGCTCCTTGACCAATGGCAGTCTCTGCGCCAAGGGTCAATGTCTGTCGCTGATTACATCGCTAAATTCGAGGAGTATATGATGCCATGTGACATCCAAGAGGACCCTCTGGTAACACTTTTGCGTTTCAAGACGGGCCTTCGAACGGATCTGCAGTATGAGCTCTTGACTAGGCCCATAATAGACTTGGAGGAAGTGTACCAAGTTGTACAGGAGTTAGAACAATATCTAAGGGCTCCTATCATTCGACGCTGTAAGTCCCGAGACTTTAATGTTAGATTTGGATCCCAGGGAACTAGACCTAACATTGGTAGTTAACCTAGGGCATAGGCGACTGTTCTGCCTAGGCCTAGGGATGATAAGGACAAAGGTGTCCTTAGTGCCGGCCCTGGGGGGTAGTCAAGTGAGGTGCTATGAGTGTGGGAATATCGGTCACATGTCCAATCAATGTCCCACGAAGAACCGTGGAAAAGCCTTTGTTATAGGCGAGTCCCACGAGGGTGTAGATGACCAGGGTGATTATGAAATAGAAGAATATCATCCTGAAGGAGGCCTTACTGATGAAGACGAAGTGGGCGATGAAGCAACGCTTGCAGTATTCAAGCGTGTGCTATCTTAGTCTAGGAGTAATGTCGATTGGCATCGAAACATTATCTTCTACACTCTCGCCAAGTGTGGAGAAAAAAAATTGCAGGGTGATAGTGGACAATGGAAGTTGTCAAAATGTGATTTCCGCTAACACCTTGGACCGGTTGAAATTGAAATCCACACCTCATCCTGACTCGTACAAAGTCTTTTGGGTTGATAAGACCTCCCTTCCTGTCACCCATCAATGCTTTGTTCCCATCGAGTTCGGGTCATACAAGGAGTCCCTGTGGTGCGATGTGATACCTATGGATGTTGGACATATTATCCTAGGTAGACCGTGGCTATTCGACAATGACGTTATGATCTTTGGCCGTTCGAATGCGTGTACCTTCATGTATAATGGTAAGAAGATCAAACTTAATCCTATGCCACCAGAGGACACTTTAGGGAAAAAGAAGGGTGAGAAGGCGAGTGAGCCTAAGGAAGTGAGAAAATCCAAACCTAAGTCTCTTCATATAATCAATTCGAGAGAGTACGAGAAAGAGACTAAGAATGATTCAATGGTGTATGCCCTTGTGGCAAGAGAGATTACACTCAAGGTTCCATCAGAGTTACCCCATGAGGTAACATCGGTTTTGAAGGAATACAACGATGTGTTCCCTGATGATTTATCGAATAAGTTGCCACCTATGCGGGACATTCAGCATGCTATTGATCTCGTTCCGGGGTCGACTCTACCGAACCTTCCTCACTACAGGATGAACCTTGTAGAGCATGCAGAGTTGAAGAGGCAAGTTGATGACCTTCTGCAAAAGGGTTTCATCCAGGAGAGTATGAGCCCATGTGCCGTGCTCGCATTGTTGACTCCAAAGAAAGACGGCACGTGGCGCATGTGTGTGGATAGTCGTGCCGTAAACAAAATTACTATCAAGTACAGGTTTCCTATACCTAGACTTGATGATACGCTTGACATTATGGCCAGGTCCACCATTTTCTCCAAAATTGATATCAAGAGTGGATATCACCAAATCCGCATATGCCCAGGAGACGAATGGAAAACAACATTCAAAACAAAAGATGGGTTGTACGAGTGGATGGTCATGCCCTTCGGCTTGACTAATGTGCCCAGTACTTTTATGCCGGTGATGACACAAGTCTTGAGGCCGTTCATGGGAAAATTCGTAGTGGTTTACTTCGATGACATTCTTATTTATAGTACCACTAAGGAATCACACCTTGAACATCTGAAGTAGGTCTGTAGCGTCCTTAGGACTGAAAAGTTGTACACTAATCTTAAGAAGTGTGCGTTCATGTCTAGTCAAGTCGTGTTCTTAGGATGTATAGTGTCATCAGAAGGAATGCGCGTAGACCCTGAAAGGGCCATAGTTGAGTGGCCAGAATCGAAGAACATTCACGAGGTGCGAAGCTTTCACGGCTTAGTAACTTTTTATCGTAGGTTCATTAAGGAATTTAGCACGATCATGGCTCCCATTACTGAATGCATGAAAAATGGAGATTTCGTGTGGTCGAAAGCCGCAGTCAAGGCTTTTAAGGAAATTAAGGGCAAAATGATAGAAGCTCTTGTCATGCGTCTACCTGACTTTTCTAAAGTATTTGAGGTGGCATGTGATGCGTTAGGTGTTGGTATAGGTGGAGTGTTAAGCCAGGAGGGCCATCCAGTAGCCTATTTCAGTGAGAAACTGAATGAGGCAAAGTAGAAGTACTCCACTT
Source organism: Liriodendron chinense (assembly GCA_003013855.2). NCBI lineage: Eukaryota > Viridiplantae > Streptophyta > Magnoliopsida > Magnoliales > Magnoliaceae > Liriodendron > Liriodendron chinense. Next base: position 154,286 of record ML058547.1, read on the forward strand.
ATAACAAAGTTCTATGCGGTAGTGCAATCCCTGAGACATTGGCGTCACTATCTCCTACTGCTAGAGTTCGTTTTGTTTTCAGACCATGACCATGAGGCCTCGAGATATTTACATTCTCAGAAGAAGCTCAACCTTGAGATAGCGTTTCTTCAGGAATATTCGTTCATCCTGAAACATAAGGCCGGGGTCGAAAACAAACCAGCAGATGCCCTTAGTAGAAGAGTGACGTTGCTCAACTCTTTGAATGTAGAGGTAGTCGAATTCAAGCAACTAAAGGATGAGTATCTCATATGTCCTGATTTTGGGAATACTTATGCGTCACTTTCTAGTGACTAGCGTAGCACGGGTGATTATGTTCTTAAAGATAGCTTCCTTTTCAAAGGAGATTGACTTTGTATTCCTCGTACGTCCCTTCGTGAATTCCTCGTCTGGGAGCTTCATTCAGGGGGGATAGCGGGCCACTCTGGTCGAGACAAAACTATTGCCCTCGCAGATGATCGTTTTTATTGGCCAAGTCTCAAGCGAGATGTAACCAAAATTTTAGGGCAATGTCGTACGTGTTAACTCGCAAAACAATGAAAGTAAAATACTGGGCTATATACGCCATTGCCAGTGCCACATGCTTCGTGGCAAGACATTAACATGGATTACGTGCTGGGACTTCCCAAGACGATCAAAAAGCAAGATTCCATCTTTGTTGTAGTGGATCGTTTCTCTAAAATGACACATTTTCTCCCATGTTCGAAAACGTCGAATGCGTCTTTTATTGTTCGTGTCTTTTTTGATGGTGTGGTGCGTCTCCATGGGTTGCTTTGACCATAGTGTTTGACCGTGATGTTAGATTTACCAGTTACTTTTGGAAGACACTATGGCACATGGTGGGTACTCGTTTATAATTTTCTACTACATACTACCCTCAAATAGATGGACAAACTGAGGTGGTAAATCGAAGTCTTGGAAACCTATTACGTTGTCTAGTGGGTGAGCATGTTAAGACTTGGGACTTAATTCTACTTATTGCTGAATTTGCTTATAATGGGTTAGTCAATAGATCTACAGGGATGAGTCCTTTTAAAATTGTTAGTGGTTACAAACCTAGAATGCCCATAGATCTTTTACCCATGTCTGTCACCCAAAGATCCTCAAAGTCGGCCGATGCATTTGCACGACACATCATGAGTTGCATATACATATTAGACAACGGATTAATAAAAGCAATGATAGTTATAAATACTCAGCTGACAATCATTGTAGATAACAAGATTTTCAGGAAGGAGACTACGTAATGGTGAGGATAAGGCCAGAGCGGTTCTCACAGGGTACCGCTAAGAAATTACAAGTGCGTAGTGCTGGACCATTCAAAATGTTGCAAAGAATTGGGTCCAACGCGTATCAGATTGACCTTCCACCTGAAATGGGCATTGATCCAACGTTTAATGTGGAAGATCTAGTCCGGTCCCCTAACCCTACCATTGATCCATCTTCCCTTTTATGGCTATACTCTGAGTTTGCTTCACAACCAACTCCACCCCTTCCCCCACCTATTATTTGAAAAGAAGAAATTGAGGAAATTGTGGATGAAGAGATAGTTTCCACGAGAGGCGGAGGTTTCCAAATGTATCTTGTCAAATGGAAGAATAAACCATCGTCCGAATTTACATGGTTGACTGAAGCGGAGTTGCAAAACATCGATCCGGATTTACTAGATCATCACAAGATCTTTTACTCGTCGGAGTCGAGTTTTTCTCACCCGAGGGGAGCTGATGAGGATGCAAGACCCTTCCAAGTTTATCAACAAAGAAAGCGTACGCCACAAGCATCTTCCTTGTGGCTTGGTGGCCATTCAATGAGCATCGAAGACCTTACACATGTGGTTTAAGACATTTGAGAAGGCCCCATCATGGGAAGACATGTAAGAGGAACAAGAAAAATAGAAAAGACATATTCCCGACGGCTTTCTTGACGCTTCTGGGCTGTTGGCAGAAAAACATAAAATCCAGATTCCTGACGCCTTTGGGTTGTCGGCAGAAAAGCAGAAATTCCAGATTCCCGACGCCTCCGGGCCGTCGGCAATCTCGACGTTTCTGGACCGTCGGGCGCCTGACCACGTGTCACCAAGCGCCCGAAATTCATCTGTTTAGTTGTTTTCGTCGCTGGGCGTTTTTGGTTCCCACCGAGCGCCCGACCAACTGGTCACCGGGCGCCTGACTATCGCGTAAACTATTTTTTTTAGTTTGTTTTAACTTAAAAGTATTGAGGGTATTTTGGTCTTTTTTTGTCTTTTAGTGCTTATTTAAGGGGATTAAGCCCTAAACTCGTGGTTAACTATTGATTGAATGAAAGAAAGCCTTTTGGTGCCTCATTTCTCTCTCTTGTGGATCTTCATCTTCTCTTCTCCGATCTTCTTCTTCTCTTTTCTTCTTGTGCCCCTCCAACCTTCTTCTAAGGTAAATTTATTTTTCCTTCTTTCTCTATTTCTATTCTCTCACAATTTTCGAACCCTAAATCTGAGAATTGATCCAAAACCCTAATTTCTCAGATTTTCAAATCCTTAATCCGAGAAATCCTTTGATCCCTCAGACTAGTGATTCCCATTGGATGCTTAGGTTATAACCACGTAAGATTGGGAGGTTCCATCCCTCGCCGGATCCAACGTATGCATTATTTGAATTTCTTACTTCGTGGTTGTGATGATGGCCCGTTCCATTGCAGGTCTCTTTGTGATTTTCTTAGTTTATGATGATTGATGATGAATTTTTAGATTGTTATTGCCTTTTATTTCCGTTGGAATATATGTGTTCATGAGCATGCATGATAATTAGGGCATCCTGCATCAGTCAAGCTCTATAGAAAATCAGCAAAAAGATTCCAAAAATAGGTCCACATGACAACCACTTATCATTGAAACCTTTATATCTCTCCCAAATCTCATCCAAGTCCAACGAAACTTGTTTCTATAGTTGGGGAACCACACCAGATTCATGCGAAGAAACACCACAAAAATCCTTAGAAAAAAATAGCGTGGTATAAAAAACGAAATCTAGATCGTTTTTCGACTTTTTCTATTTTGTGTGAAACACCCCAAAAAACTTATCAAAAAATATTGGAAAAACCAACCATAATTCTTCTAAATTATTCTCTTTTAGATCCTGTATTTTTTTCCTTCATGGTTCCATACTACCTTATGCTGCTGATATCATCCGCATGGGCTAATGGGACTCCTTAGGAGTACAAGAAAATATACAAATGCATACATATACAAAATTCATCTCTCCACAGTATTTCTCCACATGGGAAAGGGTGAATAAGCATTCCTTACCATGCGGAAACAATTCCTTTAGTTTTTTTATTCAATAACACACCATATTTTATGAAAAAAGAGAGAAAATAAAGAACAATGAAAAAAAGCCCTCTAGGGTTGAATATAAATGGAGTAATGGACTAACATTCAAAACAAGAAGCAAAACTAGTTCTCATTGATCCTTAGTGGGACAAGCGAATTATCCCTTGCAACCCTTGCTTTGGCGAGATGATTAGCTTCTTGATTCGCCTCTCTAAGAATATTAGAAAAAACAATCCACAAGCTTTAGCAGATGTCATGAACTTCATGATATTTAATGCTTCCCAAGCTACTTAATCTGAAGAAATGCGGAATAACGTTGGCTGAATCCCTTTCAATAATTAAGGGGAAAAGATTGAAATCCGTACCAAGTTTCATATGCCTTGTGGCTATGCTAATGCCTCAGAAATATTAGATTTAGCCATAGATATGAATCTTGGTATGCTATCGGCTGATATGGCCATATCTTATCCGTATTAGCATGAGATGATACACGATACGGGGTTGTATCGGAAAGATACTAAAAAATTGACCCGCCGTATCGGACCGATGCAGGCCCATACATCCATAAAAGCCCAATTTTGAATTTTTTTTTTTTTCAAAATTTCATTCATGTCTCTTCTTATTTCTCTCTCTCTCTCTTTTTTTTTTTTTTCTATTTAAACCATGGAAGAAGCTTAAAAACTAATTTTAAGCTAAATCTAGACCTATTTTGGGATCAAAACAAATGATTTGAATGGGATTTGACAAATCTAAGCGAAGTAGGCCATTATGGGAAAAATTGAAAAGAAGAGTAAACCTTCACTTTCTTTTTGATATTTTCATCTTCTTCTTGTTGTATTTCAATTTAATGGGCCCTATTTCAGCCAGTCATGCTTTGTGTTTAATTAGGGCCTATTTAGTTGACCTTCAATGAGTCAAACCTGACAACATTCTCATCAAAGAAAGGTTCGATGCACCATCATATGCATGTCCAAAATACAAAAAAAAGATTGATTCTTAAATATCTTATTATTTTCTTTTTCCTGAGATTATCCATAATTCTTTGGCTTAAAAAAAAATTCTGACTGATACGGGCTGATATGACCCTGATACCAATATGCAACATTGTATTGTATCATTTTTCTACTGGGCTGATAAGCCGACCGATATCGACATTCAGAACCATGGATTTAGCAACATCTAAAGGGCATGAGAAGTCCAGAATGCATTGGCCTGCATTTTCTTTGACGAGCCACCTACACCCATGAGACCAAGGTTTTGCCAAAAGAGCAGCCATCAAAGTTTAATTTTGAACCAGCCAGACAGGAGGGGTCCGTCCGTGCAATATAGTCACCTCTACCAAACCACAACTACAACTTTCTTGCCGGCTGGATCTGAAATTTGTTTCAGGATTCCATGATATGGAGATCTGCTTTATGCCTGTCCACGAGAGACGCACTAGCTTTTCTGAAGGTAGTTGACGCATTTCATGATTTGTTATGGAAGTTACGCTGGTTGCCCTGAAGCCATAGATGCCACAATATTGCTTGGGGGACCATTCTCTATATGTGAACCCCCATAGGAGAGATCATTAACCCAGCCTAGCAGTAGCTCTTCCACTGTCCCATTTGACACCAAAAATTTCCAGCATAGCCTGATCAGACAGACTGAGAAAATTTACAATGCAGAAGACGCAGAACTGTTCCTTCATGATTATTGGTATCGAGCATCATTTTGGGAGAGGGGTACCCCTATTTTGAAGATGATTAAGTGCGAGGATTTAGTCATGGTTAGCTATCTAGACACACATATTCATCTTCTAGGGCCTGTTTGCATTGGTGGAAACCAAAAAGTAGACGAGGAAAAACAGTGGAAAATAGTCTTTAAATAACTGGTTTGATTTAGCATACATGATTTCAATGGAAATGTGGAATGGTCAATGGTCAAAAAGTAAGAACTGTCTCTCAAAAAGGGTGAAAATCTTATTTCCTAGGTTTTAGAGCGGAAAAAGGAAATGGCCATTATGAGGAAAACTATGGAAGGGAAACCTGGTTTCTCAGTCCACTTTTCTCTTACAAACGAGGGGATGCATCACATCAGAGGAAATCAGTTTCCTTTCTTCTGTTGAACCCATTTTCCACCAATCCAAACAGGCCCTTGGGACCACGGCAGGTGGCCAGATGCGGGAATATACTGGGGTTTCAATTGGTTCTGTTTGACTTTTATTACTGTCTTCTTTGATTTGTCTTCATACGTCTTTACTGTGTCTGATCAGTACAACCCTTCTGTTAAAATTGTGTTATGTATATTCTTAATGGCTTGCTTGTGTATAACAGGTTTCCGAAGTGAGCTCACTTTTGGGGAGAGCTGGCACCGTTGGGCTTGGAAAGGCAGTGGAGGTTTTGGACACGCTCGGGAGTAGCATGACAAATTTGAATCTCAGCAGTGGATTTGGTTCAGGGGTGGCAACGAAAGGAAATAAAATATCTATTTTGTCTTTTGAGGTTGCAAATACAATAGTTAAAGGTGCGAATCTCATGCAATCCCTTTCAAAGGAAAACATAAAGCACTTGAAAGAAGTTGTGCTTCCTTCAGAAGGTGTACAGACTTTAGTATCCAAAGATATGGATGAACTACTGAGTATTGCCTCTGCTGACAAGAGGTAGGTAGTGGAGAGATAACTAATGGGAAATGGCTTTTACAATCCTTTTCTTTTGGATGCATAAGCTCATCATTTTTCAGTTATTGGTAGTAGAATAGGGGGTTGTGCTTGAGGGATACCGGTGTTACTGTGAGCTTATATGGTGGTACTAGGCAGATGTGGGCCCATGTGATATATGAAGACCATCCAACCTGTCCATTCGATGAATCTAATATTACTCCAGGTGCCAAAAATCAGCCTGATCTAACACTCAAGTTGACCCCAACACAGGAAACAATGTGAGAAGGGACACCCACCCTTGATTTACGCCGGGTCCTGCATGAATATCGAAACAGCCTGATTTTCTGGCTGGACCTTCCTCCATACCAGATGAAAGACCGGGTGGCCTTGATTTCATGTATACGACATGGTGGGCCCTTCGTGCATATCTAGGGTGGATGTTCCCTCCCAACTTGTTCCCTGTGGTGTGGCCAACCGGTTCATGCATAAGCCTGATTTTAGGGCACCAGGGGTAACATGCACTGACTCATGGATGGGTTGGATTTTATGCATGCATCACATGGGCCCCACATCTGCCCGATAACACTGTAGCTTACGGCGGTATGAGTACCACTGGAGTGCGCCCCAGTGGAATATTACCAAAAGTGTAATATACTAATACTGACATCAGACATATGGGTTCATGCATGAAAAGAAGAGGGTGCTGATATCAGTTACGTAAATTGTTTTGCTAATATCTGCCCCTTCCTTTCTATTGTAAATGAACTTTGCATGGTTATAACATTTCCATATTTGACTGCAGTTTTGAGTAGCCTATTGATTTGAAATGGGATTTTACAGGGATGAGCTGAAGGTTTTTTCAGGAGAAGTGGTTCGTTTTGGAAATCGTTGTAAAGATCCCCAGTGGCACAACTTGGACCGCTATTTTGATAAGTAATTAAAACGGCCTCTAGTTGCTTCAGCTTTATGGTTCACAACAGTTTAGATGTGTTTCACATGTCCTTGTTTTCATTTTTTTTTTTTTTTAAAATCTTAATTGGTTTCTCAGACTTGGTTCTGAAGTTACCCCACAGAGGCAACCGAAAGAGGAGGCTGAAGCAGTTATGCAGCAGTTGATGACTTTGGTTCAGTATACAGCTGTGAGTATTGCCTCCCTTTGTAGACTACGAAATGCTGTGCCTTCCTCTTGATAAGTCAGGCTTATGGATCATGGCAATGCATGATTGAGCAGCAAATTAATTGAAACTATATTTTGTTCATTTCTCACTGTACCTGGGTTCCAATGAAATGCGGTCGCTTACAGGGAACGCCCTAGCATGAGTTTGGAATGTCATATTGTCCAGATTCATGATGAAAGTTATGGCAAAAGTTTGATACCGGCTGTTGACGTGACACAGCCCTCCTCTATCCGGGCTTGGGACCAGCAATGAGAGCACAAGACTTCTACTAGCGCAATGTAATAAACTAATACCTAGTCTATTACAATCGAGCGCTATCTAATAGTCTATTAAATAGGTTGATTGCAGTCAACCAGTTGATTACAATCAACGAGTTGAAACTATATTCTATTATGTAACTTATATTGCAGCTTGAAGTATCATATCAGCTGTCATCACCAATTTGAAAAATCCTAACCAAGTCTTGGTCAATGATGATAACATCACACTTGGAAGGAACTACAGAATAGTCAGAGCAAAAACAACAGTTATGTGGTTGTGTCAAGCCCCAAAATCTGGGTACCTGAGTAGAGTGACTCGAGACCTGAATCCCAGGCCCGTGAATTTAATTACTTGATAACTAACATTCACATGTACAATCATTCAATCCCACATATCATTATTTATAATAAAAACTTAAGCTGTATTAAAATCCAACCAAACTGTATGTCTGCGTAAACCATTTCCATAAGTTTCTACTACATCAACTATTGAAAACCAAACTAAACATAAAGCACTGAATGAAATAATAAATCCATATCCAGGTTCTCTATTACAGCAACTACTGAAAATAAATTGTAAACTAAACCTAAGGTACAATGAAAGCTAATAATAAAGTCCTGCTCGCTCAAGATACTCCAGCTCAGTACGCGAAATGGGTAATCATAACAGGGCGAGCACAACGGTCCAGTGGGATCACATCTCTCCAAACCTTGAGATTCTTGGGTCAGCCAATAAATGTTACAGGCACAAATGAATTTAATATCATTACTTGTATCGTGCAAGTAGTGCGCGCATAAATGAAGGAATGTTATATTGTGGCTTTTAGGGAACCTAGGGCAGAGCACCCTGTTTATTTCGGATCTCCCAAGGTAGACCACTTATGCATATACTTTTAGGGAGTCCAGGGTAGAGCACCGTGTTCGTTTTTGGGTCCGAGGACAGTGCAACCCGTGCATTCTCCTTATGTGTCATGAATGCATTCTAATCAATTCATATAACATCCTTCTTTCAAGATACGTAACCATGTATACAATCCATCATCTCATGCACCTTTAAAATCAAAGATAAATTATAACATCAAAATTTTAAAGATGTATGTAGAGTTCATATAGATTATCAATTGTCAATATATAACCTGTGCACAATTCACATTATCATCACATATACTAGAGTTAAATTCCACATCATCATCATATGACTTGTAAGCGATTCACGTCACATATAACTAAAGGTAAATGCAACATATAGCTCGTAAGGAAGCACATAGGATGTTCACTACTAATGCATACTCATAAACAATTCACACCAACATTACATGTGAATAAAAGATTAATTCTACATGATAATTGTAATCCAGGAATAGCAAAATTTAGAAAGATCACCCACCTGATACAAGTGTGAGATAATATGATGTATTGTTGGAGTTTATGTGGTTTAATTTAGAATTCCATTAGACTCCAACTTGACTTGGTTAGACTCATTGCATTCACAGATTATTTATTCCAATCATTAGGATTCTTAGTCCCTCGGACCAAATTCCAATAAAAATAGCACTTTGACTCAGCGAGTCATGGTGCAAAAATGATGATTTGGGTTTATGTTTGTACTGACGGGTAGGGAAGAAAGTTTACCTTTGAGATGATGCGGATGGACTTGACTAGGTTTCGAGATCAGCCCGAATAAGGCTAGACAGCGGGTCAACTCGCTGAGTCAACTTGGTTACAAGTTCTCTCTCTCTCTCTCTCTCTCTCTCTCTCTCTCTCTCTCTTCTCTGATTTCTTCTGATATCTTTCTTCCAACAACGTCTAGTCGCTGGGCGTGGGAAATCGCAACACATGGTAGTGAGTCGCAACTCACGTAACCCACCTCCTCTCTCTCTCTCTCTCTCTCTCTCTCTCTCTCTCTCTCTCTCTCTCTCGTATTCTCTTTCTGATTCAGATCTCTCTCTGGAATAGACTCACAAACTCATGCTGCAGTGTATATAAGAATGCCCTCACACTCATTTCCGGAGTCCGTGTTACACAAGGAGAGTTAGTGTCGAACGAGCGATCGCAAAGCCGATTACGTTTGGGTTTCCAAATTCTACACGTTGTTGTGGTGCTCAGTTTATGATCGTTGATCAAATGGAGATTAGGTGGGCCTCACACGATGATTTAGATCTTGAAACAGGGTCCTATACCATTCGAATGGTGGTGGGTTCTTTTGATGAAGATGGGTAGGCTTTAATGGTAGATTTCGTTCCAGGAGGTATTTCTTCGTTCTGATTGTTATGGACGATCTAGATTGATGTAATAGAGCTTGTGGGCCCCATAGATTGAAGGTCCACATTAGTTTTACTGGTGGGTTCGACGTTTGAAGACTTAGGCAGCCGCACGCTTTGCCGTGGAAAACGGAAGGAAGGGAATGTGGAGAGCTCCCTGATTGGTCGCTCGCACTGGAATGTGTTGGAGAATTGAACGTTGTTGGATTCTGGGTGAAGGATAGAGATTGAGCGTCTGAGATCACTTGCTGGTTCGGAACGTTGAAGCGGCATTATACACGAAGAGAATTGAATGGATCCTTGTCTCGGATGTTGCTTACAATGTCGGGTGGTTAGGTGGGGTCCACCTGGGAGGTTTAAGAGAAATCCAAGTTGTCCATCCTTCTTGCTAGATCGAGATTGGCCATGGGTCAAAATATGAAGCAGATCTGAAGTTTCGTGGCCCGTTGGATGGAAAATGGTAAGGATGAACGTGATCCGTTGAAACCTCCAGAGGCCATCGGTGGATGGTTTGGATTACTAAGGTGGGCCCTGCAGATGGGTAGTTGAAGAGGGGAGAGACGTATGCTTGAAGGTGAGGGTAGGCTGGCTCTTGCGGCACAGTGCACACAATGCATGCAACGCACATTGCCGATTTTTCTTTTTCTTTTTTTCTTTCTTTTTTTTCTAAAAGATGGGGCAGTGGGCCCCACCGAGATGTTCGCAAAAATCTACTCTGTTTATCAGTCTCATTAGATCATGTTAGGGCTCGGGCTTAAAAATGAGACAGATTTAAGGTTCAAGTGGGCGCTGATGACGGATAAAGCAATGCCTGAAAATGCGGTATAAGTTTGATTACCGCTTTTGTAGAAGCAAGAAACAAGTTACCTTGTCCTAGAGGGGGGGTGAATAGGACACTTTTTAAATTTCCCAATTACACACTTGTAATCATGCAAAGTATTCTTAGAGAACTTTCTTCAAGCACAAGATATGCAGAATATAAATCAATAAAAGCACATGTGAAAGAAGTAAATCAGTTCATCCATTCATCACACAACAAGAGATTTTTACAGTGGTTCGGTTATGTACCTACTCCACTCCCGGCTGATCCACTCACTCCTTGAGTGGCCGGATTTCACTATCACTATGGTTTTAAATGAGGTTAACCATAAACCTTAACAGCCTACAAAAGGACTTAAGACTCAACACATGGATTCATCCTTCCATAGGATTAATCCATGACCACTTTGTCCTACACAATGGCTTGTCCTACTCAAAGATTTGTCCTACGCAGGGACTCTTACGAGTTTAGGTTTTCAAACTCTGAAACCCAAATCTCAACTTGAAGAGGTTTCTTGGACTCGAAAGACTAAATATACTTAGCTGATTGAGCCCCTTGATGATGCCTTTGTTGAAGAAGCTTCGGCTTGCACGGAAGATACCTTCTTCAGCTCCCTCGATCAGCAATCCTTGCTACGGATGACTTCTTGTAGATTCCAAGGAGAGGGATTAGGGTTAGGTTGAGGCTATATGGGGATATGGCTTTTATATGAGGAGAGCTTCTACCTAAACCACCATTAATGGCATTGATGACAAGAGTATATCTTTGAGAAGTAGGTCAAGATGCCATTAAAGAGGGGTTGAGTTCATGATTCAATCCAAGCTTTGAATGCTTCTTCAATGTTGGTCAGATCAACATGGATTGAAGTATGAACTCAACAAATCTTAGGGTATGAGAGAAGGGGATCTAAAGGAGAAGGCACAAACAAACCCTAGATGATGCTCAAGGTGGTCTCCACAAGATCCAACCGAGTTCCATATATAGAGATGACATTCAACGGTCAGAAAACGGTCACCTCGATAGGATCCGATCGATCGGACATAAGTTTTAGCTGGATTTGAATTTTGCTGAAAAACAGGTTCTCCGATTGATCGGACTTAGTTCCGATTGATCGGAAGACCCTGTCCGATTGATCGGACAGATGGTCCGATTGATCGGAATTCCTTCCAGAGAGTTTATGTAATTTTTCTGGATTTTCCTCCGATGGATCGGATGTATGTCCGATGGATCGGAGCACCCTGTCCGATTGATCGGACAGACCTCCGAGTGATCGGAAAAGTGTCCAGAGAGATTTTCAATGTTTGCTGGACAATTCTCCGATTGATCGGACATATCGTCTGATGGATCGGAGCACCCTGTCCGATTGATCGGACAGTCCTCCGAGTGATCGGAAAAGTGTCCAGAGAAATTTTCAATGTTGCTGGACAATTCTCCGATTGATCGGACCTATCGTCGGATTGATCGGACACCTATCGGACTCATTTCCGATGGATCGGACACCTATCAGAGACAGCAGACATACTGATTTTCAACTTTTAAGCAACATCTACTATAATGAACCCTGCTGATCTTTATGGAAGGTGGACTATAGATGGTGCTAAGGATGTACCTAGGAAGGATTTGGGCCATCTATAGAAGGGTTTTGGGATCAAAGGTTTGGATGGAGAGGCTTGAAGCTGACTGGATGAGCGATCTTCTTTGAGTAGCTTCTGTCTTCAGCCGCAAGGAGACTGTCTTCAGCCGCAAGGAGACTCGACGACACACTAACCATGGTAATTGACAAATCTATGCATTAACAATGCTCACTGTTCAAAACTTCTCTGGGTTCACCGTGATGTTTGTAGGTTGTCTAAACCGTTCATAACGTCATTTTTAGTGGGGTGAATTGGTTGTACGTGGTTATTAGCTAAAACAAGATTTCTATGCCCCGGCAATGTCTTAGAGAAAGTGGTTAGAGTCCTATGATTTGTGGTGATGGACAGTTTGGGTGAAGTGTGGATGGTAGGTTACCTTACTCTGATATAAATAAGCTTATACAACAGTTTGGATTATTGGCTAATTGAGTATATGAGGGCATATTGGGTTTCGAGAATTATTATAAGGTGTATGCAAATCCAAATGTATGCTTGTGTGTGTAAGTATTAAGTGTTACTTTCCTAGAAGTGAGAATTTACATTGGGACGTACACTAAGACCAGCACTCGTTTACCAGCACGAGTGCACAAATTTTCAGGGTATTATAGGTTGCTTTTTGCACAGAATTTAAAAATCGTGTACTCCAAATTAACAAAAATCATGTTAGTGACACACTTTTTTTTTCCCCTTTTTTCTTTCTTTCTTTCTATCAGGTTTTTCAAGAAGTTCAGATCCACAATTGTTAGAGCTTGATTACCATGTTATGCAGCAGCAGTTTCTCTAGCCTACCTACTCTGTCTAGATATTTCTCTAAAGTAACCCAATCATAAATGCTAATTTCTGTCCTTCCCTTTCCTGTAGATGTAAACCAATACCCATAACCAGATCCATTGAACCTTAGTAGGCATTATTTTTTTTTTCAGTTACTCTTGTCAAATATTCTTCAATATGTATCAGGAAGAAGTATATGACACTTTGGGGTACCTATTCTGTTTGTAATCTTTAGGTGGATAAACCTCCAAGCATTGAAATACTCTACACTCAGTTGGTTTTACTACTTAAGGCTGTATGCTTTTGGTATTTAATTGCAATCACATTCTCTATTGAAGAGATATATGAAGTCACTTGCAGTACATTTCCACCAATCCGAACAGCCCCTCTAGTGTTTTAGAAACAATCATTTCTCATTTCATAGACATAGTTTTGGTCATGCTCATGTTTCTCCAATGATTGATTTATGTGAACTCACTGTTGTCATGTGTAGTTCCAGAATTTACACAAAGGAAAAAACTAATGCCTCCTTTTCTCACAGGAATTATACCATGAGCTGCATGCCTTGGACAGGTTTGAACAAGATTATAGGAGGAAACTACATGAAGAGGAGAATTCAAATGCAGTTCAAAGAGGTGAGCTACTCTTGCACCTTGCCAATGGAAACTTTGATGATAACACATGACGGTCTTGTTCATTTCTGAAGACAGTTGTTTTGGAATAACAATTAATGTGTTCTTTTAAGATGGCACATAATCCACGATTCCCTGTAAGCTGAGAAATTGTACTTATGGTGTCAATATAATGGGGCACTCTTTAGGAAGATGTCATTCTAGGTGTGGATTTCAGTTAGCTTGTCGGAATAAATGTGGTGGACTCTGAAAAAGAGTGTTATAATTTGCTAACAACATTGGTCCACTTGTTGCATATATTGATTGTTCATTTTCATTGTAATTGTCCAACTACATTGAAGGCACCCAACTGACATGATATTATAATTTTGCTCTGACAAGTCTTTTATGCTTTCCTTTTGAATATTTAAACTTGTTGATATTAGGTTAGTAATCACATTTAACCAAATGACTTTTTTTGTTGACTTGTAGGAGATAGCCTAGCAATCTTAAGGGCAGAATTAAAAAGCCAAAGGAAGCATGTAAAAAGTCTTAAGAAAAAATCACTCTGGTCCAAGATTTTGGAAGAGGTAGCTAGTTGGTATTGCTTTCACCTGTGGAAAGAATGTATTGACTGATCATGTAGTTGTTTTCTGTCTGTAGTTGATTTGCTTTTTCTTTTATCGTTTCTTTCTGTCATATTAGTGGGTACATTTTTGCCATTGTAAAAATTATTTAGAAATGCGTCAGTGCTCTCAGTTGAAGTAGCTGCATCGGGACACCTTGACTATCCTATCCATTGATCTAGACTGTTCACTAGGTCCAATGCACATTTCATGAGCAACCGTGCAAGCATCACACCAATCTGACAAATATTAATGGTCTTTAATATGGATGGTCAAGATCATTCACACAAAATTATGTCTAATCAACAATTTGATCAGTCAATTTGTTAGAGACCATCATAGATTGTCCTGTCGATTTGTTAAAGATCATCATGGATTGTTTATGATTCTAAGGAGTCACTTTTTTAGGCAATTCTAGCCATTCCATCCATGGCTTGGGAAAAGGATGGCTATGGAAAATAAGGCCAAATCAAGGATAGATTGGATCATCAGATCAGTGTGATTTTTGCATGCCAGCCTGAGAAATGTCTTCTGGACATAATGGACAGTTCAGATTCAATCAATTGGCCTGTCTAACTGAACTAATGCAACAAGGAACACTATAACTTACAATGCTTTGAGAGCATTGGGGCATTTCTCAACATTGTTTGACTAAATATATGTCTAATGCCTGGCACTTAAAAGGACCCAGATGTAGATTTTAATGAGCCAGGTATGTGAAATGGAATTTCTGAAAGAGAAAACTAACATACTGTGCCCATTTCTTACAGGTCATGGAGAAGCTTGTGGACATTGTCCACTTCTTACATCTAGAGATCCATGATGCTTTCGGGAGTGCAGGTACCTTTTGAAGTTTTAATTTAAAAGTGTCTTCATACTTTTTGTAATTCTTCTTTCTACTTATAAAAGGCAAATGCTTCCTGTATAGTCAAAAGGCAAACGCTTCCTGTCTTCAGAATAGTGTTTGTCCATGCATTCTTGAACTAGAAAGAATTCATCCTTATCAAGGAAGATGACAATCACCATAATATTCTCCTTCTGAATACTGTTACCGATACCTTTCCTGTGTAGCTGCAAATCAATGGGAGAAATTGTAAAACCAAAAGACAACACGAGGAGCAATGATTTTTGGTGCATAAATTTGCATTCACTGATGCATAAGTGGCTTCGTAAGAGAACCTTGGCTTCTAGCAACTTGTTTACCACCATTTAACATTTTTTTTCTTCCTGAAAAACATCTTTCAAGTATGCATGGTTGTTGAGCTTGGTATCTATACAGTTTTTGTCAATGAAATCTTCTACATTTTCCATATGGAAGTCAATATAATGTGATGCAAAAACTATACTAGATCAGATGTTCTGAACCTTTGGAAAGACAATACTCTTGGTTTTGCATGGTACTCACCAAACCCACAGCATTCTTGAAAGTCGTAGTAAGATTCAGGAGTTCGAACTTCTTTGTCCATCCCAAGTTGCATGTTAATTTTGTATAATTGTTATATATTGTAGCAATTTGGCCAACTAGAACACATTGACTTCGATTTTGTTGTCTTCCTCATTAGGTGATTATTTTGCCAATGAAGGCACTGAGAGGCCACAATTTTATTTTATTTGTATTTTATTATTTTTAGCTCTTCTTAAGGTTTTGAATATCAATTTCGGGGTCATTTCAGCCCAGCCCAAAATTGATACAATACAGTAGTTGACCAAATTTTTTTCCAAAAAAATTATGAAAAAATATTGGCCGAGTGAAAAAAAAGAGAGGAAAACACGAGGATCTCCCTCTCTCTCTCTCTCTCTCTCTCTCTCTCTCTCTCTCTCGTCATGAACTTGTATTCAATGGTTTATGGATCATTCTTTACCGCATGACTTGTTGAAAGTTGAGTTTTTGGGTCTTTGACTTTCGAATTAGGTGCTAAAGCATTTGAGAAATATGAATGCTTTATTTTTAATGATTCTTATTACTTGATATGATATTGTGCTTGCCCCCACAGCTTATTTTGCTGTTGAAGCCTTGAAGGGTGCGTATGTGAGAGGGTCAGAAGTTAACAACTTTCATGGAAATAATCAATCATTAACAAAACTAATAGTTGAGTTTCAATCCAAAATCAAAAGATATGAACTCTCTCTTGCTAGAAAGATTAATGTTTTAAGGAAAACATGCTATCCTAATCTTGGGTTCACGTGAAATATCTCTCTCATATTTACACTTGAAGTTTAAAAATTCCCATATAACATATGGGAAAAAGAATAAGAGAAAATAACACACGAACAATGACAAAAGTACTCCTTTTTCTGTTTTCCCCTTCTCACAATGCCCCTCGAGCAGATGCGGCAGAGAGAGCGTTAGTTTGGAAACAAAGTAATCATGCTGAATCTTAGAGTGAGACTTAGTAAAGAAGACAATTTGATCTCAGGAAGCAACATATGGTAAGGAGGTTGCTCCACAAGCAAACTTCTCTACAATAAAGTGACAATCAATCTCAATATTCCTAGTGCATTCATTAAGAACTGGGAAGCAACATATGGTAAGGAGGTTGCTCCACAAGCAAACTTCTCTACAATAAAGTGACAATCAATCTCATTATTCCTAGTGCATTCATTAAAAACTGGATTCTCTGTCTGATGGATGGCACCAAAGTTATTAACATAGATACTAATCGGTCCAGTTAGATGCATCCCAAGATCATCTAAGAGAGTCACAATCAAATAATATCACTGCAAGTCTTAGGCATAACTTGGTATTCCGCATCCATGGAGCACTTAATAGAACCGTGGGCTATTTTGTGGATTCCTTTAGATGAGCAAGGCCCAAGAAACAGACAATACCTTTTGGTAGAATGGTGAGTGTCAGGACAGCTCGCATGATGGACATCACTGTAGGCAACAAGCTCAGGTGTAGTAGATGCTGAAATGAAGGCCTTACTAAGAGTTGGATGATGCCTCTGCCAAAACCTATCCGCTTTGTGTTTTGGTTTTTGATTTTAATTCGAAAGATGGTGCAAATCCGAAAGCATGAAAAGAATCTGACAGGAACCCAGAACTGCTATATCTCCATGATTATGAATCAAAAGGTTTGAAACTTTTATAGATGATGTGGACCGCCAAACTGATTCAATCTCCAAAATTTTTCTTTCCGTTTTGCCCTTGTGCTCTTCAGTTCAGAGTCGAAACTCTCAAATAAGAAAGTCGTCTTAATTCCACTTTGGTGATCAAGTACTAAAGAAAATAATGATTTGGTTCCAATTGGAAATCATAAGTGATGAAATCTCTCGTGTTTTGAGGAAACCATGTCACATGAAATATGCCTCTCATATTTACTTACTTTCCAAAGAACAAATATGCCCTTAATAACATATGGGCAAAAGAATAAGAGAGCACACATGTACAATTGTTGAGATATAAGATTATAAGGGCCTCTTTGTAATTGTTATAAGGTATTTTTTGGGTGATTTTACAAACAACTACCTAATTAATATCAAATTTACACTCCGGTACCTTTCTCAAAAAGGTTTTCAGAAAGCTACTTGATTAATTCAATTGCTATCATTCCATTGCCTTTCGTTGTCTTTCTTAACCCTCGGTTTAGTAGCTCGTGCGAGCAAATGGTTGGCAGCTTGAGTGAGCCCCACTGTTATGCTTATGTGAAATCCACCTGGATCACCAGGTGCGT
The DNA here is from genome assembly GCA_003013855.2 of Liriodendron chinense. Lineage (NCBI taxonomy): Eukaryota > Viridiplantae > Streptophyta > Magnoliopsida > Magnoliales > Magnoliaceae > Liriodendron > Liriodendron chinense. The sequence goes on from ML058547.1 coordinate 172,104, forward strand.
CACCTCATTTTAGGCCAAGGTCTCAAAAATCAGCCCCATCTATGATTTACGTAGACCACGTGATTGGAAACAGTGTACAAGGCAATGCTCACCCTCCAAACTGTTTCTCTTGGTGTGCTCCACATGAATCATAGATGGGCCTGACTTTTAGTCTCTAGGCGTACATTATGGCATGGCATATAATGATTGGAGTGGATTTCATATAATAATCACGGTGGGCCTTGTAAAAATCAAGGGTGGATGTCTCTCTATAAACTGTTGTCTTTGGTGTGGCCCACCTGAATCATAAGTCTACCTAATATTTTGTCCCTGGCTGTAAAGTTGGATTACACATCTAATAGTCAGAGTGGATTTCACATCCACATTACGGTGGGCCCCGCCAAAAATCAAGTGGCTTTGTCTGTCTCCAAAGTGGGTAGACAACCAGAGATTTACCACTCATATATTTGAAAAAGAGATGGTTTGAGTCCAACCAGTTAGAACATAGGTTATAGTCCACCTAGCGGATAATTTCTTACTTGTTAAGTGCATGGGATATCCAACACGTTCAATAGATTGGACCCACCATGGGGAACACTTTGTGGAAAACTCATCCCTATCCGCTCATCAAGCAGACATCACTTGTATTTTGCTATTTATCAATAACTACAAACTGTTTTCTATGGTGTGGCTTACTTAATGAGTGGATAGGGTTGATTTTTGCATCAAGTGAACCTCATGGTGGAGCCAACCTATTAAGAGGATTGAATGTTACAAGCACTTAATAGGTTGACAGTTATCCACTAGGTGGACCTTAAACTGTGGTCCAATTAGTTGGACTTAAAGACGTTTAAAAAGGATGCCTACTCTTACTTTGACAAGGCCCACCGTGATGTTAATTTAAGATCTACTCCGACCATTAAATATGTTATCCCATGTTAGGCCTAGAAGCAAAAAATCAAGATGACCCGTGATTCAGGTGGTCCACACCATAGTAAACAATTGTTAGAGACTGATGAGGACATCAGAGCACCATTGAGAGTTTACTAGAGGAGAAGGAGATCATCACTAGTTTTCTTCTGGATGGATGACTAGTACGTGGGCTTGAGTGGGACGAGTGGACCGTTTTGAAGACTCCACATGCATTTGATGCATCTTCGAAGACTCAACACTAGGAAAATGCATGTGGGCTGCATTCTTGAGGGGTCTGGACTGTTGGATTGAGTTGACACATCAATTAGACAGTTGGATTGCACGTATCAGGCTGTTTGACCACTTTTGATCGTGGCTTGCCTCGATCGTGGACACTTTAGGACTTAGATGTCTTAGTTTTTATTAGGATTTAGTTTATTTACAGTTTAAACCTTTTTATGAGCTTTATATTATGTTTTTCTAATTCAAGGAGTTTTTTTTATAGAAATCATTCCTAAGAGGCCTTTTTGTAAAATTTTGCACTTGAGACTATAAAAGAGTGTGTGTGTGTGTGGGGGTGGGGGCGTGGGGGAGCTAAGGCATTTACTTTGAAATAAGAACCTTGTGTTTTTTCTCTTCTTCATGTGATTCGAAGAATATTCCATGTGATTTGGAGCTTTGGTGTGGTGTGATTTCATTCTCATTCAACGGAGGTGCCAGGCTTCTATCTATCATCTTCATTCTCTCTTCCATTTTATGTAAAAAGAGGTATTTTCTCAAAAACTTCATCTTTCTTCTTCCCTTCCCAACTAAAACCATTCAAATCATCTTTTTCCTTCAACTTTTCATCATCCAACTTCAACCACAACCGAATCCAACCATTGAGGACTCCAAAACACTAGCTAACGACCCACATGTGTGACCGTACGGCCACACGTGCGAGCTCCTAGGTTGACCGTACGGACAATCCCTTGATTTCTCATTGCTTCCCCCATCAAAACCCTTTGATTTTCTAACCTTAACCATACCCTAAACCTTAGATCCCCAATTTCATATTTTTTCCAATTTTTAAAAACCCTAGTTCCAAAATCCCTGATTCCCATGAAACCTAATTTTCCAATTTTCAAATTTTCCCCTTCTAAACCCTGATCCTAAGACCTATAATTCATCTCCTTGAGTGCGGAACGTGCCTATGCTAAATTGGAAGTTCTATCCTTCCATCGGGCCTAGTTTTAATTCATTTATGTGATTTCTTAGCATGCGGGCATGTGATTTAGGTTAAATTAGATTTTTTTTCCTATTGTTTACTTTTAATTACGTGGTGGGTTAACATCTTTTGTTAATTGAATTACTTTATGGACTCTTTCATAATCTTCACGTTGCATACTAGCATTAAATCATGTGTTTTGCATCAAATTTGGTATCAGAGTCATAGGTTTAGCATAGGTTATTTGTATTGCACCTAGGTTAGAGTCGCATCTAGGTTGGAACTTACATCTAGGGTTGTTCACGCATCCGTTGCATATAGAGTCTGGGATCATATTGCTGATTTTTCTAGTTTGGAGTGTCCCATTACTGAATTTTCAGTTAGTGTTTTCAGATTATACTATTGCTGAATTTTCAGCTTGGTAATCTCTGATTGTCATGCTGCTGAATTTTCAGCGTAGTATTTTCTGATTATCGGCTTGCTGATTTTTCAGGATAGTATCTTTAGTGTGTCCAATTCAGCATCTACTTTGTCATAACATCATCACTTTAGGATCTGGGTTTCCTTTTAGACTTTACCTTGTGTATGCCCACTCATTTTGGACATGGTTTTGGTCTACACGGCTACACCCCACCATGAATTTAGAGTAGATTGTTGAGGCCCTTAATGCTATAAACAACCGTTTGACTGTCATCAAAGCGTACAATAAGACCACCGCTACTCAATTGACCGCGACCAATGCGCGTGCCAATCAACTCGAAGCCTCCCTCCAGGCGAACCCTGACACAGGGGAAGATGTCCAATCTCAAGCCGGGGAATAAGTTGAAGGAGTTGAGACCGTGCCACTTCTAGTTGTTAGCCGCGCCTTAAGCCAGATTGTAGAAAGTGATGATTGGAGCAGGAATTCAATTTTTCATACTTATGCCAAGTGTGGTGGCGAAAACTGTAAGGTGATCATTGATAGTGGCAGTTGCACCAATGTGTCTTTGCTAGCACCGTGGACTGCTTAGGTATGCTAGTCGTTGCTCACCCTCAGCCCTATCGAGCCTCATGGGTTGATGCATCTTCGATTTCGGTTTCTCACCATTGTCCCATCCAGTTTGGTTCCCATACAGACACGCCGTGGTGTGATGTTTTGCCTATAGATATAGGCCACATCATCTTGAGTAGGCCTTGGTTGTATGACAGGGATGCAACACTATTTGGCCGCTCTAATATGTGTTCGTTTATGTATAAAGGCAAAAGGATTATCTTGAAGCCTCTCTTGCCCAAAAGCACTCTGGAAAATGAGGATGTCAAGAAATGTGATCCTGAAAATATGGAGAAATTCCAGTTTGAGTCTCTCCCTGTAAAGAATGCCAAAGAGTCTGACAGGGAGACTAAAGCTAATTTGATGGGCTATGCCCACGTGGCAATTGAGGTACGATCAAATGCATCCCGAGGAGGAAGTGGATCTGGAAAGACAAGTATATGAGCCTATGACCCCTATAGATGTCATACTCATGTCAGCGTCCCATAGGCCGTCAGAGTCTGCTCATGCATTTGAACGCCCCATTCATGACTTGTATGTGGAGATTAGAAAAAGAATCAATATAAGTAATGAAAAATACAAAATGATTGCTGACTCACACCGTAGATTTAAAGAGTTTGCTGTGGGTGATGAGGTCATGACTAGAATATGTCCAGAAAGGTTTTCACAGGGAATCGTAAAAAAATTACAAGCCCATAGTGCTGGACTGTATAAAATCTTGAAAAGATTGGGTCTGAATGCTTACTTGATGGATCTTCCACCTAACATGGTTATTAGTTCCACATTTAATGTGGAAGATGTTGTACCGTTTCATGGACCTTCACCTAACTCTCACATGAAATTTGATGATGATGCCCCTGACCTGTCCTATGAACCTTGGCACCCGACTATTCTTTCGAACATCTACCTCTTCTACCATACACATCTATCAAGAGAGAAAAGATAGAGGATATTTTGGATGATCTAGTGGTTTCCACACGACATGGAAGTTATCAGGAGTACCTCGTTAAGTGGAAGGGTAGGCCAAAGTCAGACAGTAGTGGATCACAGAGACAGAGCTTCAACGACTCGACTCTGACATTTTAAAACGTTATCGGAGTTTTATTTCGCCAGAGGCTAATCTTTCTTAGTTGAGGAGAGTTGATGAGGACATCAGAGCACCATTGAGAGTTTACCAGAGGAGGATATCATCACTAGTTTTCTTCTAGATGGATGACCACTACGTGGGCTCAAGTGGACCGCTTTGAAGACCCCACATGCATTTGATGCATTTTCGAAGACCCTATACTAGGAAGATGCATGTTGGCTGCATTCTTGAGGAGTCTGGACCGTTGGATCGAGTGCACGCGTCGTTTAGACCGTTGGATTGCGTGTATTAGGTCGTTTTACCACTTTTGATCGTGGCCCGCCTCGATTGTGGATACTTTAGGACTTATATATCTTAATTTTTATTAGGATTTAGTTTATTTATAGTTTGAACCTTTTTATGAGCTTTATATAATGTCTTTTTTAATTTAGGGAGTTCTCTTTTAAGAAATCTTTTTTGAGAGCACCTTTTTGTAAATTTCTGCACTCGAGACTATAAAAGAGAAATTGGGGGGGGGGGGGGGGGGGGGGGGGGGCGCGCTAAGGCTTTTATTTTGAAAAGGGTGTTGAGCCTTATGTTTTTTTTTTTTTTTTTTTTCTCTTCTTCCTTTGATTTGAGGAATACTCTATGTGATTTGGAGCTTGGGTGTGGTGTGATTCCATTCCCATTCAACGGAGGTGTGAGGCTTGCATCTATCATCTTCCTTCTCTCATCCCGTTTATCCAAAAAGAGGTATTTTCTCAAAAACTTCATCTTTCTTCTTCTCTTCCCATCCAAATCATCTTTTCCTTCAACTTTTCATCGACCAACGTCAACCCTAATTGAATCCAACCATTGAGGACCCAAAACCCTAGCCAATGACCCACACATGTGACCGTACGACCACACATGCGAGTCCCTAGGCTGATCGTGTGGACAACCCCTCAATCCCTTGATTTACCCTTGTTTCCCTATTAAAACCTCTTGATTTCCTAACTCTAACCATACCTTAAACCTCATATCCCAATTTCTATTTTTCCAATTTTTAAAAACCCTAATTCCAAAATCTCGAATTCCCATGAACCCTAATTTTCCAAATTTCAGAATTTTCCCTTCCAAATCCTAATCCTAGAACCTACAAGTCAACCCCTTGAGTGTGGAACGTGCCTATGCTAAATTGGAAGTTCTATCCTTCCATCGGGCCTAGTTTTAATTGATTTATGTGATTTCTTAGCACGCGGGCATGTGATTTAGGTTAAATCAAATTTTATTTCCTATTGTTTACTCTTAATTACGTGGTGGGATAACATTTTTTGTTAATTGAATTACTTTATGGACTATTTTATAATCTCCACGTTGCATGCTAGCATTAAATCATGTGTTTTGCATCAAATTTGGTATCAGAGTCATAGGTTTAGCATAGGTTATTTGTATTGCACTTAGGTTAGACTCACATAGAGTGCCTGATGAGAAGGAAAAGTTGAAATGTGACCATTGTGGAAAAACCCGGTATACGCAGGAGACTTGTTTGGATCTCCATGGTTGACCAACAAAGTTCAACCTCTCTGGTTAGTCGCCTTCATCCAGTGGTCTTCTTATTGCCTCTGCTTCTTATTCCTCGGGTACTACCTCTACCATATATGCACCTCCCTCTGGATAATCTTCATCAACTGTAGATAGATTATCTTTTGTGAACTTGAAATGCCTCCACTATCTTCTTTCCAAGTTGGAAGGTTCATTGGTTCTACGTCATTTGTATATTCAGGTATTCATGCGTCAACTAACCTTGTTAGTCATCCTTCATCTGGTCCATCCTGGATCATTAATTCAGGTGTGTTTGATCACATGACAAGTTCTTCATACATTTTTTTTTTCTTGATATAATCTATCATCTAGAAGGGATAAAGTAAGAGTCGCTGATGGATCCCTTCCTTCCATTTCTGGAAACGGTGATAGCAATCTTAGTGATCACTTATCTGTCCTCTATTCCTCATTTTCTAAATTTATCCATAAATTTGTCGTGTGTTCTTACCAAAATTTGGAATTGCTGTTGACTTTTTTTTTTTCCCACCCACTATGTTTTCCGAGACTTGATGATGAGGAAAACGATTGGGAGTGGTCATGAAGCGGATGGTCTCTACTTTCTGAATGTCTCCAGTTCTCATTCAACTTTTCAATTAAGTCAGTCTTAGTAGGGATAATAATGTTGCCAGATTGAACTGTGGCACAGTCATTTATGTCTTTTCGATCATTGAAATTGTTATTTCCAAACTTGATTTAGTTTCAAGTCACAATCTGCAATGTGAAGTTTATGAATTGTCTAAACATTGTTGATCAACCTTTCCATAAAGTTTAAATAAAAGTCTGTTTCCATTTGATATTGTTCACTTGATGCGTGGGGACCAGCTCCCGTTGCATCCATATATGGCTATTTGTATTTTGTTTATTTTGTGGATGACTTCTCTTGTTGTACTTGGTTGTTTCTTATGAGACTCGTAATGAAGTACTACATATTATTAAAAAATTCCATAAGATGGTACTCACATAATTTGATATGAATATTGAAATATTTTGATTAGATAATGTCCATGAATACATTAAAGGCATATTACGGGTATACTTCGAAGAGTATGGGTACTTTGAAGAGTAACATTAAAGCTCTTGTTTGTAGACCCCTCAATAGAATTGTGTGGCCGAACAGAAAAATATTCATCTTCTTGAAGTTGACCGGAGTCCCTTGACAGGGATGCATGTTTCAAAGTGTTTTTGAGTAGATGCATTCCTTACAACTGCCTATCTTACTAACTGGATGCCATCTAGGGTATTGATCAATCCCTATAACAGGTCCTCTGTCGTGATTAGCTGACTTTTATTGTTTCGTCTCATGTTTTTGCGTGTGCTTGTTTCATTCATATCTTGGGTTAGAATTGAACCAAATTAGATCCAAAGTCCATTAGGGGAGTATTTCTAGGTTATCCCACTACATAGAAGGGATACACGTGTTTTGATCCTATGTTTGAAATGGTTTGTCACAATGGGTGTTACCTTTTCTTAGTTTGTGCCATTCTTTTCTTGTAATCCTGCCTCTCTTCAGGAGGAGCTTGGTGAGAGGCATCTTCCTCCGGTTTGTCCCCTTCCTGTCCCATTCTTGCGGTCTATTGACTGATGTCCCAGTTAATTCAGGACATCCTACTACTAGTTCTACCACCACCACCACCACCACTGGTACTGATATAGTGAAGGAACTGAGAGCATGTTCGAGATGCTGGAAAGTGGTGACCATTGAGACACATCCACTCACTGATTCTGATTTCTTGGGACCAGGTATTATTTCTCCTTTGTCTATTCCTATTCTTTATGAGGATAGTCCTATTACTTTACGAAAAGGGAAGTGTTAGTGTACTTCACATCCGATATCTAAGGTTGTCCCATATGCAGCCTTGTCTTCATCCTCTTATTCTTTCTTATCTTCAGTTTCTTCCGGGTCTTTGCCTTCTAGATTCTAAGAGGTGGTCATCAATCCAAAGTGGCGTGAGGCTATGATGGAAGAAATGAGGGCATTGATGACGTGGAACTAGTAGACTTACTTGAAGGAAAAGAGCCAGTATGTTGCTAATGGATCTTCATGGTGAAACAAGGCAGATAGATCTATTGAAAGGTATAAAGCTAGACTTGTTGCTAAGGGGTACACTCAGACATATGGAATTGACTACAAGGAAAAGTTTGCGCTTGTACCCAAGATGAACTCCATATGGGTCATGTTGTTCCTCGTAATGAATTTTTCTTGGCTGCTTTATCAGTTATATGTGAAGAATGCATTTCTCTATGGGGTCTTGAAGGAGGATGTGTACATGGCTCCACCTGGTTTCAGGTTGCCCAACGGTGAACAAAATGTTTACTAGTTAAGGAATTCTATTTATGGACTCAAACAATCTCCTTGGGCTTGGTTCGAGAGGTTCATTCAAGCAACGAAGAGGATTGGTTATTTCCAGAGCCATGCCGATTAGACTCTCTTTGTAAAGCAATGGGATAGTTGTTGACAATTTTGGTTGTTTGTGAATGATATTGTGGTGACTGGAAATGATTTCCAGGAGATTACTTCTTAAAGGAATTTTTGGTGAAAGAATTTGAGGCTAAAGATCTAGGAAATTTGAAGTAGTTTTTTGGTATAGTGGTGGCTTGATCAAAGAAAGGTATATTTATCTCACAGAGAAAGTATACCTTAGACTTATTGAAGGACATTGGCAAGTTAGGTTCTCAACCAACAAATTCTCTTTTTGATTTCAATCATAAGGTGAACAAAAGTGAGTGATGTAGGATGAGTGAAACTAACCTAGGATGAAAGATGTGTGATCAAATATGCATCATTTTCAGCATTCAACATATAAAATCAAACATATCCACATAATAAATTCAGAAAATTCAGATTAGCAACGCAAAGGGGCCTAGGCTATCACATACGCGGTGCACGAAGATATAAAGTATTATGAGAGTGGCTCACTTGGAAGTAGGGACTTCCAATCTAGTGTGGGTAGTGCAACATCCACATAAGAGAACAATGACACCCAAAAATCAGATTTGAGGAATGAGTGTAATTAAAAAAAATCAGATTTTCGTTATGGGTTTTGGGGCTTAGAGATTTTGGAAAAGTAGGGATCTAGGGATTAAGGGATCTAGAGTTTTGGGATGTTAGAGTTTAGGGTTCTTTATATGTAGGGTTTGGAGGGGATTCAAGGAAAAATACCACAAGGGGGTCCACACGTGGCTGCCTGTACGAACGGACGTGCGTGTGTGCGTACTCACGTGTGGATGGGTATGGAGAAAGAGAAGGGAGATGGATTGGGTTGGGTTTTGATGCGTTTAGGGGAGTTATAAGGGATGGAGATGAAGAAAAGTGAAGAAAGGGTGTACCTTGTTGGAGAAGAGAATTGGGTTGGGTTTTGATGGGTTCAGGGGAGGTGTAAGGGATGGAGAAGAAGAAAAGTGAAGAACGGGTGTACCTTGTTGGAGAAGAGAAAGAGGAAGGAAGACACCTTGGAGGAATCCACCACTAAGCAAGCTTCTACCCTTCCACAATTCGATTGGGAGGGTTTTCTCACAAACCCCAAAGGAAGAGGAAGAACTCCTTTTTCAAAGAAGAACTCTTTTTTTTTTTTTAATCAGTCTCCAATAGGGTTGGACAAACCCTAAAGGAAGAGGAAGAACGCCTTTTTCTCTTTTTTTTTTTTTTCTCTTTCTCAAGCTTCAGTCAAGGGACAATCAAGATATTGTACTCTTGTAGGAAGAAACATGGTTATGTGGAGAAGCAAGAAACAAACTATAATGGCTAAATCTAGTGTAGAAGTAGAGTACAAGGCTATGGCTCATGGTGTAACAATGTTGCTGTGGGTGAAAATTCTGTTACGTGATACGGGAATCATGGCGAATTCTCTTAAAAAGCTGTTTTGTGATAGTAAGGCAGGTTATCAACATTGCACAAAATCCAGTTCAGCATGACCGTACTAAGCACATTGAAGTTGACAGTCAATACATCCATGAGCAAGTTCTCCCAAGAACTTTGCTTCAGTAATGACTGAGAATTAGCTTGTTGACATTCTCACTTAGGGAGTTGTTGAGGCAGTTAAAATCTGTTCTTAGCAAGCTTGTCATGATAGATATTTATGTCTAACCTGAGGGGGAGTGTTGAGATATAAGATTATAAGGGCCTCTTTCTGATAAAAGGTATTCGAGGGGCTTATATGTAATTAAGTTTTAAGTTCTTTATGGAAGGATGAGAAGAGGGTGGTCCGCCCTACCTCTTCTCTGTCTTTTCCCTTCTCCTCTCTTCTTTCGCTTCCTCTCTCTTCTTCCTTTTCCTCTTCCAATCTTCTAGTCCTAGCACCTACCCTCTTATACTACAACGATAAAAGTGCCCTTTTGTTGCTTATCCCTTTTCATGGGGGCTTCGGGGGAGGATACCCTGGTGTCGCGAATTTGATTGGCAGATATGGATGTGGTTCAGTTGTATTAGTTCATACGATACGGGTTCATTATGCAATGGATAAGAACTATCCATATGTTATTGGATCACAGAAAATGTTATTGGATCTTTTTTTTTTTTTTTTTGTTTTTTATAACATTTTTTTTCTTACCTAAATAAAAATTGAAAATAAAAGTATAGCAAAAAATGATTGTAACTTGGTTACAGACTTACAGAAATGTTTTACCCAGCTACTGCTCTTGTTTTGAGTTGCATTTTAAACGCATGCTCCTGCTCTGGATGTTTATACTTCCAAACATCTTGAAACAGATGTTTTGCTTCTGCACTGAAATCGTTTGCTGCTTCCCTTCATGCCTCTGCAACTATTGTAGCATTCGACCAACTAAAGCACAGAGATTGGATTTTGTATCTTCTTAGATTTATCGCAAGGTAGTCCAAAATGGTTACATAATGGCCATTTTGTAACAGTAACCATGGTAACCATCATGCATTACTGGGCTGTTAACAGGCTGAAACAGATTTTTTTTTTTTTTTTTTTTTTTTCACACAGAAAAGGCTGTAACGGCCCATTTCATAACGGTAACAGCAACGATGGTGGCTGTTACAGCTATCGTTACTGTTGTGGAATACCTTGATTTAAAGGCACTATAAACATTGGTGACATGCAAGCTAAAGTGGGAGTTTTCTATGCCAGTTGATGTCATGAGATGATGCACAAACTATCATGAACAGGAATAAGTTACCTATTATAGGCAGTGATCTAGAGTTATGCTATCTGCTGTCTATATTATCAACATGCTTTCTGCTTTAGTTCTTGATGGCGAGACTCATTTTTGTCTAATAGAAACTGAACCTGAATATCAGCCAATGTTTTATGTATCTTTATTATGTACTGCACCTAGTGTTTGAAGTATCGGTATTGCATCAAGTTTCGCTGGCTGGGGATATGAAAATATTATCGATATCGCCGATAACTGAAAATGCAGGCAAACATTGGGGAAACGTGGGAAAACGGTGGAATTTTTTAGTGAAACTTCAGGAGATGCTAAAATACACATATTTGCATATTTACGAATCAAAAAATTGCAAAAAGAATGCATACGTAATAAGTTTCCACTTGATGGGGCCTAAAAGCCTGTGCTGTCATAAGAAATCTGTCCAACCATCCTATCCATCCAATCATCCCATCTATCCATCCAAACATCCAACCTTCCACCCAAATATCCATCGATATTTCAGAATATTGACAATACGATATTTTGCAGAGAAATCGTGGACAACTAGAAAGCAAACGAAAGATTGTGGTCTTGATATCACCCATGTTGCGATAATGATAATATCATGATATTATCAATATTATCGTTGACAAATTGAACACTGCATACAACATGCGCCCATAAAAAAAAAATTGAAATGGAGATTTTTTTGGCGATATTTATACATAGGTGATATCGTTGTAATATTGCTGATTACATTGGCAATACAAGTGACACCTGGAATATACACCGTTGAAAATATTGGTGATATAAATACATTGGCAAGACAAGCGACACCTGGAATTTAAAGTCACAGCTACTCCCAACACTTGTCTAGATCCCTTAAAGATAGGCTGACTGTTCAACCTGTCGCATCTACTTCCATGATATCTACATAGGGTCGCAATCAGTCTGTTTGTATGGTAACATATCCTGCTCTATCACACAGTCCTCCAGACATGCAACATTATCGTACTTGGTATCCACATCCTCATCCACCCTCCCAATTCCCCATGGAGGATGTGACAATCCCTCCCTGATCTCCTTATCGTGTGCAGCCTTCTCCTCTCTACTGTTGATCCATCTATAACAAATGCAAAAGGGTTGAGGCTTAATGCCAACCCCTGATGAAGACCCACTTGTCTCTCTCCCAAAGTGGTGTTTCTGACATTAAGCTAAAAAGGAAACCCTCACCTTGTAAATCAAGGGCCTGTTGCATGTGGAGCAATCGCCAATCTAATCCGATAGAATGTGCTTATCTATTTCATTGCGTGGGAGATGGAAGAATATGGATTGGGAGAGGGTGATCTTTTATGTGTTTTTGTGTCCAACAGATGGGTTGGATAAACCAAAAGCTTGTTTATTCTTTTTCTTTTTCTCTGATCAACTGTCCGGATAGAAAATCCAAAAATGCTGGGATGCTACTCTATCAAAACAGGCCTGTAACTTCTGATGTCTAATTTGCTCGTGTTCCTTACACTCCAATATCTATGGGGGATTCGAATGGGATTTGGCATACTGTGAGTTTGTTTCATAATTATTGCTCATAATTGATCCTCCAGGTTATCTATGTTTTGCCAGTATTTCTTGTTTACAAATCTACTGGTTCTTTTTTGTAGACATCCAAAATATATGGCCATGTTGAACATCATTTCTGTACCCTAGATTATGCAACTTGCTTTTAGGGGAAAGGAAAACCGAGAAACTTTCTATACGTATATTTGTAAACCTTGTATTTCTGTCCATGTTTCATTAGAGTTTATTATGGATTGCATATTTTCAACCCATTGATTTGATTTATGGCCTTTATTCCTATGCTCATGTGCAGATGGTGATAAGCCAGTGAAGGGATCTCTCTACAATCATCAAAGACTGGGTTCTGCTGGCCTTGCATTGCACTATGCAAATATCATCAATCAAATTGATACTCTTGTAAGTTCATGATTTTTTTTTTTTTTTTTGACACCAAACATTGTCCCGCATGGTCCACTAACTTCTTTTCTCTTGTTTCTTTATTTGGGTAGCATGAGGTATCAGAATGAATATTGGGTTGGTAGCTATCTCTGAAATGAATGGAATATGCTAAGTTCACGGCTAAAAGATAACATTTATTGCACTGACTGTTAACGGCAGATTCTGGTAACAGGTCCCTCCCACGTATACGCCCTTCTCCAAGTGAGCTCCCCTCCAAACCTGAAAGCCAAAGAAGAAAACTAAGGGTGGCCGGCACTTGGCCGTTGGCCCTTCGAAGCTTAAGTCAGAAATGACTTGGTAGCAAGATGAAGTGTGAAACGTGGGCGTAGAAATTGTGTACCTTTATCATCTGTAGGGCCATGTATTTATACAGATCCGGGTGATCCAATCTATTACGCAAGCTATGAAGAGTATTGTTGATTTGGAGGGATAAGGAACTTATCCCGTTATTCCTCAGATAAGGGGATGGCCTAACCACTCTAGACGTCTAGCTGATTATGCTCCTTGATGGAAGTCCCTCATGGTACGGAACTGTGAATAGAAACAAGCCAAAGCCGGCCTATATGGGCTGCTGGTACTGTGAGACGAGGGGCATCCCCAGCGAACGACCAGCGACTAGGAGTGCTCGGGTTTGAGAATATCCTCGTTTGTCGACCAGGAGCAGAGCTGCTCAGATGACGGAGATGTTCCCACCCGACGACTAGCGACCAGTCCTGCTCGCATATCGGGAGTGTATAGGAAGTCGCAGGTTTGTGCGATATACAAGACGCGACCAGGTAGGCTCATTAGTCAGATGGTTTGGTCGCGACTTTACGGAGTCGGAGGCGCTTGTAGGTCGCGTCTTTAGACTTCTTCGACGACCAACTTTATTCTACAACAGATGCCCCCCAAGTCCTTAGCGTTGAGCAGCTAAGCGAAGGACTTGTCTGTACATATAACCACCTAGTGTGTTTTTCGGAGAAGCCGTACATGATTGAGGCCGCATTTATGAGAGCTAACTTTCCGCAGCTTTTCGGCTAAGAGAAATGAAGCGGTGCTCGCCATGTGTCCCGGGAGTTGATTTTGTGCTCGTTCGACTGTCATGCCAAACGAAGGGTCGCCGTGTGTCAATCAAATCCTGATGAAATGATTGCCTATAAATATCAGAGCCTGTGGAGGTTTCTTCATTTCGAAGTTTTACTGGAGAAAAAAATTCCTCCCTTCTATCTGTCTCTGGCGTGACCTCTTTGCTGAGGTATTCCTCCCCCTTTTTTTCTATCTTCTTTTCTATGGCGGGGGATTGATAACGAGGTCGTTCCTTTGGGAGACAATACTCCAGATTCTTCTGAATCAAACAATGCAAGGGTGCCAGTGGAAAGATATTCTGCCTCTGGTTATCCTTCGATAATGACGGAGGAACAACTATCTGGCTTACGGGAAAGATACCGGATTCCCGACTCCGTCGTATTAGAGTGCCCGGAGAGGGAGAAACCCCAGATTCTCCACCGCCGGGCTGTGTGGTTCTGTATGAATATTTTTTCCGACTTGGAGTATGTCTCCCCCTTCATCCTTTCATTCGGGACGTGCTCCGTATCTACAAAATTGCCCTCGGCCAAGTTATAGTAAATGGCCGAAGGGTTGTATTAAGTGCCTATGTTCTCTGGAAGCAAGCGGGGAATGGGGACTTGACGGCCGATGAATTTTTGAAGATGTACCAACTTAAAAAGGCCCCATCCAGTGAGGGTTGGTCCTACTTATGTTTTTCGCACCGGGAGAATTTCATCATGGGGAATCCCACTTCAAACTATCCCCGATGGAGGAGGCAGTGGTTTTATGTTTCCGGTAACTGGGAGTCTGATGTGGGGTCCAACCCTAGAGGACATAACGTCAATCGAAGGTGGGTGAACTTTTACTCCTCTACGAAAATAGGCAGGATTTCATCTTGGTTACTGAGTTGATTTTTCTTGTCTTGCAAGCGTTCCTGCTGGAAAGAAACCCAGCTTGTGAGGAGGAATCAACGAGAAAATCATCAAAGTTTTCAAGCTCTCGGAGGATGATCGAAACGTCAATCTCTCCCTCTCCCTTCCTTGTCTAGCTGCCTCTAGTCTTATCTCCCAGGAGGTGGCAATGTTGAATGTCGGAGAGAAGAGGGGAGTGATAGGGGTGCTGCCCCATCTGAAGGGCGCTGCTTCGAAGAGGTAGAAGAAGACAACGGCTAGTCCCTCCAGCCCACCTATGCGAGCAGATGAGCTTGCTCGCGGCTCGCAGCCGCACAATCCTCCCCAAGCGGAAAAGACAGCGACCCCTCCGGCTGGTCCTCGTGACTAGCCGGTAATTAATATAGTAGATAACTCCCTAAGAGGCGGGGCCGAGTCACCCTTCGGGTGAAGAGGGTCGCAAGCCTATTGCAGCTCGCGAGTTTGCTCTTGCTCTGGAGTCAGCTCCTGCTCAAGAACCATCTTTTGCTCGCGAGGCGAGCACTTCTGAAATGGTGGTAGCCCAGCCTTCGGAGACTGGAGTCTATACCATTCTGGCTCACTTGCATCCTATTTGTAAGTTTATTTTTGAAAACATCACTCCCAAATCCTTCGGTGCTCTTCCTAAGCCTAGTCCGGAGGATCTCTCCATGGACATTGGAGTGAGGCTGATCTAGATAAGCATGAAGCACGTCATCGATTCTGTTGTTCTTTTAAAGAAACTTTTATATCTTTAATAACAAATCCCTTCATTTTCGAGCAGGGTTTGGACCTTACTTTGCGGACGAGACGCGACATCGACGCTGCTCGTCGCATCATTGATGAAGGAGAAGAGAAGAGACTGGCTATGGAGAATGAGATCCAAGGGAGGGATCGAATAATAAAGTCTCGCAAGACTTTGATTGCCAAACTGAATGAGGAGAAGAAGATCCTCATTGGCAAGGTCCAAGCTTTGACTGAAAGTTATCAATCGTTGGATCTCAACTTTGCAAGGCTTGCGGAGATAAAGGAGAAGGCCAAGAAGGAGAGAGATCTTCTGTCAGGATATGATTTCTCTCGAGGAGTAGCTTGCGGAGTGTAAAGCGCGCCTCAAGGAGGCCGTCTGTAATGCCCCCAAAATTCGACACTCAAGTATAAAACTCAAATCTCGAAATCAAGGGTGTTATGTAAATAATGAATGAACTCATCATACTCTCAACTGATACTTTTCTCTTTTCCATTCACATGGTACCAAAAATATAGAATCAAATAAACCAAACTTAAAATATTAAACCATAATTCCCGGAGTTCACTACATTATCCCAAACTATCTAACTAATGGCCATCTAATGGGCCTTATTACATCAATACTTTCAAATTAAAATTCAAAATAAATCAATTTTAAAAAATCTTCTAGAGTATTCCCTCATCTGGAACTGCTTCCTCAAAGTCTTCTAAATCATCACCTGTCACTACGGTTAATCGCATAACACTGCGTCAGCTATAAAAGCCGGTGAGTACTCTCATATAGTTTAGCACATGTAATTAGATATAGAAAATTCACTGGACCATTAAGTTACAAATCATTACAAATCCAATGACAATTTTATCAAACCAAAATCTCTTAAACATGCACGTGATGCATGATATGCAAGTATGCCTCAACAATCTCAATACGGTTATCAGTAGAACATCCAGGGCCAGTTTATAGTCGGGCCTACACTGTTTAACAACTGCAGAGTTGGTCTCTTGTACACACCAGGGAACTCACCCAACCTGCCAAAATCATCTGATATCCACCGGGTACGCTAGTATGGTATCTTACACACACTAGGGAGCTCAACCAACCCGTCCACAATCGATGGACTATCAGAAGGGTATATTGCACACACAGGGCGCTCAACCAGGGACTGTTGCACACACTTGGGCGCTCACCCAAACAATCATCAATGGGTCTATTGCACACACCAGGGTGCTCACCCTACGGTAATAACTGGAGTTCACAATTCGTGCTATGCATGAATCAAATCAATATTCCAAACATCTTTTCAGGATAATTCAAAATCAGCTCACACACGTACACTTCAACCCAAGTATTAAAGTTATATGAAAACACAATTTGTAGAGAATACAACACGGAAATCGATATAATTCTTAAATCACTCCATATAAAACAATTCGAACCTCCAGACAAAGAAATTTAGAATATAAATAAAAGAATTTAAAATTCTAAACCAAGTGAAAAATATATGAGAAGAACACTCACACTCTCTTCTTCTTCTCTCCTTCTTTCTTTCTTTCCTTCTTCTTTCTCTTTCTTCTTTCTTCTTCTCTTTCTTATTCTTCCTGGAAGTGATCAGACAGCAGCAGCCCTAACAGACGGATGGAACCCACCCCTCCACACGATCTACCTCTCTCTCTCTCTCTCTTTCTCTCTCTACCCGACCTTCTCTCTCTCTCTCTACATTTCTTTTCTCGAAAAAGACACCTAGGGGGGTTTTATACACTACCCTAGACGTGTTTGGACGGTCCAAGATGGACTTGGATGGCCTGTGTTCGCGGTACTACAACCGGACCGAAGGTGGTGGAGTTTGAGTTGGAGAAGGCTTCCGTTTCCGTTTCTTGCAGACAAAGCCACAAGTGAGACGTTGGAGACCTAGGTGGGGTCCACACGAACTCCCGGAAGAAGTCTGGTCCATCCATGCAGAGCAACGAACCGGATCTTGGGATCTTTTGGTTCGGACGGTGGTTTGGAAAAGACTGGATTGGCGACCGTTGTGAAAGATATTCAAGGGGACTCCATGCGTGGGGGAGAGGGAGAGAATGTACGGTTTAGATTTACTATAAAGGACCCACAAACGGACGGCGTGGATGGTGCGGATGGACAGCGTCCGTTCGTTGTTGCAGCGTCCGGCGAAGAAGACGCTCGTCTTCTTGAATACGCGGTCAACGCACGTTGACCGAGAGGGATGACGTGCACGTTGTGCACGTGGGTCCCACCGTGATGTATGTACAAAATCTACTCCGCTCATCAGTTAGGCCACATGATTTTAAGGCATGACACCAAAAATGAGGTAGATCCGAGTCTTGGGTGGGCCACACTTCACAAAAACGTGCTGGTAATAACCAACGTGAAAGCCTATCCACGTTTCCCCATTTCTTTCCCAAGTTTGCCCTTTTCTTTGGTTTTGACTTCAATCGTCCATAGCGATCTCATTTATCATCAGTTTTAGGTGAAACTTCACCAAGGCCTGTCCTTTTTCGCGTTCTTTCTACGGGTTAATTTTGGGCCTTGATCTCGTACGGATAACCAAGATGCACTTTTAGTGGTTCATCACACTCCATGATCTAAAATGACATTTGTACACGTCCAATAGAAAATTTGACCGATAGCCTTCGTACTGATCCAATGATCTTTGAAATGATCGGTTCAATTTGTTATTTGGATGGCCCATTTGGCGGATACAATTTTGATGGATGGTCATATGAAAGGTTAATTTTTTTCTAATTAAACGGTTATGATCTTAAGCCCAAATAGGAGTTATTGTACGGTCGGTTTCTTTAATAGATACTCGTAACATGGTTTTTGGGCAACCTTTTGGTAAGGCACATACATGGTCAGACTTTGGTGACTTGTCTACTCATGAACTTTCATCATTTCACAATTTTAACAATAGGTTAAGCATAACTACGTATGATAAACAAGATGATCGGATCAGAATATTAAATCGATTTGTGTATGAGCGGATATGGAGACCAAGGGGTTTAGTTTACTATGATCGGCTTGTCCAAATTCGAAGTGGACGGTCAGATACCTTTACCTAGTGATGAATAATTAATTGAACGGTTGGTTTTGATGAATACGTGAGAACTTCAGGGTAATTGATGGTTCGTCTTGGGAATCAACGGGTTGATGGATTTATATATGCATATACTTGAGCTGATGTAGTGTGCGTACTCACATGCATATCCACACGCACCCAAAATCTTGGGTCATTACACCGTCGAAGGCTTGGAGAAGGATAAGAAGGCCCTTGCTCAGTTGAAGGACGACTCCATCCACTGGGATGAAGAGAGGACAATATATGTCAAGATGGTGTCCGAAGAAGGTCCACGTGTGCAATTCTGGAGTTCTGGACTTCAAAACTTTACGAAGATAAGCGGTACGAGGCATACGTCGCTGGTCGCAAATTTGCGATGAGAGTTACGTGACGAATTTCTCCAGTGTTCGACATGGAGGAATTTGACAAAGTTTCTGCCGTCATCGCCACTGAAGAAAGAGCAGCGGCTGAAAATGAAGTCACAGAGGCTACTGAAGCTACAGGAGTTCTTGAGACAGGACCTGAAGCAGAAAGCCGAGCACCTCCTCCATCCGATGAATGAGTGGCAGTGAGCTGATCCTTCTCCCTTTTTGATTTAAAACAAATGTATCTTCTCCTTCTTTTTGTAATCTAAATGATTGTTGAATGAAAGGATGTTTTGCTATCTCTTCTTTGATCCATGAGAATGAATTTGTGATTGTTGAATGTTTTCCTCAACTCATGAAAATGAATTGGGCTCAATTAGGGAGGTCTTGGCGACCACGTCCACTTGGAGATAAGTTGACCTATCAATTGAGTTTTTGGCTCTGCTAAGAGCAGAAGACTTAGTCAAGAGAATGCTTATATTCTCTTCAGAGCTATTCATGTCCAACAAGTGGAGTAGCGACCAAGTTATGGATTTGATAGCTGACTAGCTAGAATGAAAAAAGAATGTCTTTATTTAGATACAATCCGGTATTCATATTATGAATGGTTTATGGGAAATACCGAAGTAAATGTTCCACGTGTCAAGGGCGATGTAGGGGTCTTCCTCGCATGTCTTCATGATAGTAAGTTCTTGGTCGAACAACCTTGATGACTCGATACGGGTCTTCCCAGTTAGGATCCAACGACTGAGTGATCATTCCGATGTTTTGCCTGAGCACTAAGTCACCGAGCTGAAAAGCTCTAGTTTTAACCTTTGAATTGTGATAGCGGGCTATTCGTTGTTGATAAGCCGCCGCTCGAAGACGAGATGTATCCCTTTTTTCTTCTAGGAGGTCGAGGTGAAGTTTTAATCTTTCCTCATTACGGGCGGCCTCGTAGTTTTCTACTCGTTGAGTAGGTAGTTCGACTTCTACTGGGACGACTGCTTCGGTGCCGAATGCTAGTGAGAAAGGTGTTTCTCCTGTTGAATTGCGAGCTATCGTCCTATAAGCCCATAAAACTTCTGGTAGGAGCTCTGGTCATATACCCTTACATTCATCAAGCTTGGTCTTCAAATGATGCTTGATAATTTTGTTAACCGCTTCTACATATCCGTTAGCTTGAGGATGATATAGGGAAGTTCGTATGTTATGTATCTTTTATTTCTCACAAAACTCGGAGACTAAGGCATTATCGAACTGTCTTCCGTTGTCAGAAATTATGGTATGGGGGAGCCCATAACGGCATATAATGTTCCTCCATATGAATTTAGTAGTTTGCTTTTCGGTGATGGTAGCTAAAGGTTTCGCTTCGACCTATTTGGTGAAGTAATCGACTGCTACAATTGCGAACCTGTTCTGGCATTTCCCGGTGGGCAGTGGTCCGATTATATCAACTCCCCATTGAGCAAAAGGCCAAGGGCCATCCATCGGCATCATTTGCTCAAATGGTACATGAGGGACTGGAGAGTATCACTGACATTTATCACATTTCTTGGAGAATTTGATCGCATCAGCCTTCGTAGTGGGCCAATAGTACCCCTGCCTCATTGCTTTATATGCTAAAGACCGTCCCTTGGGATGATTATTGCATGCCCCCTGGTGTGTTTAATCTACAACACAGTGTGCTTCTTCTGGATGGAGACACCTTAAATACGGTAAAGAAAAACTTTTACGCAACAATTTTCCGTTTTGTAAGACGTACCTGGCAGCACGGTAGCGGATTTGTCGCGCAGATTTTTTATCATCTGGGAGTTGTCTACTTTGGAGGTAAAGGATGATGGGATCCATCTAGCATGGAGAAAAATGCAATGTAATCAGTTGCTCTGTAGCGACTTGATCGATACTCGGAGAATGAAGATGCTCGATAGGAATAGCTCGCTTTAGATCGGACTCTTGTGCGGAAGCTAACTTTGCTAGAAAATCTGCGAGCCTGTTCTTCTCGCGAGGAATATAAGTTATTTCATATTTGCTTAACTTTACGAGCAAGATGAGTACTCGAGATTTGTACGAAGTCATTCGCTCTTTTTTCGCCTCGAATTCATCGAGCACTTGATTGATTACGAGCTGAGAGTCACTGTGAATAAACATGTTCTTTATTGTGAACATATTTGCTAACTCGAGACCAATGATTAAGGCCTCATACTCTGCTTCGTTATTGGAAGCATGAAAATCGAAGTGCAAGGCATATTGGAATTGTGACCCATCAGGAGCGATAAGGATCAAACCGGCTCCGCCACCAGTGGAGCATGATGATCCATCTACGTAGAGCGACTAGGGTGCCTGCTCACTGGTCGTTGGGTCATTACTAGAGCTAAGAGCAGTGGGGGTCGAATATGTAAATTCGGCAATGAAATTGCCTACGGCTTTGGCCTTCATGGCGGTTCGCGAGCAGAAAGTAATGTCGTGTTCGCCAAGCTAGATAGCCCATTTAGTTAACCGTCCAGAGACTTCAGGCTTTTGAAGGACTTGCCTTAAAGGATGATTCATAGGGTACTATTATAGAATGGGCTTGAAAATAAGGTCGTAGTTTTCGAGCTGCTGTTGCTAAGGCTAGAGCAAGTTTTTCCATATCAGAGTATCGAGTTTCAGCATCCACCAGTTGCTCGACTGACAAAATAAACGAGCCTCTGTACCCCGAAGTCTTCTCTTATTAAGGCGGCGCTAATGGTCGTGGAAGATACAGATAAATAAAGAAAAAGCTGCTCATGCGGAACAGGCTTAGATAAGATGGGAGGCGTGCTTATATACTGTTTCAGTTGCTGAAATGCCTCCTCACATTGTTGGGTCCACACCCAGTCGGTTTTTGTAGTTGTACGGAGGAGCTTAAAAAAGGGAAGGCATTTATCGGAGGCACACGAAATGAACCTGTTTAACGATGAAATGCGACCAGCCAATCGTTGAACATCTTTGAGAGTGGATGGAGATTGCATTTCAATCAAGGCCTTAATCTTTTCAGGGTTTGCTTCAATCCCTCGCTGACCAATCATGAACCCGAGAAATTTTTCAGCAGAGACCCCAAAGGCACATTTTTCTGGATTTAACTTCATTTGATACTTCCTCATCAGATCAAAGGCTTCTCAGAGATCTGTGAGATGATCATCGGTTGCAACACTTTTACGAGCATGTCATTGACGTAAACCTCCATATTCTTGCCGATCTGTGCAGCAAACATTTTGTTGACTAGACGCGGATAGGTGGCCCCTGCATTCTTGAGACCGAAAGGCATTACTTTATAGTAGTATAGACCTCTATTAGTGATAAAAGCAGTATTTTGACGATCAGGTGGATGCATCATGATCTGGTTGTAACGAGAATAAGCGTCTATAAAGCTGAGCAGGGCATGTCCTGCTGTTGAATCGACCAATTGATCGATGCTGGGAGTCGGAAAGCTATCCTTCGGGCATGTCTTGTTCAGATCGGAGTAATCTACACACATCCTTTACTTACCGTTTGCCTTACGCACGAGAACGACGTTCACGACCCACTCTGGGTAGTCAACCTCTTCGACAAAGTTGACGGCCAATAATTTTTCGACTTTTGCTTTAATCACCATCTGCCTCTCAGTTGTGAACGCTTTTCGCCGTTGATGGATATGTTTGAATTTTGGGTCAACGTTCAGGTGGTGGACTGTGACGTTGGGGTCGATACCTGGCATATCTTCATGAGACCAGGCGAATACATCTTGATATTCGACTAGGAAGTTGGTCAGGCGGATCTGAAAGGAGGAATCTAGAGACGATCTGACGTGGACCTTTCTGGAAAGGTCGTCCCTAGATAGCTAAATTTCGACCATTTCTTCTCCGGGAGTCCCTGCTTGAAACGTATTTTCCCATGGGTCCAGGTTTGTTGCCATCAGAGAACTTGCTGAATCTCCTAAAATCGTCATTATAGGAGCTGCCTGGGCATTCTTTTGGTCTTGTAGCGAGATTTCATAACACGCTCGAGCCTCCTTCTGGTTGCCTCGAACCACTCCCACTTCGTTTGGAGTGAGGAACTTGATGCATAAGTAGAGGGGGTGTAGAGCTGCCCCTATTTTGGTAAGCGAGGGTCGGCCCAAGATTACATTGTAAGCCGACTTTCGATCGACTACAAGAAAGTTGATGAAAACCGTGACTTTAGTTGGAGCTTCTTCGAATGTAACGGGAATGCCAATACTCCCCTCTAGCGCCACCACTTCACCCCCAAAACCGACAAGGGGGGTCGAGACAGGTTTGAGTAGATTTTTGGCGAGAGCCATTTTATTGAAAGCTTCCAGATAAAGGACGTCTATAGAGCTACCTGTATCTAACATAATACGGTGAGTTAAATAATTCGATACCTTTAATGCCATTATGATAGAATCTTCATGAGGCAAATGGATTCCTTCAGCATCTTCGTGAGAGAAGGAGATTGGTTGATGACTCAAGTTTGTCGGTTGGACGACTTCTCCACCCAATAAATATGTTGAGGCTTCTGGCTCGCCTTTCGAGTATATGCTTTCCTTGAGGCTCGTGAATCTCCTCCACAAGCTGGGCCACCTGCAATAGTTCGGATTTTGCCTGCTGGTTCGGTATCTTCCTGTGAAGGACGATGTTGCGGCAACTTCTTCCTCTGGTTTTGATGATCGCGACGCGCGGGGGTAACAAATTGTTTGGGTGAACGATCTTATCGTGCAACAGTCTTGGAGGTATCCCTTTCGGATGAGGGCTTCAATCTGGTCTTTAATCTTTGGTGTTATGCCCATGATCTTTATGGAAGTAACAAAACTTTCTTTTGTCTCTTTTTTCGAGATCCGATTTGATCCTCGGAGGCCATTTGATATACGACTTATGTTTGATCTCCATCAGTACCTTTTCGGGAGACCGATTGAGAGCTGTATAATTGCGATATTTCCCGGATTAAGACTTCCTTGAAGAGCGATCACGTTGATCACGTCGATACTTCTTGTTTGCTGGAGAAATATCTTCAGCCTTTCGCTTTTTCCCTTGAATACTATGACGAGCCATGGCTACTTCTTCAGCGTTAATATATTTTTGAGCTTTGGCTTGGAACTCGATCATCGTTTTAGAAGGGTTTTTATCCAGGGCGAATCGAAATTTTTCGCTTGTAATGCCCGTTATAAGGGCAGTTAGACCTTTATCATTAATATAACCCTCAGTTTGGACTGCTTCTGCCGTGAATCGAACGGTGAATTCTTTAATTGTTTCTCCATGCTGTTGCTTCAAATCTGACAGGTGAGATGCAGGTTTTTTTGATACGGATGCTTCCCATGAACTGAGAAAGAAAGAGATCCGATAACTGAGAGAAGGATTCAATGGATCGAGGCTTTAGACCACGAAACCAAGTACGTGCTGCGTCTTTTAGAGTTAAAGAGAAGGCCTTACACATAATTTCCGAGCTATATCCTTCCAGCTCCATGAGGGATCTATACGTCTCCAGATGCTCAAGGGGATCACCGATACCAGTGTATGGAATAATGCTGGACGTCCGATATTTTTTAGGCAGAGGAGCCTCCATTACTTCGCGAGTAAAAGGAGGTTTAGATTGTCGAATTGTTGCCAGAGTGGATGTCGGAAGGTTAGATTGATATCACTGTTCAATATCAACGAAACGGTCTTCAATTTCCCTGATATTTCCTTCCCAAGGCAGAGTATAACTGGATGTCTCGACATCAAGTTGTTCTTCAGGTTGATGTTGTCGGGAAGCACTCGAGCAGATAGATTGCGGGTGTTAGTTAGGAACTTGATTGCTGTGAGGAATATAATTTGGAGGAGGGTTGGCCTGAACTTGTGGTTCACCTAGAGAGTGTCTAGAAGTTGCAGGCGCAGGTTGTATTAGCGGTCCTTCCGGAGGTTACTGCGATTTGGGAAAATGCTGATCAAACCGATTAGATAGGGTTTAAAATCCAGCTTGGAGAGTAAGGAGTGTATCCCCAACGAAGTGCATAATACCGTCGAAGCCGCTAGATATATCTTGGAACGGATTCTGCATGCAGGAAAGTTGGGCTCTGTCGGAGGAATCCCTGTTGATACAGCTTGAGGAATGTTGGGAGTTGACTCAGGGATATCTGGTGGTGGTAACGTTTGCTTTGAGGTGGAAGGATGAGTCGTTTTCTTAGGAGGCATAGTGGGAGGCAAGGTAGGCTTAAAACGGTTACGTATCGGCCGATACGTAACGAAAACGGCCGAAGCCGTTACGCGATACGGGGTCCAAAACGGGGACCCCCAAATTTTTGGCCCGTAACGGCCGTTACGCCCCCTGTAACGGTCGGAAAACGAATTTATTTATTTATTTATATAAATCTGATGTTTTTTTATTTTTTCACACTTTTCTTCTCCCATTTCTTTTCTAATCTATTCTTTTGCTAAAAACCAGTGTTTGCAGATCGGCCTATTTTACTATATTGGTTAGACACACGAGTCCCCATTTTGTAGAAAAGAATGACTTTTTTTTCAATTTTCTTCTAGTTTCTCCTCCCTTAAAAAAAAAAAAAAAAACCGTTATTTGAGTTCTAACTCTGCGTAGGGGTCATAGTTTGTTGAGTCTAGTTAGTTATTTTCTAGATTTTATTGAATCCTCATGTAGATTTAGGTCATATAGGATAGCTTGCATTGCATTGAAGTTCAATAGTCAAAACTGCATTGGAGGATATTCATTCAGTCAAAACTAGAATATTTCTCAACTCTCTTGCTTGTTTTACTTTGTCAATGCATTGGTTGTGTTTACATTAATGTCTTGTTACATTTGTATATATTATGGAATCAATTTAAACAATAGTTGCATCAATTTCAGATTAATTTCGGAATAATTTTAAAAATTAGGGAAATTCATTTTTTTCAAAAAATTTTTTTGGTTTAAAGGTTGGATAATATGTGTTACTTATAATAGACAGTTAGAAATTTGAATTTATAAGTTTTGCAGTTAATTCCAGGTTATCAGCTTCATAAATTCATCAGACAGCCCGATACAGCTTTCTCACCAAAGAGTAGACCGCTTCACCACCATAAACATGTTCAAAATTATAAATGAATGCATATTTGGGATGTTTGGAATTTTCTGGATTTAATCCATATTTTTTTAGAATTTTTTGGCTAAAAAAAAAAATTTGGACCGTTACGGGGGGCGTATCGGTATCGAAAACGATGGGCACTGTTACGCCCACCGATACCGCTACGGGACACCTTGGTGGGAGGTGACAATTGGTTAATGAGAACGAATTGAATACTCGATTCCCACAAACGGCACCAAGTTGTTAACGTCAGATTCTGGTAACAGGTCCCTCCCACGTATATGCCCTTCTCGAAGTGAGCTCCCCTCTTAACTTGAAAGCCAAGAAGAAAACTAAGGGTGGCCGGCACTTAGCCGTTGGCCCTCCGAAGCTTAAGTTAGAAATGACTTCGTAGCAAGATGAAGTGTGAAACGTGGGCGTAGAAATTGTGTACCTTTATTATCTGTAGGACCATGTATTTATACAGATCCGAGTGATCCAATCTATTACGCAAGCTATGAAGAGTACTGCTGATTTGGGGAGATAAGGAGCTTATCTCGTTATTCCTCAGATAAGGGGATGGCATAACCACTCTAGACGTCTAGCTAATTACGCTCCTTGATGGAAGCCCCCTGTGGTACGGAAATGTGAATAGAAACAAGCTAAAGCCGGCCTATATGGGCTTCTGGTACTATGAGACGAGGGACGTCCCCAACGAACGACCAGCGACCAGGAGTGCTCGGGTTTGAGAATATCCTCGTTTGTTGACTAGGAGCAGAGCTGCTCGGATGACGGAGATGTTCCCACCCGACGACCAGCGACCAGTCCTGCTCGCATATCAGGAGTGTATAGGAAGTCGCAGGTCTGTGCAATATACAAGACACGACCAGGTAGGCTCGTTAGTCAGATGGTTTGGTCGCGACTTTACGGAGTCAGAGGCGCTCGCGGGTCGCGTATCTTCAGACTTCTTCGACGACCAACTTTATTCTACAACATTGACCACTTCAGTTATTGGATTTCTTGTGCTTGCATGTTATTTGACATATTGAATTTCTGTGCATGTGCACTCTTAGTCTCATCACCTTTTCCTTTTGAGGAGGCGCCATTGCATGGCCTTTTTATTACCAAAAATGTATGTTATTTTCTTTTTTTTATGCATATTTTCACTTTTCAACCAACTAAGGGAAGTGTCACGTGCAATGCATGTGGTGAGAAGTTGGGAAAGAAAAATCAGGAGAAATTTTCGGAGGGGAGAGAAAAATGAAGGGAAGGCTGCCAGACGTGGGAGTATGCTAGCAGTAGCACCAGTGTTTTAAATAGCGGTAGTGTGTTGTATAACGTTCAACCCTTTGTAGCGTGTAGTGTAAACTACACGATACTTTTATTTTTTAATTTAAAAATAGGAAAAATATGATAAATAGTAAGAAAAAATGCCTAAAAGATGATTCATTTTTTTTTTTCAAGTATAAGCATGTTCAAACAAGTTATTAATTATCATTTATCAAAAGTCAATCTACATATAAACCTAATTCAAATCATTATCACATCACATCAACAACTTTCTAAGCAAACTACTTTAATCAATAATGTCTAACTAAAACCACAAGTCATAAGTATGAAAAGAAATTAAAATCCCACAGGTTGAGAGTATTAAGCCCAAAATACAAAATGTAATTATCATTTATAAAAAAACATAGTGTACATACGCTATGTGTATTCTACGATGGCACATACGCTACACTATAGGGGATTTATGCTATTTGCTAACACTATGTAGTGTTGTAGCTATGTTGCGCTAGGTTATGGACACTATTCAAAACACTGGCTAGCACAAAAAAGGAGTGGTGTAGAAGTGAGTAAAATCCAAGCTGTTTGTTTATGTGGACGAATCCAAGCCATGGGTTTATAAGCACCTGGATTTTCAAAATTCCATAACTACCTTTAGCTATCTTGAAAATCTCATTTAATGTCCCATAAAATCTGAAAGGCCATGACTCTCTTAACACTAATTTAATGGGCAAAAATGTCCGTTTGATCCTTTCTTCCATCCAAATCTTTCTCCCCAACCTGTATAACAAGTTGGCATAGGATACTTGGTATTGGTATCCTCAACAACGCCCGTTTTACTCACCAAGCAAAACACCAAAAGTTTTGTGAGCCCATGACATTGTATATGTAAAATCTGTTCCTATCTTCAGTTCC
Source organism: Liriodendron chinense (assembly GCA_003013855.2). Classification (NCBI taxonomy): domain Eukaryota; kingdom Viridiplantae; phylum Streptophyta; class Magnoliopsida; order Magnoliales; family Magnoliaceae; genus Liriodendron; species Liriodendron chinense. Next base: position 200,338 of record ML058547.1, read on the forward strand.
AGGCCCTGGGGATAAAAATCATCTAGTTCCACAACTCAAGTGAGACACACAGCAGGGAACAGTGGGGATGGAATGCCAATGATGCAGGACGCATGCGTGTGGCTAAATAATCAATTGAGATCAATCAGCGATTTAGTATAAATAATTAAAATTCACAAACTAAGCTAAATCATCACGCATATCAAGAATCTAGCACTTAACTATGAGAAGTTCAAGCCACATGTAATAACTACGCAATGCATGACCATTCAACACTAATTGATAGGATCTTATGGATGTAGGAACATCCAATTAGCATAGGAACCAATCTAAATCCGAAGGGGAAGCTAATACTAATTAGGGTTTAGGTTAACCTAGGGTTCATGGAATTTAGGGAAAACTGAAATTAAGACTTAAGTTTGTTTTATTAGTTAAGGGATTTGGGGTTTTTCAAGTCCTAATTGATGGGAATTGTAGGATTGGAGGGCTAGGGATTAGGAATTTTGGGGAATTTGGGAATCTAGGGTTTAGGGGATTGGGAAATTTGTGGATTTAGGGATCTACGGTTTAGATTAGGGTCAGGGTTAGGGATTCAAGGGGTTTTGATGTGGGAACAAAGGGGAACGAAGAAAAGGATGGGGCTGGCTGTATGGCCAGCTAGGATGACCCACACGTGCGGCTGTATGGTCACACGTGTGGGAGATTTTGGTGTGGGTTGAGGGGTTCCAAGGTTAGGGTTAGGTTGGGCTAATGTAGGTGATGTAAGGAAGAGGGAGAGGAGGGATTTGGATGGGCATAGATAAAAAGGAAGAGGTAAGAGATGAAAGTTGGAGAATGTTTTTTTTTTGTTTTTTTAGCAAAAGGAAAAGAGAAGATGAAAGATAAAGGAAGCCTCACACCTCTGTTGAAGGGGGAATGGCTTCTCACCAAACCCACTATCCAAATCACTTGGATGTCACCTTCAAATCACATGAAGAATGAGAGAGAATTTGAGAATTTTTGAAGAAAACCAAGCATTGAGAGCTCCACACGCCCCCTCCTTCTGTTTTGTATTCTTAGATAAAAAAGAAAATTACAAATATGCCCTTTTGTCCTTTTGCCAATCACTCCTAGAATTAAAATAATACATGACATAACACTTATAAAAGGTTCAAAATCTAAAATGAACTAGCAAATAAATCCTAAAACAAATCTATGCCATCAAATGGCCTATATATCTTCCATTGGGCCCCATAAGTGATCGCGATCTCGATCTGACGGTGATGATGGTCCTTGATCGCGATCCAATGGTCAAAATGATGTATCAGTGAAGATCAATGGCCTGATACTCCTCGGAATGTAGCTCATGATGATCTGGGCTTAGTGGACCCTATGTGCAAGTCATCTAGCCATAGAGATATTAGTGCTCTCTTCCTTGCTTACACTCGGACGAGTGGCGCGTGGATGTCCTTATCAACTCCCCTCGACTAAGAAGAGTTCGCCTCTGGCAGACTAAAGCTCCTGTATCGCTAGTGGATATTCGGGTCTAAACTCTGAAGCTTTGTCTCGGTGATCCACGTGCTGTCGGAAACCTGCCTATTCCTCCACTTGACGAGGAATTTTTAAAATCCCTCATGGTGGGTGGAGACCACTTCCTCATCTAATACGTCTTCAATTTGCTCGCTTCTAGCAATAGTAGGTAAGTAAGGTAAGGGTGGCAAGGGTTGGGACGATGGATCTGATAAAGGCCATGGATTAGGGGATCAGTCAGGATTACTTCTATTATGGTCTATGTACGAGCCAGAAGGTGTGGTAGCAGAACCCTTATTGTGTACTAGATCTTCCACATTGAAAGTGGTCAATTCCCATAGTAGGTGGAATGTCTACTATATACGCATTAGGACCCAATTTCTTTAGTATTTTGTATGGTCCTATACGACGTGCTTGTAATTTCTTAACAGCTCCCTATGGAAACTGTTCAGGCCTCATACGAACCATCACATAGTCACCTACTTGAAATTCTTGAAATCCGTGATGAGAATTCGCAAGTACTTTGTACTTTTCATTACTTAGACTTATACACTTCTTGATCTCACTATGCAAATCATGGATGTGGTGTGCAAATGCATATGCAGACTCTGAGGGCCTATGGGACACTGACATGGGTATGAGATCTATATGCTTCCTAGGCTTATATCCATGCACAACTTCAAATGGACTCGTGCCTATGGACCTATTGATGGAATTGTTATATGCTAACTCAATTATAGGCAAAATGGTATCCCAAGTCTTGTTGTAATCTCCCACAAGACACTTAAGCAGATTTCCAAGATTCCTATTAATGACCTTAGTTTATCTGTTCATCCAGGGATGATTAGGCTGACGGAAACTGAAGTCTCGTTCCCATCATGTTCCACAGTGTCTTCCAAAAATAGCTTATAAAGCACACACCGCGGTTAGACATTATGGTCTTAGGTAGACCATGTAAGTGTACCACCTCCCCAAAAAAGAGTTTTGCAATATTGGAGGTGTCCGACGTTTTAGAGCATAGAATGAAGCGGGCTATCTTGGAAAAACGGTCCACAAAAATAAAGATGGAATCGTGTTTCTTGATAGTCTTTGATAAGCCTAACACGAAATCCATACTAATGTCTTGCCACGGAGCATGTGGCACTGGCAATGGCGTATACAATCCCGTAATTTGCCTCTTTTGCTTTGCCAGTTGACAATTCCTGCACTACCCAATTATCTTGGCTACATCTCTCTTGAGACTTGGCCAGTAGAATCTATCTTTCACAAGGGCAATGGTTTTGTCACTACCAAAATGACCAGCTACTCTTCCAACATGAAGCTCCCAAACTAGAAAAGATGTCGAGGGACGTACGGGAGATGCAGAGTTTGTCACCCTTAAATAGGAAGTCATCAATGATGACAAACTTGTGATTGTCTCTTGACTGATCATTCTGCAATGACGCATATCACTCTCTAAAATCTGGGCATATAGGATACTCTTCCTTTAGTTGATCAAACCTAGTCACTTCTACACTCATACTCTAAAGTAGCGCCACTCGACGACTAAGGGCATCGGCTAGTTTATTCTTGACCCCGGTCTTGTGTTTAAGAACGAAAGTGTATTCTTGAAGAAATTGAACCCATTTAGCATGCCTAGGGTTTAGTTTCTTCTGGGAATTGAGGTAACGCATGGCCTCACGATCAGAGAATAAGACGAATTCTTGTGGTAACAAATAATGACGCCAATGGCGTAAGGATTGAACAACCGCATAGAACTCTTTGTCATAAGTGGAATACCGTTGTTTAGTTTTATTTAGTTTCTCACTAAAATAAGCTATTTGATGTCCTTCTTGGCTTAGTACTCCACCTATGCCAACACCTAACACATCACACACAACTTCAAAGACCTTGAAGAAGTTAGGAGGACGCATGACAGGAGTCTTTGTCATCTTATCTTTTATCTCCTTGAAAGCCATAGAGGCTACTTTAGTCTATTGGAACTCCCATTTTCTAATACAATCGGTGATGGGAGCCGCAATGGAACTAAATCCTCTAATGAACCGCCTATAGAATGTGGCTAAGCCATGAAAGCTGTGTACATCATAGATATTCCGTGGTTCAGGCCAACTGACAATGGATTTAATTTTCTTGGGATCCGTTGACATTCTCTCGGACGACACAATAAACCTCAAGAAAATAACTATCTGTCATGAAGGAATATTTCTTAAGGTTGGCATATAGCTTTTCAGTCCTAAGTATCCCGCAGACTTGTCTCAAGTGGTTGAGATGCTACTCCTTAGAGGCACTATAGATGAGAATATCATCAAAGTATACCATCAAGAACTTCCCTATGAAAGGTCTCAACACTTGGGTCATCACCCTCATAAATGTGCTGCGAGCGTTGGTCAAGCCAAATGACATGACTAACCACTCATAAAGCACTAACCACTCATAAAGCACATCTTTTGTTTTGAACGCTGTTTTCCACTCATCTCCTGGGCGTACATGGATTTGGTGATACCCACTCTTGAGATCAATGTTTGAAAAAATGGTGGCACCCACCATCATGTTTATCATATCATCAAGACGCGATATGGGAAACTGGTACTTGATTGTAATCTTATTGATGGCTATACTGTCCACACACATGCGCCATGTGCTATCTTTCTTGAACATAAGAAGGGCCGGTCATGCCTTGCTCAGATTTATGGATGCTTATTCTGGTTATAACCAGATCACGATGCATCCACTTGATCGTCAAAATACAGCCTTTATCACTGATCGAGGTCTATACTGCTATAAAGTGATGCCTTTTGGTCTCAAGAATGCGGGGGCCACCTATCAGCGCTTAGTCAACAAAATGTTTGTCGCTCAAATCGGTAGGAATATGGAGGTTTACGTTGACGACATGCTCGTGAAAAGCGTCGTGGCCAATAATCATCTTGCGGATTTTCGAGAAGCTTTTGATCTGATGAGGAAATATCAGATGAAGTTAAATCCTGAAAAATATGCTTTTCTAGTCTCTGCTGGAAAATTTCTCGAGTTCATGGTTGGTCAACGAGGGATTGAAGCAAACCTTGAAAAGATTAAGGCTTTGGTTGAAATGCAATCTCCATCCACCCTCAAAGAAGTTCAACAGTTAGCTGGTTAAATCGCATCGTTAAACAGGTTTATTTCGCGTGCTTCCGATAAGTGCATTCCCTTTTTTAAGCTCCTACGTACAACTGCGAAAACCAATTGGGTGTGGACTCAACAATGTGAGGAGGCATTTCATCAACTGAAGCAGTATATGAGCACGCCTCCTATATTATCCAAGCCTGTTCCGCATGAGCAGCTTTTTCTTTATTTATCTGTATCTTCTACGGCCGTTAGCACCACTTTAATAAGAGAAGACTCCGGGATACAGAGGCCCGTTTACTATATTAATCGAGCAATGGTAGATGCTGAAACTCGATACTCCGACATGGAAAAACTTGCTCTAGCTTTAGTAACTGTGGCTCGGAAACTACGGCCTTATTTTCAAGCCCATCCTATAATAGTTCCTACGAATCATCCTTTAAAGCAAGTCCTTCAAAAGTCCGAAGTATCTGGACGATTAACTAAATGGGCGATTGAGCTTGGGGAACACGATATTACCTTCTGCTCGCGAACCGTTGTAAAAGCTCAAGTTGTGGCCGATTTCATTGCCGAATTCAACTATCAACCCCCACTGCTCTTATCTCCAGCAATGATCCAACGACCAGCGAGCAGCCAACCTGGTCGCTATATGTAGATGGATCATCATGCTCCTTTGGTAGCGGAGACGGTTTGATCCTGATAGCTCCCGACGGGCCACAATTCCAATATGCTTTGCGCTTCGACTTTTATGCCTCTAATAATGAAGCAGAATATGGGGCCTTGATTGTCGGTCTCGAAATAGCAAATATACACACGATAATGAATCTGCTTATTCATAGTGACTCTTAGCTGGTCGTCAATCAAGTACTTAATGAATTTGATGCGAAAGAAGAGTGAATGGCTTTGTACAAACACGAGTACTCATCCTGCTCGCTAAATTGAGCAAATATGAGGGAACTCATATTCCTCGCGAGGAAAATAAGCTCGCAGATTCTCTAGCAAAATTAGCTTCCACTTCAGAGTCTGATCTGACACGAGCCGTCCCTATTGAGCACCTCTCTACTCCGAGTATCGACCAAATCACTCCAAAGCTAGTCGCTACATCACAGTTATCTCCATGTTGGATGGATCCTATCATCCTTTACCTTCAGAGCGGACAACTTCCTGATGATAAAAAATCTGCGCGACAAATTCGCTACCATGCTGCCAGGTACGTCTTACAAAACGGAAATTTGTTGCGTAAAAGTTTTACTTTACCGTATTTAAGGTGTCTCCATCTAGAAGAAGAAGCACACCGTGTTTTAGATAAAATACGTCAGGGGGCATGTGGTAATCATCCCAAGGGACGATCTTTGGCATATAAAGCAATGAGGCAAGGGTACTATTGGCCCACTATGAAGGCGGATGCGATCGAATTCTCCAAGAAATGTGATAAATGTCAGCGATATTCTCTAGTGCCTCATGTGGCATATGAGAAAATGACACTGATGGACGGTCCTTGGCCTTTTGCTCAATGAAGAGTCGATATAATCGGACCACTGCCTATCAAGAAAGGTTAGAACAGGTTCGCAATTGTAGCAGTCGATTACTTCACCAAATGGGTCGAGGCAGAACCTTTGACTACCATCACTGAAAAACAAACTACTAAACTCTTATGGAGGAACATTATATGCCGTTATGGGCTCCCCCATACCATAATTTCCGACAACGGAAGACAGTTTGATAACGCCACATTCTTCGAGTTTTGCGAGAAATTGAAGATACGTAATATTCGAACTTCCCTATATCATCCTCAGGCTAATGGATAGGTGGAAGCGGTTAACAAAATCATCAAGCACCACTTGAAGACCAAACTTGATGAATGTAAGGGTATGTGGCCAGAACTCGTACCAGAAGTTTTATGGGCTTACCGGATGACAACTCGCAATTCAATGGGAGAAACGCCCTTCTCACTGGCATTCGGCACCGAAGCAGCCATCCTAGTAGAAGTCGAGATACCTAGTCATCGAGTGGAAGACTACGAAGCAGCCCGTAATGAGGAAAGTTTAAAACTTCACCACGATCTCCTGGAAGAAAAAAGGGATACAACTCGTCTTCGAGCAGCAGCTTATCAACAACGAATAGCTCGCTATCACAATTCGAAGGTTAAAACCAGAGTTTTTCAGCTCGGTGATTTGGTGCTCAGGAAAAACATTGGAACGACCACTCAGTCACTGGATCCTAATTGGGAAGGCCCATATCGAGTCATCAAGGTTGTTCGACCAGGGACCTACTATCTTGAAGATATGCGAGGAAGACCCCTACATCACCCTTGGCACGTGGAGCATTTACTTCGGTATTTCCCATAAACCATTCATAATGTAAATGCCGGACCATATCTGAATAAAGATGGTTCTTTTTCATTTCAGCTGGTTAGCTATGAAATCCATAAACTTGGTCGCTACTCCACTTGTTGGACCCGAATAGCCCTGAAGAGAATATAAACATTCTCTTGACTAAGTCCTCTGCTCTCGGCAAAGCCAAAGACTCAATTGATAGGTTAACCTATCTCCAAGCGGACATGGTCACCAAGACCTCCCTAATTGAGCTTAATTCATTTTCATGAGTTGAGCGAAGCATCTAACAATTACGAATTCATTCCCATGAATCAAAGAAGAGATAACAAAATATCTTTTCATTTAATAATCATTTGGATTACAAAAGAAGGAGAAGATACATCTGTTTCAAATAAGAGAGAGAGGGTAAAAGAGAAGGAGCAGCTCGTAGTCGCTCATTCGTCGTCTGGAGGAGGTGCTCGGCTTTTTGCCTCAGGTCCCGCTTCAGGGACTCTTGCAGCTTCAGTAGTTTCCGTGACTTCATTTTCCGCCGCTGCTCTTTCTTCAGTGGTGACAACGGCAGCAATTTTATCGAATTCTTCCATGCTGAACGATGGAGAAATTTGTTGCATAACCCTGACCGCGAAATCGCGACCAGCGACGTACGCTTCATACCGTTCGTCTTCGTAGAGTTGTGAAGTCCGGAACTCCAGAATTGCACTAGGGCCTTCTTCGGACACCATTTTGACATAGGCCTTCCTCTCTTCATACCAGTGAATGGAGTCATCCTTTAGCCGAGCAAGGGCCTTTTTCTCCTTCTCTAAGCCTTCAATGACCTCCTTGAGGCGTGCTTTGCATTTCGTGAGCTGCTCCTCGAGAGAGATCTTATCCTGATGAAAGATCTCTATCTCTTTCTTGGCCTTCTCCTTTATCTCCGAGAGCCTTGCGAAGTTAAGATCCAACGACTGATATTGATCAGTCAAAGCTTGGATTTTGCCAATGAGGATCTTCTTCTCCTCATTTTGCTTGGCAATCAGAGCCTCATGGGACTTTATTATTCTATCCCTCCGCTGGATCTCATTCTCCATGGCCAGTCTCTTCTCCTTTCCTTCATCAATAATGTAACGAGCAGCGTCGATATCGCATATCGTCTTCAAAGTGAGGTCCAAACTCTGCTCGAAAATGAAGGAAATCGTTATTAAAGGTATAAATTCTTTGAAAGAACAAACGATGACGTGCTTCGTGCTTACCCGAATTAGCCTCACTCCAATGTCCATGGAGAGACTCTATGGACTAGGCTTAAGGAGAGCACCGAAGGAGCTGGGGGGTGATGTTCTCAAAAATGAACTTGCAAATCGGATGCAAGCTGGAATGGTGTAGACTCCAGTCCCCAAAGGCTGGGCTACAACCATTTCAGAAGTGCTTGCCTCACGAGCAGAAGACGGTTCTCGAGTAGGAGCCAACTCGTGAACTACAGTAGGCTCGCGACCCTCTTCGCCCGAAAGGTGACTCGGCCCCGCCTCATCGCCCGCCCCTTGGGGAGTTATCTACTATATCAATTGCCGGCTGGTCGCGGGGACCAGCCGGAGTGGTCACTGCCGCTTCCGCTTGGGGAGGATTGTGCGGCTACGAGCCGCGAACAAGTGGGCTGGAGGGACCAGCCGTTGTCTTCTTCTGCCTCTTCGAGGCAGCGCCTTTCAGACGGGGCAACACTCGCAACGCTCCCCTCTTGTCTCCTACGTTCACCACCGCTTCCTTATCGAGGATAAGACCAGCGGCAGATAGGCAAGGAAGCGAGAGGGAGATGTTGACGTTTCGATCGTCCTTCGAAAATTTGAAGAGTTTGATGATTTTTTCGTTGATTCCTCCTCGCAAGCGGGGCCTCTTCGCGGCAGGAATGCCTGCACGATATAAGAAAAACCAGCTCAGTAATAATGATGAAATCCTGTCTATTTTCACAGAGGAGTAAAAATTCACCCACCTTCGCAAAAGAAGCGACTGAGGTTATGTCCTCTGGGATTAGACCCCATGTTGGCTCCCAGTTACCGGAGACATAATACTATTGCCTCCTCCATCGGAGATAGTTTGAAGTGGGATTCCCCATGATGAAATTCTCCCTATGCCAGAAGCACAAATAGTACCAACCCTCACTGGACGGGGCCTTTTTGAGTTGGTACATCTTCAAGAACTCATCGGCAGTCAAATCCCCGTTCCCCGCTTGCTTCCAAAGGACTTAGGCACTCAATACAACCCTCTAGCCATTTACTATAAGTTGGTAGGGGGCAATTTTGTAAATATGGAGCACGTTCCGGATGAAAGAGTGAAGGGGGAGACGCACTCCAAGTCAGAAAAAAATACTCATACATGGCTACACAACCCGACGGTGGAGAATCTGGGGTTTCTCCTTCTCCGGGCAGTCTGAGAATGACGGAGTCAGGAATCCGGTATCTTTCCCGTAAGCTGGTAAGCTGTTCCTCCATTATTTTCGAAGGATAACCAGAGGCAGAATACCTTCCTGTTGGCACCCTGGCGTTATTTGATTCAGAAGAATCAGGAGTATCATCTCCCAAGGAATGACCTCATCATCGGAGTTCCCCGCCATGGCAAAAAGATAGAAGAAAAGAAGGAAAGAAGAAGGAATACCTCTGCAGAGAGGTCACGCCAGAGACAGACGAAGAAGGGAGGAATTTTTGAATATCTTCAACAAAACTTCGAAATGAAGAAACCTTCGCAGACTCTGATATTTATAGGCAATCATTTCATCCGGATTTGGGTGACATGCGGCAACCCTTCGTTTGACACGACAGTCGAACGGGCATGAGCATGAACTCCCGAGACACATGGCGAGCGCCGCTTCATTTCTCTTAGCCGAAAAGCTGCGGAAAGCTGGCGCTCTCATAAATACGGGTTCAATCATGTACGGCTTTCTCCTCCAAAAATAGGCTGTTTATATACAGACAAGTCCTTCGCTTAGCTGCTCAACGCTAAGGACTTGAGGGGCATCTGTTGTAGAATAAAGTTGGTCGACGAAGAAGTATAAAAGATACGCGACCAGCGAGCGCCTCTCCGTAAAGTCGTGACCACACCATCTGACTAACGAGCCTACCTGGTCGTATCTTGTATATCATACAGACCTGCTACCGCCTATGCACTCTCTATATGTGAGCAGGTCTGGTCGGTGGTCGACGAATGGGAAGGTCTACGTCATTCGAGCAGCTCTGATCGTGGTCGATAAATGAGGATATTCCCAAATCCAAGCACACCTGGTCTCGTTGGTCGTTCGTTGGGTTCGTCTCTCGTCTCATAATACCAGTAGCCCATATAGGCCGGCTTTATCTTGTTTCTATTCATAGTTCCGTACCACGGTCAAGGAGCGTAATCAGCTAGATATCTAGATTGGTTACACCATCCCCTTATCTAAGGATTAACGGGATAAGATCCTTATCCCCCCAAATAAGCAGTAATCTTGATCGCCCGGATCTGCATAAATACTTGGCCCTACAGATGATAAAGGTACACAATCTCTAAGCCCACGTTTCACACTTCATCTTACTATCAATTCACCTCTGACTTAAGCTTCAGAAAGCCAACGGCCAAGCGTCGGCCACCCTTAGTTTTCTTCTTTGGCTTTCATGTTTGGAGGGGAGCTGACTTCGAGAAGGGCGCATATTTGGGAGGGACCTGTTACCAGAATCTCACGTCAACAGGGGAGATACTTTTTCTTCAAAATTTCTTTCTACTTTACCTAGTGCGTGATCGGGGCATCTCCAAACCTCAATCTTCCGCTCCGTGTTGGTCCAAAACAATTTGGCCTGGCCCACCAATTTCATCTTGGCAAACCTCACACGACGGGCCTAAGACATGTCATACCACTCAAAATAGTGGTCCATGTCAGCCATCCAGTCGATGACTGCCTTGGGGTTTAGGCGACCATAAAAACTAGGGGCCTCAACTTTAATGCTCTTCATGACATGTGCATCAAGGTCATGGCGGTCATGATGCTCCTCATGATGTGGTTGCACACGCGCTCCACCATGGGCAACACCTTAGCCACGTCCGCGTCCACGTCCTCCAACTTGACCCCTGGCTTGAGATTGGACATCTTCCCCAGTGTCGGGGTTTGCCTGGAGGGTGGTGTTCACAACCCCAAGTGCAGGGCTGCACTGTGGTAATAATTCGATCGTGAGACCGAGATCGTCCTCAGGGGTTATGTAGACTAAAATCAATTTCGATTAATTTTAACTAAGTTAACTAGGATTAACAGTTTAAGTGTTGAGTGAATAAACAGATTTTGTAAAAGATAAATTTAGAATATAAAACAACTAGAGCGCCAAGGATCCACTTGTAGTAATCTTAATGATAATCCATCCACCAAGCACAATCACACAATTGGAATCGAAGTCCTATCTTTATCCAATCGGAAGATATAACATTCAAAAGCACATAACAAAATCAAACTCAAATCTGGAACTTCAACTTCTAATTCTATTTCAAACATGGAGAACTTGAACTTGTGAAACTATGAAGCATCAACTCTATCCTCGAATAAGGTGGATCTAAGGTTTACACAATCCAATTCTTTTAAACATGATTGATAAATCTCAGAAATTCACAAGGAACTTATGTACTTGGCACACAAGATGTCAGAATTGTCTAAAAATATCAACTTTATTCAAACTAGAACTTGAAAAATCCAACATAAAAGCTTATAGTACTTGCATGGACGAATTAAGCATTAAAACTAATTATCACCTCTTAGCTCTAACTAAGAGGTCTAGCCAACCAAAGACATGATTGAACTAGAAAACAAAAGAAAAACAAAGAAAAACATGAACTAGAAAAGAAAAATAGAAGAACTTGGAGTTGTAAAAGCTCCCCTTCGAATTCCTCCACCTTTAGCACGTCTAGGACTCTTCTAGGATGATTATGGAAGAGAGTGGAGGTGTCCTTTTATAGCAAAAATCGCCCACCGCCTTGGATTTGCGTAACTCATTCGCACTTGGAGTTGGTGGACGACCGGTTGTAGCTCAAAAGGCAACGAACAAAGCAGAATTTTCCGGTCTTTTCTTCATGGGCGACCGGTCGTGGCTTCTAGCTGACTAATCGTGGATGCTAAAAAAATAGTCCAATAGCTTTGGACTTCAGATCTTCTTTTTCTTCATTATTCGACTGGTCCTGGATCTGGCCGACCAGTCCTGGGCTTTCAACGACCGGTCGTGCGACTGGTCTTAGGCGCACGAAAAGTGTCCAACAACCCACTCTCCAATTCTCTTAAATTCCGGTCTTGGGCAGCTGACGACCGGTCCTCGACCGATCTTGGAAGACTATTTTTTCTGGAATTTTCTTTTCTTCTTTTCTTCCTTGCTTCTTTCCTCCACTTTTTAACTCTTCTTCACTTGATCTTTTGAGTGCTTCAAAGTGATCCTTTTAACATTAAAGTCATGAGGTCTCTCTCTCTTTCCTACAAACATAAATACACATATTAGTCAGTGACTTTAATAGCTTTAAACAATGTAATTGTGTGATAAATTGGGGTTCAGATATGCACAATTTAGAGCTTAATAGGTGGCTTCTAGTTGATTGACGCACATGTTGGTCGCGGTCAATTGAGTAGCGGTGGTCTTATTGTGAGCTTCAATGGCCATAAGATGGTTGTTGGTAGAGTTAAGAGCCTCAACAATCTGTTCTAGGTTCATCATTGGATGTATACAAAAACCATGCCCAAAACAAGTGGGCATAAACTAAGGGTATCGAAATACTTAGACTTGATACTCTTAGTTAGGGACGATGGAGTGCAATACTATGAGGTATGATGATATGGAATGTAAACTATATTTGAACAAAAGAAACTAAAAGCCTACAATGTGAAATTTCAACCTAAATGCAACTCTAACTTAGATGCAACATCAATAACCTATGCTAAACCTATGTGCTTTGATACCAAATTTGATGCAGAACGCATGCATGTGGCTAAATAATCAATTGAGATCAATCAACGATTTAGTCTAAATAATTAAAATTCACTAACTACGCTAAATCATCATGCATATCAAGAATCTAGCACTTAACTATGAGAAGTTCTAGCCACATGTAATAACTACGCAATGCATGACTATTCAACACTAATTGATAGGATTTGATGGATGTAGGAACATCCAATTAGCATAGGAATAATCTAAGTCCAAAGGGGAAGCTAATACTAATTAGGGTTTGATCAATTAGGGTTTAGGTTAACCTATGGTTCATGGAATTTAGGGAAAACTGAAATTAGGACTTAGGTTATTTGATTAGTTAAGGGATTTGGGGTTTTTCAAGTTCTAATTGAAGGTAATTGTAGGATTGAAGGGTTAGGGATTGGGAATTTGGGGAATTTGGGAATCTAGGGATTAGGGGATTGGGAAATTTGGGGATTTAGGATCTAGTTTTTAGATTAGGGTTAGGGTTAGGGTTAGGGTTAGGGATTCAAGGGGGTTTTGATGTGGGAACAAAGGGGAACGAAGAAAAGGGTGGGGCTGACCGTATGACCAGCTAGGATGACTCACACTTTGGCCGTACGGTTACATGTGTGGGAGATTTTGGCGTGGTTTGAGGGGTTTCAAGGTTAGGGTTTGGTTGGGCTAATGTAGGTGATGTAAGGAAGAGGAAGTGGGGGGATTTGGATGGGTATATATTAAAAAGGAAGAGGAAAGAGATGAAAGTTGGAGAATACCTTTTTTTTTAGCAAAGGGAAAAGAGACGAGGAAAGATAAAGGAAGCCTCACACCTCTGTCAAAGGGAAATGGCTTTGTACCAAACCCACTATCCAAATCACTTGGATGTTACCTTCAAATCACATAAGAATTAGAGAGAATTTGAGAATTTTTGAAGAAAACCAAGCATCGAGAGCTCCACATGCCCCCTCCTTTTGCTTTTGTATTCTCAGATAAAAGAAAATTACAAATATGCCCTCATTGTCTTTTTGCCAAATCACTCCTAGAATTAATAATAAAAAAAGAACGTGACATGACACTCATAAAAGGTTCAAAACGTATATTGAACTAGCAAGTAAATCCTAAAGCAAATCTATGCCATCAAATGGCCTATATGTCGTTCATCGGGCCCCATGAGTTGTCGCGATCTCGATTCGATAGTGATGATGGTCCCTGATCACTATCCAATGGTCGAAACGATGTATCCATGAAGATCAATGGCCCAATACTCCACAGAATCTAGCTTTTGATGATCTGGGCACAGTGGGTCCCATGTATGGGTCATCTAGCCATAGAGATATCGGTGCTCTCCTCCTCGCGCACACTCGGACAGGTGGCGCGCGGATGTCCTCATTAGCCAACCGTACGTTTATTTTGACCACCATGTTGTTTATCTTTTGTCAAACCCATTAATTAGGTGTAATTCACCCAGATGATGTGAAGATACAAAATAAGCCTGACCCAAAACTCCAGTGGCCAAACAGAAACCTAAGGTTAGCATCCCATTCCCACTCTTCCATGTGGTGTGACAACCCATTTGAGTTGTGGATCTAGCCAATTTTTTATTTTATTTTATTTTATTTATTTATTTTTAACTTCGGGACCTAACACCAAGTATAAAACCTGTTGGACAGAGTGGATTTTACATTTAAAACATGGTGAGCCCCACAGTCATGGCTATTTTACGGGTGTTGTAGAGGAATACCCTCCACTTGTATCCCATCCGAATCTCTCTTAGTTGTAAATTACTATAATGCCCTATTATAAGTTACAAAGATTATAATTTTCAAGGATCTTTTTGTCAAGTAAAAGAGGTGAAAAAAAACATAAATGAATTAATTCTTAAAATTGTTCTGGCTTTTATGAGTAGTATAGATAAATAAAAGTTTGAAATTTGTCTGAATTACATTATTAATTTAGGGTTTCGCAGCTTTTGCTAATGTCCCCACCTTCACGGGGACGTTGGCAATGTCCCCAAAGCTCTTAACTGACATGCAGGATGCTGAATTATCGATTTGAACTGTCCATTCTTTCATACAACTAGGGGCCAAGCCATGGTGCAAAAATCAATCACACCAATTGGATGATGCAAAGCTTCCGATCAATAGCGTGTAAAATGGATGGTTAAGATGCAGTAGAAAAACAAAATAGGTCCAATCATCATCTTGAACTATCTATTTGCTAGATCCCACTTCGTATTGCTTATGATTCCAAAATAGCACTTTGGTTTGCTGATTATAACTATGCAAGCTATGAATTGTGAAAAAAAAAGAGATGGTTGGAACAAATTGGCCTCATTCATAGGGTTAGGATTCATTTGATTGGCATGATTCTTGCACCCTGGCTTGTTCCCAATGGTACTATTGAATGAACTGTCTAGATTGATGATTGGACATCTCATGTGTCATTCAAAAGCTTTGGGGATGTTGCTAACATTCCCATGAAGTGGGGACATTAGCAAATCCCATTAATTTATTTTGATGCAAAGTCGCTATAACATTTAGTGTGAAATTTGTGTTTTGTACACTCTTTATTATGTATCTCATGGTATAAAGGTATGCTGCTTTTTTCTGTTTCCTCAAGGGTATCTTGGACTCTTATTAATGATTTACTTATTTTTCTGATACTGATTCGACTCAGTCAAGTTGAATCTGTATTGGACTTTGCCCCAATGAAAATGCACTGATTCTGGCTGTTGAGGAATGATTTCGGTCAGGTTGGGAGCGATATGTGTCAGTTTCATTACGTAGCCGAGCTGTATCATGGATCTGATATTTAAAACCATCCTCGTACTCTGGTTGCTGTTGACTTCGTTGCATAATTGACTGAATCAAGGTGGCCTTGTTAAGAGTTACATTACAATCTCATATCCCCATTAAACCCGAACTAGTGCTCTCTAGCATATTTTGGGGGCCCACCATGGTTCATATGTGTAGGGCTTAAACATTTAAAGTCTCATTTTTAGAGGTGATACTTGTTTTGTGTGAAAGAGACTCTTGCTGCATTGAATTTTGGAGATCTTGGGAGGATGATGTCACATATTGGTGGGAATTGAAATTACGTTGGGTGGTCTAACACGACACCAACGCATATGTGTGCGGAAGCTTAAGAGCGGAGCAACTAAAATTATGGCTAAGCACTAGAGGGGGGGTGATTATGACCTTTTAAAATTCTTTTCGCCTACTTAACAGTTTCATCAAATTAAACTTAGTAAGCAAGAACACTTTGGCTTCCAAGTCTAAGTAGGTCCAATCAATAGATTAGAATATGGTTTAAGCAATAAACAAACTAGTCTAAGCAAGCATAGATTATCAAATGATTATACTAATCAATCTCCTAATCTATGCAACCTAAGTAGATTATAGAGGATGGATCAAATAAGCTCTAGTCTACTCAAGTAAGTGAAGTACATCATGTGTGCGTGTGGATGTGCGTATCTAGTGTATAGCATGCATTCTAATTAAGTTTTCATAATTAAACAATTAAACATAATGCATAATAAGAAATGTGCTCAAATACAATCACAAACACTACGATGTATAGTGGTTCGACTTTGGGTCTACTCCACCCCTGGTTCAAGTACTCAACCCCTTTAAGCACACCGGCATTCACTAGGGAGTTTTAAATCTGGTTCCTCCTAGCCAAGGTGTTTTAAATCAGATCCACCCAACCGGGAAGTTTACAGGTTCCTTCCAACCTACACGTACACACCCATATTGGTGGCTCCCCTTGGAGACTTGTTTAGGCTCTACAACCAAGCCAAGGTTCTACAACCGAACCTCAATTTAGACTCAACTGATGAGTCAAGGTTTAACAACAGAACCTTAATGGTTTTAGGCTCTACAACCGAGCCAAGGTTCTACAACCGAACCTAGCATTTACTCCCGCCGGAGGCTCCCCACTTGGAGACTAGATTCGATCATACAACCGGGTCTAGGTCCTACAACCGAACCTATCGAGTTTGAAGACAAACTCTATACTCAATTCCTCACGGGAAGAGAGTGGAACCGGACTCTTACAAATGACAACTACTTGTCGGATTGAGCCCATTTGTTGCGCTGCTTCGGGTTGTTTGATCTTCGCTCTTCCGTGCTTGAATCAGCTCCCCTTGTGCTCCTCCGATGTTGTTGCCGATGCTTTGCCAATGCTCCAGTTCTAACGATCAATCTCCTTGCATTTGCTCTTCTTAAGATGTTCAAGGTGGATGGGAGGTGGTGAAACCTCTACAAATGGTAGGAAATGGGTTTCCTAGAGGAATACACCTATTTGGACTCCTAAATGGTGTTTAGACAAAGGATATACCAATAATCAAGGTGTCTAAACTTCTAGGAATCAAGAGGAAACAAGTTCATTTTCATTTTAGCATTGAATGCCCTAAGCTTGTGATGAATCACAAGGAGAATGCCTTGTATGGGTTAGGATTAGAACTCCTAATGATAAGCAATGGTGATGACTTCTAAATCCTCAAAATCTCCTCTCTTTGCCCAAAAATCGCATCTCCTGTATTTATAGATTTTCTCCCAACGGTCAAATAACGAGCAAATAACGACTATTATGATCGATCGGATCAGTCCAGTGATTTCATCAGGTTACTGGACAAGATATCCGATCGATCAAATAGTGTTCCGATCGATCGGAAAATCATTTCCGATTGATCGGAAAATCAATTCCTATTGATCGGAGTTCCGATCGGAAATTGCTGTTTGGGCAATTTTGTTTACAGCAACTTCTACCTCTTTAATTAGCCTAAGTTATTATGTTTTTCTATGTGATCTAAGGCTAATGAAGATGACTAAGGGTTTTTCTAGTTGGTCCAAGTTATCTAAGAGGGTTTGGGTGTTTTGGTCTAAAGGGTTAGGGTCACCAAGGCATCTCATTTACCTGTTCTTCTTCCTTGATAATGCGGACACAAGCGCATTCAAGGTGTACCAACGAAGAAAGCGCCAACCACAAGTACCGTCCTTGTTGATAGGCGATTATTGAGGAGCTGAAGACCCTTCACATGTGATTGGACACATAGAAGACCCCACTTAGGGAAGACACGTGTGAAGGAAGAAAGGAGAAAGAAGACCGAAGAACTGACCATAGCCTTCGGGCGCCTGAACTTTATCTGCCGAGCGCCCGAACCTCTCTAGAGGTTTTCGGATGACTTCTGGCGGCAGCTCGGGCGCCCAACCGAGCGCCCGAACTTTCCCGTACTTTTGTTAGTTACGCGTTTTTGCTTAGTTTTAGGGGTATTTTAGTATTTTCATGTCTTTATTTGCTTATTTAAGTGGGCTAAAGCCCTGAACTCGAATTATTATTGATTATTGATTAGTGAAAAAAATAATCCCTCTTTCTTGGAGCTTCTCTCTTGCTCTCTCTCATGGTGATGTTTCTTCTTGGAGCTTCTCTCTTTTAGTACCTCTTGGAGCTTCTCTCTTCCTCTCTCTCATGGTGATGTTTCTTCTTTCTTTATCCCTATTTCTTCTACTTGCTTCTTATGCCCCTCTAATCAAGGTGTTCCATAACGGTAACGGTGGCCGTAACGGCCACCACCGTTACCGTTACGATACGGGCCGTAACGGCCGTTACGGACCCCGTATCGGCCGATACGGCCCCTTTTTATTTTCTGAAGAAAACAGTTACATGACCGTTACGGGACCGTTACATGACTGTTACGGGACCGTTACGGGGCTGTAACGGTTCGTTACAGGGCTGTAACAGTCCTGTAACGGCCGTTACGGCCTATTTTTTCTGTAACGGCCGTTACGGCCGTTACGACCCCGTAACGCGTAACGGCCACCACCGTTTCCTTTACGTATCGGCCGATACGGCCGTATCGTAACCGTTTTGGGATACCTTGCCTCTAATCCTTCTTCCAGGTAATTCTATCTTTCCCTAACCTATCCGCTTCGCTAACCACAATCCCTAAATCTGAATTTGAGCCTAAACCCTAAAGTTTTCAGATTTTCAAATCCCTAATCCAAAATCCCTTGATTCCTTGGATTAGAGATTCCTCTTAATTGATTGGGTTATAGCCATGAAAGATCGGGAGGTTCCATCCCTCGCCGGATCCAACCATAGTGATACTTGAATCTCGTACTTCATGTTTGTGATGAATGGGCCGTTCCATTGCATGTTTCCTTGTGATTTTTCTTAGTTCATGATGAGTACTGCTAGATTTCTACATTATTATTGTCTTTTATTTCCGCTGGATTATATGAGTTCTTGAGCATGTATCATAATTAGGGCATCCTGCATCACTTGATGCTTCTGGTCCACTTGAATCTTCGATCTTTAGCTTGCGAAGGCTCAACCGACATTACAACACATGGACTCACGTGATTGACTAATACGGTGCACTAGTATGCCACAGAAAAGTGCACTAACAGGAACAAGATGTGTGATTGGAGTTAGAAGCGTAAAAATGGCTAAAGAATAGGCATGCACAAGTCTTGAAGGGGAAATAAATTGACATAAATATTTTGGAGAACTTTGGGGAAGTTGACAACCAGCATGAGCACCATGGGGAGTTCTTGGATTTTTATAAAACCTTTTAATTTTAAATGCTGTCTACAGATTTGGGAACTTAAAAAGGTTTATAGTGTTTGAACTTAGGAGCCTTTATGCCCTAACTGGCTGGTTTGTCGTTATGCGAAAGGGAAACTTACTAGCAGACATGATTAGTTTGTGTATTCAATTTATGACACTAGCTAATTTTATTTAATTTTATTTCTGGGTTTTTGGACATCATTAAATGTAAGAAAGAGAACCTAGGACATAAGAAAGAATGAAAATATGAAGTTTTCATTGAGAGGGTTTTAAGGCTTTTTCTTTATGCTTTAGAGGGTTTCCCTTCTTAAGCCGTAATTTTGAAATTTTTTTTCTTTAAGCTATTCAACTGGCCACAGCATCATGAATAGAGACCGAGTCTTGTGTAGACGAGGATGTTTGAGATGGATGTGCAGGAAGGTCTAAAAAGGATTGAATTAAGAATAAGGTGACCCAAAGGTCAAAGCAGCTTATGACTAATCCAACTTAGTAACCATTAACTGGGCTTCATTTTTTTCTAGAGGTAGGTATGATGTAAAGCTGTTCTAAACTCAACATAAAAGCTATGTCCTTTTCCTAATTTTCCTAGTTCCCAATGGCCCCATTTTTCCGTATTTTCCTACAAATTATTCCCCAACTAGAAGCTGGGAAAAACTTACCAAGAAAAGCTGGGAAACTTATATCAATAGCACCCCTTCTCTCTATCCCCCTTCTCTTTAGGCTTCTCTCACACCAATCCAGTACAATTGTCTCTTCTACCCTTCTCCTCCAAGCTCATAGGTTGGCCCCAAATGGTTGGCAGGCTCAATACCTTATTAGACCTTTAATAACATAATATGGACCACTGACTTGCCGTTCATTGATTGGATGATTAATATCATTGGATCAAAGTGATTTTTGGGAAAGATGGGCAATCAAAGGTGGGTGCCATTGATGTAAAATATTTAGGCCTTTTTAGTGTAATAATATGGATTGTCGTTTCCTCACCATGATCAAAGTAACTTTTCAGGAATTAGAAGTCGTGGGTGACCAAAGGTGGCTGCACATTATGGATGACCTAGATCAATGATATTATCTTTTCTAATATAAGAAAGATGGACTTGCCATTTCCCATCCATTGATCAAACATTTAGTACCATCATCTAATAGTGGCTTTTTAGAGGGATGGGCAATGAAAGATGAGTGCCATATGTTGTACAATGATTTGAGCCTTTTATTATCTAAAAATGGATCATCCATTTCCCAATCGTGGACTGGATGATTAGTTGAATTTTTTTTTTAATCTTTTATTTTCTGGGAGTGATGGGCAATGAAAGATGCCCACACATGATGGACGGTCTAGACTCTAGATCAATGATCAAAGCCTTTGGCATAATCATTATGGACCATTTATTTTCATAACCACTAGTTGGTTGGTTATGATCATGTAATCAAAGTCACTTTTAAGAGGCATGTGCAATCAAAGGTGGCCCCACATGACATATGTTCTAGGGAGAGAAAAACAAGTCTGATGACCACATTATGTAGTGTCTAGGGCTTGATCCATCTATCCGCCCAGCGCAGCCAAGCTTGTAACTGGGTGATCGGATGAAAATCTGACCGTACAAGCTGCTACATGATCACATTGGCATGCTCATAGAAATGAGGGCCCCACATGATCATCATGGGCTGGACATACCATCACCCACCAAGGGTGGGTGGGCCCGATAGGCTATATATGCTACATGTGTGATTAGTAATCGCAAATCAATCAGGGATTAAAATACACATGCACATGATCATTAAAGCAACATAAATCAACTACCCAAAAATAATCAATCGAGGTCTAGGGACTGATTACATTGAATCTCCATGATTGAGTGCCCCATAGGATAATACGAGCCGACGAATAATTCTAGAATGTGCATATTGGACAAGGTATCAAGTTTGGGCCCAATTCGTCTTTAGACCTGACAGATCTGATCAAAACAGTCTGTTTACATGCAACTTTTAACAATTGACGGTTCTGGATTTCTATGGACAAATCTGGACACCTAGTGACGAAGGACAACCCTAATTATGATGCATGCTCATGAACATAATTAAACAACGGAAAATAAAAGAAATAAATAATCTAAAATTCAGAATCACTCATCATAAATTAAGAAAATCCACAAGGAGCTTGCAATGGATCGGGCCAATCGTCACAACCACGAAGTTTGAATTTCAAGTATAGCTAAGGTTCGATCCAGCGAAGGATAGGACCTCCCGATCTTGCATGGCTATAACCCAATCAATCAATAAGAATCTCTAATCCAGAAAACCAAGGGATTTCGGATTAGGGATTTAAAAATCTGAAAAAAACTTTAGGGTTTATGCTCAAAATCAGATTTTGGGATTGGAAGTATGAGAATGAATGAATTATAAGAGGGATAGAACTTACCTGGAAGAAGGATTAGAGGGGCACAAGAAGCAAATAGAAGAAAGAGGGATTAAAGAAGAAGAAACATCACCATGAGAGAGAGAGAGAGAGAGAGAGAGAGAGAGAGAGAGAGAGAGGGAAGATGAGAAGCACCAAGAGGCTTTCATTAATCAATAATAATCAACTAATCCGTTTTTAGGGCTTAGCCCACTTAAATAAGCAAATAAAAGACATAAAATAACTAAAATACCCCTAAAACTAAGCAAAACACGAAATAAAACATAAGTGCGCGAAAGTTCGGGCGCCCGATCGGTCGACCGAAGTCGTTCGAAAACCTCTAGAGAGGTTCGGGCGCTCGACAGAGGAAGTTCGGGTGCCTGAAGATGTATCTTCGTTCTTCTCTTTTCTTCCTTAACACGTTTCTTCCCTTAATGAGATCTTCTATATGTCCAAGCACATGTGAAGGGTCTTCAACGGGTCTTCAGTTCCTCAATAATCGCCTATCCACAAGGACGGCACTTGTGGTTGGCACTTTCTACGTTGGTACACCTTGAATGATTGTGTCCGCATCAATTCCCCCCGGGTGAGAAAAACTCGACTCCGATGAGTTGAAACCTTTGTAGTGCTCTAGTAGATTCGGATCAATGCTCTGCAACGCCTCTCCCGTCAGCCATGTAGATTCAGACGATGGTTTGTTTTTCCATTTAGTAAGGTACCTTTGGAAACCTCCATCTCCCGTAGATACTATCTCTTCATCCAAGATCTCCTCAATTTCTTCTTTATGGGTTATGGGTGGAGGAAGGGGTGGAAGGGGTTGTGTAGCAAAATCAGAAAAAGGCCATGAAAGGGACAATGGGTCGACAATGGGGTTGTGGGAACAGACTAGATCTTCCACATTAAAAGTTGGATTAATACCCATTTCAGGGGGAAGGTCAATCCGATACGCGTTGGACCCAACCTTTTGTAATATCTTGAATGGTCCAGCACTACGCGCTTGTAACTTTTTAGCGGATCCTTGAGAGAATTGCTCTGGCCTTATTCGCACCATTACAGTCTCCTTCCTGAAATTCTTGTGCTCTACGATAAGAATCAGCTGAAATTTTATAATCATCATTGCTTTTACTTATCCGCTGTCTAATATGTGTATGCAAGTCATGAATATGGTGTTCAAATGCATCGGCTGATTCGGAAGACCGTTGGGTAACAGATATAGGTAAAAGATCTATGGGCATTCTAGGTTTATAACCACTTACAATTTCAAAAGGACTCAACCCTGTAGATCTATTAACTGACCCATTATAAGCAAATTCAGCAGTTGGTAAAATTAGGTCCCAAGTCTTAACATGTTCTCCCACTTGACAACGTAGGAGATTTCCAAGATTGCGATTTACCACTTCAGTATGACCATATGTTTGCGGGTGGTAAGCGGTAGAAAATTGCAAACAAGTTCCCATAATGTGCCACAATGTCTTCCAAAAATAGCTAGTAAATCTGATGTCACGATCAGACACTATGGTTTTAGGTAACCCATAGAGACGCACCACACCATCAAAAAAGATGTGGGCAACATGAGACGCATTCGACGTTTTTGAACATGGGAGGAAATGCGCCATCTTAGAAAAACGATCCACAACGACAAAAACGGAATCGTGCTTTTTATTGTCTTGGGAAGCCCAAGCACGAAATCCATACTAATGTCCTGCTACGGAGCATGTGGCACTAGCAATGGCGTATACAGCTCGGTATTTTGCTTTCTTTGCTTTGCCAGCTGACATGTACGACACTGTCCTAAAACTTTGGCTACGTCTCGCTTGAGACTTGGCTAATAGAAACGATCTTCCACAAGGGCAATGGTCTTATCACGACCAAAATGGCCAGCTATCCCTCCTGAATGAAGCTCCCAGATGAGGAATTCACGAAGGGACATACGGGGAATACAAAGTCTGTCTCCCTTGAAAAGGAAGCCATCTTTAAGATCATACCACCCATAATACGCTGGTCACTAGAGAGCGACGCATAAGTACCCCCAAAATCAGGACATATGGGGTATTCATCTTTCAGTTGCTCAAATCCGACTCCCTCTACACTCAAGGAGTTGAGCAACGCCACTCTTCTACTAAGGGCATCCGCTGGTTTGTTTTCAACTCAGGCCTTGTGTTTCAGAACAAACGAATATTCTTGAAGAAACGCAACCCACTTAGCATGCCTTGGGTTGAGTTTCTTCTGAGAATGTAAATATCTCAAAGCCTCATGGTCAGAAAACAAAATGAATTCTTACGGTAGGAGATAGTATCGCCAATGTCTCAGGGATTGCACTACCGCATAAAATTCTGTCCTAAGTGGAGTATTTTTGTTTTGCCTCATTCAGTTTCTCACTGAAATAGGCTACTGGGTGTCCCTCTTGACTTAACACTCCACCTATACTGACATCAGACGCATCATACGCTACTTCAAAGACCTTAGAAAAGTCAGTCTTGGCCTTAATTTCCTTGAAAGCCTTGGTTGCGGCTTTAGACCACACGAACTCTCCCTTTTTCATGCACTCGGTAATGGGAGCCATGATCGTGTTAAAACCCCTAATGAACCAACGATAAAAAGTCGCTAAGCCGTGAAAGCTTCGCACCTCATGAATGTTCTTTGGTTCAGGCCACTCAACTATGACCCTGACCTTTTCAGGGTCTGCACGCATTCATTCAGAAGACACTATAAATCCTAAGAACACAACTTGACTAGACATAAACACACATTTCTTAAGATTAGCGTACAACTTTTCATTCCTAAGGACGCTACTGACCTGCTTCAAATGTTCAAGGTGTGATTCCTTAGTGTTATTATAAATAAGAATGTCATCAAAGTACACCACTAGGAATTTTCCTATGAACGGCCTCAAAACTTGTGTCATCACCCCCATGAAAGTACTGGGTGCGTTAGTCAAACCGAAGGGCATGACCGACTACTAATACAACCCATCTTTCGTTTTAAACGCAGTCTTCCACTCATCTCATGGGCGTATACGGATCTGGTGATATCCACTGTTGAGATCTATCTTAGAGAATATAGTGGACTTGGTCATCATGTCAAGCATATCATCAAGTCTAGGTATAGGGAACCTATACTTGACAGTAATTTTGTTTATGGCACGGCTGCCCACACACATGTGCCACGTGCCGTCTTTCTTTGGCGTCAATAATGCAGGCACGGCACACGGGCTCATACTCGCTTGGATGAAACCCTTTTGTAGAAGCTCATCAACTTGCCTTTTCAACTCTGCATGTTCTGCAGGGTTCATCCTGTAGTGAGGAAAGTTCGGTAGAGTAGACCCTAGGACAAGGTCAATGGCATGCTGTATGTCCCTCATAGGTGGCAACTCATTCGGTAAGTATTCAGGAAATACATCGATGTATTCCTTCAGGACCGAAGTCACCTCACGGGGCAACTCTGATGGAACCTCAGGTGTAATCTCTCTTGCCGCAAGGGCATACACCATAGAATCCTCCTTAGCCTCTTTTTCAAACTCTCCTGCTCTGATTATATGGAGAGACTTAGGTTTGGATTCCCCCACTCCTCTAGGCTTGCTTGCCTTCTCATCCTTCTTCTTCCCTAGTGTGCTCTCAGGTGGCATGGGGTTAAGTTTGATCTTTTTACCGTTATGCATGAAGGTACACGCATTCGAACAGCCGAAGATCGTGACATCATTATCGAATAGCCACGGTCTACCTAGGATAACATGTCCCACATCCATAGGTAAAATATCACACCACAGGGACTCCTTGTATGACCCAAACTCGATGGGGACTAAACATTGATGGGTGACAGGAAGGAATGTCTTGTCAACCCAAGAAACGTTATATGGGTCAGGATGAGGTGTGGATTTCAGTTTCAAGCGATCTAAGGTGCTAGTGGAAATCACATTCTGACAACTTTCACTGTCCATTATCACCTTACAATTCTTTTCATCACGCTTGGCAATAGTGTAGAAGATAGTGTTTCGACGCCAGTCAACACTACTTCTAGACTGAGCTAGCACACGCCTGACTACTGCAAGCGTTGCTTCCCCATATAATTCTTCCTCATTAGTAAGTCCTCCTTCAGGGTGATACTCTTTGACTTCATAATCACCCTGATTATCTCCACCCCCGTGGGACTCGCTTAGAACTAAGGCTTTTCCACGGTTCTTCGTAGGACACTGATTAGACATGTGGCCAAGATTGCCACACTCATAGCACCTCACTTGGCTCATATTACTAGGACTGGCACTAAGAACCCCTTTGCCCTTATCCTCCCTAGGCCTAGGCGGAATAGTTGCCTGCACTCTAAGTTGACTACCAACGTTAGGTCTAGTCCCCTGGGAACTAGATTTAGCACTAGAGTCTCGGGACTCAAAACAACGAACGACAGGAGCCTTCAGATATTTGCTTTAACTCCTGCACGACTTGATATGCTTCATCCAAGTCCGTTAAGGGTTGAGTCATAAGCTAGCGTTGAAGATCCGCACGAAGGCCCGTCTTGAAACGCAAGAGCGTTATTAGAGAGTCTTCTTGGATATCACTTCGCATCATATATTCTTCAAATTTAGTGATGTAGTCAGCGACAGACATTGACCCTTGGCTAAGGATTGCCATTGGTCAAGGAGCTTCTGACGGTATGATAGAGGAAGGTACTTCTCCTTCAACTTCTCTTTCATCTCATACCAATGTGTGATAGGGGCTCTACCAACTCTTTCTATCTTACGCTCGGTGTTGGTCCAAAATAGCTTGGCTTGGCCCACAAGTTTCGTCTTGGCAAACTGCATTTGATGGTTTTTTGACATGCCATACCACTCAAAGTAGTGGTCCATGTCAGCGACCTAGTCAAGGAATGCCTTGGGATCCAGGTGCCCATCAAAACTCGGGGCCTCAACTCTCACATTTTTCATCGCACGCTCATCTGGATCATAGCGGTCTTGATGATCATATGTGGTTCGTGCCTCTCGCACAATACCACGACCGTAACCACGATCCCTATCCTCATTACCTCCACATGCGGCAGTGCGTTCTTTAATGATTCCTCCCACCTGGGAGTGCGCATCATCCCCTACAGCGGGGTTTTCTTTTTGGGACGCCTCTAGCTGCTCGACCTTAGTCATGGTAGTGGTGATTTGGTTCTCAAGGCGGGCAAACTCACGCTTTTGACTTGCTTCTAGAGCGGTTATCTTTTGAATCAATTGAGTAGGTTGCTCAGATAACTGCTCGTTGTTCATGGTGGGTTGGAGTCCGAAACCTCTACCTCTTCTCGTGGGCATACAATTAAAACTTGAACCAAACTCTACCCAACTAGACTACTAGGTGTCACGACTCACAAGATGAATGCGATGAATGCAAAACTAATATGAACTGACACAATTAAATTAAGACAGGAAGCAACTCAAATTTGGAAATTTTCCAAATTAGGAAACTTTCTAAAGTTGGGAAGTTTCTAAAATTGGAAAGTTTCTAAATCTAGAACTTTCCTAAAATAGACCTAAAAATCAAAACCCTAATTTGATAACTCGATCTAGACAAAACCATGCAAGCCTATTCTCTGATACCAAATTTGACGTAGGACAACCCTAATTATGATGCATGCTCATGAACATAATTAAATAGCGAAAAATAATAGAAATAAATAATCTAAAATTCAGAATCATTCGTCAAAAATTAAGAAAATCCACAAGGAGCTTGCAATGGATCGGGCCAATCGTCACAACCACGAAGTTTGAATTTCAAGTATAGCTAAGGTTGGATCCGGCGAGAGATAGGACCTCCCGATCTTGCATGGCTATAACCCAATCAATCAATAGGAATCTCTAATCCAGAAAACCAAGGGATTTCGGATTAGGGATTTAAAAATCTGAAAAAAAAACTTTAGGGTTTATGCTTAAAATCAGATTTTGGGATTGGAAGTATGAGAATGAATGAATTAAGAGGGATAGAATTTCCTGGAAGAAGGATTAAAAGGGCACAAGAAGCAAATAGAAGAAAGAGAGATTAAGGAAGAAGAAACATCACCATGAGAGAGAGAGGGAGAAGAAGAGAAGCACCAAGAGGCTTTCATTAATCAATAATAATCAACTAATCCGTTTTTAGGGCTTAGCCCACTTAAATAAGCAAATAAAAGACATAAAATTACTAAAATACCCCTAAAACTAAGCAAAACACGAAATAAAACATAAGTGCGCGAAAGTTCGGGCGCCCGATCGGTCGACCGAAGTCGTCCGAAAACCTCTAGAGAGGTTCGGGCGCTCGACAGAGGAAGTTCGGGCGCCTGAAGATGTATCTTCGTTCTTC
Source organism: Liriodendron chinense (assembly GCA_003013855.2). Lineage (NCBI taxonomy): Eukaryota > Viridiplantae > Streptophyta > Magnoliopsida > Magnoliales > Magnoliaceae > Liriodendron > Liriodendron chinense. Next base: position 228,449 of record ML058547.1, read on the forward strand.
TCTTTTCTTCCTTCACACGTGTTTTCCCTGAATGGGATCTTCTATGTGTCCTAGTACATGTGAAGGGTCTTCAACGGGTCTTCATTTCCTCAATAATCGCCTATCCACAAGGATGACACTTGTGGTTGGTGCTTTCTATGTTGGTACATGTTCACTCCCGAAGTGTGGGGTTGCGAAGTAGTAATAATTCGGAAAGACCGAGTATCGTTCCCACAGAGATTTATGTATGGGTATCTTCAGAATTTAACTAAAACAACTAATAATTAAGACTATATTAAGAACTAAAGCTGGAAAATGAGATTTGGGTTTAAACAGTAAATGAGTAAGGTAATTTCAATCTAAAAAGTCACTAGAGCGCCAAGGATCCACTCTTGATACGTTTCAATGCATCAACACAACTAGGTCTCTCGTAACTCAATCGGAATCGAATTCCTTCTTTATCCGATTGGAATATAGAGCGGTTCAATCACAATTATCTGGAACAAGTGCTTAATAACTGATTTGATTCCCACAACTACGCTCAGGCCTTGGGCACACTCAATTGTATAGGCCAAGCCTCTTTCTAATCTAGTTGAGATTCATAACCATAGCCTACACCAAGTCCTATCACTAGACCTGATTACAACTCATGGTTTGAACTCTATTTAAATCAAAATCAATCACTAAACACATATTATAGATCATACATAAAAGATAAGAATTTCAGTTGCATGAGTTCCCACATGAAAATCAGGCCATTGCATACAAGGCAATCAAAGCGTCTACCATGCCCGGAGTCGATGGTAAATCAATGCATTACACATGCATGACAATGCTCAAAAGCTAAGATACTATGCTTAGAATCACTAAGAATCACATGAGCCCGGAGTCATCAAGAGATCAAAGTAGAAACCAACATAGTACTTGAATCAAACTCAAATTGAACTAAAATTCATCAATTAAAATACAAAAGGAAACCTAGGTTGCATTAATCCATCAAAAACGAATCAAGAGCTTCCCCTCTTAGCCCTAGCTAAGAGGGTTTAGTTCATCTCTAACATCCCTGAACTAAAAGCCTCTAAAAACATAGAAAAACTACTAAAACAGGAAATCCGAAGTAGAATCTGTCTCCTCCGCAATCCCCACGTCGTAGCCTCCTTTTGTATAAAGATATGAAGTCCTTTTATAGCTTGGAGAAGTCCAATACGCAAGAAGGATCCAGAAATTGCGTAAGCTTTCGCAATTGCGCAGAGATTTCCGGAGTTTCTGAAATAGAAAGTGATTGTTACGCATGGCCGACCGGTCTGGACCGGTCGGCCTTGAAAGTTCCCTTGTCCAGCAACCTTGTCCGACCGGTCATGACCGGTCGGACATCTTCAGCAAGTCTCCAGCAGCTATGCCCGACCGGTCATGACCGGTCGGGCTTAGGCAGTCCGTCTGTTCTTTTGGTACAGCAGCAATGGCCGACCGGTCTTGACCGGTCAGCTGCCCTCCTTGATCAAATCAGCACTATGGCCGACCGGTCATGACCGGTCGGCGTGGGTATTCCATCAGCATGTGTGTGGCTGACCGGTCTTGACCGGTCAGCTTCCTTGGCCGACCAGTCAGCCGACCGGTCTGGCTCTCTTTCTTCTCTATTTCTTTCTTTCTTTCTTTCTTTTCTCTTCTCTCCTTGCCTTGGCTTTCTTTTGTCTTCCTTCATGCTTGATCCTATGGTCTTCAATGCTTGAAAGAAGCCTCATTTAGCTTTCAAATGATGAACTCTCCATCTTGTTCCTACAATCACACATCATGTATTAAGTTGGTCCTTTAAACATGTATATCATGCATAATGAGTGATGAATTGGGGTTAGAATATGCACAATTATGAGCTCAACACACCCCCCAACCAGCATTTTGCTAGTCCCGAGCAAAACATGCGTGAAACAAGTTTCATTTTCCAAAACCCAACTCTCCTCTAGAAACTACTCTTCTATACATTCCAAAACACATAAGCGTAAAAATCAGAGAAATTCAGTGAAAGAGGTTGAAACCTTAAACTCTCAGAACATAACAAGTGTTTATATGAAATTCCCGCTGATTGATTGATAAATAGAAGAACTTGAACACATTCAACCTAGTGTGCATAGTGAAGGTTCATCTCATGAGTTTCCGGGATTATCTTCTTCATAAATCAACTAAACTATGGATCTCAAGGTATATAGAGCAACAACAAACCTATGACAGGAATTTGCCTTACCGTCCTTCCGACGACTTTCACACTACGTCCCATTTCCGGCTTTGGTTACGGGTAGACCATCCCCCGGTTGGTAGTAGGTAGCCCTAATCGGAATTTCCACCATTTTTCTTTCCTTCCCGATTTCATCCTTTCGTTCCTTTTTCTTTTAAATTAGATAGGATTTTTAGAAATCCATATCTTCCGTTATTTTCCCATGGACAATGATGGACAAAATACCCCGGCTTAGTTTCTCAGTACATCTAAATCAAAGTCTAGCTAATCCACAAATTACATAAACCTTTCAAATCATGAAAATCGTGTAATGTGAACTAGATGCAAAAGGTGTTCAAATTTTCTATCAATCATAAAAATAGGTGAATTCACATATAAAACCATTATATTAAGAGAAATTCAAAGCTTGCAACATCCCTCACGTCGTATCTCATCTTCTTATACTTATGCTATCTCGAATGCATAGAATCAAAGCCTTCCAAAAGAGTTTCGTATTTTTAGAAAAATCGAAAAATTTCTACATCTTTGCTCGACATGTCACAAAAGCTAGCAGATTCCTACATCTTTGCTCGACATGTCACAAAAGCTAGCAGATTCCTACATCTTTGCTCGACATGTCACAAAAGCTAGCAGATTCATCAATTAAGGAATCTCTCACCCCTCAACCAAAACTTTGCATTGTCCTCAATGTAATAAGATATGCAATATGTATGACATGAGAGCAATGACATAAAATAAAGGAGAGTGAGAAAGAGAGATATCACCTGAAGCATATGGCAAGATTAGCTTTTGGAGATGGATTACTTCACAACTAAATCAACTATCAAAGCAAATCCTAATGGGAAAGCATTCTAACAAATCATCCTCCGTCAGACTAGGAGGTTAATCCCAACAACTCATCCAAAAGCATAAAGTCAAGCAGAATCATTAGATGAATCAAAAGATTTCGCAGTAAAGTCATCCAATATCCTGCTTGGCAATGTACATGTGTGTGAATGATGGAGATAAGCCACTCAAAATCCCAAAAAGGAATTTCAGCAGGTTCCTTAGTGTGCGCACCACATGTATCAGGGGAGACACCATCATATTTATCAGTAAAGATATGTCTCCAATCAGATTTTCCTGGGCAATGATATTGCAAATAAGGATCATCCCAGGGTTGGAGTTCGGTATGCATGATCCACAAAGGTGTGGAAATCTGAATTGATTTTTTAGCGGAAAACGGTATTGTTTCCACATCCTTCTCTCGGCTAACGTCATGTGCCGATACCGACTCAAAAAGTGTGACCATATCCCTTATCGTATCATCGTTCTTATCAAGGGAGTGAGTTACTTCTTCGCCGAAGGGACCGGAGTAAAAATGTGAGAGGGACTCATTTTCCACAACAGAATTGATCATGTTTATTTGGTGGACCTCCTCATCTTCATCCTCTTGTTGGTTGTCAATATTGAAAGCATTCAGCTCAATCGTCATATTGCCAAAAGACATTTGTATGACCCCACTCCTACAATTTATGATAGCGTTTGATGTAGCTAGGAATGGGCGGCCAAGTATGATAGGAATTTGAGGGCCAATATTAACCGTGGGTCGCGTGTCCAAGACAATAAAGTCCACCGGGTAGTAAACTTTATCAACTTGGACAAGGACATCCTCAATTACCCCTCTTGGAATACGAATTGATCGGTCAGCAAGTTGTAATGTGGTTTTGGTGGGTTTTAGTTCACCAAAACCCAATTGTTCATAGACCGAATAGGGGATTAAGTTCACACTTGCCCCTAGATCAAGTAAAGCATGTTTCACCCGGTGATCTCCGATCATACATGATATGGTCGGACAACCGGGATCTTTGTATTTCTTGGGCATCCCGTGGTTGATAATGGCACTTACATTCTCTGTCAAAAATGCTTTCTTTTGCACATGTATTTTTCTTTTAACCGTGCAAAGGTCTTTTAAAATTTTTGCATATGACGGTATTTGTTTAATGGCATCCAACAATGGGATGTTGATTTTGACTTGCTTGAAAACCTCAAAAAATTCCTGATATTTCTCTTGAGGTTTGGCTGGAATCAAGCGTTGGGGGAATGGGGCAACCGGCTTGTATTGCCTTTCCGGTTCCTTCTCTTGTGGGGTGTTGTTCATGTTATCATCCTCTTTGGAAATTTCCGGATCATTAGGCTGTTGGGCCTTCACCGGATTAGATTTATCAATTATCTTCCCATTTCGCAAAGTGGTGATAGCTTGAACATGCTCCATGTGTTGGGAAGATGGGCTTGCATCATGTATCTCAAATTGGGTTCTTGGGTTAGGAAGAGGTTGGGCAGGAAGTGTGCCTTTCTCCCTAGCACTGAGGTGAGATTCAACCCTAGCCATTGAGGTTTTCAAGTCATTGATGGCTTGGGTTGTATTTTGATTGAATTTCAATTGCTCCTGCATGAACCCATCTATTTTTAGAGAATTTGTCTTGTTATACTCATGCTGGACCGATACGAATGCACCCAACATCTCTTCTAGTGATACTTTTGGAGTGTTGTTTGCATTTGCATTGGGCCCATTCCTCCAACTGAAGTTGGGATGGTTCTTCCAATTAGGATTAAACGTGTTTGAGTTTGGAGTACCGTATTGCTGTTGATAACTGTTTATGGCATTCGTTTGTTCTTGTAAGATGCCTTGGACTGCTGAAATTGTGGGACAATCTTGTGTAGCATGTTGATTTCCAGCACAAATTCCACAAACAGTTTCAACGTCAATGGAGTTGATTGTTTCTCCTTTCCTTAATTCCATGGCTTCGACCTTTCTTGTAAGGCTAGCCAACCGTGCACTTATACTATCTTCTTCTGATAAGACATATATTCCTCCCTTTTCCTTTTGTTGGCCAGTCTTGGAACTTGTTGGTTTAGATGTGTCCCAAGACTGTGCACTCTCAGCCAATTCTTCCAAATAATCCCATGCTTCATCAGCTTCCTTACTCATGAACTCCCCATTACACATCATCTCAACAAATTGGCGCATGGGTGGGGTCAGTCCTTCATAGAAAAAACTTATAACCCGCCAAATTTCATAGCCATGATGTGGACACGTGTTTAATAGGTCCTTAAACCTCTCCCAACATTGGGAAAAGGTTTCATCTTCCTTTTGGGCAAAGTTCATGATAAGGCGCTTAAGCATGTTCGTTTTGTGAGTAGGGAAGAATTTTTTAATAAATTCTCTGTGCATATCAGTCCATGCACCAATTGATCTTGGCCTCAATGCATAAAGCCAACCCTTAGCTTTATCTTTAAGGGTGAAAGGGAAGAATTTAAGTCTCACCACATCTTCCGTCACATTTGCAAAGTGCATGGTGGTGATTACCTCATCAAACTCCCTAAGGTGTTGATAGGCACTTTCACTGTCTAAACCATGGAATTTAGGGAGAAGATTGATCACTCCCGGTTTCAAATCCACATTCCCTGCATTTGGTGGAAATACTATGCATGAGGGAGTGCTCGTTCTTGCAGGTTGCAAGAAATCACGTAAAGTCCTTGGTCGGGGAACATCCTCAACCACATTCTCCCCTGTTTCAGTTTGATTTCGGGCTGGGTTAGGTTGATTAGCAGCCATATTTCTAGTGATTTCAGGAAAATTCTGAAGTTTTCTAGCACGAGGCTCTCTATCAATCCCTTCAACAACTACTCCGTCCCTTACAAGTCGGTTATTATAAGTCCTAGCCCAATGTGGCATGCAACCAAAAAGAATGAATAAAAAGGAAAAAGAATTCTTCCTTCCTTCCTTTACTCCTCTCTAAAACTTAAGCACAGGGTGTCTTGCTATGGCTGAGCCAGAAGCAAGGATAGAGACCGATTTCTCCTGCTCAATAGGGGTTCAAAGAACTCCCCACCCACTCTTTGAGTCTTTTGAGAGAAAGTACAGAAAAAGAAGAAAGAGGAATAGGTTGAGAAGAGAAATCTATGAGCACAAGGTGATCCAAGGCGGCAGAGCCGACCAATAGGAATCCAGGTGGCACAAGGCCTACCTTTTAGAGATCCAAAAGGAGTCTCCACCCACTCTACAATAGATGAATATGATAGGAATGAGTAGGAGGAGAAGAAGAGTAAGGTTAGAATGATAAAACCTGATTTGTGACTTAAGATGCCTTCTTCTTCTTCAACTTCCTAAAAATCCCTGGATTAGTCCTAGGTTAGAATCCTGCAAAAATCAAAAGAAACTAAGTTAGTAATTAGAAGAAAACCTACTCTAAAAAGCAAAACAAATCCTAAATCTATCTTAACACAATCTCAACTAAAAGTTATTTCAGAAAATTCTAAAAATATCCCATAGAAATCCCCGGCAACGGCGCCAAAAACTTGTTCACTCCCCAAGTGTAGGGTTGCGAAGTAGTAATAATTCGGAAAGACCGAGTATCGTTCCCACAGAGATTTATGTATGGGTATCTTCAGAATTTAACTAAAACAACTAATAATTAAGACTATATTAAGAACTAAAGCTGGAAAATGAGATTTGGGTTTAAACAGTAAATGAGTAAGGTAATTTCAATCTAAAAAGTCACTAGAGCGCCAAGGATCCACTCTTGATACGTTTCAACGCATCAACACAACTAGGTCTCTCGTAACTCAATCGGAATCGAATTCCTTCTTTATCCGATTGGAATATAGAGCGGTTCAATCACAATTATCTGGAACAAGTGCTTAATAACTGATTTGATTCCCACAACTACGCTCGGGCCTTGGGCACACTCAATTGTATAGGCCAAGCCTCTTTCTAATCTAGTTGAGATTCATAACCATAGCCTACACCAAGTCCTGTCACTAGACCTGATTACAACTCATGGTTTGAACTCTATTTAAATCAAAACCAATCACTAAACACATATTATAGATCATACATAAAAGATAAGAATTTCAGTTGCATGAGTTCCCACATGAAAATCAGGCCATTGCATACAAGGCAATCAAAGCGTCTACCATGCCCGGAGTCGATGGTAAATCAATGCATTACACATGCATGACAATGCTCAAAAGCTAAGATACTATGCTTAGAATCACTAAGAATCACATGAGCCCGGAGTCATCAAGAGATCAAAGTAGAAACTAACATAGTACTTGAATCAAACTCAAATTGAACTAAAATTCATCAATTAAAATACAAAAGGAAACCTAGGTTGCATTAATCCATCAAAAACGAATCAAGAGCTTCCCCTAGGGGTTTAGTTCATCTCTAACATCCTTGAACTAAAAGCCTCTAAAAACATAGAAAAACTACTAAAACAGGAAATCCGAAGTAGAATCCGTCTCCTCCGCAATCCCCACGTCGTAGCCTCCTTTTGTATAAAGATATGAAGTCCTTTTATAGCTTGGAGAAGTCCAATACGCAAGAAGGATCCAGAAATTGCGTAAGCTTTCGCAATTGCGCAGAGATTTCCGGAGTTTCTGAAATAGAAAGTGATTGTTACGCATGGCCGACCGGTCTGGACCGGTCGGCCTTGAAAGTTCCCTTGTCCAGCAACCTTGTCCGACCGGTCATGACCGGTCGGACATCTTCAGCAAGTCTCCAGCAGCTATGCCCGACCGGTCATGACCGGTCGGGCTTAGGCAGTCCGTCTGTTCTTTTGGTACAGCAGCAATGGCCGACCGGTCTTGACCGGTCAGCTGCCCTCCTTGATCAAATCAGCACTATGGCCGACCGGTCATGACCGGTCGGCGTGGGTATTCCATCAGCATGTGTGTGGCTGACCGGTCTTGACCGGTCAGCTTCCTTGGCCGACCAGTCAGCCGACCGGTCTGGCTCTCTTTCTTCTCTATTTCTTTCTTTCTTTCTTTCTTTTCTCTTCTCTCCTTGCCTTGGCTTTCTTTTGTCTTCCTTCATGCTTGATCCTATGGTCTTCAATGCTTGAAAGAAGCCTCATTTAGCTTTCAAATGATGAACTCTCCATCTTGTTCCTACAATCACACATCATGTATTAAGTTGGTCCTTTAAACATGTATATCATGCATAATGAGTGATGAATTGGGGTTAGAATATGCACAATTATGAGCTCAACAGTACACCTTGAATGATTTTGTGTCCGCATCACCTAGTGTATAATGCGACCTGTCCAATTCCATGTGCACGTCCAAAAGAAAACTCAAATAAAATTTCATCTCAATTGGTTCACTAGATCTTGAGATATGGCCCACTTAATGTAGGCCATTGCTTGGTCAATGAGAGTCAATCTGATCCATCCAATAACTTTGTGGTTCGAACTCCGCTTTGGGTAAATGATCCCAGTTTTTGAAGTTGATGTTAGGGATTACAATCCCATCAACTTAGATGTACCAAAGTGGACTATTAGATTGCTCAAAAGTGGGCCACAAGTCAGTTGACGTCGCCTAGGTTCGCGGGACATGTGCACCTAGCCAACCCAACTTGTTTCAGCTAGATCTCAGCCATCCGATGTCCATTTGGGGCGTGCGACAACTTGTTACGATAGTATCATGAGTACTGCAAGATTTATGGTTAACATTTTAGTTTAGATCACTATAAGTGGGTCAAAAGTGGGCTGCAATCCAACTGTCTAGCAATGTCCAGCAAGGGTGTGTGCCGGACATTTGTAGGTAAAGAACAGCTGGGCGCATGCAATTTTAAAAGGGGTCAGGGGTGTGGGGTCACCCTACATCAGATCTAGACATGACCTACATGACCCACACATCACATGTCTCTAGTAGGCCCAATAAAACAGTTTAAGTGGGTTCACATTGTGATCATGATCACATGCACAAGGATGGGCTGGATTCTCAAGTGGGCCCTACATAGATCCCATATTTTTGGAAAAATCCATGGCAAAACATAAATTAGGTAACCATAATATCCGAATATAAATAAAACACCTAATTGGAGAGAGAGAGAGAGAGAGAGAGAGAGAGAGAGAGCTGGTATAGGAACTTCTAAAGTGACTTGTGTGAGGGGGAAAGGGGTGCCATACGACACCTTTGCGTAGGCTTGGATCCTTACAGGCTATCCGTAAGGTGGGCCCTACTCTAGGTCACGTGGGCATGATCCCCTCCGACCATTCTTTTCTTCGTGCTTACGTCTCTTCGTCCAACAACCATGACCCATGGATCCATATAGATGGTGTGGAACTCATGACATAAGATCTCACATAAACATCATCATCCTGGTGAATCTGGGGATTCTGGGCCCACCATGAAGGTATTTATAACATGTGTAATGATTCTCTCATCAAAACTATGAATGTATATGGTCCATCTCATGTAAATAATGAGAACCATTCGAAATATGTAACCTTTCATCGTGGCCCAACCACCACATCTGCATAATCGAAAACCATCAAGCGAAAGGGTAATATCTATAAGATGGAATATGAGAGAGAGGGAGAGTGTAATAGGTTTTAAAAGCCTAGAAAAGTAATGTTGTTATTTTGTTGGTAGGGATATTTTCGTCAACATCCATCCAAAAATTTTAGGGCTTGTTTGGATTTGTGGAATGGGTGGTAAAGGAAATTGTATTTTTTGAGAAACCTTATTTTCATGAAAGTGTGGTAAAGGAAATACTATTTCTCGTGTTTGTTTATCAACAATATTTTCTTGAGAAAATTAAGGTTTTTTTTTTTTTCAAATCATATGTTTGGCAGAATAAAATTTTATTGAGAAATTCTTTTGATTGCAATTTCAAGTCTCGGATGCAATGCAAGCCCCACTATAAGGGCACTTGATCAACGACTTAAATTGAATATCTAGTATCTGCATACAAACCTATGTTCATCCTATCCACATAGTTTCTTGTGGACAAGTCCACTTAAGTTGTGGATTGGGCTGATTTTTTGTCCCAATGCCTAACATTGAGGGATGATCCTGATTAGCGGAGTGGATTTGGCATAGAGAACATGATGGAGCTATACGAAGCTCACTTAATGAAAGTTACCTAACCCGTTACATCTTTAGGAAAAACGGTACGTGAAGAGTTATTTTGGTGGGAGTGGATTATGTGTAGCCCCAACCTCACCCAAGATGGTAAAGCCCTTACCATGGGACCCACACTTTTATGTATTCTATATCCACACCGTCCATCCGTTTTTCCAGATCATTTTAGGGTATGAGCCCAAAAAATGAAGCATATTCAATTCTCTGGTAGTTCTCTGGTAGACCATACCATAGGAGACAGTGGTGATTGACCATTAGCGGGCCACAAGTTTTGGATCAAGCTGATATTTGTTTTTTTTCCCTACATCCAGGTTTATGAGACCTTATCAACAGGTTGGATGGCAAATAAACATTACAAAACATTATAGTGGGCCCTAGGAAGTTCTTAATGGTGGGACATTCATCACCATTGTTTCCCATAGTATGGTCCACATAAGATTTGCATCTACTTCAATTTTGGGATCATGCCTGAAAATGATCTGGCGAAAACCGATGGATTGGGTGGATATAGAATACATACATCAAGGTGGGCCCCACGGTAAGGGCTGCACCTAATCCGCTCCCACGGCAGTGACCCTTCCAGTTCCATGTTGGTATTGGTCAGTGCTGGAAAAGATATGTGGGTTCCACCATGATGTATGAGTTTTACCACACCGTCCGTCCATTTTGCCAACTCATTTTAGGGCATTAGCACAAAAATGAAGCATATCCAAATCTCAAGTGGACCATACTATGGGAAACAATGGTGTTTGAATGCCCACCATTAAAAGCTTTCTAGGGTCCATTGTAATGTTTAGTTGCCATCCAGCTTGTTGATTAGGCGACACAGATTTGTACAAAGGGAAAACAAAAATATCAGCTTGATCCAAAACTTTGGTGGCCCCAAAGAAGTTTTTAATGTTGGGCATTCAATCACCACTGTCTCCTACGGTGTGGTCCACTTGAGAGTTGGATCTGCCTCGTTTTTGGGCTCATGCCCTAAAATGAGCTGGAAAAATGGACGGACTTCATAGATAAAACACATACATCATGATGGGCGCAAAAAGCTTTTTAAACACCAAATGCACCCACGGGTGTACAAAGGGGTCACCAAGGAATTCAAGTCCGAGAAAATGGGAGCGGATTAGTTGCGGCCCCGGCCTCACCCAAGATGGCGCGACTTTTACCGTGGAGCCCACCTTGATGTTATTCTATATCCACGCCGTCCATCTGTTTTTTTATATATCATTTTAGGGCATGATCTCAAACACTCAAACATGAAACAAATCCAAATCTCAGGTGGACCATGCAATAGGAAACAATGGTGACTGATCATTAAAACTTTTGTGGGCCACAAAAGTTTTGGATCATGATGATATTTGTTTTTTTATTTTCATCCAAGATTATGTGACCTTATCAACAATTTGGATGGAAAATAAACATTACGGAAACATTACGGTGGGCCCTAGGAAGTTTTTAATGGTGTGGCGTTCAATCACCATTGTTTCTTATAGTATGGTCCACCTGAGATTTGGACTTGCTTCATTTTTGGGTTTGCGCACTAAAATGATATGGAAAATTAGATGGATGGCGTGGATATAGGATACATACATCAGGGTGGGCCCATGGTAAGGGCTGCACCATCTTGGGTGATGTCGGGGCCGCACCTAATCTACTCCTGAGAAAACTTAGGAAAGGAAACATGCTTTCTCAAGGTTGCAGGTGAGAAAATAAAAGGACAATTTTGAAGGAAAATTGGCTGCATGGGAAATTGAATTTCCTTTCCTATGATTTTGGTGTTTACAAACAACGGAAAGATGGTTTCCCAAGCAACCCTATTTCCTTTCCCACCATTTCACTGAATCTAGACAGGCCCCAAAGGAAAATCACTTACCGCATTGAGCGATCAGTGATAAGTGGAGGGCCAGTAGCTGAAAGAAAACCACTAATTTTAAATGAAAATTAAAATTAAGTGCTTCTCTCTCTCTCTCTCTCTCTCTCTCTCTCTCTCTCTTGTATTTACCAAATGGTCTAAATTTTGATAATCACTGTAAGTCGTAATTTTTAGTGATAAGTGTTGAAATTATACCAAACGGCACCTAAATTGCCTCAAAATGTGATAGTGACTATGAATAATGTAATCACTGGCATCTAAACTATATAGATGCATACTTTATCTCCAGATGATCAATTTCTATGAAGTTAAAATCCATTGTCAAAGATGACCAGGGAACCATTGTTTTCTGCTGAAACGTCACAGCAGCTGTTTTCAAACTTCAGTTGCATCAACCAAACATCAGTTTATGGTGATGTTTGCTTCTTTGAAATCTTAACTTTTAAATATTGCCTAATGCTTTGTGTTATCAATTTAAATAATTGTATGATGTTCAAAATTAGACAGACTTTCTTATTGAAACCATTTGTGCAGAATTATGGACCTTTTTTTTTTTTTCTTTCTATGATTTTGAATTTGCAACATCTTATGATCAAATCATGACATTCCTATTTATATGAATAGGATTGTTTTCTTGCCCATGGAGTTCATTTTAGTTTATAGAGAAACTTTTCACCAAACTGAGAGACAAGATGCTGTGCTGTCACGAGACTGATTAATGGAAAAAAGACATTCATTGATTATCCCAACATCTCTGGACAGTTTTCAGAAACGGCCCGTGATGTATTAGATATGGGCCTATCACGGAGTATCACTAGATCTCTTGAATTACACGAACTAGCCTTTAAATTGTACATACGACACGACATTACATAAGACCTGTTAGGGAATGTGGTTTATTTGTTAAGAAAAGAGAAGAATGCTATACTGTCTTATCCAAGTATAGCCTTTAAATTGTACATACGCCATGACATTACATAAGACCTGTTAGGGAATGTGGTTTATTTGTTAAGAAAAAAGAAGAATGCTATACTGTCTTATCCGAGTATAGGTGGGGCATTGACTATACGGAAGATGCTTTAAATCACTAGTCGCAGGATATTATGACAAGGATTGGTCATGACCTCTAAGGATAATCACATAAATTCATGCTCTGTAGCTGCTGGTTACTTCTGTCCTTCTTAGGGGGAAAAAAATTCTTGCTCAATATTCTGCCATATATCATTGGTAAATCGATGTACTGTAGCATTTTGAGATTTCACTTTCTTTTCCTATTTAATGTTGCATTTTGCATACAAATATATCATGAAAGACAATGGTTTCTTTTCTTATTGTGTGGAATGTTTTCCTAAAGGAGCACATGGATGTGTTTAGGTATCTCGATCCAGTTCTGTGCCTCCAAATACAAGGGACACGTTATACCAAGGACTGCCACCTAGTGTAAAGTCAGCTTTACGTTCGAAGTTACAATCATTTCAGGTCAAAGAAGAGGTATTCATGATTTAAAGCTCCATCTATCACTGTTGAGAAAAATACTGATGTTGACCTTTTCTCCTGAATGGCTGGTCTACGAGTCTTAAGTTTGAAGAGTCGCATGTTTAGGGTGCATTTGGAAAGCCCTTAAATGCACATTCCACCCAATACATTGTAAAGTCCCCTGTGTGGAAAATGTGGATTCCGTGTTGGGTGAATGGACTGCCTCCATCAACCTGGTCATTTTGGATATGACCCCTTCAGCCTATCGGAATTTATTAATTTGCAAATTCACCCTTATGCATGTCAGAATATGTTCTCTTTTATTTAATATAGATTCATTCTCCTTTAACCATATCTTTGCAGCTAACTGTTCCTCAAATCAAAGCCGAGATGGAGAAAACTTTGCACTGGCTCGTCCCAATTGCCACTAACACAACTAAGTAAAAAGGCTTACTTCAATCATTATTTTCTGCATTCTTTTGCTTTGTTGTATTGTTGAGTGCTGCATATGCTATTCATAGGAAGTTGCTTTCATGCCATTACTTTGTTTTTATTATTATTTTCATTCTCTTCTTCTTATTTGATTATTTGAATAAAATATGTTTTGTTTGTTATTTGCGGTGGCAATGTTGATGCAAATCAGGGCACATCATGGTTTTGGTTGGGTTGGAGAGTGGGCAAATACAGGGTAAGGGGAACAATTACTTTCTTTTTCTTTTTCTTTTTTGTTTATTTTTTATTTTTTATTTTTCTCCAAAGATTACACAAACAAGGAAATATAAGATGCTGGCCCTAAGAATCTGCACAACACACTTGGATTGTTACTTTGTTTGTACCAAGTGGGACATGGTACAGTGATCCAGACTATTTGCCTGAAGTGACCTGCAGTGGATGGCGGGTGCCCCAAAATATTTCTTGGATTGGAAGATCCTTGCCACCATTCCTTGGTTTATCTTTAGTTGAATATGGGATTGTTGCTGTATTTCTATTCTTAACCGTCTAGTTGCAGGACCAAAAAAAAAAAAAAAGAAAAAGAAAAAGAAAAAAAGAAAAAAATGAGAAAGGATAGCATCATACTATTGAGGAGACTCGATTGTCCATCCATGGTGTGACCAATAGACCAATCTGTAACACTTGAACCATGGCCCCTACTTGTGCAAACTGGAAATCCAATTATTATGCACATGTCATCGTAGGGTTCTGTAATTCCTCTCCATGACATTGTCTATATGCATGAAAGTAAGCAGCTGCTTTTACATTATTTTTCAGTTCTGAGGTGAATCGAAAGCCAGCTGGACAAAATGACATAATCCGGATAGAGACACTTCATCATGCAGACAAGGAGAAGACCGAATCCTACATACTTGAGTTAGTAGTGTGGCTTCATCATCTCATCAGCCAATCAAGATCTGGGGCCAATGGTGGCATCAAGTCTCCTATTAAATCTCCAATGCGGTCACCCATGCAAAAGAATTTGATAGTACCGTTGCCTGCACACAAATCCAATGCACCATCTTCCATGCTAACCCTGGAGGACCAGGAAATGCTACGAGATGTGAACTTGAGAAAATTGACACCTGGAATAAGCAAAAGCCAGGAATTCGACACAGCAAAGACTAGATCGAACAAGCACAACCGGCTGAGTAAAAGTAATAGCCATTCCCCTACCACTGGAAGTAAGAAGGAGGTGTTTGGCATAAGACGGCTGATATCCACCATTCCTGTCATTGACTTCGACATTGATAGGATCAAAGCGTTGGATGTCATCGATAGAGTGGACACTTTTAGAAGCTTGTCAAATTCCATGTGAAGATTTGTGTCTTTGTCTGTGCTAAGTATAGGCTGTTCGGGCACATGCGTCCAGTTGATTCCTGTCAGTGGGGTGGGGTGAGAATCCCAAGAAGATTGATCTGATGTGGGGTCTGTGAGGTGCAGAGGAAATTATGTAAAGATATGTGGGGGTGATGAGTGACATGAATGGATACTTTTGTATGTAAACGATAGAAGATGAACATGGGTGGTTTGTATTATACTAGGGAATTTATGGATCACTCCATTCCCAATGTTTGGAGATCAGTTTTTCCAAAGGCACTTTGTTTCTCATGTATGTACCAGGTACGCACGCAATGATTTTCTTAATAATTCAAGTCCACGTTTTCATGCCTTCAATTCCTTCATGTACTTTTTGTTTTTTGGGTTTTCATCTGACCGAAAGAGGCAACCTGGTTGCGTCCATTTTTTTTTTTCCCTTGTGGAATCTGAATTCAGCGAGATCACGTCCAAGGTTGCGATGACTTTCACCAGTCAATGTTATTTCCATGTTCTAGAATTCTATCTTCATGAGCTGGTTATCTGGTAAAAATGATTAGGAAAACTCATTTTAAACTCATCTTGTTATGCCTTCTCTGAAAAACATTTTGCTGAACTTTTTAGTCTGCTCCTTCCTTTGTGAGGCATGTTTTGTATTGAGTCCTAAATATGGACACACCAAAATTCTTTTGAAGGAATACATACCAAGTTTGTTACAATGCTTGCATACAGCAATAAGATAGTGCCTTGAATTTTTGAAGGTTGACTATCAAAAGTTTCTTGTAAGCTGAAATCATTAGGAAAAATAATGTGTTCGTGGTCCAAAGTAGGTGTGTCGCCTCGTTTTACTTACAATGTCAATTAGAAATCATTCTCCCTGCAATTAACTATACCGAATTGGGAATCACCTATTCAATATGCATGTACAAGTTAGCTAATGCACGTGCCATGAAATATGCCAGGGTGGGATGTGAAATGTCCAAGCCATCCATCATGCGAATCTCTCTGCATAGATGCCACTACGAAAGGGGACGCGGATTAGCTACTGACAGGTTGAGTAGTCACCATGTTCTGCGGACCCCAACATGATGTACGTGTTGCATCCACACCGTCCATCCATTTGGAGAGACCGATTTAGGGCATGACTCAAAGAATGAGGCAGATCCAAAGCTCAAGTGGACCCCACCACAGAAAACAGTGGGGACAATGACATCCACCGTTGAAAACTTCCTAGGCCCACCATGATATTTATTTGAGATCTAACCTGTCCATAAGTTCACAGGGAAAACACAAATATCAGATTGATCGAAAACTTCTGTAGCCCCTGCCTGAGAAGTTTTCAACGGTGAATGTCATTGTCCCCACTGTTTTCTGTGGTGGGGTCTACTTGAGCTCTGGATCTGCCTCATCCTTTGAGTCATGCCCTAAATCGGTCTTTCCAAATGGATGGCCGGTGTGGATGCAACACATACATCCTGTTGGGGTCCACAGAACATGGTGACGTCACTTCAGTAACCTTATTCGCTACATGTCAGTAGCTAATCCGCGTCCCTTTCGTATAAAGGTGGTCTGCTCTGTCGCTGTGCCATGATATCAGAAATAAGTAGAACGGTTGGAAAATTTTGGTCGATTTTTTTTTTCCTTTTTTTTTTTTTTTTTAACAAATGTACATTTTGTTCAGTTAATTGTGTTCCACCTACTAGTGAACCAGTCTGATTTTTGGGATAGGGAATCTGCATAGTGGTACCATTCTGATGGAAGGGTTGGATTTTGCACCTGTCTGCCACGCTGGCATATGGGGGTGTGGACTTAGATTGGGTAGTGTAGAACATGGCGTGAGGTGGGTATGGTGTTGACGTGGCAAAGCCGTGGGCGCTAACATGATTTGTGTGTTATATCCACACGGTCCATCCATTTTGCTAGATCATTTTAGGATATGAGCCCAGAAGTGAGGCAGATCTAAAGCTCAAGTGGACCACACCAAAAGAAACAGTGGTATTGAACGCCTACCACCGAAAACTTATTGGGGGCCACAGAAGTTTTAGATCAAGTTGATATCATGTTTTTCCTTCATCCAGGCCTGTGCAATCTTGTGAACAGGTTGGATGGATGGCAAATAAAGATCATTGTGTGCCCTGGGAAGGTTTCAATGCTGATTATCATTGTCTCCACTGCTTTATGTGGTGCGGTCCCCTTGAGCTTTGGATCTACCTCACTTCTGGGCTTATGCACCTCACTTCTGGGCTTATGCCCTAAAATCACCTGGCAAAATGGATGGACGGTGTGGATATAACACATACATCATGGTGGGTCTCAGAACTTTGCCATGTCAACACAGTACCAACCTCGGTGGTGTGTTCTACACTACGCAATCTGAATCCACGTGGTGTGGCGGTTAACAAAACTCTTCTGTTATATGATAGTATGATTATGACGGCGGGGTTATGTTTTTTCCCTTTAAAATAAGACATTTAGTTTAAGGCTGGTTTGGATACTACCAAATAAGTTACCCTTTTAACTTATGTTAAATAATTAAGTTACCTTTTTCACCTAACTTAGTTTGGTAAGTATCATTGTAAAAGTAACTTATCACAACTAAAAGCGGCTTATAAAGTTTTTTTTTTTTTTTTTAGCTTTTCAACTTATGACTCTTCTACTTCTCTCTTATGGTCCATGACAAGGGAGGCTCTCTCACGGTCCATGTCAAAGGAGACCCCACATGGCGGACGGTCTATATTAGAGGTGGAGCTCACACGATGGACAATCCACATAAAATGTGGGCCCTGCATGATGGGTGACTCCATATTAATGCTGACCCACATATGGATGGTCCACATCAAAGGTCGACCCATAATAATAAAAAGCCAACATCCAAAGCAAGCTGATATGATGGATGACCCACTTTAAAGGTGAGGCCTGTTGTACCTTATTTCTGTCCAGCCTCACGAGAGCTGATAAGAAGAAGACACAAGTAGCTGTATGATCCTAAGAAATGGATGCGTGAAGTGGTGGACAAGGATGTAGCAAGGTTTGTGGTGACACAGCTAGCATTAATTAAGCGATGCCACGACATCAGTAAGGCTAGAGCGAACGAGTGATCATGGTTGAGTCAGCGAGATGGTTATAAGAACAAGTGCCAAATGAAGAAAGATCTAGAATATCGATTGTGCCGAATGAAGCGTTAAGAGTTATGGGACGTGTGGTCAATGAAGGCTATAAATACAAATGGAAAGCGACAAAGCAAAGGGTCCAGCACCAACTAAATCAAATCAAAACCTTTCAATTATCACGCTCCTTAGCATTTTGCTTTTTTACATTCCTTAGTATAATCATCATCCTTCTTTTCTTTAGCGTAATTTTGCTCTTTACATTCCGTAGTGTAAGTTGTGAATTTACATTCTGTAGCAGTAAATTAGTAGCAATAATCCAGTAGCTGGCAACTTTAATTATACTTGAAGTCTACGCTCATACACTGGACTTATTTTAATAAAGTGTTTCACTCGGAAAGGAGATTTGTGTTTGCCAACCGCAGGTGTAAGGTTGCGATGTAGTAATAATTCGATCGTGAGACCGAGATCGTCCTCAGAGATTTTCGTAACAATTCTAAATTGTGTAGCTAGGATTATCTAAATTCAGATTTGAAATAAAAGATGAATTTTTGAAACATAAAACTATTTACTTTTGAAATAAATCAGGAAACTAAACACCAGAGAGCCAAGAATCCACTTATAATAATTTGCAATGCCAATTCAACCATTCAAGCTAATAACTTAATTGGAATCGGAGTCCTATCCCTATCAAATCGGAATATGTAGCAATTAAATCATCATAATAATTCTAATATAGATAAATCATCTATTGATATAGTTCTCACATAACAACTAAGGCATTGGGTGTATTCAATCACACATGTCAATCCTTCACAAAACAAGTAAGATCACATCCATAGTCTTCCTAAAATCATATCACTAGACCTAAGTAGAACCACGAATTTGAACTTCATTCAAATTAATATTAATCCATAAAACATCCATCTTAGATCAAAAGAAAAGATATGAACTTCTTCTAGTTTAGTTATCGGGGGAGCACAGGGAGAGTTGATTCAAGCATGTGAGAGCAAGAAGAAGCAACCCAAAGTGGCGCTACAAAGGGGCTTAATCCGACAAGTAAGGTTGTCTTGTTAGGAGTCCATCCACTCAATTCCCTGTGGGAGTTGAGTGTAGAGTTTGTTTAACAAACTCGAACTAGCGTCGTTTGCCGATCCTTGGCTTGTTTGTCGGCCTAAAATCTAGGGACGTTAGCTGTTCCTTGGCTCGTTAGTCGGCCTAAACAAAGTCTCCAAGGGGGAGCCATGTTGAACCTCCAATTTATACATTGCATAGCCCACTACATCACATTATATATATGGTTTTCATGTTTAAAAGGCCCATCTAATGTATGTTTTGTGATTGTAGGAATGAGAGTGGACTTCACCCAATTGGAGACAAAAATGGGCTATTTAGAACCATTAGATGAAGGTTGAAGGAGGACCTAAGAAAGAAGAAACCAAGTAGAAGAGAGAGAGTGGAAGAAAGAGTGAAGAAAAGATGGAAATAAGAGGTTCGACCGGTCGTGATCGGTCGGCCAAGGGAGCCAGACTGGTCAAGACCGGTCGGCCACCCCGCTGGAAACTCTTTGGACATAGGACTCTTTTGGTCCGACCAGTCAAGACCGGTCGGCCAGTAGGTCAGATGACCACCTGCACTCCCTGAACGCTTTTACAGACAGGTCCGACCGGTCGTGACCGGTCAGCCAGACCAGTTCGACCGGTCGTTCGACCGGTCGGCCATGCAGAAAACGGGCAGCTTCTATTCTGGGCTCCGAAAATTACTGCGCACTGCGTAACATTACTCGGTTTCTGGAAGATTCCTACGCAACCGAGCATTTTGACTATAAAAGGACACCTAGGGGATCTTCCTAGGGTATCATAGAAGCCAAGGGACGTCGTGGGAGAGGAAGGAAGCCGTCGTGGAGTGTCTGCAACCCTCCAAACTCCGGTTTTTCTATGTTTTCTAGCTTTTTCATGAGTTTTAGTTGTAGTATGACAATGCTCGGCTAGAATCTCTCAGCTAAGGCTGAGAGGTCAAGCTTGTAGCCAATTTCATGTTTGATCCAGTTTAATTCAAGTAATTCTACTTCAAGTTTGGATTTTTACCTATTTTAGTTCCCAAAGTTGATAGTTTTTTATGTTTTATGAGAGTTCATGTGCTTCGGACATGGATTCCTTGCAATTCTTTGAGATTATCATGTTTTGTTTGTTTAGATTCGAATTATAGTAATCCTTGAGCAGGCCATAGTCCAGAGGCATGGCTGTTACTCCGAAGGCTATGATTTCGAATTCTACATGGTTGAATGGGACTAGAACTTGGAAGTTCAACTTGAGTGGGATTGAATGTGTTTAATGCTTTATTTTCCAACTAAATGAGAGATAGGACTTCAAATATAGTTGTGTATCTTGCTTGGATTGATTGTATCGACATGGGATTGCTACAAGTGGATCCTTGAATAACTTAGTGACTTTAAATTACTGTTTTTCATCAAGTTACTGTTTTAGCTTAATTGCTCGATTGAACCTTTTATTTATTGCAAATTGAGTTACTGGAATAGTTTGGAACCTGTTTTTCAATTCCCTGTGGATCGACCTCGGTCTTGCCGAGTTTTATTACTACATCGCAGCCTTGCACTTGAGGCGAGCGAACAAACCACTAACACGGGTGTAAACGTGTAGGTTGGGAGAACCTATAAACTCCCCGGTTGGGTGGATCCGAGTTAAAACACCTTGGTTGGGAGGAACCAGATTTAAATTTCCCAGTGAATGTCTGTGTGCTCAAAGGGGTTGAGTACTTGAACCGGGAGTGGAGTATACAAGTAGTCGAACCACTATAGATCCTTGTGTTTGTGATTGTTCTTGAGCACATTTCTCTTTATGAATTATGTTTAATTGGTTAATTATGAATGCTTAGTTAGGAATGTATGCTAGGCACTTGATAGGCACCTCCACACACAAAAGATGTACTTTCACTCCTCATGTAGACTTGAGCTAAATTGATCCATCCTCATTTAAGTCTACTTGAATTGCATAGATTAGATTCTTCATTAGTTTAATCATTCATTGATCTATGCTTACATAGACTAGGATGTTTATTGCTTTCATCATATGCTAGTCTTTTGATTGGACCCACTAAGGCTTGAAAGCCGAAGTGTTAATCACTTACATAGTTTAATTTTCTAAATTTGTTAAGTAGGCGAAAAGATTTTAAAAAGGTCCTAATCATCCCCCCTCTAGGACTTAGTCATAATTCTAATTGCTCCTTAAGCTTCCGCATGTGTATGCATAGGATGTCATGTTAGACTACCCGACGTAATTTCATTTGGAAGACATAACGGCTGGGCTTAGGGAAGTTAGGATGAATGTATAAGATGTACAGGAAGAGGGGAGAGCTCAGGTAGAGATGATACATGCTTAGGCCGAGCATCTTCGCGTGCAAACTGAGAGCTTCAATAGGCGGATGGCCCATAAAGTTGAAGCCATGCATCACCTACTGAGTGTTGTTACTAAAAGAACATCTATTCTAACACCACATAATGAATGAAGTTCTGTTAGTAACACAGCTCAATTGCCATCAATGGCTCAATTACAATGAAATTTAAGACCTACCTTAATTCCAAAAGGACGCAATGCTGTCCCACTGCCTGAGTATAGGCGTCTGGAGAGGGAGGTTAAGAATTTCATCCCGGAAGTGTCGAACCATGGGATGTCCGGTGGACAGCCGTTTCAATCATTCCTGAGGAATCCGCTGTTTAATGCCAGGCAAAATCGTATGGGTCTTGATCCACCACCTGTTGTTGAACCACAACGATTGGATCATGACTAGATAATGCAATTGGTCCAGGAAGTAGATGGTCAAGTCCTCGGTGGCAACACTATTCTTATTGATCATAAGCCTTATCCGGAATGGATCGATCGACAACATCTGTTGCCAAGAAATTATCAACCGCATTTTGCATTGTTTTCGGGCGATTCAGAACAATCTACTATTGAACATGTGGGGAGTTGGCTAATAATGACTACTTTAAATTATAATTGTTTGGTCATTCATTGACGGCCACCACTTTTACATGGTATTATAATCTATTGTCGAATTCAATTCATTCATGGCAAGAATTAGAGAAAAAGTTCTATGCTCAGTTCTTTTATAAGGACCGAGAAGTGACCATGGCCGATCTTGCACGATTTTGGCAACTGCCTGGAGAATCCTGCGAAAGCTATATCGCCCGATTTAAAAAGGCAAGAAGCCGGTGTAAGGTAGTGACACTAGAGGCCGGATTTGTGTAACTTGCCTTAGATGGTGTGGAATATAAGTTTTGTAAAATGACTGATACAATTGCAACCAATCAAGATATGGCCGACTTCATGGTAAGAATAAAGAAACTTGAAGAAATTCTTGATGATGAGGACGACTGTTTTGTAAACTTAGCCGACACTATGATACCACTCGATCAAGTAGACGATGATGTTATAGCTATCACCAACTTGAAAAAGGCACTTGAGAAACTTAAAGATTCGCAAGCTTAAGTTCAAGGCCTGTTGGCTGAAATAAATTAGGAACTGAACAGAATCCCAAGCCTACCTTTGTTAATGGCCTCCTTTCGCTACAAGTTTAGGCTGAGCTTACAACTTTGCTTAAAGAGTTTGCTAATTATTTTGCATGGGATTATCAAGAGATGCCAGGACTAGACGCAGTCTGGTTGAGCACAGGTTGCTACTAAGGGAAGGATATTGGCCGCATAAGCAACTGCTCAGGGTAATGACGACCAAGGTTACTTAGATGATTAAAGAAGAAATCTGAATTTGCCATGTCGAGATTCATCAGACCGATCAAATATGCTGAATGGATCTCAAATATTGTACCGGTAATCAAGAAGAACGGTAAGCTTCGAGTTTGCGTTAAATTTAGAAATTCGAACTTGGCTACACCAAAAGATGAATACCCCATGTTAATAGTTGATCAGTTAATCGATCAAGAGGCCAGACACCAAATTGTCCCCTTCATGGACGACCACTCGGGACATAATCAAGTATACATTGTGCTGGATGATGTGCTGAAAATGAGATTTCGTTGTCCTAGACCACTAGGAATGTATTGTTGGGTGGTCATGCCCTTTGGTTTGAAAATGTTGGAGCCACGTACCAGAGGGCAATTAACGCAATCTTTCATGATATGATCGGTCGGTACATGAAAGTTTATATTGATTATATTGTGGTTAAGTCAGCTGATGTGGTTGATCATTTCGCCCATTTGCGAAAATCATTTGAGTGAATGAGGCTCCACAATGAATCCTCTTAAGTATGCTTTTGGAGTATCAGTCGAAATTTTCCTTGGATTTCTTGTTCATCAATAAGGAATCGAAGTTGACCAAAATGAGACGCGAGCGATTATCAATGCACAGCCACCGAGGAACAAGCAAGAGTTGTAACGATTCCTCGGCCATGTTAATTTTATGAGGTGTTTCATTTCTGTGCAGGGAAGACTAACATATTTTCCCTGTTGATAAAATTAAAGCAGGGCGACGAATTCAAATGGAAAGTGGAGCATCAACTAGCTTTCCAATGAATCAAGGAATACTTAATGAAGCCGCCGGTGTTAATGCCACCAGTTAAGAATTGACAGTTGAAGCTTTATGTGGCAGCCTCCGTAGAATCAATTTGAGCTTTATTAGCTCAGGAAGATGACGATCGGAAAGAGTGTATGTTCGCTTCCCCAAGTGTAGGGTTACGATATAGTAATAATTCAGTAGAGACCGAGATCGTTCTCAAGGACTTGCTAGGAATTCACAAAATTACTTCTAATATTCTCTAATTGAGAGCTAACCAAACGGATTTCTAGAATTGAATGTAGATAGAATTCTTAAACTAAAAGTGAATATAATCAATATAAAAGAGTACTAGGGGTTCAAGGATCCACTTGTAGCAATCCTCGATGCATAATTCGCTGTGGTTTCCCAATTACACAACTAGAATCGAAATCAAATCCTATCTAGTCGGATGATAGAGCGGTTGTAACATACAATCTATCATATGTGTGATTTATATACATGATTCCCTTAATTCAAGTTAGGACTTGAGCACACTCAATTTCATAGGTCAATCCTAGTTTTAATAGATTAAGATCACAATCATAATCATCATTAAACTCTGTCACAAAGCCTAATTAGATTATGACTTGAACTTCATTCAAATCACATACACAATCAACACATAATTAAAAAATTAGAACAAAAAGATAGAACTTTGGTTGAAGTTCCTACATGGAAATCCAAGTCTAGAGCGTATTGAATCGGATTCCTCGGAGCGTACAGGTATAGAACTATACAAAACAATTAAGAACTAAAGCAAGTCTTCCAAACATCCATGAACCATCATAGGATTAAGAAAAACTACTTAGAACTTTATTCAAACTTCTATAAACCATTGTTCTTCAATGAATCCAACTTGAAACCAAAATAAAAGAATTAAAGCATCTCATATTCACTACAAGCTACACCTCTTAGCCCTAGCTAAGAGGTTTAGCCAGTTCATGATTAAAGGAAACATGAAAACAACTAAAAACATAAGCTAGAAAGCAGCAAACTAGAGGGAGTTGTGGAACTCCGATTCCGTCCTTCTCTGCCTCCCACCTTCGTAGATCTCTTTTAGGATACCCTAGCTACAATCCCTAGGTCCCCTTTTATAGTGAAAATGCTCTACCACCTCAGAATCTTCCATATTTGTGCAGTACTTACGCACAAAACTCGGAGCTTCAAGAGGAAGCTGATAAATTCCCGCTGTAATACACTGGCTGACTGGTCACGACCGGTCGGACCCTTCTGTGGAGTGTCTAGCGTGCAGAAGTGTGGGGGACAGGTCTTGGTCGATCGGTCAAGACCGGTCGGCCCTCTTATTTTTTGTGTCCAAAGAGGTAAAGAGGTGTGTGTTGGGGCTCAAATTCGCACCCATTCTAAAATAGTATTCGGTGATCCATCTACGATGATTTGGACTGATTTCGAGATCTGAAATACTCAAAAAATGCCAGTGTGACGCTAACATGCGCGATCGTGATCGAAACCTACAAATGTCATTTCAGGGCAGAATCGGACATGCGGATCAATGCCAAATGATTCGAAATGCCCTAAAACCCTTAACCTGCGAGTTTCAAAGTCGCGCGATGCATATCCTTACCTGTGCGCACCGAAATGCGTTTTGCCCGTCTGGATCTGACCCAAAGGGCCCGAAAGCCTACAGGTACCATTTCGGGCTGGAATTAGACATGCGGATGGCCGCCAAATGATCCAGGAATGCTCGAAAAATCTTAAGTAGCAAGTTTGAAGTCCTTGCGATGTATATTTCTACATGCGCGCTTCCCGAAATAATATTCTTGTACAAATAGCCGATCGGAGGGTCCAAATTGGGAAGGAACTATCAAAATTCATAGCAGATGACCATCGGTACCCCACCCCGTACATTCAGGAGGTCGATCATGGCCTAAAAGCTGCTTGGCGTCAGTGAGTTCGGTCTCCGAAAAGGTAGCCCCCCTTTGGAGGTCGCCGTCAGAGCCTAAAACCTGAAATATTCTAAGTGTTGGAACATGCATTTGCCCACTCTCTCTCCACATGCGGATGCCACGAGGAGACATGCATTTGCCCACTCTCTCTCCACATGCGGATGTCATGAGGAGACATGCATTTGCCCTCTCACCACATGCACATGAGAGCTCTCTCGCTCCCTTTTCAATATTCTAAATAAAATAAAAATATAAAAAATCATGAAAATATTCTAAGTGGGGCCACATGCGGCCAACACAGAGGCTACATGCGCCCATACCAAGGGTACATGCGCCCACACCAAGCCACATGCGCCTGATGATGGTGACATGCACATGATCCCCATCACATGCGGATGACTCCTCTCTCCAAATGCATGCGCATGCCCTCCCTTTTACAGACAACATGCGCCAGGTACCCGATACCTGATTAACATACTATAAATACCCCACTCTACTAAATCAGGGGGGGAGGCTTCATTTTCTGGAAAGGATCATTAGAACAAGGTAAAAATCCTTGCCGGAATTCTCCATGGGCTATAGACATGCGCCCATACCCTCGTCGGATGCCATCGCCGGAAAGGGATTTCTCCCACCGGAAGGAGAAGATTCAAATTTCTCCAAAGTCGCATGACATGCGCCCATACTTTGGAGGCATAATGACATCCGCCCATGCAGGCCACATGCACCTGGGAGAGCCACATGCGCTCACCTCCCATCCATCCTCTCTCTCCTTCCTTTTCTTCTCACCACATGCGCTTGAGGGAGAGGACACATGCGCCCACCTCAGCCACATGCACCCACATCCCATAGTAGGTGCGCCCAAACGCTGATTGGGAGGTGGGGCCTTCTATGATGTGGCCCGCCTTCGATCTAAATCGATTTTCGATCAAACCGATCCTCCTGGACACACATCTATGCCCTCTATCCATCCCCCGGACTGGATTCGCCAACGGTCGATGTTAAGTGGGCCAAATCAGCAATTTGATCAAAAGGGCCAACACTTAGCCAAATATTGCAAACCTCGGAAACCCTTCCGAAATAGCCGAAAACAGCCGAAATCGAGAGGAATCGGGCGGAATTTGACCGAACCCGAGAGGGAGACTTCTCTCCGCCATAACATGATATATCATAATCATGCATCGCAACAAGGTTATCCAAACTCAAGGGCTCCGAATACCCTAGTTAAGTGGTCGGCAGGCCCACTCCTTGGTCGTTTTTAGCCCTGGGAAGTGCCCTGTTGGCTCAGAAATCGACTTACACTAGGCAAATCGAAATGCGATTGCACTGCGACCCTCGTGGACATAATCCACCCCTATCCAAAGACGATCGTGACAAGTATTCACCAAATCCTCCGATCAGATCGTAAACAGACCCTGGGAAGTGCCCTGATGGCCCAAATATCTACTAATGCCAAGTGAAATCAATCACGATCGCAAAGACGCGAGGGCAAAATATCGACGACATAAAGATATATACGAAGCGGGTTGATCAAATCAAATGCATAATTTGTATGATACACTTAACATCTAGCGTAAATGCAATCTTCTCTCGAGCATGCATAAAGCATACTTACTTTGTACTGTACTCATTTGCATCCATTGCATGAATTTATTTCATCTCGGATCGAGTTACGAAACTAAATGGAAGGGGACTATGGTTATCATCGAAAACCATAATGAAAGAGTTCTAAACGTCTGAAATACTTCATCGTTAAGACCAGTTGATGTGCGTCCTATCCATGCAGGATCCGTCAGTTGAGTGGCTAAGGGAATGAGTGCCTTCCAGCAAGTCACGCGTCCCATCGGAGACGGTCACTGGCCCTGATTGCAGCAAGTGGACGCCGTGGAGTGTATTTTTGAAAGTCATATCGTCCATAGAGACGTGTCATGACACTGAGATATACTACTCGGTCGAAACCCTGTTTGCACAAAGACCCCATGGAGTGCCTTCCAGCAAGTCACCTGTCCCATCAGGAGACGGTCACTGGCCCTGGTTGCAGTAAGTGGACGCCGTGGAGTGTATTTCTGAAAGTCATATCGTCCATAGAGACGCGTCATGACACTGATATATACTACTCGGTCGAAACCCTATTTGCACAAAGACCCCATGGAGTGCCTTCCAGCAAGTCACCCGTCCCATCGGAGACGGTCACTGGCCCTGGTTGCAGTAAGTGTACGCCGTGGAGTGTATTTCTCAAAGTCATATCATCCATAGAGACGCGTCTTGACACTGAGATATACTACTCGGTCGAAACCCTGTTTGCACAAAGACCCCATGGAGTGCCTTCCAGCAAGTCACCCGTCCCAGCAGAGACGGTCACTGGCCCTGGTTGCAGTAAGTGGACGCCCTGGAGTGTATCTTTGAAAGTCATATCGTCCATAGAGACGCGTCATGACACTGAGATATACTACTGGGTCGAAACCCTGTTTGCACAAAGACCCCATGGAGTGCCCTCCAGTAAGTCACCCGTCCCAGCGGAGACAGTCACTAGCCCTGGTTGCAGTAAGTGGACACCCTGGAGTGTATCTTTGGAAGTCATATCGTCCATAGAGACGCGTCATGACACTGAGATATACGACTCGGTCGAAACCCTGTTTGCACAAAGACCTCATGGAGTGCCTTCCAGCAAGTCACCCGTCCCAGCGGAGACGGTCACTGGCCCTGGTTGTACTAAACGGAAACCGTGAAGTGTATCCCTGAAAGTCATATCGTCCATAGAGACACATCATGACACTGAGTTACACGACTCGGTTAAAATCCTGGTTGCTACTCAACTAGGAACGCCCGAGGAGTATGGGACCGACATCTAACTGGTCTTAACAATGGCTTAGTCCATAATAAATTCTAGACTTGGTCTCTGCGACCATGAACTTGAGACTATAATCCCTGACGATTTAAACTACTTGCTCGATCTATCCGAGCTTCATTCCTTTAATATTCCATCTATTGTATAACTGCAATTCCTAGTGGAATCTTGTCGCTTTGTGCTGTGGTTTTCTCCCGTAAGGGTTTCCACGTAAAAATCTCTGTGTTGTATGTGCTGTGCTTTATTTATATTTATGCTCTTTTAATGCTTTATTTAATTCATTTATGATACATGCATGCATTTACTTTTGCCTTCTAATTAAGGGTGATCATCCGTTGATGTAATCGAGGGTTCGTGACCAGTGCACAGCCCGGAATGTAAAAGATCTCGGAATCTCTGGAATAAAATTCACCTCGCGGTGCTTTCTCGTGTATGCTTTGTGATTGCTTATGATTGTCTATGAATGTCTCTATACTCAGAATTCCCCTAGAATAATGAAACACAGGAAAAAGACTGCTGACGAGCAGTTCGATTTTTCTAAGCTCTAACAAACTGGCGACTCTGCTGGAGACTTGAATAATACTAGAATCTCTGGTTATCTCTGTGTAAAGAAACATCCTAAGATAAATCGTTCACAAACACAGATGTATGCGTAAGAAAGTTCTACTAGGAGAAATGTTCGGCGCCTTTACGGGCCGCAAACTGGTGACTCTCAACGGGAACGTTCTTCCCTTCATCTTTAAAGCAAAAGTTTTCTAAAAGAATTTCAAAATCTCGCATGACATGCATATGATTCGTACTTATATG
Organism: Liriodendron chinense; assembly: GCA_003013855.2. Lineage (NCBI taxonomy): Eukaryota > Viridiplantae > Streptophyta > Magnoliopsida > Magnoliales > Magnoliaceae > Liriodendron > Liriodendron chinense. The sequence continues at coordinate 257,965 of ML058547.1, forward strand.
CTTTTGTCGGTCATTGAGCCATATCGCGATTGGTAAGGACGCATCTTCTCTCCTTTCAAAGGTGCTGGGTGTTCTAATGTGCATATGACTGTGAAGAGAAAGACAGGAAAGAATCAACCATCAAAACTATACAAATGGCAGCCACTATAGTCTTCCTAGCTTCTGGGGGATTTTACTTCCCTCACCTCTTATGAAGAACTCTACGACAAGAATATGCAATTAAAGATTATGATCAGAAGGGTATTCGGCACGGATTCCTAAAGCACAAGATTTGTCTCATTAGAATGAAGTGGTCTTACAAAGTGACGAGCCAGAAGCACTGGGGGCAAGCCCCAATATGTTATGAGAAATTCAAGTTTATAAGAAGAAGAAGCACTGGGGGCAAGCCCTAATATATTATCAAAATCTCAAGTCTGCAGAAAGAAATGACTGGGGGCAGGCCAGGAAGGATGACAGATAAACCCAAAAACATGGAGCTAAAAGAAAGTTTCGAGCTTATGACACGAACGTCTCTCGAAAGTGATGACCCAAGGGTACGCAGGTTAAGTAAAAAGGGAAGTATTATTCCTATGGGTTCTTCCATTTTTATGCTTTGATATACTCAGTTTACATTAAATTCACACATAATACATCATTTTATGCATACTAGTCTCAAACACATAACACCAAGTAGTGGTTTAGCAAAAGAATCATTGTCATCATTTTAGATCATGAAGCATGCAGCTAACAAGTTCTGATGTCAATTACATCGGATACAAGTGACAGTTAGGTATTTAGAACAACTATCTAATACCACTTTTGTCTGACAATGACCGTAAAAAGCAAAAGAACAGAATTACAGCTTCTTCAGGCATTCTGTTATGAACTTCATCACATCTTTCCGCGTTACCTCCATGGTGGCCTTTGCCTCCGTTAGCGTCAGTGCAGGATTCGGAATATCATGAAGTTCGATTTCTAAGTCTGCCATTTGCTTGCGTGCCGCTTCTCTTTCACTCTCGAGTCGTGCGACCTCAACACGGTTCTGATTAACGACAAGATCAAGACTGACAACCTCAAGATTTATGGCCGTTTCTTCCGCTTGCAGGATCTGACATCAACAAGATGATTAATACACCCGTGACGTTGAGTCTCACTATCTTTTAAGGTTGTTCTAGCATTAACCGCTGAATGTTCTCGCTGCTCTATGACAGGCCGCAAAGAAGACAGCACTCGCCGTTTCTCTTCAGCCGTAGGGTCAGGTTCAATCCGATTAGTCATAATAACCCGCGCAACAGAATCCTCGAAAGAAGAAATGCGACAGACTATTTTGGATACATCAGGCCTAATTACTCCTGTACAAGCTTCCAATGCTTTCACCCCTGCTCCTAGTGTATGCCACTCGTTTGGCTCAGCCAACGCCTTTGAAATGTTGGATAGTAGACCCCTCAGTACACTCTGTCCGAAACAGTCTAAATGATCGAAACAAGGAATGTCGAATGCTCCGTGGGCAGCCGCCTCAGAACTGGCAGTAACTGCAACGAAAAGAGCAAAGCAAGTATTTAATGAAATGATAAGTATGGAAAAAGAATACATTAAGGAGCTATGAAAGAACCGTACCGGTAGATGAGTCAACGACGGGTTCCAAGAAATTCGTAGTATATGTCGTCGCATCAGTGAACGACTCAATAGTCTCGGTCAGTAGCATCGAGGTCACATCCAGAAGTTCAGTAGTATCGCTATCAGTATCGATCATTTCAGTTACCATCGGCGACTCTGCCATACCCTCAACACTGGAAGCACCAGGGGCCATAGATACAGTCATGTCATTCCCTGGCATAGTGGACCCTTGCAGATTATCCTTTTCATTCGGCCCAGCCTGCTCTCTCACGCCAGCATGGTTTGATATTTCATTCGCCGACCCAGTCGTCGTTGGGTCATCTTCACTAATTAATCGACTGGCACCCTTATCACTGTCAATCACCAGAAGACGTGTGAACCCGGCTTCTTGAGACCATTTTGCTAAAGGTATTCCGAAAGTATGCCAGCCATCCAACGCAGTATCCTCTTTACGATGGTCAATTGACACACTCAGGGAGATCGTATGCTTAATGCTCGACGATAAAAACGCTTCAACCTGCTCTCTATAATAACCCAATCCGTCAACGAAGACCTCTGTCAGCCCTGGAGGAGGAATATAGAGTGGATCATCAATAGAACTGTTGTTTCAGACCAGAGCATACTGATGCACCCACCATCTCAGCCAACTATAAGGACCGCTAGTCTTTCGATAGAGGCCGGGAATCATGAACCTCGCGCCTGTTCGCGTCATCAAAAGTTGATGCCATATACACTCCCAGTGAGTAGGACTTGTACCGTACGCCCGCTCTACTTTAGTTACATCTGGTAACGTCATCAGAACGCCCTGATCGTACCCAAATTGCCTGGCAAACCGACTAGGGTAATAAGGTTCTCGCCAGAACTCTATTCCTTCGCGTAGCGGAAGTGAGGCAGTACGAATAGACACAAGAAATTCCCTATCAGTGGCATCCACAGAATGTTCATCATCAATGACTTCTCGATCTTCCCCGGCATCAGAAACAGGAAAGTGGTAGAAACAAATCTTCGCCCAACTGCCAATTTTGGAAGCTATCCAATTAGACGACTGTGTTATCATGTTAAGTTTTCTATAGCGAAAAAGAGGTGCGTGATCGGCGTGGAGATACTAGAAGAGATCCACTCTATATGTCCACGGGAAATATATGCCCAACCATCCGCAGAAGAAATGCCATGGGTAATAAGCTGCGTTCATCCCTCGCCAGGGTTGATCTTTGTTACTCGCAATATTGCCAAAAGCCCTATATAAACTGCATAACACCGGCGGTGCTAGAGAAAATTGACGACCATTTGCAAGAGCTCCCGCCATGACGAAGCAAGAAACCCTGACACCATCAGCACTCTTGGAGCTAGGCAACATAACCGCCGACAACCAGTATGCTAAGAATCCTGCCAGTTCCCAAGACGGTGTAAGCTCATTCAGATTGCGAAACTTTTGTTCAAAACGTTCCTTCATTAAAGCGTGGTCTTCGTGTAAGATCTCATACTCTTCGTAATTAATGCTGCGAGGAGAAAGAAGTGCCCATGTCAGAAACAAAGAAATTAAAGTATGTAGAACACGAAGTACAAAAGAAGGCATCGAAAGAAGTATTACTTCATCCTCTGGCTGAAGTAGATCAACCAATCGTCATAGTGAATCTCGTAATATTGTTGATCTGCGACAACTCAGCAAACAGCTCAAGACAAGCCTTTGAATGATAAGCATCTCGAGGACTTTTGAGCCGAAACGAAGACAGCTCTTCATCAGTTGGAACGTATTCCTGATAATATTCTTCTATCACAGACAACCCAGCCATCATCCGGAGATCCCATAAGGTTATGCTCATCTCTCCATATGGAAAGTGGAACGAATTGGTAACGGAAGACCAGTAGTTCAAGAAGCTTCGAATAATTGTTGGATCTCGAGAGAAATGTTCGGAGGTCGCATCGATAGCCTGATACAGGCCGACTTGTTTTAAAATCCTCTCATGACGGATCAAAATCTCTTTTGCCCACGGCTCATAACCAACTCGCTCGTTCAAATGACCCCGCGTACGAAAGCTCTTCGTCGCCCACATTGTCTCCTTGTCCATGTGTCGAAACCTTTGCTGCACTGTCTCAAAATAATGGACTGGAGAAGGAGTGTGAGGATCACAAGTAGGCGCAAGGAAAACCATTTCTCTCGAGGAACCTACCCGCTGTTCTCTCCCATCGTCGACCAGTATGGTAGTTAACAACTGCTCGGGGGCAGATGTCCACATCTCGACTCCATAGAACTGAAAAGGGCCTTGAACGTTGGATGGTTCGATGCTCGGGAAGGGCTTGTGGCTCGTAAGAGATTTTTCATTCAAGATGACTCGGTCGGTATAAGGGTTGACGATGGAGAAACCGCATGTCGTAATGATCTTGTTCCTATTCCAGCTGATCTTCATCCGCTCATTCTTCGGATCAACGAGCTGTGGCGATTGCTCCGCCTGGTCAACTTCCTCAGCCGGCTTCTTACCTCGATTTCGTCTCTTCTTCTTCCGATCTTCCTGATCATCCTCAGAATGCCGGCCGTGCATGCTAGAAGGACCTGCCTCAACAACATTGGCAGCATCAGTGAACTGACGATACCAGGCAAACCATTCCCCTTCAATCCCTTGTGTCGGAGGCTCAGATGTGGTTTTATCCACATAGATACGCAGTAATACCTCACGGGAGAGCTTCTTAATTCGATTAGAGAAATCCTTCACTTCGGATTCAATTGTCTCAAAGGATTGCGAACGACACTCTACCAAAGACGGGTTAACAGTATCTCCAGTTACCCTCTTCTTCCCGCGTCGTACAGACGAAGAGCCGGAGACTTGCGATTTGGAAGCTTCACTGGAAGATCCTGCTGCTGTCACCATGGTTCACTATAATATGTAAACAAAAGTGCATCAAACAGAAGACCAGCGCATGCAACAGGCAACACAATAAGGTAAGCATCGCATCATTCAATCACAGATTTCACACACAAAATACGTCAGTAAACACATGCATAAAGTCATGACCCACAACAATATGGAGATAGTGGAATTCGAGCGCACATCCGACAAATAAGCGCGCACATATCATAGCGGAGCAAATACAGTAGCAGCCCTACATGTACACCCGGAGTGCGTGTGAATTCGTACTAACCCCAAATGATGCATGCGCGCCCGCTCGGAAGTGCACAACATAGAACTGTTTAAAGGAGAAGTTACGAGCCATAAAAGACCAACATAAGCAGTATATCATGGGCCTCGAGCACTAATTCCCAATCATATTCGAGCATTAAGCGAGATAGCCACAAATGGCATCGAATTTGGCTGAGAATAGTGCCAGATGCATGAGTTATCACCAAGGGCGATAGAAAATGCCAAAATTCAAAAATTTGGCTAAGTAGTGGAACCACATGCGCCCAAGGAGATGCCCCAGGCACATGTGGCCTCTCACATGCACCTGATTGCTAAAATACTCTCGCATGCGCCTAATGCATCAACAACATGCGCCTGAGTATGAGCACATGCACCCACTCCATAAAGATGCACTACAACATGCGCCTGGAGCCAAGGGCATGCGCCTGAGCAAGATTCCATATGCCCATTATCAGTTGGAGGGGCACATGCCCCCATGGGAAGGCCACATGCATCTACTCCCTCATGAGAAGTTCTCTCACCTCTTAAATTTTGGTTTTCTTGATTCGAAAATGACCAAATGACTCACTGAGTCCGGTATTTATACTTGAGCTTGGGGACCGGTGCACCGCACTAGCTTGAAGTAAACATCCATCGCAACGCACCGGGGGGGCACTTGTTGGGCCTCAAATTCGTACCCATTATAAAACAGTATTCAGCGATCCATCTACGATGATTTGGACTGATTTCGAGATCTGAAATACTCAAAAAATGCAAGTGCAATCCCTAACATGCGCGATCATGATCGAAACCTACAAATGTCATTTCAGGGCAGAATCGGACATGCGGATCAATGCCAAATGATCCGAAATGCCCTAAAACCCTTAACCTGGGAGTTTCAAAGTCGCGCGATGCATATTCTTACCTGTGCGCACCGAAATGCGTTTTGCCCGTTTGGAGCTGACCTAAAGGGCCCGAAAGCCTACAGGTACCATTTTGGGCTGGAATTAGACATGCGGATGGCCGCCAAATGATCCGGAATGCCCGAAAAACCTTAAGTAGCAAATTTGAAGTCCTCGCGATGTATATTTCTACGTGCGCGCTTCCCGGAATAATATTCTTGTACAAATAGCCGATCGGAGGGTCCAAATTGGTAAGGAACTACCAAAATTCACAGCAGATGACCATCGGTACCCCACCCCGTTCATTCAGGAGGTCGATCATGGCCTAAAAGCGGCTTGGCATCAGTGATTTTGGTCTCCGAAAAGGTAGCCCCCCTTTGGAGGTCGCCCGTCGGAGCCTAAAACCTCAAATATTCTTAGTGTTGGAACATGCATTTGCCCACTCTCTCTCCACATGCGGATGCCATGAGGAGACATGCATTTGCCCACTCTCTCTCCACATGCGGATGTCATGAGGAGACATGCATTTGCCCTCTCAGCACATGCACATGAGAGCTCTCTCTCTCCCTTTTCAATATTCTAAATAAAATAAAAATATAAAAAATCATGAAAATATTCTAAGTGGGGCCACATGCGGCCAACACAGAGGCTACATGCGTCCATACCAAGGGCACATGCACCCACACCAAGCCACATGCGCCTGATGCATGGTGACATGCGCATGATCCCCATCACATGCGCATGACTCCTCTCTCCAAATGCATGTGCATGCCCTCCCTTTTGCAGACAACATGCGCCAGGTACCCGATACACGATTAACATACTATAAATACCCCACTCTTCTAAATCAGGGGGGGAGGCTTCATTTTCTGGAAAGGATCATTAGAACAAGGTAAAAATCCTTGCCGGAATTCTCCATGGGCTATAGACATGCGCCCATACCCTCGTCGGATGCCATGCCGGAAAGGGATTTCTCCCATCGGAAGAAGAAGATTCAAATTTCTCCAAAGTCGCATGACATGCGCCCATACTTTGGAGGGGAATGTGCAAATATGCACTAAGGGGCATAATGACATCCGCCCATGCAGGCTACATGCGCCTGGGAGAGCCACATGCGCTCACCTCCCATCCATCCTCTCTCTCCTTCCTTTTCTTCTCACCACATGCGCTTAAGGGAGAGGACACATGCGCCCACCTCAGCCACATGCGCCCACATCCCATAGTAGGTGCGCCCAAACGATGATTGGGAGGTGGGGCCTTCTATGATGTGGCCCGCCTTCGATTTAAATTGGTTTTCGATCAAACCGATCCTCCTGGACACACATCTATGCCCTCTATCCATCCCTCGGACTGGATTCGCCAACGGTCGATGTTAAGTGGGCCAAATCAACAATTTGATCAAAAGGGCCAACACTTAGCCAAATATTGCAAACCTTGGAAACCCTTCCGAAAGAGCCGAAAACGGCCGAAATCGAGAGGAATCGGGCGGAATTTGACCGAACCCGAGAGGGAGACTTCTCTCCGCCATAACATGATATATCATAATCATGCACCGCAACAAGGTTATCCAAACTCAGGGGCCCCGAATACCCTAGTTAAGTGGTCGGCAGGCCCACTCCTTGGTCGTTTTTAGCCCTGGGAAGTGCCCTGTTGGCTCAGAAATCGACTTACACTAGGCAAATCGAAATGCGATCGCACTGTGACCCTCGTGGACATAATCCACCCCTATCCAAAGACGATCGTGACAAGTATTCACCAAATCCTCCGATCAGATCGTAAACAGACCCTGGGAAGTGCCCTGATGGCCCAAATATCTACTAATGCCAAGTGAAATCAATCACGATCGCAAAGACGCGAGGGAAAAATATCGACAACATAAAGATATATACGAAGCGGGTTGATCAAATCAAATGCATAATTTGTCTGATACACTTAACATCTAGCGTAAATGCAATCTTCTCTAGAGCATGCATAAAGCATACTTACTTTGTACTGTACTCATTTGCATCCATTGCATGAATTTATTTCATCTCGGATCGAGTTACGAAACTAAATCGAAGGAGATTATGGTTATCATCGAAAACCATAATGAAAGAGTTCTAAACGTCTGAAATACTTCATCGTTAAGACCAGTTGATGTGCGTCCTGTCCAAGGCGGGATCCGTCAGTTGAGTGGCTAAGGGAATGAGTGCCTTCCAGCAAGTCACGCGTCCCATCGGAGACGGTCACTGGCCCTGGTTGTAGTAAGTGGACGCCATGGAGTGTATTTCTGAAAGTCATATCGTCCATAGAGACTCGTCATGACACTGAGATATACGACTCGGTCGAAACCCTGTTTGCACAAAGACCCCATGGAGTGCCTTCCAGCAAGTCACCCGTCCCATCGGAGACGGTCACTGGCCCTGGTTGCAGTAAGTGGACGCCCTGGAGTGTATCTTTGAAATTCATATCGTCCATAGAGACGCGTCATGACACTGGGATATACTACTCGGTCGAAACCCTGTTTGCACAAAGACCCCATGGAGTGCCCTCCAGTAAGTCACCCGTCCCAGCGGAGACGGTCACTGGCCCTGGTTGCAGTAAGTGGATGCCCTGGAGTGTATCTTTGAAAGTCATATCGTCCATAGAGACGAGTCATGACATTGAGATATACTACTCGGTCGAAACCCTGTTTGCACAAAGACCCCATGGAGTGCCCTCCAGTAAGTCACCCATCCCATCGGAGACGGTCACTAGCCCTGGTTGCAGTAAGTGGACGCCGTGGAGTGTATTTCTGATAGTCATATCGTCCATAGAGACACGTCATGACACTGGGATATACTACTCGGCCGAAACCCTGTTTGCACAAAGACCCCGTTGAGTGCCTTCCAGCAAGTCACCCATCCCATCGGAGACGATCACTGGCCCTGGTTGCAGTAAGTGGACGCCGTGGAGTGTATTTCTGAAAGTCATATCATCCATAGAGACGCGTCATGACACTGAGATATACGACTCGGTCGAAACCCTTGTTTGCACAAAGACCCCATGGAGTGCCTTCCAGCAAGTCACCCGTCCCATCGGAGACGGTCACTGGCCCTGGTTGCAGTAAGTGGACGCCATGAAGTGTATTTCTGAAAGTCATATCGTCCATAGAGATGCGTAATGACACTGAGTTATACTACTCGGTTGAAACACTGTTTGCACAAAGACCCCATGGAGTGCCCTCCAATAAGTCGCCCGTCCCAGCAGAGACGGTCACTAGCCCTGGTTGCAGTAAGTGGACGCCCTGGAGTGTATATTTGAAAGTCATATCGTCCATAGAGACGCGTCATGACACTGGGATATACTACTCGGTCGAAACCTTGTTTGCACAAAGACCCCATGGAGTGCCTTCCAGCAAGTCACCCGTCCCATCGGAGACGGTCACTGGCCCTGGTTGCAGTAAGTGGACGCCGTGGAGTGTATTTCTGAAAGTCATATCGTCCATTGAGACGTGTCATGACACTGAGATATACTACTCGGTCGAAACCCTGTTTGCACAAAGACCCCATGGAGTGCCTTCCAGCAAGTCACCCGTCCCATCGGAGACGGTCACTGGCCCTGGTTGCGGTAAGTGGATGCCATGGAGTGTATTTCTGAAAGTCATATCGTCCATAGAGACGCGTCATGACACTGAGATATACGACTCGGTCGAAACCCTTGTTTGCACAAAGACCCCATGGAGTGCCTTTCAGCAAGTCACCCGTCCTAGCGGAGATGGTCACTGGTCCAGGTTGCAGTAAGTGGACGCCCTGGAGTGTATCTTTGAAAGTCATAGCGTCCATAGAGACGCGTCATGACACAGAGATATACTACTCGCTCGAAACCCTGTTTGCACAAAGACCCCATGGAGTGCCCTCCAGTAAGTCACCCGTCCCAGCGGAGATGGTCACTGGCCCTGGTTGGAGTAAGTGGACGCCCTGGAGTGTATCTTTAAAAGTCATATCGTCCATAGAGACGCGTCATGACACTGGGATATACTACTCGGTCGAAACCCTGTTTGCACAAAGACCCCATGGAGTTCCCTCCAGTAAGTCACCCGTCCCAGCAGAGACGGTCACTGGTCCTGGTTGCAGTAAGTGGACGCCCTGGAGTGTATCTTTGAAAGTTATATCGTCCATGGAGACGCGTCATGACACTGAGATATACGACTCAGTCGAAACCCTGTTTGCACAAAGACCCCATGAAGTGCCCTCCAGTAAGTCACCCGTCCCAGCGGAGACGGTCACTGGCCTTGGTTGCAGTAAGTGGACGCCCTGGAGTGTATCTTTGAAAGTCATATCGTCCATAGAGATGCGTCATGACATTGAGATATACGACTCGGTCGAAACCCTGTTTGCACAAAGACCCCATGGAGTGCCTTTTAGTAAGTCACCAGTCCCAGCGGAGAAGGTCACTGGCCCTGGTTGCACTAAACGGAAACCGTGAAGTGTATCCCTGAAAGTCATATCATCCATAGAGACGCGTCATGACACTGAGATATACGACTCGGTTAAAATCCTGGTTGCTACTCAACTAGGAACGCCCGAGGAGTTTGGGACCGACATCTAACTGGTCTTGAGAATGGCTTAGTCCATAATAAATCCTAGACTTGGTCTCTGCGACCATGAACTCGAGACTATAATCCTTGACGATTTAAACTACTTGCTTGATCTATCAGAGCTTCATTCCTTTAATATTCCATCTATTGTATAACTGCAATTCATAGTGGAATCTTGTTGCTTTGTGCCGTGGTTTTCTCCCGTAAGGGTTTCCACGTAAAAATCTCTATGTTGTCTATGCTGTGCTTTATTTATATTTATGCTCTTTTAATGCTTTATTTAATTTATTTATGATACATGCATGCATTTACTTTTGCCTTCTAATCAAGGGTGATCATCCGTTGATGTAATCGAGGGTTTGTGACCAGTTCACAGCCCGGAATGTAAAAGATCTCGGAATCTCTGGAATAAAATTCACCTCGGGGTGCTATCTCATGTATACTTTATGATTGCTTATGATTGTCTATGAATGTCTCTATACTCAGAATTTCCCCAGAATAATGAAACACAGGAAAAAGACTGCTGATGAGAAGTTCGATTTTTCTAAGCTCTAACAGTGTGGCCGACCGGTCTAGACCGGTCGTGGCCCTCTTGGCCGACCGGTCATGACCGGTCGGACTTGAATTCCTGAACTTTTCTTCTTTCTTTCTTCTCTCCTTGCTTCTCTCTTTGCTTTCTTCTTTCTTTGGTCTTCTTTGGGTCTTCATTTAAGGCTCCTAAATACAATCTTTTAACTATCGATCGAGTGAACTTTCTCTCATTCCTGCAATCACAAAACCACGCATTAGAATAGTCTTTAAGCTTGAAAACCATGCATAGTTAGTGATGACATGGGGTTAGAATATACACATTTAAGCACTCAACACACCCCCCAACCAGCATTTTGCTAGTCCCGAGCAAAACATGCATAAAACAATTCATTCCTCCAAAACCCAACTCTCATTCATAAACTATGCTTCTATACACTCTAAGACATGCAAGTATAAAAATCAGCAAAGCTAAGTGATAGTGGTTGAAACATTAAACTTTCAAGAACATAACAAGTACTCATACAGATTTCCCGCTGATTGATAGATAAATAGAAGAATTTGAACAATTTAACCTAGTGTGCTCAGTGAATGCTCATCTCACGAAAATTTGGGATTATCTTCTTCATAAATTAGCTAAGGTATGGAATTCAAGGTGTACAGATCAACAACAAGCCTTTGACAGGAATTTTCCTTACCGTCCTTCTGACGGCTTTCACACTACTTCCCATTTTCGGCTTTGGTTACGGGTAGACCATCCCCTGGTTGGTAATAGGTAGCCTTTTTCGAAAATTTCCACCATATTTTCAATCATTCCCATTTTTCATCCTTCCTTTCCTTTTTATACATATTGGATAGGATTTTTAGAAATCCGTATCTGTCGTTATTTTCCCATGGACAAAGATGGACAAAGTACCCCAGCTTGGTTTCTCAACACCTCAAATCCAAACTTAGCTAATCCATAAATCTAATAATCCTTTCAAAACATGAGAATCATGTGAAGTGAACAAGGTGTAAAAGTGTTCAAAAGTTCTATCATTCATAAAAATAGGGGAATTCACATACAAGACTATTACCTTAAAGAATGTTCAAAGTATTCAACATCACTCACTTCGCCTCACTTTTTCTTGTACTTACACCATCCCGAATGCAAAGAAACAAAGTTGTCCAATGTAGTTTTGAATTTTTAAAAATCTGAAAAATCTTCTTCATATTGCTCGAGATGTTACAAAACACTATATTCATCCTAGTGATCCCACACCCCCCAACCAAATTTTGCATTGTCCTCAATGTAAAAGGTATGCAATAGGTAAAACATGAGAGCAATGATAAAATAAAGGGAGTGAGGAATGAGAGTACCTGTTCGCTCACCTCAAGTGTAAGGCTGCGATGTAGTAATAAAACTCGGTAAGACCGAGGTCAATCCACAGGGAATTGGAAAACAGGTTCCAAACTATTACAGCAACTCAATTTTGCAAGGAATAGGAGATTTAATTGAAGCAATTATACTAAAACAGTAACTTTAATGAAAACAATAGTTTAAAGGCACTAAGGCATTCAAGGATCCACTTGTAGCAATCCCATGTCAATCCAATCAATCCAAGTAAGATACACAACTAGATTTGAAGTCCTATCTCTCATCTAGTTAGAAAATAAAGCATTAAACACATTCAATCCCATTCAAGTTGAACTTCCAAGTTCTAGTCTTATTCAATCAATGTAGAATTCAAAATCATAGCCTTCGGAGTAACAACCATGCCTATGGACTATGGCCTGCTCAAGGATTACTATAATTCGAATCTAAACAAGCACCATATGATAATCTCAGAGAATTGCAAGGAATCCATGTCCGAAGCACATGAACTCTCATAAAACATCTCAAATTATCAACTTTAAGAACTAAAATAGATAAAAATTCAAACTTGAATTGAAAGTACCTGAATTAACTGAATCAAATCATGAAATTAGCTACAAGCTTCACCTCTCAGCCTTAGCTAAGAGATTCTAGCCGAGCATTGTCATACTACAACTAGAACTCAAATAAGAAAACATAAAAACTAGAAAAACTGGAGTTTGGAGGGTTGCAGACGCTCCACGACGTCCCTTGACTTCTATGATACCCTAGGAAGAGCCCCTAGGTGTCCTTTTATAGTGGGGAAGCTCTGTTGCGTAAGAATCTTCCAGAACTTGCGTAAGGTTACGCACTGCGCAGAGAAAATTGGAGCCAGACATGGAAATTTCTAATCTGGGCGCATTGTCGATTGATCGCTCAGACCGGGCGATCAATCGCTAGTTCAAATAATTGTATAAACTGCATCTTTCGGATCTGGCGATTAATCGACTGGCCGAGAGATCAATCGGTCACTTCTGGCGATCAATCGATTAGTGTCCAGCGATCAATCGGAGGGTGCAAAAAGTGTCCAGAGAGTTTTTTTCCAAATTTCTTAAAAATCTGCATTCTGGCGATTGATCTATGGGATGGGCGATCAATCGCTCAGGCTGGGCGATCAATCGGTCCGGCTGGGCGATCAATTGCTCAGGCTGGGCGATCAATCGCAATTCTTCACTTCTCTCCAGCAACAATTCTGTCAAATTTCTGCTGTGAGCGATCAATCGCTCAAGTCTGTCGATCAATTGCTCAAGCTGAGCGATCAATCGACAGATCAATCTCTGCATCAATCTTCAGAAACTGCAACTTTCTGCATTTTGCTTTTATGGCCCTGCAGCTCTGCACTTCAGTTTTTCTGGCCCTGCCAGGTCTTTTAATATGATTTCTTCTGTGTTTTTCTTCTTCTCTTTCTTCTTCTCTCTTTGGTCCTCCTTCAACCTTCATCCAATCGTTCTAAATGGATCTTTTTAGTCTCTAATTGGGTGAATTCCGCTCTCATTCCTGAAATCACAAATCATGCATTAGATGGGACTTTTAAACATGAAAACCATGCATATAATGCGATGTAGTGGGCAATGCAATATATAAATTGGAGGTTCAACAGTACCTGAGAGAACAAAAATTGAAATTCTACCTCCTTCTAACAAACCTATGAAAAAGCAAACCAAAAGCAACAAAATCCTAATCCTAACTACTCTATACCTTCATCAGACTAGGAGATCAAACATCCTGATACACATGATCAATCAGAGGTATGGACGTACCTTCTGAAGGGAAATTCTCAAAGAACGGCTTTAATCGCTGACCATTTGATTTAAAGATATTACCGTTCCTTGGATTCAACAACTCAACAGTCTCATATGGATAAACAATTTTCACAATGAAAGGATCGGTCCATCGAGACTTCAATTTCTACGAAAATAAATGTAACCGAGAATTATACATAAGGACTTTTTGGTTGATTGTGAAGGTCTTATGAAGGATGTTCTTATCATGGAACACCTTCGTCTTGTCCTTGTAAATTCTCGCATTTTCATGTGCCTTATTTCGGAGTTCCGCAAGTTCATTCAATTGAAGTTTGGGCAACGAGCTTGCTTTGTCAGAATAAAAATTCATTTTCTTTATTGCCCATATGCCCTATGTTTTAACTCCACAGGCAAGTGACAAGCTTTCCCATATACAAGTCTATAGGGAGACATTCCAATGGGGGTCTTGAAAGCGGTACGTGTTCGCTCGCCTCAAGTGTAAGGCTGCGATGTAGTAATAAATCTCGGTAAGACCGAGGTCGATCCACAGGGAAAAAGTAACAGCTTCCTAATTACTCCAGTAACTCAGTTTAATAGAGTAAATTCAAATTCAATGGGATGTTTTAATTAAAACAGTAACTTAATGAAAAATCAGAGATATAATGCACTAAGGCTTTCAAGGATCCACTTGTAGTAATCCTATGTCAATTCAGTCAATCCAAGTAGAGAACACAACTAGATTTGAAGTCCTATCTCTCATCTAGTTGGAAAGTAAAGCATTCACACACATTCATCCAATTCAAGTTAAACTTCCAAGTTCAAGTCCATTCAATCAATGTAGAATTCAAATTCATAGCCTGCGGAGTAACAGCCATGCCTATGGACTATGGCCTGCTCAAGGATTACTATAATTCGAATCTAAACAAGCAACCTGTGATAATCTCAGAAAATTAAAAGGAATTCATGTCCGGAGCACATAAACTCAGATAAGACATCTCAAACTACCACCTATTGGACTGAAACATAAGAAAAATCAACTTTGAATTAAAAATACTTGAATCAAACTGAAATTAACATAGAACTGGCTACAAGCTTCACCTCTCAGCCTTAGCTGAGAGGTTTTAGCCGAGCATAGTCATGCTACAACTAAAAACTCAAAAATAAAGCAAAAAACTAGAAAAACCCGAAAATAGATGTTGCAGACACTCCACAGTCGCCTTCAGCCTCCAAACTCACGTTCCTTCTCTTCTCTGATACCTTAGGGAGAGCCCCTAGGTGGCCTTTTATAGCAACAAGCCCCCCTTGCGTCGGATTCTGCGAAAGCCTTCGCATTGCGCAGTGAAATTCGGAGTCCCGAATTAGAAAGGATTCTTCTTACGCAGAACCGACCGGTCGTGACCAGTCGGCCTGGCTTTTCAAATACTCCAGAGAGCACAGCCGACCGGTCATGACCGGTCGGTGT
This sequence comes from Liriodendron chinense, assembly GCA_003013855.2. Classification (NCBI taxonomy): domain Eukaryota; kingdom Viridiplantae; phylum Streptophyta; class Magnoliopsida; order Magnoliales; family Magnoliaceae; genus Liriodendron; species Liriodendron chinense. The sequence goes on from ML058547.1 coordinate 273,262, forward strand.
GGACTGTCCATTGTTCCAGCGTGCATGCCCGACCGGTCATGACCGGTCGGGCTGTTTTGTCCTTCATCCAGTGCCTATGGCCGACCGGTCATGACCGGTCGGCCCCAATGCAATGTGGCCAGCCTTCATTCAGCGTTCATGGCCGACCGGTCATGACCGGTCGGCCTCTCTTCTACTTGATTCCTTTGATGTGGCTGACCGGTCGGACGACCGGTCAGCTTTATATTTCTTCATCTTCTTTTCTCTCTCTTTCTTCGTCTTTCCTTAATCCATCTCAGGACTTCCTCCAATGTCTTCAAATATATTCTTTTGGCTTCAATTTGATGAAATAGACTCTCATCCCTACAATCACAGAAACATGTGTTAGGTGGGCCTTTAAACCATGAAAATCATGCAAACTATGTAGTGTAATGGGCAATGCAATGTATAAATTGGAGGTTCAACAGTACGGTAAGCACAGAGTGCATCGGTAAGTCGAAGCGACCAATCTTTGCAATCGGGGTTCACTATTTTCTCCAAAATATGTTTAATTTTTCTGTTGGATATCTCAGCTTATCTACTTGTTTGTGGGTGATAGGGAGTGCCCACCTTGTGATTTACGCCATAGTTCTTCATTAAAGCATCAAATGGGCGGTTACAAAAATGAGATCCTTCATCGCTTATAATGACTCGAGGTGTTCCAAACCGGGAAAGGATATTTTCTTTTAAGAAACGAATGACAGTTTTATGGTCATTGTTCCGGCATAGAATCGCCTCGACCCATTTTGAAACATAATCGACGGCTAGCAATATATATAAATTTTCGAAAGAAGATGGAAATGGACCCATGAAATCGATGCCCCAACAAAAAATTTCGATTGGTAAGATGGGATTGAGTGGCATCATATTTCTACAGGATATTCCTCCCAATTTTTGACGAGGCTCACATGTTTTACAAAACTCATGGGTGTCCTTGAACATGGTGGGCCAATAAAACCCACATTGCAGAATTTTGGCTTTGGTCTTCTTAGCCGAAAAGTGGCCACCACACGCCTGAGAATGACAAAAGGAGATGTACTATGTTGTTCATCATCCGGCACACATCTCCTTATGATTTGATCAGGAAAATACTTAAATAAGTATGGGTCGTCCATAGGAATTTTCTCACCTCGTTGAAGAACTTATCCTTATCATGCTTTTTCTAATGTGTCGGAATTGTACCTGTAGCAAGATGTTGAGCTCTTAAATGTGCATATTCTAACCCCATTTTATCACTAACTATGCTTGAAATACATGATTAAAGACCCAACTAATGCATGGTTTTTGTGGTTATAGGAATAAGAGAGAGCATTCATCAATTGAAGACTTAAAGACGCTATTTACAAGCATTGAAGATCACAAGACCAAACGTCAAAGGATATAAGAAAGAAGCAAAGGAGAGAAGAAAGAAAGCAGAAGAATACACTGAAGATCGATCGTCCGACCGGTCGTCCAACCGGTCTGAATACTCAATAGAAGAGGGCCTTACTGCAAACTTGGCTGGACAATTCACGACCGGTCGTACGATCGATGGTCCACTGTTCAGACCGGTCGTGCGAACGGTCCTTGAACTAAATTTCTAGGTTTGAATTTGTGAAAAAACTCACTAGAAAGTTTTTGCATTTTTGAGACCGGTCGTGCGACCGGTCGTCCAAGAGCTCAGACCAGTCGTGCGACCGGTCGTCTGGGTAACAGAACGTGTTCTACAAGCTCCGATTTTCTCTACGCAGTCCGGGATTTCTTGCGCAATCCGGAACCTTCTACATTATTCTATAAAAGGGGACTAGGGCTTCTTCCTAAGGCATCCTAGAAGAGATTGAGCACGATGGGAGACGGCGGAAGTCGGATTCGGAGTTCTCCAACTCCTCCTAGTTTATTTTTCTAGTTTGATGTATTGTTTAGTTGTTTTCATGTTTCCTTGGATCATGAACAGCTAAACCTCTTAGCTAGGGCTAAGAGGTGAAGCTTATAGTGAATCTAAGATGTTTCAATTCGTTTGATTTGGTTTCAAGTTGGATTATTAGTGAAGAACAATGGTTTGAAGTTTAAATAAAGTTCTAAGTAGTTTTTCTTAATCTTATGATGGCTCATGGATGTTTAGAAGAATTGCTTGAGTTCTTAATTATTTTGAGCTAGTCTAGACCTCTATGATCCGAGGAATTGGATTTAATATGCTCTAGATTTATGATCCTTATGTGGGAGCTTCACACCAAAAGTCTATTTTTCTAGAAATTCTGGATTATGTGAGATTGTGTATGTGATTTGGATCAAGTTCAAATCATGATCTAATTATATTTAGTGACAGAGTTTGATGATGATTATGATTGTGATCTTAACCCATTGGAATTAGGATTGAATTATGCAATTGAGTGTGCTTAAGTCCTAGCTTGAATTGAGAGAATCATATACATGATTCACACATATACCAGATTGCTTGTTTTAACTGCTTTATCATCCGACTAGATAGAACTTAATCTTAATTCTAGTTGAGAAAGTGAGAAACCACAACGAATTGAGCATCAAGGATTGCTACAAGTGGATCCTTGAACCCCTAGTGCCTTTTTATTATTGATTATCTTCAGTTTAGTTCAAAGCATCTATCTACATCAATTTCCTAAAATCTGTTTAGTTAGTTCTTAAGTAGAAACCATTGGAAGTGTTTTTGTGAATTCCTACACAATTTCCTATGGATCGACCTCAGTCTTACTGAGATTATTACTACATCGCAACCCTACACTTGGGGAAGCGAACAAGTTTTTGGCGCCGTTGCCAGGGACTTTGACGGTTTTTCACAAAATTTCTGAAAATAGTCTCTATTTGAGATTTTTAGGACTCTTGTAGTAACTTAGTTTGTTTTATTTTGATTTTTTTCTTTTGCAGGGATTTTTAGGAAGTTGAAGAAGAAGTTAGGCATCTTAAGTTCTCAAATGAGGTTTTGTCCTTGCAACCTTACTCTTCTTCTTCCCCTATTCATTCCTATCACATTCATCTCTTGTAGAGTGGGTGGAGACTCCTTTTTGGATCTCTGATAAGTTGGTCTTGTGCCACCTTGATTCCTATTGGTTGGCATTGCCGTCTTGGATCACCTTGTGTTTAGAGATTTCCCTTCTCACTTCTATTCCTCTTTCTTCTTTTTCTGCACTTTTCTCAAAAGATTCAAGGAGTGGGTGGGGAGTTCTCTGAACCCCTATTGACCAGGAGAAATCAGTCTCTATCCTTGCCTCTGGCTCAGCCATTGCAAGACACCTTGTGCTTCGGTCTTAGAGAGAAGTAAAGAAAGGAAGGAAGAATTCTTCTTTCTAGTTTCATTCTTTTAGGATTTGCATGCCACATTGGGTTCCGGATTCTAATAACCGACTCATTAGTGAAGGGGGAATAGTTGAAGGAATTGATAGAGAGCCATGTGCTAAGAGACATTTAAATTTTCCAATTTTATTTGAAAGTATGGATGCAAATCAACCCAGCCCTATGGCCAATCAAAATCTGGGCCAAAACCAAACCGAAACGGGAGAGAATATGGTTGAGAATGTTCCCCGACCTAGAACATTACGTGATTACTTACAACCAGCAAGAGCGAGCACTCCCTCATGCCTAGTTTTTCCACAAAATGCAGGGAACATAGATTTGAAACCAGGAGTAATCCAACTCCTCCCCAGATTTCATGGACTAGACAGTGAAAGTGCCTACCAACATCTTAAGGAATTTGATGAGGTGATAGCCACCATGCACTTTGCAAACGTAACCGATGATGTGGTGAGACTCAATATTTCCTTTTACCCTTAAGGAGAAAGCTAAAGGTTGGCTTCATGCATTAAGGCCAAGATCAATTGGCACATGGACTGAGATGTCTAGGGAGTTCATTAAAAAGTTCTTCTCTACTAACAAAACGAACATGTTGAGGCGCCTTATCATGAATTTTGCCCAAAAGGAGGATGAGACCTTCTTCCAATGTTGGGAGAGGTTTAAGGACTTGTTAAATGCATGCCCAAATCATGGCTACGAAATTTGGCGGGTAATAAACTTTTTCTATGAAGGACTGACTTCACCCATGCGCCAATTTGAAGAGATGATGTGCAACGGAGAATTCATGAATAAGGAAGCTGAGGAAGCATGGGATTATTTTGATGAATTAGCTGAGAATGCATAGTCTTGGGATACATCTAGACCAATAAATTTCAAGACAAGCCAATAAAAGGAAAAAGGAGGAATTTATGTCCTCTCAGAAGAAGATAATATAAGTGCACGTATGGCTAGCCTCACAAGAAAAGTCGAGGCCATGGAATTGAAGAAAGGAGAGACGATCAACTCCAAAGACGTTGAAACTGTTTGTGGAATTTGTGCTGGAAATCAACATGCTACACAAGATTGTCCCACAATTTCAGCATTCCAAGATATCTTACAAGAACAATCAAATGCCATAAACAGTTATTAACATCCATTTAGTGCTCCAAACTCAAACACGTATAATTCTAGTTGGAAGAACCATCCCAACTTCGGTTGGAGGAATGGACCCACTGCGAATGCAAACAATACCCGTCAAGCTCAACCTTTACTGGGTCCATCCCTAGTCATTGCACCAAAAGCTACGTTAGAGGAGATGTTGGGTGCATTCGCATCAGTTCAAGCTGAATATAACAAGACCAATTCTCTGAAAATAGATGGGTTCATGCAAGAACAATTGAAATTTAACCAAAATTCAACTCAAGCTATCAATGACTTGAAAACGTTAATGGTTAGGGTTGAATCTCACCTCAGTGTTAGGGAGAAAGGCATACTTCCTACCCAACCTCTTCCTAACCCAAGTACCCAATTTGAGATACAAGACGCAAGCTCATCCTCCCAACATACGGAGCATGTTTAAGCTATCACCACTTTGAGAAGTGAGAAAATAATCGATAAATCTAATCCGGTAAAGGCCCCAAAGCCTAATGATCCAAAAAATTCCAAAGAGGATGATAGCCCGAACAACACTCCACAAGAGAAAGAACCGGAAAGGTAATACAAGCCGGTTGCCCCATTTCTCCAAAGGTTAATTTCACCCAAACCTTTAGACAAAAACCTGGAAATTTTAGAGGTTATTAAGCAAGTGAAGATCAACATCTCGTCGTTGGATGCCATAAAGCAAATACCATCTTATGCCAAATTTCTAAAGGAATAGTGTACAGTGAAAAGGAAACACAATGTTCACAACAAAGTACTTTTGACTGAGAATTTGAGTGCTATTATCAAACAAGAGGTGTCGCAAAAATACAAGGATCCGGGTAGTCCAACCATCTCATGCATCATAGGAGACTATCGGATTAAACAAGCCTTACTTGATTTAGGGGCGAGTGTTAACCTCATTCCATACTCAGTTTATGAACAACTGGGGTTAGGTGAATTGAAACCTACCAAAACCACACTCCAACTTGCTGATAGATCTATTCGTATACCGAGAGGAGTAATTGAGGATGTTTTAGTCCAAGTTGATAAATTCTACTACCCTAGTAGACTTTATTGTCTTGGATACACATCCCGTGATAGGTACCAGTGCTCAAATTCCCGTCATACTTGGCCGCCCTTTTCTAGTTACTTCCAATGCGATTATCAATTGTAGAAACATGCGTGTACAAATGTCCTTTGGAAATATGACACTCGAGCTGAATATATTTGATTTATGCAAACAACAACGGGAAGTTTATGATGAGATCCACGAGATAAATTTGATTGAATCATTCGTGGAGGATACATTCCCCTTGACATTATATTCTGACCCTTTGGAGGCATGTGTGGCCCACTCTCATGAGATAAATGATGACACAATACGAGAGATGGATGCCATTTTAGGTGTGATGCCGGTACTTGATAACAAAAGATGGAGGGCACTATTTGAACTGTTACCCTTAAACGAGAACAAGCCCCTCCCATCCAATATCAAGGCACCAACGCTCGACCTAAAACCATTATCAAGTGAGTTGAAATATGTATATTTAGGTCGAGATGAGACATGTTCGGTGGTGATTTCTTCCCACTTAGATGAGGAATAAGAGTAGGTTAATAGCCACTCTAATAGAGCATAAGAGTGCCATTGGATGGTCGATTGCGGATCTCAAAGGCATAGATCCACTGATTTGTACTCATCGCATACACCTTGAGGAGAATGCGAAGACATCTAGGCAACCACAAAGACGACTCAATCCAAACATGAAGGATGTGGTTAAGGCCGAATTGGTGAAACTATTGGATGGGGGTATCATTTACCCAATATCCGATAGTCAATGGGTGAGCCCAACTCAAGTGGTGCCTAAGAAATCCGGAATAACCATCGTATCCAATGTCAATAATGAACTCGTACCAACCAGAGTTACTACCGGTTGGAGAATGTGCATTGACTAAAGGAAGCTAAACACAGTTACAAGGAAAGACCACTTCCCCCTACCGTTTGTTGATCAAATTTTAGAAAGGTTGGCGGGTCATTCCCATTTTTGCTTCCTTGATGGCTATTCAGGGTACAACCAAATAGAGATCGCCCTAGAGGACCAAGAGAAAACAACATTCACATGTCCATTCGGTACTTTCGCCTATCGAAGGATGCCATTTGGACTATGCAATGCCCCTACAAGGTTTTAGCGTTGTATGCTGAGTATTTTTTCTGTTATGGTGGGGAAAATTCTTGAAGTCTTCATGGATGATTTCTTTGTATCTGGTTGTTGCTTTGATGAGTGCCTTATGCACTTCAAATCTGTGTTGAAAAGATGTGAAGAGAAGAACCTTGTGTTGAATTGGGAGAAATGTCACTTCATGGTTCAAAAGGGAATTGTACTTGGTCACATCATCTCACAAAACGGAATTGAGGTGGACAAAGCTACAATCGATCTTATCTCTAACCTTCCACCACCCAAGAGCATATGAGATGTGCGGTCCTTTTTGGGACACGCCGAATTTTATAGACGGTTCATAAAGGACTTCAGTTCACTCTCTCGTCCTTTATGTAACCTACTTCAAAAGGAGAACTCATTCGAGTGGAATGAAGATTGTCAAAATGCTTTTACTAAACTTAAAGGTATGTTGACATGTGCTCCCATAATGCAACCACCTGATTGGAGCATTCCTTTTGAAATTATGTGCGATGCGAGCGACTACGCTATTGGGACTGTGCTAGGCCAAAGAAAAGAGAAGAAGCCATGTGTTATCTACTATGCAAGTAGAACCTTAAACTCAGCCCAGGCAAACTACACTACTACAGAAAAAGAACTTTTAGCCGTAGTTTTTGCCTTGGACAAGTTTAGGTCCTACTTGATTGGATCCAAGATCATCATATTCACCGACCATGCCGTGCTTAAGTACCTTCTCTCTAAGAAGGATGCTAAGCCACGTTTGTTAAGATGGATCCTCCTAATCCAAGAATTTGACATAAAAATACGTGATAAGAAAGGAGTAGAAAATGTAGTGGCTGCCCATCTCTCTTGACTTGTTCTCACCGATTCCCCTGAGACGACCGCGATCAATGACATGTTCCCTGATGTTGTAGGATAAAGTTGACCATCAAGAGATGCGATAAAAAATGATTGAGAGAAGGCACGATCAGCCATCCCAATTGCGAGCAGCTCGGCTCGTGCTCGTCGAAAGGGGTTGCATCCCAAATGCGAGCAGCTCGGCTCGTGCTCGTCGAAAGGGGTCGCATCCCAAATGCGAGCAGCTGGGATCGTGCTCGTCGAAGGGGTCACATCCCAAATGCGAGCAGCTCGGCTCGTGCTCGTTGAAGGGGTCGCATCCCAAATGTGAGCAGCTCGGCTCGTGCTCGTCGAAAGGGGACGCATCCCAAATGCGAGCAGCTCGGCTCGTGCTCGTCGAAAGGGGTTGCATCTTAATGTGACCAGTCCACCGAGCCTGAGTATTCTCTGCCTTTGTAGTACCAGCAGCCCATATGGATCGATTCTGGGTTCGTGGTTCCGGACTTCAGGGGATCATCATCAAGTGACGTAATCGAGTAGATATTTATTTGAACTAGGGCGTTCCCCCATCTAAGGATCAACAAGATAAATATTTTGTCCTTGGAAATCAGCAGGACGCTCAACGTCTTACGTATTGGATTAGATCACTTGGATCTATATAAAAGGATGGGTTCATCAAATGAAGAAGGTACACAATCTCTGTGCTTCAAATCCCTTCGTTTCCTTTGTAATCACGTCCTGTCTGACTTAAGCTTCGGAGGGCCAACGGCTGGACTCCGGCCACCCGTAGTTTTCCTTTGTGCTTTTTCAGGTTCAGGAGGAAACTACCTGAGAGGAAGGTGAACGTCTGGAGGACCCTGTTACAAATTCTGACGTAAACAGATTGGCGCCGTCTGTGGGAAGCATTTAGTTGTCAAGATTAGCCGCTCTCACCACTGATCGAAGTCCTCCCACCATGCCTCCCAAAAAGAAAGTTCATCCTTCCACTTCAAGGCAGACGCTACCTCCGCCTGACATTAACGAACCAGCGCCCATCCCTCAGACTACTTCGACGGGCATCCCCCAGGGAGATCCCAACGTGCCATCGTAAAACCCGTTATTTGATGCTTTCGGAAATCAAGAAGATGTCATACGTTTCCTCAGAAACACACTCCTAACCCTCAGCGCCGGATTTCAAGCCTTATCTAATCGGCTTCATCAGCATCTCCTGGAGCCCTAGCGACAACCTTCCGTAGGTTGCCGGTGCAACTTATACCAGTGGCTTCCAGACATTCCGCGGACGAACCACAAATCCAACCAAATCATCCTCCGTCAAATCGAATGCCACTCGACAACCAAGCCCCTGTACTACCCCCGCATTCCATACACCCCAGTACTTCCCGGCAACAGCAATCTCAGGGGTCCACCGTCGAAACGTCAGGTTATACCTTACCATGTGAAGGAGACCTCAAAAGAATCCATGATTGTTTTGATGATGTGGAACAACGATACCAGGAAAATCGACCATCTGCTGCTGTGGCGTCGATACATCGATCCGAGTCTCCTTTCACCTGTGAGGTCATGGACCTTTACCGAGGAAGTATCGCACACCCGTCATCACTTCGTATACAGGTACTGGCGATCCTCTCTAACACCTGGAAACGTATAGGTCTCTCATGAAGTTGGAGGGACATGGGTCAGAAATCATGTGTAGGGCTTTTTCCCTAACCTTAAAGGAGGCAGCTCGTACATGGTTCCGGGGGCTAAAACCCCGATCAATCAGGTCCTTCGCACAGCTATCGGAGCTATTCCTCTCTCAATTCATGGGAAGCATCCGTACTAAAAACCTGGCATCTCACCTAATGGATTTGAAACAGCAGCATGGGGAGACGATAAAGGAGTTTACAGTACGGTTTACTGCAGAAGCCATCCAAACCGAAGGTTATACCGAAGAAAAAGGCTCACCTGCCCTCATAGCCGGAATTACAAGCGAGAAAATTAGATTCGCCTTAGATAAGAACCTCTTAAAACCATGACAGAATTCCAAGCAAAAGCTCAGAAATATATCAATGCAGAAGAAGTTGCTTTGGCACGTCATGGTATACAGGGCAAGAAGCGCAAGCCGGAGGAAATGTCTCCCCCGGATAAGAAATATCGGCGTGATCGACGGGACCGCACTCCCAAGAAGCCTTATTCTGGTAAATATCATAACTACACTCCTCTCAACCGATCCCTTGAAAAGGTGCTAATGGAGATCAAGCATAAACCATATGTGAAATGGCCTGTAAAGATTAAGTCTGATCCTGAAAAGAGAGATAAGAGCAAGTTTTGTTATTTCCACAAAGACCACGGGCACAATACCCAAGATTACATATCTCTACGAGATTACATCGAAGCTCTCATTCGAAAAGGTCATCTTCAGGATTATGTTGTCCGACAAGGTCGATCACCTAAAAGGGCGGAAGCCCCACCACACCATAAGAAGTCGCCTCACCATCATACTTCACAAGAAGACGTTGAACCTACCGGGGAGATCCGGACCATCGCTGGAGGACCGGCTTGCGGGGGAGATTCTCGAGCTTCAAGAAAAGCATACACTCGTAAGGCGTCTAAGAAGCCCCAGCATATCTACTGGTTGGAATAGACGCCCGACAAGTCAGAACCCGACCATCCTCCAATCTCCTTCTCCCTCGAGGATGCAGAGGGGATTCACTTCCCTCACGAAGACTCCATCGTAGTCACGCTAAATGTATCAAATTATCTGACTCATTGTATTATGGTGGATACAGGTAGCTCTGCTGATATTCTCTACCTGGAGGCTTTCGATAAAATGGCACTCGCCAGGAGCCTGCTCAAACCAATTTTAACCCCTCTCGTCGGCTTTGGGGGTGAAGTGGTAACACTTGAAAGAAGCATTGACCTTCCAGTCACCTTTGGTGAAAACCCAGCGAAAATGACTACCTTCGTAAATTTCCTCGTGGTAGATCGAAGATCAGCATATAATGCTATTTTGGGTCGACCTTCACTTAACAAGGTAGGGGCAGCGTTACATCCGCTATACTTGTGCATAAAATTTCCTACCCTAAATGGCATCGGGGTTGTACGAGGAAATCAAAAGGAAGCCCGAGCGTGTTACGAGATAGCCGTACAAGATCGGAAAAAGGCCCAGATGACACCAGTTATGATGGTGGCACAAGATCCATCAAGTCCTCCGACGGCTACCTCATTGGACCCAAGAGAGAATGTGTTGAGCTCTTAATTGTGCATATTCTAACCCCAATTCATCACTCATTATGCACGGTTTACACGTTTAGAGGACTACTCTAATGCATGATTTGTGATTGTAGGGACAAGATGGAGATTTCACTGATTCAAGGCTAAATAGAGCACTTTATAAGCATTGAAGACCACAAGAACCGAGCATGAAAGGGTGGAAGAAAGAAGCAAAGGAGAGAAGGAAAGAAGGAAGAAACAGACACTCACGACCGGTCGTCCAAAGCCTAGGACCGGTCGTCCGACCGGTCTGGCCATTCAACAGAACAAGCTCTCTGTGCAAACATCACGGGACCATCTGCGACCGGTCCTGCGACCGGTCGTCCACACCTCAAACCGATCGTGCAACCGGTCCTTGAATTAAAACTGCAGGGTCTGAAATTATGAAAACCCACTGGACAGAGGAATTATACAGTCCGACCGGTCGGCCAAACCAGTTCGATCGGTCAAGACCGGTCGGCCAACAGGTCGCTCCTCCACTGCACTCGCTGGACACGTTCTCAGACAAGTCTGATCGGTCGTGACCGGTCGGCCAAGCCACTCAGACCGGTTGTGAGACCGGTCGGACATGTAAAACGGACAGTTTCTAAATCGGGCGCCGAATTTCTCTGCGTAAGTGCGTAATTCCTTGCGCAATCTGGAAGTTTCTTATGCAATGGACACCTCCAAGCTATAAAAGGACTTCTTCTCTTCATACCAGGGCATGCTAGGACGTGGGGATTACTGGGGAGACGGATTCTACTTCAAGTTTTCTTAGTTTTCTTCCTGTTTTAGTAGTTTTTTTTTTATGTTTTTGAGGCTTTTAGTTCAAGGATGTTAGAGATGAACTAAAACCTCTTAGCTAGGGCTAAGAGGTGAAGCTTTTGATTTGTTTTTGATGGATTGATGCAACCTAGGTTTCCTTTTATATTTTAATTGAAGAATTTTAGTTCAATATGAGTTTGAATCAAGTACTAGTTTGGTTTTACTTTGATCTCTTGATGACTCCGGGCTCATGTGATTCTTAGTGATTCTAAGCTTGGTAGCTTACCTTCTGAGCATTGTTTATGCTTGTGTAGTTCATTGATCTATCATCGACTCCGGGCATGGTAGATCCTTTGATTGCCTTGTGTACAATGGCCCGATCTTCATGTGGGAACTCATTCAACTAAAGTCCTTATCTTTTGTTATAATCTGGAATAGCTGTTTGTTGATTGATTTTGATTTAATTAAAGTTCTAATCATTAGTTGTAATCAAGTCTAGTGACAGGATTTGATGAAAGCTATGGTTGTTAATCTCAACTAGATTGGAAAGAGGCTTGGCTTACACAATGAGTGTGCCCAAGGCCTGAGCATTGATGTGGGAATTGAATCAATGAATAAGCAACTGTTTTAGATAATTGTTGATTCAACCGCTCTATATTCCGATCGGATAGAGATATGAATTCGATTCCGATTGAGAGATGAGAGACCTAGTTGTATTGATGCATTGAAACCTATCAAAAGTGGATCCTTGATGCTCTAGTGCTTTTTAGATTGAAATTACCTTACACATTCACTGTTTAAACCCAAATCACTATTTTCCAGCTTTAGTTCTTAATAGGATCTTAATTATTAGTTGTTTAGATAAATTTTGAGAATACCCATTCATAAATCTCTGTGGGAACAATACTCGGTCTTTCCGAATTATTACTACTTCGCAACCTTACACTTGGGGAGTGAACAGAATGCTCTCTAATCTGGAACTCCCGGAGAAGAGATAGTGGCAATCCACTTAACTGAAGACGACTCGTCCAAAGTTGTCTATGTGGGATCCTCTTTAAGTAGCGTCTTTCAGAAAAATCTGGTCTTTTTCCTCACCGAATACCAATATGTGTTTGCCTGGTCTCATAGAGACATGCCAGGCATCGACCCCAGCGTCATAGCACATCGTCTGAACGTTGATCCGAAGTATAAACCTGTTCATCAGCGTCGACGTGCCTTCACTGTAGAAAGGCAAATGGTAATCAAGGCTGAAGTCGAGAAGCTGCTCACAGTCAATTTTATAAAAGAAGTTGACTACCCAGAGTGGGTCGCAAACGTGGTTCTCGTTCGAAAAGCAAATGGTAAGTGGAGAATGTGTATTGACTATTCGGATTTGAACAAAGCGTGCCCTAAAGATAGCTCCCGACCCCGCGAATCGACCAACTGGTTGATTCAACCGCAAGGCATGCCCTGCTCAGTTTTATGGACGCCTATTCCGGTTATAACCAGATCATGATGCATCCACCCGATAGCCAGCACACTGCCTTCATCGCTGACCGAGGCCTGTATTGCTACCAGGTCATGCCTTTTGGTCTTAAAAATGCAGGGGCCACCTATCAACGGCTCGTCAATAAAATATTCGCCACACAAATCGGCAGGAATATGGAGGTTTACGTCAACGACATGCTCGTGAAAAGTGTCGTAGAAGACGACCACCTTGCAGATCTTCGAGAAGCCTTCAACTTGATGAGGAAGTATCAGATGAAGCTAAATCCCGAGAAATGTGCGTTCGGAGTGTCTGCTGGGAAATTTCTCGGATTTATGGTTGGCCAACGAGAAATCGAGGCAAATCCTGAAAAAATAAAAGCATTGGTCGAGATGAAATCTCCGACCACTCTCAAGGATGTCCAACGTCTGGCTGGTCGCATTGCATCGTTGAACATGTTCATTTCATGGGCCTCTGACAAGTGTTTACCCTTCTTTAAACTCCTCCAAGCCACCGCCAAATATGATTGGGAATGGACACCGCAATGCGAAGAAGCATTCCAACAACTGAAGCAATATATGAGTGCACCCCCCGTTCTGTCAAAACCTGTGGCGCACGAGCAACTTCTTCTTTATTTATTTATGTCTTCTACGGCCATTAGTGCCGCTTTAATAAGAGAAGATTCTGGGGTACAAAGGCCCATTTATTATATTAGTCGAGCGATGGTGGACGTCGAAACTCGGTATTCTGATATGGAGAAGTTGGCTCTTGCTTTGGTCACGGCTGCCCGAAAACTACTGACCCTACTTCCAAGCCCACGCTATATTAGTGCCAACAAATCATCCGTTTCGTCAAGTCCTTAAAAAACCTGAGGTTTCAGGGCAATTAACTAAATGGGCGGTCGAGATCAGTGAGCACGATATTTCATTCTGCCCCAGGACTGCCATCAAGGGTCAGGCCGTGGCTGACTGCATCGCCGAATTCACATACTCCTCTCCCAATGATAATTCCAAGATCAACGACCAGCCACCCTGGTCACTCTCGCGGATGGGTCCTCACGGGCCACTGGTAGCGGAGCGGGCCTAATTCTAGTTGCTCCAGATGGGTCGCGTTTCCAATACGCTTTATGATTTGATTCTCGTATCTCAAATAATGAAGCAGAATATGAGGCTCTGATCGTCGGCCTCGAACTAGCAAACGTCCTCTCGATTCAGAGTTTACTCATTCATAGTGACTCTCAGCTCATAGTCAATCAGGTACTCGGCGAATTTGAGGCAAAAGAAGAAAGGATGGCCATATACAAATCTCGAGTGTTCATCCTGCTCGCGAAGTTGAAGAATTATGAAATAATCCACATCCCTCGCGAGAAGAACAAACTCGCAGATTCTTTGGCAAAACTCGCCTCCACACTAGAATCTGAGTTATCACAATCAATTCCTATCGAGCACCTTCGGACCCTGAGTATCGACCAAGCAACTCCTGGGCAAGTGATCGCGGTCCATCCCTCTCCATGTTGGATGGGACCCCTTTTTCGCTTCCCCAAGTGTAGGGTTGCGATGTAGTAATAATCTCGGTAAGACCGAGGTCGATCCACAGGGACTTATGTAGGATTTCACAAACTCATCCAAAAGTGTCTATTGAAAGCTTATAATCAGATTTTGAATAGAGTTGATATGAATAGCAGTTTTAACTAATTTGAATGTAGATAATTATAAAAAGGCACTAGGGGTTCAAGGATCCACTTGTAGCAATCCTTGATGTTCAATCCGCTGTGGTTTCTCATTCTCTCAACTAGAATCGACATTAAGGTCTATCTAGTCAGGATGATAGAGCTGTTAAACCAAACAATCTGTAATATGTAAGTGCTATGCATAAGATTCACTCAATGTAGGCTGAACTGAGCATGCTCAATTGCATAGGTCATTCCCCTTTCCAAAAGGTCTAGTTCACAATCATAACCATCCTCAAGTCCTGTCACAAGACAAGGCTAGATCAGGATTTGAACTTGATTCAAATCATATGCACAGTCCCTTACATAACCCAGAAAATCAGAAAAATAGAACTTTGGTAGGAAGTCCCTTCATGAAGATCATAGTCCTAGAGCGCACTCCGATTCCTCGGATCATACAGGTCTAGACTGATACAAACCAAATAAGAAATTAAGTAATTCTCCCAAACATTCATGAGTCATCATAAGACTAAGAAAAACTACTTAAAAACTTGTATAAACTTCAAACCATAGTTCATAATCATGAATTCCACACTTAAAACCAGCTAGCTACGAATTGAAACATCTTGGATCTACTACACGCTTCACCTCTTAGCCCTAGCTAAGAGGTTTAGCTGCTCATGATCCAAGGAAACATGAAACAACTAAAAAGTTCATAAAAACAAACTCCAAGGAGTTGTGGAACTCCAAAATTCACTTCCGCCGCCTCTAAGCTTGCTTCCACCCTTCTTAGATGCCCTAGGAGGAATCCCTAGGTATCCTTTTATAGTAGGGAGGCTTCACAACTTCAGAAAGATCGAGAATCTGCGTAAAAGTTACGCAGCGCAGAGAAAATCGGACTGAATTTGGAAAGTTCTAAGTCCTTACGCATGGCTGACCGGTCTAGACCAGTCGTGCCTCAATGGGCAGCCACTCCAGCAACCTTGTCCGACCGGTCATGACCGGTCGGACGTCTTCAGTGCAGATCCAGCAGGTATGGCTGACCGGTCAAGACCGGCCGGCCTTGTTTAGTATGGTTCCAGTGCACCTAGCTGACCGGTCTAGACCGGTCAGGCTCTCTTGGCCAACCGGTCAAGACCGGTCGGTCTCTTTTTCTGCATGCTTTCTTCCTTTCTTTCTTCTATTTTCTTCTTTCCTTGCTTCTTTCTTTACTTCCTTCTTCCTTCGGCCCTCCTTGGGTCTTCATCCAAGGTTCTAAATCATCTCTTTTCATCATTAATTTGGCGGAGTTCCCTCTCAAACCTGCAATCATACAACATGCATTAGATTTGTCTATAAACCCTGCAAACCTCGCACAATGAGTGATGAATTGGGGTTAGAATATGCACAATTAAGAGCTCAACACACCCCCAACAAGCATTTTGCTAGTCCCGAGCAAAACATGCGTGAAACCAATTCCATCCTTCAAAACTCAACTCTCTTTCAGAAACCCTTCTTCTATACGTCCCAAGACATACAAATGTAAGATTCAGAATTATTAGGCGACAGGGGCTGAAACCGTAAGCTCTTAAAACATAATAAGCATTCATATGAAATTCCCGCTGATTGGTTGATAGATAGAAGAACTTGAACAAATTCACCCTAGTGTGGACAGTGAAAAATTCATCTCACGAGTTTCTAGGATTATCTTCTTCATAGATCAATCAGACTATAGATCTCAAGGTATATAGAGCCATATCAAGCCAATGACAGGAATTTGCCTTACCGTCCTTCCGACGACTTTCACACTACGTCCCATTTCCGGCTTTGGTTACGGTTAGACCATCCCCCGGTTGGTAGTAGGTAGCCCTAATTGGAATTTTCCATCGTTTTTCCATCATTCCCAATTTCATCCTTCCTTGTCCTTTTTCTTTTAATTTAGATAGGATTTTTAGAAATCCATATCCAGCATTGTTTTCCCATGGACAAGGATGGACAAAGTACCCCGGCCTGATTTCTCAATACCTTAATTCAAAGTCTAGCTAATCCATAAATCACATAGCCCTTCAACCCATGAAAATCGTGTAATGTGGACTAGGTGTAAAAGTTTTCAGATTTTCTATCAATCACAGAAATAGGGGAATTCACATATAAAACCATTATGCTATGAGAGATTTCAGACATACAGCCCCATACACTTCATATCTCCTCCTCTTATACTCATATCATCTTGAATGCATAGAAACAACATTTTCCAAAAGAGTTTTGAATTTTAGAAAAATCGAAAAATTTCCACATAATTGCTTGAAATGTTACAAAACGCTGGATTTATCCAAGTGATCCTACACCCCCCAACCAAATCTTGCATTGTCCTCAATGTAAAAGATGTGCAATGAGCAAAACATGAGAGCAATTTGAAAAATAAAAGGGAGTGAGGAGTGATAGTACCTGAGAGAGTGAAAATTGAAATTCCTCCTCCTTCTAACAAACCTAAGCAAAAGTAAACCAAAGCAACAAAATCCTAATCCTAACTACTCTATACCTCCGTCAGACTAGGAGATCAATCATCCTGATACACAAGATCATTCAGGGGTATGGACATACCTTCTGAAGGAAATTTCTCAAAGAACGGCTTTAATCGCTGCCCATTCGCCTTAAAAATGTTGCCGTTCCTCGGATTCAATAGCTCGACAGTCCCATATGGATAGACAGTTTGCACAATGTAGGGACCGGTCCATCGAGATCTCAATTTTCCTGGAAATAGATGTAAGCGAGAGTTATACATGAAGACTTTTTGATTGATCGTGAATGTCTTGCGAAGAATATTCTTATCATGGAATATCTTCGTCTTGTCCTTGTAAATTCTCGCATTCTCATAAGCTTCATTCCGGATTTCTGCAAGTTCATTCAATTGTAGTTTGCGTAACGAGCTTGCCTTGTCAGAATTGAAATTCATCTTCTTAATAGCTCAGTATGCCCTATGTTCCAACTCCACAGGCAACTGACAAGCCTTCCCATAGACAAGTCTATAGGGAGACATTCCAATAGGGGTTTTGAAAGCAGTACGGTAAGCCGAAAGCGCATCGGTAAGCCGAAGCGACTAATCCTTGCGATCAGGGTTCACCGTTTTCTTTAAAATGTGTTTAATCTCCCTATTGGATATCTCAGCTTGTCCACTAGTTTGTGGGTGATAGGGAGTGCTCACTTTGTGTGTTACGCCATATTTCTTCATTAAGGTTTCAAAAGGGCGATTGCAAAAGTGAGACCCTCCATCACTTATGATGACTCGAGGCGTTCCAAACTGGGAAAGAATATTTTCTTTTAAAAATTGAATGACCGTTTTATGGTCATTATTCCGGCAAGGGATGGCCTCGACCCATTTGGAAACATAATCAACGGCAAGCAAGATGTATAAGTTTCCAAAAGAAGATGGGAATGGGCCCATGAAATCGATGCCCCAACAATAAAAAATTTCGATTATTAAGATGGGATTGAGTGGCATCATGTTTCTATGGGAGATTCCTCCTAATTTCTGACAAGGTTCACATGCTTTGCAAAACTCATGTGTATCTTTGAACATGGTGGGCCAATAAAACCCACATTGCAGAATTTTTGCTGTGGTCTATTTAGCCGAAAAGTGGCCACCACATGCCTGAGAATGACAGAAGGAGATGATACTTTGTTGTTCCTCATCCGACACACATCTCCTTATGATTTGATCGGGACAATACTTGAATAAATATGGGTCGTCCCATAGGAATTTCCACACCTCTGTGAAGAATTTATCCTTATCTTGCTTTTTCCAATTTGTAGGAATTGTACCTGTAGCAAGATAGTTAGCAATGTCCGCATACCATGGCAATTGGGAAATAGTACAAAGTTGTTCATCAGGGAACATGTCATTGATTGCAGTCGTTTCAGGGGAATTAGTGAGGACAAGTCGAGAGAGGTGGTCAGCTACTACATTCTCTACTCCTTTCTTATCACGTATTTCTATGTCAAATTCCTGGAGTAGAAGGATCCATCTTAACAACCGTGGTTTAGCATATTTCTTAGAAAGAAGATACTTAAGCGCGGCATGGTCAGTGAATATAATGATCTTGGATCCAATCAAGTAGGACCTAAACTTGTCCAAGGAAAAAACTACGGCTAAAAGTTCTTTTTCAGTAGTGGTGTAGTTTGCTTGGGCTGAGTTTAGGGTTCTACTTGCATAGTAGATGACACATGGCTTTTTCTCTTTTCTTTGGCCTAGTACGGCCCCAATAGCATAGTCGCTAGCATCACACATAATCTCAAAAGGAAGGCTCCAATCAGGTGGTTGCATTATGGGAGCACATGTCAACATACCTTTAAGGGTGGTAAAGGCCTTTTGACATTTTTTATTCCACTCGAATGAATTTTCCTTTTGAAGTAGGTTACATAAAGGGCGAGAGAGTGAACTGAAGTCCTTTATGAACCTTCTGTAAAATCCTGCGTGTCCTAAAAAGGACCGTACATCTCGTATGCTTTTGGGTGGTGGAAGGTTAGAGATAAGATCAATTTTTGCTTTGTCCACCTCGATTCCATTTTGTGAAACGATGTGACCAAGTACAATTCCCTTTTGAACCATGAAGTGACACTTCTCCCAATTGAGCACAAGGTTCTTCTCTTCACATCTTTTCAGCACAGACTTCAAGTGCTCAAGGCACTCATCAAAGCTACAACCAAATACGGAAAAATCATCCATGAAGACTTCGAGAATGGTCCCCACCATGTCAGAAAAGATAGTCATCATACAACGCTGAAAGGTGGTAGGGGCATTACATAATCCAAATGGCATCCGTCGGTAGGCGAAAGTGCCAAATGGACATGTGAATGTAGTCTTTTCTTGGTCTTCACGGGCAATTTCTATTTGGTTGTACCCTGAATAGCCATCAAGGAAGCAAAAGTGGGAATGACCCGCCAACCGTTCTAAAATTTAATCAACAAATGGTAGGGGGAAGTGGTCTTTCCTCGTGACAGTGTTTAGCTTCCTGTAGTCAATGCACATTCTCCAACCGGTAGTGACTCTAGTTGGCACGAGTTCATTATTGGCATTGGCTACGATGGTTATTCCGGATTTCTTAGGCACCACTTGAGTTGGGCTCACCCATTGGCTATCGGATATTGGGTAAATGATACCTACATCCAATAGTTTCACCACTTCGGTCTTAACCACATCCTTCATGTTTGGATTTAGTCGTCTTTGTGGTTGCCAAGATGTCTTCGCATTCTCCTCAAGGTTTATGCGATGAGTACAAATCAGTGGGTCTATGCCTTTGAGATCCGCAATTGACCATCCAATGGCACTTTTGTGCTCTAATAGAGTGGCTATTAACCTACTCTCTTGTTCCTCATCCAAGTGGGAAGAAATCACCACTGGATATGTCTCATCTTGACCTAAATAAACATATTTCAGCTCACTTGGTAATGGTTTTAGGTCGAGTGTTGGTGCCTTGATGTTGGATGGGAGGGCCTTGTTCTCGTTTACAGGCAAAGGCTCAAATAGGGCCCTCCATCTTTTATTATCAAGCACTAGCATCATCTCTAGCATGGCATCCATCTCTTGTATTGTGTCATCATTTGTCTCATGAGAATGGGCCACACATGCCTCCAAAGGGTCGGAAAATAGTGATAAGGGAACTGTATCCTCCACAAATGATTCGATCATGTTTAATTCGTGGACATCATCATCAACTTCCCGTGGTTGTTTGCATAAATCAAATATGTTAAGCTCAAGGGTCATATTTCCAAAGGACATTTGTACAAGTCCATTTCTACAATTGATAATGGCATTTGAGGTAGCTAGAAACGGTTGTCCAAGTATGACGGGAATTTGAGCACCGGTGCCAATCACGGGATGTGTGTCCAAGACAATAAAGTCTACTGGGTAGTAGAATTTATCAACTTGGACTAGAACATCCTCTATCATTCCTCTCGGTATACGGATGGATCTATCAGCAAGTTGGAGTGTGGTTTTGGTTGGTTTTAATTCACCTAACCCAAGTTGCTCGTAGACCGAGTATGGAATGAGATTCACACTTGCCCCCAAGTCGAGTAGGGCTTGTTTAATCCGGTAGTCTCCTATGATGCATGAGATGGTTGGACTACCCGGATCCTTGTATTTTTGGGGTACCTCTTGTTTGATGATGGCGCTCAAGTTCTCGGTCAAAAGTACTTTGTTGTGAACATTGTGTTTCCTTTTGACTGTACACAACTCCTTTAGAAATTTAGCATATGATGGTATTTGTTTTATTGCATCTAACAACGGGATGTTGATCTTCACCTGCTTGAAAACTTCTAAAATCTCCAGATTTTTATCTAAAGGTTTAGGTGAAATCAACCTTTGTGGAAATGAGGCAACCGGCTTGTATTGTCTTTTCGGTTCTTTCTCTTGTGGAATATTGTTTGGGCTATCATCCTCTTTGGGAATTTTCGGATCCTTAGGCTTTGGTGCCTTCACCGGATTAGATTTGTCAATTTCTTTCCCACTTCTCAAAGTGGTGATAGCTTGGACATGTTCCGTATGGTGGGAGGATGAGCTTGTATCTTGTATCTCATACTGGGTCCTTGGGTTAGGAAGAGGTTGGGCAGGAAGTGTGCCCTTCTCTCTAACACTAAGGTGAGATTCAACTCTAGCCAGTGATGTTTTCAATTCATTGATGGCTTGAGTTGAATTTTGGTTGAATTTCAATTGCTCTTTCATGAACCCATCTATTTTGAGAGAATTTGTCTTATTATACTCAGCTTGGACTGATACGAATGCACCCAACATCTCCTCTAGTGATACTTTTGGAGTGTTGTTTGCATTTGCAGTGGGTCCATTCCTCCAACTGAAGTTGGGATGGTTCTTCCAATTAGGATTAAACGTGTTTGAGTTTGGAGCACCATATTGTTGTTGATAACTGTTTATGGCATTTGTTTGTTCTTGTAAGATGCCTTGGACTGCTGAAATTGTGGGGCAATCTTGTGTTGTATGTTGATTTCCAGCACAAATTCCACAAACAGTTTCAACATCAGTGGAGTTGATCGTTTCACTTTTCCTTAATTCCATGGCTTCGACCTTTCTTGTGAGGCTAGCCACCCGCGCACTTATGCTATCTTCTTCTGATAAGACATACATTCCCCCCTTTTCCTTTTGTTGGCCAGTCTTGGAATTTGTTGGTTTCGATGTGTCCCAAGCCTGTGCATTCTCAGCCAATTCTTCCAAATAATCCCATGCTTCATCAGCTTCCTTATTCATGAATTCCCCATTACACATCATCTCTACAAATTGGCGCATGGGTGAAGTCAGTCCTTCATAGAAAAAGCTTATAACCCGCCAAATTTCATAGCCATGATGTGGACATGCATTTAATAAATCCTTAAACCTCTCCCAACATTGGAAGAAGGTTTCATCTTCCTTTTGGGCAAAGTTCATGATAAGGCGCTTCAACATGTTCATTTTGTGAGTAGGGAAGAATTTTTTTATAAATTCTCTGTGCGTGTCAGTCCATGCACCAATTGATCTTGGCCTCAATGCATAAAGCCAACCCTTGGCTTTATCTTTAAGAGTGAAAGGGAAGAATTTGAGTCTTACTACATCTTCAGTCACATTTGCAAAGTGCATGGTGGTAATTACCTCATCAAACTCCTTAAGGTATTGATAGGCACTTTCACTGTCTAACCCATGGAATTTAGGGAGAAGTTGAATCACTCCCGGTTTCAAATCCACATTCCCTGCATTTTGTGGAAAAACTATGCATGAGGGAGTGCTCGTTCTTGCGGGTTGCAAGAAATCACGTAAAATCCTAGGTCGGGGAACATTCTCAACCACATTCTCCCCTGTTTCAGTTTGGTTTTGGCCCGGATTAGGTTGATTTGCAGCCATATTTTCAGACAAAATTGGAGAGTTTAGATGTCTCCTAGCACGTGGTTCTCTGTCAATTCCTTCTACTATCCCCCCTTCACGTATGAATCGGTTATTGGAATCCCGAGCCCAATGTGGCATGCAAAACCAAAAAAATAAGAAACAAAGAGAAAGGAGAATTCTTCCTCCCTTTCTTTACTTTTCTCTAAGACCGAAGCACAAGGTGTCTTGCAATGGCTAAGCCAGAAGCAAGGATAGAGACCGATTTCTCCTGGTCAATAGGGGTTCAGAGAACTCCCCACCCACTCTTTGAATCTTTTGAGAAAAAGTACAGAAAAAGGAGAAAGAGGAGTAGAGATGAGAAAAGAAATCTCTGAGCACAAGGTGATCCAAGACGGCAGAGCCGACCAATAGGAATCCAGGTGGCAAAAAGGCCGACCTTTCAAAGATCCAAAAGGAGTCTCCACCCACTCTACAAGAGATGAATAAGATAGGAATGAATAGGAGAAGGAGAAGAGTAAGGTTTAGGAAGATAGAACCTGATTCAGCACTTGAAATCCTTGTATCTTCTTCAGCTTCCTAGAAATCCCTGAAAAGAAAAATCAAATAAACAAACTAAGTTAGTCCTAAAATCTTAAAAATCCTAAATAGATACTAATTTCAGAAATTTGTGAAAAACCGTCAAACTCCCCGGCAGCGGCGCCAAAAACTTGTTCGCTTCCCCAAGTGTAGGGTTGCGATGTAGTAATAATCTCGGTAAGACCGAGGTCGATCCACAGGGACTTATGTAGGATTTCACAAACTCATCCAAAAGTGTCTATTGAAAGCTTATAATCAGATTTTGAATAGAGTTGATATGAATAGCAGTTTTAACTAATTTGAATGTAGACAATTATAAAAAGGCACTAGGGGTTCAAGGATCCACTTGTAGCAATCCTTGATGTTCAATCCGCTGTGGTTTCTCATTCTCTCAACTAGAATCGACATTAAGGTTTATCTAGTCAGATGATAGAGTTGTTAAACCAAACAATCTGTAATATGTAAGTGCTATGCATAAGATTCACTTAATGTAGGCTGAACTGAGCATGCTCAATTGCATAGGTCATTCCCCTTTCCAAAAGGTCTAGTTCACAATCATAACCATCCTCAAGTCCTGTCACAAGACAAGGCTAGATCAGGATTTGAACTTGATTCAAATCATATGCACAGTCCCTTACATAACCTAGAAAATCAAAAAAATAGAACTTTGGTAGGAAGTCCCTTCATGAAGATCATAGTCCTAGAGCGCACTCCGATTCCTCGGATCATACAGGTCTAGACTGATACAAACCAAATAAGAAATTAAGTAATTCTCCCAAACATCCATGAGTCATCATAAGACTAAGAAAAACTACTTAAAAACTTGTATAAACTTCAAACCATAGTTCATAATCATGAATTCCACACTTAAAACCAGCTAGCTACGAATTGAAACATCTTGGATCTACTACAAGCTTCACCTCTTAGCCCTAGCTAAGAGGTTTAGCTGCTCATGATCCAAGGAAACATGAAACAACTAAAAAGTTCATAAAAACAGCAAAAACAAACTCCAAGGAGTTGTGGAACTCCAAAATTCACTTCCGCCGCCTCTAAGCTTGCTTTCACCCTTCTTAGATGCCCTAGGAGCAATCCCTAGGTGTCCTTTTATAGTAGGGAGGCTCCACAACTTCAGAAAGATCGAGAATCTGCGTAAAAATTACGCAGCGCAGAGAAAATCGGACTGAATTTGGAAAGTTCTAAGTCCTTACGCACGGCCGACCGGTCTAGACCGGTCATGCCTCAATGGGCAGCCACTCCAGTAACCTTGTCCGATCGGTCATGACCGGTCGGACGTCTTCAGTGCAGCTTCAGCAGGTATGGCCGATCGGTCAAGACCGGTCGGCCTTGTTTAGTATGGTTCCAGCGCACCTAGCTGACCGGTCTAGACTGGTCAGGCTCTCTTGGCCGACCGGTCAAGACCGGTCGGTCTCTTTTTCTGCATGCTTTCTTCCTTTCTTTCTTCTATTTTCTTCTTTCCTTGCTTCTTTCTTTACTTCCTTCTTCCTTCGGCCCTCCTTGGGTCTTCATCCAAGGTTCTAAATCATCTCTTTTCATCATTAATTTGGCGGAGTTCCCTCTCAAACCTGCAATCATACAACATGCATTAGATTTGTCTATAAACCCTGCAAACCTCGCACAATGAGTGATGAATTAGGGTTAGAATATGCACAATTAAGAGCTCAACAACCCCATTGTCCTCTATCTCAGGGATGGACATCTTCCAGACAATAAGAAATCCGTACGACAAATTCGTCATCGACCTGCCAGGTATACTTTACAAAATGGAACGTTATTACGTAAAAGTTTCCCTTTGCCCTACTTAAGGTGTCTTCACCCAGAAGAAGCACATCGTGTTCTGAATGAAATACACCAGGGGCATGTGGTAACCACCCAAGGGGACGATCTCTAGCATATAAGGCGATGAGGCAAGGATATTACTGGCCCACTATGAAGGCGGATGCGATCGAATTCTCTAAAAAATGGGACAAGTGCCAGTGATATTCTCCTATACCTCACGTACCGTCCGAGCAAATGACGCCAATAGATAGCCCTTGGCCCTTCGCCTAATGGGGAGTCGATATTATTGGGCCCTTACCTATCCGGAAAGGTCAAAACAGGTTCGCAATCGTGGCGGTCGATTACTTCACCAAATGGGTTGAGGTAAAACCATTAGCCAGAATTACCGAGAAACAGACCACTAAATTCGTATGGAGAAATATCATATGCCGTTATGGGCTCCCCCGCACTATAATCAACGATAATGGAAGCAATTCGACAACGCCGCTTTCGATGAATTTTGTGAAAAATGGAAGATATGGAATGTCCGCACCTCCCCATATCATCCTCAGGCAAATGGGCAAGTTGAAGCGGTGAATAAAATCATCAAGCATCATTTAAAGACCAAGCTCGGTGACTGTAAATGCATGTGGCCAGAACTCTTGCCAGAAGTCTTATGGGCATATAAGACTACGACTTGCACATCAACAGGTGAAACTCCCTTCTCCTTGGCATTTGGCACCGACGCAGTAGTACCAGTTGAAGTTCAAGTACCTTCGTATCGAATTGAGCAATATGATCCCACTTGTAATCAGGAAGGTCTCCGACTTCATCTCGACCTCTTGGAAGAGCGAAGAGATGTGTCCCAACTGTGAGCAGCAGCGCATTGCTCGGTATCGTGACGCCAAAGTCCGACCTAGAACCTTTCAGCTCGACGATATGGTTCTCAGACAGAACCTCAGAGTTCCTGCTCATTCGCTGGATCTAAATTGGGAAGGTCCGTACCGAGTTACCAAAATCGTGTGACCCGGTACTTATTATCTTGAAGATATGCAAGGAAGACCCGTACGTCGCCCTTGGCACGTGGAACATTTGCTACGGTACTTTCTTTAATTCGATGTAATTTTAAACGACATCCGAATAAAGGTGATCGACTTTAACGTCTTTTGGTCGCTACTCCATTTGATTGGACCAGAATAGCCCCGAAGAGAATACACACATTCTCTTGGCCAATTGTCTACCCTTGGTACAATCAAAGTCAGTCTTTTGGTCGTTACTCCATTTGATTGGACTCGAATAGCCCCGAAGAGAATAACACATTCTCTTGGCCAATTATCTACCCTTGGTAGAATCAAAGTCTCAATCGGTAGACCAGTCTATCTCAACGAGGACATGGTCACCATGACCCCCGGATTGAGCCTAACTCATTTTTTCATGAGTTAAGTATACGAGCATTCAAGATGCGATCGACAAAAAAAAAGGGGCAAGAAAGAGCACATGGCGTTGAGAAAAAGCAATTTTCATTAAAAGTGACTAAAAAGTAAGATCATTTACATGGATACAATTTCTTCTTAAAATACTAAGAAAAACAACAAAGGAGAGAGAGAAGGGAGACGACTCTAAGATTGGTCGTTCTCGTCTTGAGCAGGCTCGAGACTCTCTGCTTCAGGACCGATCTCGGGAGCAGGTGCGGCATCAGTAGCTCCAGTGACCTCATTCTCGGTTGTAGCTGGCTCTCTGGCTGCGACCTCGAAGGCCACTCTCTCAAACTCCTCAAAATTGAAGGAAGAAGCAATTTGTTGCATAACTCTGACCGCAAAATCGCGACCAGCGATATAGGCCTCATAACGCTCCTCGTCGTAGAGCCGAGAAGTTCGGAACTCCTGGATCGCATGAGACCCCTCGTCAGATACCATCTTGACAAGGGCCACTCTTTCCTCCTCCCAGTGAATGGATTCATCCTTCAGCTGGTCGAGAGTCTTCTTGGCCTCCTCGAGTTTAGTCCGAGAGTCCTTGAGCTGCTCCTGGAGGCAGATCTTGTCCTGGTGGAAAATCTCATTCTCTTTCTCGCTCTTGGTATGGACTTCTTGGAGCTTCGCAAATTGTAGGTCCAATGACTGAAAACGATCAGTCAGGGCCTGGATCTTGGCGAGGAGGATCTGCTTCTCCTCATTTAATTTTATGATTTGGGCTTCCAGGGCCTTTATGATGCGATCTCTTCCTTGGACCTCGCCCTCCATCACTTTCTTCTTCTTTTCCACATCATCGACGACGTGGCGGGCGGCATCAATGTCGCGCCGGACTCGGAGCGTAAGATCCAGACTCTGCTCAGACAAAGAAAGAAGAATTAGAGTAGCCTACCACATCAATAATCCAAAGAAAAATGAGGAACGGGGAGGAAGTTGTCACCTGAACCAATCTCACCCCTATGTCAGTAGAAAGAGCCTCTGGACTTGGCTCAGGGTAACCCCCAAAGGAGTTGGGGGAAATATTATCAAACATAAACTTGCATATCAGATGCAAGTATGGCGGGATGACGAAGACTCCCAACCCGGAGGGCTGGGCTTCGACCATCTTGCTGGAGCTCGCCTCACGAGCATTCGCAGCCCCCGAGGCAAGTGTCGCCGAATCGCGAGCAGTGATGGGCTCGCATGATGTCTCCCTTGAAGGGAGACCTTCCTTCGTTCGATCGCCTTTTGGAGAATTGTCAACGACTTTGATTATCGGTTGGCTATGGGCGCCAGCCGGAGGGGTCGTAGAGGCCGGAGGGGTTGCGGAAGTGTGAGGGGTCGTGACAACACCCCCTTTGGTAGTAGCACGCAGCTGTGCGCCGCGAGCAGACCCCTCTGCTGGAGCGGGCACAGCTGAAGGTCCAGCTGCTGACTTCTTTTGCCTCTTCGAGGCCGTACCCTTCAGATGGTGGATCACCCCCAGCGCGCCCCTCTTGTCTCCTATATTCGCCATCTCCTCGTGGGAAATCAAGCCTGCGGCGCAGAGACAGCGTGGGTCTAAGGCAACGTTAACGTTGCGCGCGGCCGCTGAAAGCTTGGAGACCCTTACTATTTTTTCGTTAAGTCCTCCCCACAAGTTTGGTCTAGCTCCAATCGGAATGCCTGCAAGAAGAATATAAAGGCACATTAGTCGATGCAGAGCAAAATTCTTTTTTTTTTTGTTGTTTCTTCAGACAAAGGGGCAGAAACTCAACCCACCTTTGCCAAAATAGCAATTAACATTATGGCCTTTGGGGTCGGAGCCCACGTTGACTCCCAATTGCTAGAGACGTAAAACCATTTTTTCCTCCACCCGGGGCAATTGGAGGAGGGGTTTCCCAGAATGAAGTTGTCTCGGTGCCAGAAGTAGAGGTAGTACCAACCCTCGCTAGCCGGGGCCTTTTTCACCTGGTATAGTCTCAAAAACTCCTCAGCGGTTAAGTCATCATTACCCGTCTGCTTCCAGAGGATGAAAGCACTTATAAGCACCCGCCAGCCGTTTACGATAAGTTGGCCGGGGGCAATCTTATAAGTATGAAGGAAGTTTCGGATGAATGGGTGAAGGGGAAGACGCACGCCAACCCGGAAAAATACTCATAAAAGGCTACACAGCCTGGCGACGGTGCATCGACTGTCTCCCCTCTCCCAGTTAACCTGAGAATGACGGAATCTGGAACCCGATACTTCTCTCGAAGGCTCGAGAGCTTGTCTTCCGTCATTATAGAGGGATAACCAGTGGCAGAATACCTCCCAGCCGGTACTCGAGCGTTATTGGATTCAGATGAATCGGGAGTATCATCTCCCAGAGGAACGATCTCTTCATTTAACCCCCGCCATTGTAAAAGAAAAAAGGAAGAAAGAGAAGAGAAAAGGAAAATAAGAAGAAAGACTACCTCTGCGAAGAGGTTTGCACCGAGAACAAAGAAAGAAAAGAAGGAAGAACTCTCTGCAGCAGAATTTTAAAAATGAAGCAAACTCCGCAGGATTCGATATTTATACGCAATCATTCCGTTTGATTTGGTTGACACGCGACGGCTTCTCATCCGGCACGACAGACGAACGGGCACAAGCATTAATTACAGAGGCACGTGGCGAGCGACGCTTCACCTCTCACGGTGAAAAAGCTGCGTAAAGCTGGCCATCATAAATGCAGGATCACTCCGGATGATTCACGCGCAATTCTTTCCCAACGCATACAAACAAAACCCTTGGCATAGCTCCTCAACGCCAAGGGTTTGGGGAGCATTTTTTGTAGGATAAGGTTGACCATCAAGAGATGCGATCAAAGAATGATTGAGAGAAGGCACGACCAGCCATCCCAAATGCGAGTAGCTGGCTCGTGCTCGTCGAAAGGGGTCGCATCCCAAATGTGAGCAGCTCGACTCGTGCTCGTCGAAGGGGTCACATCCCAAATGCGAGCAGCTCGGCTCGTGCTCGTCGAAGGGGTCGCATCCCAAATGCGAGCAGCTCGGCTCGTGCTCGTTGAAAGTGGTTGCATCTTAATACGACCAGTCCATCGAGCCTGAGTATTCTCTGCCTTTGTAGTACCAGCAACCCATATAGATCGATTCTGGGTTCGTGGTTCCGGACTTTAGGGGATCATCATTAAGAGACGTAATCGAGTAGGTATTTATTTGAACTAGGGCGTTCCCCCATCTAAGGATCAACAAGATAAATATTTTGTCCCTGGAAATCAGCAGGACGCTCAACGTCTTACGTATTGGATTAGATCACTTGGATCTATATAAAAGGATGGGTTCATCAGATGAAGAAGGTACACAATCTCTGAGCTTCAAATCCCTTCGTTTCCTTTGTAATCACGTCCCGTCTGACTTAAGCTTCGGAGGGCCAACGGCTGGACGCCGGCCACCCGTAGTTTTCCTTTGTGCTTTTTCAGGTTCAGGAGGAAACTACATGAGAGGAAGGTGAACGTCTGGAGGACCCTGTTACAAAATCCGACGTAAACACCTGATGAACAACTTTTTAAAGTCTCCCAATTGCCATGGTATGCGGACATTGCTAACTATCTTGCTACAGGTACAACTCCAACACATTGAAAAAAGCAAGATAAAGATAAGTTCTTCAACGAAGTGAGGAAATTCCTATGGGACGATCCTTACTTATTCAAGTATTGTCTTGATCAAATTATAAGGAGATGTGTGGCGGATGATGAGCAACACAATACATCTTTTTTTGTCATTCTTAGGCGTGTGGTGGCCACTTTTTGACTAAGAAGACCATAGCCAAAATCTGCAATGTGGGTTTTATTGGCCCACCATGTTCAAGGACACCCATGAGTTTTGTAAAACATGTGAGCCTTGTCAGAAATTGGGAGGAATCTCCCGTAGAAATATGATGCCACTCAATCCCATCTTACCAATAAAAAAATTTGATTGTTGGGGCATCGATTTCATGGGTCCATTCCCATCTTCTTTTGGAAACTTATATATCTTGCTTGCCATCGACTATGTGTCCAAATGGGTCAAGGTGATTCCATGCCGAAATAATGACCATAAAACAGTCATTCGTTTCTTAAAAGAGAATATTCTTTCCCAGTTTGGAACACCTCGAGTCATCATAAGTGATGGAGGGTCTCACTTTTGTAATCGCCCATTTGAAGCCTTAATGAAGAAATATGGCATAAATCACAAAGTGAGCACTCCCTATCACCCACAAACAAGTGGACAAGTTGAGATATCCAATAGGGAGATTAAACATATTTTGGAGAAAACGGTGAACCTCGATCGCAAGGATTAGTCACTTCGACTTACCGATGCACTCAGGCTTACCATACCGCTTTCAAGACCCCCATTGGAATGTCTCCCTATAGACTTGTCTATGGGAAAGCTTGTCACTTGCCCGTGGAGTTAGAACATAGGGCTTATTGGGCGATAAAGAAGATGAATTTTGATTCTGACAATGCAAGCTCGTTGCGCAAACTTCAATTAAATGAACTTGCGGAACTCCGGAACGAAGCATATAAAAATGTAAGAATTTACAAGGACAAGAAGAAGGTATTCCATGATAAGAACATTCTTCGTAAGACATTCACAATTAATCAAAAAGTCATTATGTATAATTCTCGCTTACACTTATTTTCGGAGAAATTGAGATCTCGATGGACCGGTCCCTACATTGTACAAACTGTCTACCCATATGGGACCGTTGAGTTGTTGAATCCAAGGAACGACAGCATCTTTAAGGCGAATGGTCAGCGATTAAAGCCGTTCTTTGAGAAGTTTCCTTCAGATGGTATGTCCATACCTCTGACTGATCCTGTGTATCAAGATGTTTGATCTCCTAGTCTGATGGAGGTATAGAGTAGTTAGGATTATGATTTTTTTTACTTTCATTTACTTTTTCATAAGTTTGTTAGAAGGAGGTCGAATTCCACTTTTCATTCTCTCAGGTACTATCATTGCTCACTTCCCTTTATTTTCGAATCGCTCTCATGTTTTGCTCATTGCATCTCTTTTACATTGAGGACAATGCAAGATTTGGTTGGGGGGTGTAAGATCAGTAGGATGAATCCAGTATTTTGTAACATCTTGAGCAATTATGTAGGAACTTTTTCAATTTTTCAAAATTCAAAACTCCGTTGGAAAACTTTGTTTTTATGCATTTGGGATGGTGTGCGTATAAGAAAAATGAAAAGTAAAGTGAGTGAAGTTGAATATCTTGAGCAATCTCTAAGATACTAGTTTTATATGTGAATTCCCCTATTTTTATGATTGATAGAATTTCTAAACACTTTTACACCTAGTTCACATTACACGATTCTCACGCTTTGAAAGGATTATGTAGAATTGTGAATTGGTGAAGTTTGGATTTGAGACGTTGAGAAAGCAAGCCGGGGTACTTTGTCTATCCTTGTCCATGGGAAAATTACGAAAGATATGGATTTCTAAAAATCCTATCTAAGGAAAAAGAAAACGGAAAGGAAGGATGAAAATATGGGAATGATGGAGAATATGGTGGAAAATTCCGAAAAGGGCTACCTATTACCAACCGGGGGATGGTCTACCCATAACCAAAGTCGAAAATGGGACGTAGTGTGAAAGCCATCGGAAGGACGGTAAGGCAAATTCCTGTCATAGGCTTGTTGTTGATCTATACACCATTGATCTATACCTTAAGTAATTCACAAGGAAGGTAACCTCGGAAATCCATGAGATGAACATTCACCGAGCACACTAGGTTAAATTGTTTGGATTCTTCTATTTATCAATCAATCAGCGGGAATTTCATATAAGTACTTGTTATGTTATGAGAAGGTTAAGGTCTCAACATCTATCACCAAGTTTTCCTGATTCTTGCACTCACATATCATTAAGTATATAGAAACATGGTTTCTGAAGGAGAGTTGGGTTTTGAAGAATGAAATTTGTTTCACGCATGTTTTCCTCGGGACTAGCAAAATGCTGGTTGGGGGTGTGTTGAACTCTTAAATGTGCATATTCTAACCCCATTTTATCATTAACTATCCTTGAAATACATGATTAAAGACCTAACTAATGCATGGTTTTTGTGGTTATAGGAATAAGAGAGAGCATTCATCAATTGAAGACTTAAAGACGCTATGTACAAGCATTGAAGATCACAAGACCAAGTGTCAAAGGATAGAAGAAAGAAGCAATGGAGAGAAGAAAGAAAGCAGAAGAATACACTAAAGACTGATTGTCCGACCCGTCGTCCATAGCCCAAGACCAGTCGTCCTACCGGTCCGAATACTCAACAGAAGAGGGCCTTACTGCAAACTTGGCTGGACACTGTTCATACCGGTCGTGCGATCGGTTCTTGAATTAAATTTCTGGGTTTGAATTTCTGAAAAAACTCACTGGACAGTTTTTGCATTTTTGAGACCGGTCGTGCGACCGGTCGTCTGCGTAATAGAACGTGTTCTACAAGCTCCGATTTTCTCTGCGCAGTCTGGGATTTCTTACGCAATCCGGAACCTTTTTCCCTATTCTATAAAAGGGGACCTAGGGCTTCTTCCTAAAGCATCCTAGAAGAGATTGAGCACGGTGGGAGACGGCGGAAGTCGGATTCGGAGTTCTCCAACTCCTCCTAGTTTGTTTTTCTAGTTTGATGTTTTGTTTAGTTGTTTTCATGTTTCCTTGGATCATGAACGGCTAAACCTCTTAGCTAGGGCTAAGAGGTGAAGCTTGTACTGAATCTAAGATGTTTCAATTCGATTGATTTGGTTTCAAGTTGGATTATTAGTGAAGAACAATAGTTTGAAGTTTAAATAAAGTTCTAAGTAGTTTTTCTTAATCTTATGATGGCTCATGGATGTTTAGAAGAATTGCTTGAGTTCTTAATTGTTTTGAGCTAGTCTAGACCTGTATGATTCGAGGAATTGAATTCAATACGCTCTAGATTTATGATCCTCATTTGGGAGCTTCACACCAAAAGTCTATTTTTCTGGAAATTCTGGATTATGTGAGATTGTGTATGTGATTTGGATCAAGTTCAAATCATGATCTAATTATACTTAGTGATAGAGTTTAATGATGATTATGATTGTGATCTTAACCCATTGGAATTAGGATTGACCTATGCAATTGAGTGTGCTTAAGTCCTAGCTTGAATTGAGAGAATCATATACATGATTCACACATATACCAGATTGCTTGTTTTAACTGCTTTATCATCCGACTAGATAGAACTTAATCTTAATTCTAGCTGAGAAAGTGAGAAACCACATCGAATTAAGCATCAAGGATTGCTACAAGTGGATCCTTGAACCCCTAGTGCCTTTTTATTATTGATTATCTTCAGTTTAGTTCAAAGCATCTATCTACATCAATTTCCTAAAATCCGTTTAGTTAGTTCTTAAGTAGAAACCATTGGAAGTGTTTTTGTGAATTCCTACACAAGTCCCTGTGGATCGACCTTAGTCTTACCAAGATTATTACTACACCCCAACCCTACACTTGGGGAAGCGAATACAAGATAGTTAGCAATGTCTGCATACCATGGTAATTAGGAGACTTTAAAAAGTTATTCATCAGGGAACATGTCATTGATTGGGGTCGTCTCAGGGGAATCGGTGAGAACAAGTCTAGAAAGATGGTTAGCAACTACGTTTTTTACTCCTTTCTTATCACGTATTTCTATGTCAAATTCTTGGAGTGGAGGATCCATCTTAACAAGCATGGCTTATCATCCTTCTTAGAGAGAAGGTACTTAAGCGTGGCATGGTCAGTGAATATGATAATCTTGGATCCGATCAAGTAGGACCGAAACTTGTCTAAAGCAAAGACTACGGCCAAAAGTTCTTTTTTTTGTAGTAGTGTAGTTTGCTTGAGCCGAGTTTAGGGTTCTACTTGCATAGTAGATGACGCATGGCTTCTTCTCTTTTCTTTGGCCTAACACAGCCCTAATAGCGTAGTCACTCGCATCACACATGATTTCAAAAGGAAGGCTCCAATCAGATGGTTGCATTATGGGAGCGCATGTCAACATACGTTTAAGTTTGTCAAAGGCATTTTGACCATCCTTATTCCACTCGAATGAGTTTTCCTTTTGAAGGAGGTTACATAAAGGACGAGAGAGTGAGCTAAAATCCTTTATCAACCGTCTATAGAATCCGGCATGTCCTAAAAAGGACCACACATCTCGTACGCTTTTGGGGGGTGGAAGGTTAAAGATAAGATTGATTTTAGCCTTGTCCACCTTAATTCCATTTTGTGAGATGATGTGACCAAGGACAGTTACTTTTTGCACCATGAAGTGACATTTCTCCCAATTCAACACGAGGTTCTTTTCTTCACATCTTTTTAACACAGTTTTTAAGTGCACAAGGCACTTATCAAAGTTACAACCAAATACAGAGAAATTGTCCATGAAGACTTCAAGAATTGTCCCCACCATATCAGAAAAAATACTTAACATACAACGCTGAAAGGTGGCAGGGGCATTGCATAATCCAAACGGCATCCTTCGATAGGTAAAAGTGCCGAATGGACATGTGAATGTTGTCTTCTCTTGGTCCTCTAGGGCGATCTCTATTTGGTTATACCCTGAATACCCATCAAGGAAGCAAAAGTGGGAATGACCCGCCAACCTTTCTAAAATTTGATCAACAAATGGTAAGGGGAAGTGGTCTTTCCTTGTAACTGTGTTTAGCTTCCTGTAGTCAATGCACATTCTCCAACCGGTAGTGACTCTGGTTGGCACGAGTTCATTGTTGGCATTGGCTACAATGGTTATTCTGAATTTCTTAGGCACCACTTGAGTTAGACTCACCCATTGACTATCGGATATTGGTAAATGATACCTACATCTAATAGTTTCGACACCTCGGGCTTAACCATCTCCTTCATGTTTGGATTGAGGCGTCTTTATAGTTGCCTAGATATTTTTGCATTCTCCTCAAGGTATATGCGATGAGTACAAATCAGGGAGTCTATGCCTTTGAGATCCGCAATTGACCATCCAATGGCGCTTTTATGCTCTATTAGAGTAGCTATCAGCTTACTCTCTTGTTTCTCATCCAAGTGGAAAGAAATTACCACCGGATATGTCTCATCTCGACTTAAATAAGCATATTTTAAATCAGTGGGTAATGGTTTTAGGTCGAGCTTTGGTGCCTTGATATTAGATGGAAGAGGCTTGTTCTCGCTTAAGGGTAAAGGCTCAAATGATGCCTTCCATCTTTTATTATGAAGTACCGGCATATAATCCAAAATGGCATCCATCTCTCTTATCATGTCACCATCAATCTCATGAGAATGGGTCAAGCATGCCTCCAAGGGGTCGGAATAGAAGGTCAGGAGGGATGTGTCTTCCACGAGTGATTCAATCAGATTTATTTCGTAGACCTCGTCATCAACATCTCGTGGTTGTTTGCATAAATCAAATATATTAAGCTTGAGTGTCATATTTCCTAAGGACATTTGTACCAGCCCATTTCTACAATTGATAATTAAATTTGAAGTAGCTAAGAAGGGGCTGCGAAATATGACAGGAATTTGAGCACCGGTTCCCATCACAGGATGTGTATCTAAGACAATAAAATCCACTGGATAGTAGAATTTATCGACTTGGACAAGGACATCTTCAATCATCCCTCTCGGTATACGAATAGATCTATCAGCGAGTTGAAGTGTGGTTTTAGTTGATTTTAATTCACCTAACACAAGTTGTTCATAGACCGAGTATGGGATGAGGTTAACACTTGCCCCAAGGTCGTGTAAAGCTTGTTTGATCCGGTAGTCACCTATGATGCATGAGATGGTAGGACTACCCGAATCCTTGTATTTTTGGGGCACCTCTTGTTTGATAATAGGGCTGAAATTCTCAGTCAAAAGTACATATTTGTGAACATTGTGTTTCCTTTTGACTGTACACAATTCCTTTAGAAATTTGGCATAGGATGGTATTTGTTTTATAGCATCCAATAACGGAATGTTGATCTTCACTTGCTTAAAAACCTCTAAAATTTTCAGGTTTTTGTCTAAAGGTTTGGGTGAAATTAACCTTTGGGGAAACGGGGCAACCGGCTTGTATTACCTTTTCGATTCTTTCTCATGTGGAGTGTTGTTCGAGATATCATCCTTGTTGGCAATTTTCGGATCATTAGGCTTTGAGGCCTTCACTAGATTGGATTTATCAATTGTTTTGCCACTCCTCAAAGTGGTGATAGCTTGAACATGCTCCGTATTTTGGGAGGATGGGCTGAGGTCTTGTATCTTAAATTGGGTTCTTGGGTTAGGGAGAGGTTGGGCAGGAAGTGTGCCTTTCTCCCTAATACTAAGATAAGATTCAACTCTAGCCATTGAAGTTTTCAAATCATTGATGGCTTGAGATGAATTCTGATTGAATTTTAGTTGTTCTTGCATGAACCCATCGATTTTGTGAGAATTATTCTTGTTGTACTCAGCTTGGGCCGAGACGAATGTACCCAGTATTTCCTTAAGCATAGCTTTTAGGCTATTGTTTGCATTCTCTGATGGCCCATTCCTCCAACTAAAATTGGGATGGTTCTTCCAACTCGAATTATACGTGTTCGAGTTTGGATTTCTAAATGGTCGTTGATAATTATTTATGGCATTTGATTGTTCTTGTAGAACTTCCTGGAACGTAGAGATTGTAGGACAATCCTGTGTTACATGTTGGTTACCGGAACAAATTCCACAAATATTCTCAACTTCCTTAGTCTTTTTCTCCATTACCTAATTCCATGGCCTCAACTTTTCTTATGAGGCTAGTTATGCGTGCACTTATGTTATCTTCTTCGGAGAGGATGTAGATTCCTCCCTTTTCTCTTTGTTGGCTTATCTTGGGATTTGCTGGTTTAGTTGTATCCCAAGATTGTGTATTCTCGGCTAAGATATCAAAATAGTCTCATGCTTCCTCAGCTTCCTTATTCATGAATTCTCCATTGCACATCATCTCTACGAATTGGCGCATGGGCGAAGTTAGTCCTTCATAGAAAAAGCATATTACCCGCCAAATTTCATAGCCATGATGTGGGCATGTGTTTAATAAGTCTTTAAACCTCTCCCAACATTAGAAGAAGGTCTCATCCTCTTTTTGAGCAAAATTCATGATTAAGCGCCTCAACATATTTGTTTTATGAGTTGGAAAAAACTTTTTAATGAACTTCCTAGTCATGTGCCGATTGATCTTGGCCTTAATGCATGAAGCCAAGCCTTAGCCTTCTCTTTAAGAGAAAAAAAGGGAATAAACTAAGTCTCACAACATCATCAGATACGTTTACAAAGTGCAACGTAGCTATCACCTCATCGAATTCCTTAAGATGTTGATATGCGCTCTCACTGTCTAAACCAAGGAACTTGGGAAGGCGTTGGATTACTCCCGATTTTAGATCAATATTCCCTGCATTGAATGGAAAATTATGCACGAGGGAGTACTCACTATTGCAGGTTGCAAGTGATCACGTATAGTTCTAGGTTGAGGAACATTCTCAACCTCATTCTCTCCCGTTTCGGTTTGGCCCAAATTTTGATTGGCCATAGGGTTGGGTTGATTCTCAGCCATACTGTCAGAAAAAATTGGAGAGTCTAAACGTTTCTTAGCACGTGGCTCCTTATCAATCCCTTCAACTATCCCCCCTTCACTAATGAGTCGGTTATTAAAATCTCGAACCCAATATAGCATGCAAATCTCAGAAAAGTAAAAGATTAAAAAGGGTTAGAAAAACCTAATTGAAGTGACTTCTTCGACTCCTAGAATCCCTACAAAAAAAAAAAAACAAAACAAAACAACAAACTAAGTTAGTAGGACTCCTAAAAATCTCAAATAGAAACTATTTTCAGAAATTTTATAAAAACTGTCGAAAATCCCCAACAACGGCGCCAAAAACTTGTTCGCTTTCCCAAGTGTAGGGTTGCGATGTAGTAATAATTCGGTAGAGACCGAGATCATTCTTTGGGACTTGTTAGAAATTCACAAAATTACTTCTAATATTCTCTAATTGAGAGCTAACCAAACGGATTTCTAGAATTGAATGTAGATAGAATTCTTAAACTAAAAGTGAATATAATCAATATAAAAGAGTACTAGGGGTTCAAGGATCCATTTGTAGCAATCCTCGATGCATAATTCGTTGTGGTTTCCCAATTACACAACTATAATCGAAATCAAATCCTATCTAGTCGGATGATAAAGTGGTTGTAACATACAATCTGTCATATGTGTGATTTATATACATGATTCCCTCAATTCAAGTTAGGACTTGAGCAAACTTAATTGCATAGGTCAATCCTAGTTCCAATAGATTAAGATTACAATCATAATCATCATTAAACTCTGTCACAAAGCCTAATTAGATTATGACTTAAACTTCATTCAAATCACATACACAATCAACACATAATTCAGAAATTAGAACAAAAAGATAGAACTTTGGTTGAAGTTCCCACATGGAAATCCAAGTCAGAGCGTATTGAATCAGATTCCTCGGAGCGTACAGGTCTAGAACTATACAAAACAATTAAGAACTAAAGCAATTCTTCCAAACATCCATGAGCCATCATATGATTAAGAAAAACTACTTAGAACTTTATTCAAACTTTTATAAACCATTGTTCTTCAATAAATCCAACTTGAAACCAAAACAAAGGAATTAAAGCATCTCAGATTCACTACAAGCTTCACCTTTTAGCCCTAGCTAAGAGGTTTAGCCGTTCATGATCCAAGGAAACATGAAAACAACTAAAAACATAAGCTAGAAAGCAACAAACTAGAGGGAGTTGTGGAACTCCGATTCCATCCTTCTTCACCTCCCACCTTTGTAGATCTCTTTTAGGATACCTGAGCTACAATCCCTAGGTCCCCTTTTATAGTGGAGAGGCTCTACCACCTCATAATCTTCCAGATTTATGTAGTACTTATGCACTTGCGCACAAAAATCGGAGCTTCAAGAGGAAGCTGATAAATTCCTGCTATAATACACTGGCCGACTAGTCTAGACCGGTCGGACTGGGCTGGCCGATCGGTCACGACCGGTCGGACCCTTCTGTGGAGTGTCCAGCATGCAGAAGTGTGGGGGGCAGGTCCTGGCC
Organism: Liriodendron chinense; assembly: GCA_003013855.2. Classification (NCBI taxonomy): domain Eukaryota; kingdom Viridiplantae; phylum Streptophyta; class Magnoliopsida; order Magnoliales; family Magnoliaceae; genus Liriodendron; species Liriodendron chinense. The sequence continues at coordinate 312,568 of ML058547.1, forward strand.
GACCGGTCGACCCTCTTATTTTTTGTGTCCAGAGAGGTAAAGAGGTGTGGCTGACTAGTCTAGACCGGTTGTGGCCCTCTTGGCCGACCGGTCGTGATCGGTCGGACTTGATTTCCTCAACTTTTCTTCTTTCTTTCTTCTCTCCTCGCTTCTCTCTTTGCTTTCTTCTTTCTTTGGTCTTCTTTGGGTCTTCATTCAAGGCTCCTGAATACAATCTTTTAGCTATCGATCGAGTGAACTTTCTCTCATTCCTACAATCACAAAACCACGCATTGGAATAGTCTTTAAGCTTGAAAATCATGCATAGTTAGTGATGAAATGGGGTTAGAATATGCCTGTTGGGGCTCAAATTTGTACCCATTATAAAATAGTATTCAACGGTCCATCTACGATGATTCGGACTGATTTCGAGATCCAAAATACTTGAAAAATGCCAGTGCCGCCCTAACATGCGCAATCGTGACTGAAACCTACGAATGCTATTTCGGGGTGGAATCGGACATGCGAATTACCGCCAAATGATCCAGAACGCCCTAAAACCCTTAACCTGCAAGTTTCGAGGTCGCACGATGCATATCTTTACCAGCGCGCTTCCAAATGCATTTTTTTGCCCTGACTTATCCGACTATAAGGGCCCAAAAGCCTACAGGTACCATTTCGGGCTGGAATCAGACATGCGGATTACCGCCAAATGATCCGGAATGCCCGGAAAACCTTAAGTAGCAAGTTTGAAGTCATTGCGTGCATATTTCCACATGCATTTGTTCGCTCTCTCTTCACATGCATTTGTTCGCTCTCTCTCCACATGCATTTGTTCACTCTCTCTCCACATGCGAAGGTCATAAGGAGACATGCGTTAACTCTCTCACCACATGCGCATGAGAGCTCTCTCTCTCTCCCTTTTCAATATTCTAAATAAAATAAAAAAAGTACAAAAATCATGAAAATATGCTAAGTGGGGCCACATGCGGCCAACACAGAGACCACATTCGCCGGCACATGCGCCCATGCCATGCTACATGCGCCTGGTGCATGGGTACATGCGCATGATCCCATGCGCATGACTCGTCTCTCCAGAATATTTCCATGCGCATGATCCCCATGCGCATGACTCGTCTCTCCAGAATATTTCCATGCGCAAAAATTCCCACAACATGCGCATGACTCGTCTCTCCAGAATATTTCCATGCGCATGCCCTCCATTTTTGTAAACAACATGCGCCCGGTACCCGATACCCGATTAACATGCTATAAATACCCCTCCACTCGATAATACAGGGAGAACAAGATCATCACTCCCAGAGCACTCTTCTTGCAGAGGTAAAAATTCCTCACCGGAATCCTCACCGGGAAAGGGACATGCACCCATTCCTGACATGCGCCCATTCCTTCGCCGGATGCCCTTGCCGGAAAGGGATTTCTCCCACCGGAGCAAAATCCTCCAAGTCACATAGTGACATGCGCTCACCCATTCCTGGGAGGGAAAATGTGCAAAAATCCCTAAGTCCCATGGGGACATGCGCCCATGGCTGGAATGTTGGGCGTATGTGCATGTCACATGCGCTTGATAACCATGCATTTGTAGCAGGACATGCGCCTAGGGCGAACAAGTGCATCCACCTAGGACATGCGCCTGGGGCGAATAAGTGCATCCACTTAGGACATGCGCCCATGTCTAATGCAACATGTGCCCAACCCAACCTCCCATGCGCCTGGACGCTGATGGGGAGGTGGGGCCTTCTGTGATGTGGCCCGCCTTCCGATCGTGTTAGCACTCCTAGACACACATCAATGCCCTCTATCCATCCCCCGGACCGGATTCGCCAACGGTCGATGTTAAGTGGGCCAAATCAGTAATTTGATCAAAAAGGCCTACACTTAGCCAATATTGCAAACCTCGAAAATCCCTCCGAAAGAGCCAGAAATGGCCGAAATCGAGAGGAATCGGGCGGAATTTGACCGAACTCGAGAGGGAGACTTCTCTCCGCCATAACATGATACACCATAATCATGCATTAAAATGAGATTACTTGATCTCAGGATCTCCGAGAAACCTTGATCAGACCATAAACAGGTCCACTACTTAGTCGTTTTTAGCCCTGAGAAGTGCCCTGTTGGCTCGGAAATCGACTTACACTAAACAAATCGAAATGCGATCGCACTGCGACCCTCGTGGACATAATCCACCTCTATCTAAAGACGATCGTGACAGGTATTCACCAAATCCTCCGATCAGATCGTAAACAGGCCCTGGGAAGTGCCCTGATGGCCCGAAAATCTACTAATGCCAAATGAAATCAATCGCGATCTTAAAGACGAGAGGGCAACATATTGATGACATAAAGATATATACGAAGCCGATTGATCGAATCAAATGCATAATTTGTCCGATACACTGAACATCTAGCATAAATGCAATCCTCTCTCGAGCATACATAAAGCATAGTTACTTTGTACTGTACTCATTTGCATCCATTGCATGAATTCATTTCATCCCAGATCGAGATACGAAACTAAATCAAAGGGGACTATGGTTATCATCGAAAACCATAATGAAAGAGTTCTAAACGTCTGAAATACTTCATCGTTAAGACCAGTTGATGTGCGTCCTGTCCAAGGCGGGATCCGTCAGTTGAGTGGCTAAGGGAATGAGTGCCTTCCAGTAAGTCACCCGTCCAGCAGAGACGGTCACTGGCCCTAGTTGTAGTAAGTGGACGCCGTGGAGTGTATTTCTGAAAGTCATATCGTCCATAGAGACGCGTCATGACACTGAGATATACGACTCGGTCGAAACCCTGTTTCACAAAGACCCCATGGAGTGCCCTCCAGTAAGTCACCCGTCCAGCAGAGACGGTCACTGGCCCTGGTTGCAGTAAGTGGACACCGTGAAGTGTATTTCTGAAAGTCATATCGTCCATAGAGACGCGTCATGACACTGAGATATACGACTCGGTTAAAACCCTGGTCGCACTAAGACCCCATGGAGTGCCTTCCAGTAAGTCACCCGTCCTAGTAGAGACGGTCACTGGCCCTGGTTGCACTAAACGGAAACCGTGAAGTGTATCCCTGAAAGTCATATCGTCTATAAAGACGCGTCATGACACTGAGATACACGACTCGGTTAAAATCCTGGTTGCTACTCAACTAGGAATGCTCGAAGAGTATGGGACCAACATCTAACCGGTCTTAACAGTGAAGTATTTCATAATAAATCCTAGACTTGGTCTCGGCGACCATGAACTCGAGACTATAATCCCTGACAATTTAAACTACTTGCTCGATCTATCCGAGCTTCATTCCTTTAATATTCCATCTATTGTATAACTACAATTCATAGTGGAATCTTGTCGCTTTGTGTCGTGGTTTCCTCCCGTAAGGGTTTCCACGTAAAAATCTCTGTGTGGTCTATGCTGTGCTTTATTTATATTTATGCTCCTTTAATGCTTTATTTAATTCATTTATGATACATGCATGCATTTACTTTTGCCTTCTAATCAAGGGTGATCATCCGTTGATGTAATTAAGGGTTCGTGACCAGTTCACAGCCCGAAATGTAAAAGATCTCGGAATCTCTGGAATAAAATTCACCACGCGGTGCTTTCTCGTGTATACTTTGTGATTGTTTATGATTGTCTATGAATGTCTCTATACTCAGAATTCCCCCAGAATAAAAGGAACAATATGAACAATGAAACCCAGGAAAAAGACTGCCGACGAGCAGCAGGTTTCGATTTTTCTTTAGTTCTAACAATGCACATTTAAGCACTCAACAGTGTACAATCTACTACTTATGTCGGATGTTGCTTAATACTAAGAAGCGATATTCTGCCATTGAAAAGTTATGTTTATCTTTGTACTTTACAGTCGCAAAGTTGCAACATTATTTGTTGGCTGAAAGAGTTAATGTAGTTGCTTTAACTGATTAAGTGAAATATATAATGAATCGGTCGATTTTGAGCGGCTGAATTGGCAAATGGGTTTTGGCTTTATTTGAATTCAATCTCAAGTACGTTCCTCAAAAGATAGTAAAAGGGCAGGCCATAGCGAATTTCTTGGCCAACCATCTATCCGACTTAGAGACTCAATTGTCCCTAGATGTGCTTGATTTGTATCACGTATACTTGACACCCTGGAAGTTGATTTTTGACGGTTCTAGGACCGATATAGCCTCGAGGGCAGGGATTATCCTAATTGCACCCATCGAAAATAGTTGTGAGTATTCTTTCCATTTAGAATTTGAATGTACTAATAATCAGGCTGAATACAAATACATGATAATTGGTTTGGAGTTGCTCATGGAATTGGGAGCACGGAATATAGTTGTAGTCGGCGATTCCCAACTAGTCATAAATCAGATGGCTAGGAAATTCAAGTGTACTAGTTTAGCTCCTTTGCCATATTTTGCCTTGGCATCACAGATGCTTGATGTATTTGATGAAGTGGAATTGATGCATGTGACTTGCGATTATAATGTAGATACCAACAAGATGGCACAACTGGTGGCTGGATTAGAAGTCTATGATGGATCGACCGGCAAGATGATTATGGTACAAACGAGAGCCTTACCTTTAGTATTTGACATGCAGATCACCATGGAAATATGCCAAGTGGAATTGGAAGAAGATGATTGGAGAGACCCTATCATGGGATATCTCTAATACCCTCGCATAAAGGCTAGCAAAAATATCCGAAGATCGGTCGTTAATTACATAATGGTTGATGGCGAGTTATATCGAAAAGGGGCCAATGGAGTACTCTTGAGATGTCTAGGAAAAAGAGAAGCCATGTTGGCTATGGGCGGGGTTCATGAAGGAATCTGTGGGGCACATCAAGCTGGTAGGAAAATGAGGCTAACATTGACATGTTACGGCTATTTCTGGCCTAAGATGATGGCCGATTGCATCCAGTATGTTGTTAATGTCAGATTTTGTAACAGGATCCTCCGGACGTTCACCTTCTCTCCAACAGAGATTTCCTCCGCAAAACCTGAAAGAAGACAGACAGCAACTAAGGGTGGCTGGGGTCCAGCCGTTAGCCCTCCGATGCTTAAGTCAGGCCAAAGCAAGAAGATTAGCCAGGTAAAACGGGACAGAGATCAAATATTGTGTGTACCTTTCTCTTAATGGAGTCACCTCTTTATATAGATCTGGAGCGATCCAATCTGTTACGCAAGATATCGAGATCCCGCTGATTTCGTGTACGATACCGAGATGCCGCTGATTTCGTGGGATAAGATCCTTATCCTTGGAGACAAGATCTAACCCGACGACTTATTTTGGCAATCACGTTCCTTGATAGCAATCCCTTGAGATTCGGAACCACAAGAGAAGATAAGCCTAAACCCGACCTATCCGGGCTGCTGGTAGGCGTAGTAATAGCGCTGATCGCTCATGTAGAGCTGGACACCGTAGTTGGAGTCATAGCCGGCGAAAAGGAAGGAGACGCCGACGAGACGGAAACCACCGAACTGGGTGTAGCCCTGCTTGGTATCGCAGAGGGATTGAACAAGCTGCTCGACGGGAATCGAGTGCTGGTACTGAAGGCTAAGAGGTGTCAGCGCGGAAAAGCTGTTCGCATGTTGGAATATGGTCGCGAGTCCAAGTGCTCGCTCATTTAGACGTAACACCTTTCAACGACTTACGAGAAGGTCTGCTCGCGGATTTTGCTTTGCCGTATTTGACTATTGGCTATGAGAACTCGAGACTTGCGAATAGTTGCTCCGTATTTATCAATCCTGCGATTCTCGCTCAGATGATCTCGAGAGTCGAATGGGCGTCCCGCACTTACCCAATCTGCGACTCATGATTAGATGATCTCGAGAGTCTAATGGGTACTTCCGTACTTTCCCGATCTGCGACACTCGATCAGATGATCTCGAGAGTTCAATGGGTACTTCCATACTTTCCCGATCTGCGACACTCGATCAGATGATCTCGAGAGTCCATTGGGTACTTCCGTACTTTCCCGATCTGCGACACTCGATCAGATGATCTCGGAAGTCGAATGGGCATCCGTGTACAATCTTAATAGCTGAGTTGATCTCCATTATTTTGCCTATAACAGATGCCCCCCAAGTCCTTGCCGCCAAGAATTTTTAAGGGAAGGACTTAGCTCACTATCACACGTAACCGCTCGCTGCCTTCATCGAGAACGGAACCTCACATGATGGGCTGGAATTAATGAGTGCCAGCTTTCCGCAGCCTTTCCGCAGACAAAAAATGAAGGGGCGCTCGTCACGTGTTTGAGGAGTTAATGAGCGTGCCTACTCGAGTGTTGCACCGAAGGAGGGACTGCCACGTGCCATCAGATGCGGCGGAATGATTGCCTATAAATATACAGAGTCTGCCATTTCTCTGGTTTTCTACAGAAGCTCTTCGAAAGGAATTTTTCTACAGTCAGTCTTTTCTCAGTCTCCTTCCTCCGGCGCTCCTTCTTTTCCTTTCTTTCTTTTTTGGGTATAGGCCTTGGTTCTCTTCTTTTTCATAATCTTCTTAAAAACTCCTTCATGGCTGGGAACTCTGACGAGACCACCGTTCCTCTAGGCGATGCCACCCCGGAATCCTCTGCTTCTAGCAGTCCGAGGGTTCCGGCAGGGAGATATACAGCAGCCGGATATCCTTCTGTTTTATCGGAGGACCGGTTAGCTGAGTTACGGGAGAGATACCTGATCCCCGACTCAGTCAATCTCTGATTGCTCGGAGATGGAGAGACACCAGACTCCCCCCCCCCCCCCCCAGGATGCGTAGCTTTTTATGAGTACCAGCTCATCCTGGGGGTACGCCTCCCCCTCCATCCTTTCATACGCGATGTTCTCCGGTGTTACATGATTGCCCCCGGGCAACTCATTGTGAACGGATGGAGGGTAGTTCTGGGCTCCTTTGCCCTCTAGGCTCAGGCCGGCAACGGGGAGCTCACGGCGGAGGAGTTTCTACGTATGTTCCGTCTGAAAAAAGCACCCTCCAGCGAAGGCTGGTATTACTTGTGTTACTGGCACCGGGATAACTTCGTGCTGGGGAAACCCTCCTCGAACTATCCCGGCTGGAGGAAACGGTGGTTCTACGCTTCCGGGAACTGGGAGTCTGCTTCCTCCAGAGGTCCAGGTGTTACCCATTTTTTCTGCGAAGGTAGGCACAATCCCACATTGTGCAGTTTTCTCCAGTTAGGATTTTAGGGTTTTACTTCATTCTTTGACCTCTGTTTGTGCTCGCAGGTATCCCAGCCTTGAGAAAACCAAATCTAAAGGGAGGAATCAACGAGAAGATTGTCAAGGTATACAAGGTGCCTGTTGGTGATAGGCACATCGAAGCTTGCTTGTCTCCTTCGCGACTTGCAGCAGCGGGCCTAATATCCAGAAGAGAGGTTGAGATGACGAAGGCCGGAGAGAAGAGGGGTCTACTGCCTCGACTGAAGGGCACAAGCTCCAAGAGGCAGAAGAGAACACCTGCCGAACCATCTCAATCATCCATCCGCACGGGTAGCGATCAGCCTGCCCCTCCCGCGAGCATGGCGGGGGCCCCTGCTGGGCCCACTATTCCCTCACTGGTGGTCGCACCTGGTCCACCAGTGATTAATATTGCTGACAGCTCCCCGGATGGGGCAGGGTCCAGTTACCCCCCAGCTGAAGAGGCTCGGGAGCAAGTAGAGCCTCGAGAACCGGCTCTTGCTCGCGAACTGATCCCTGCTTCCGAGCAGGGACCTACTCGCGAGTCGATGCCCCCACCTCGCGAGCCGGCTGGGTTGGTCGTTGCCCAACCGTCTGGGAGCGGGACATATTCTATCCCCCGCCACCTCCATCTAGTATGTAAATTCTTGTTCGAGAACGTCCCCCCTCAAACCTTCGGCTCTCTTCCCGAGCCAAGCCCTGAGGACCTTTTCCTCGAAGCGGGGGTGAGGATGGTTCAAGTAAGACCTTGCCAAGACCTGCTTTAATCTGTTATTACGTTCCAGAATACTTTCTCACATTTTTCATTACTTTTGCAGGGCTTAGATCTTATCCTGTGAACGAGGGGTGATATCGTTGCCGCCCGTCGCGTGATAGATGAAGCTGAGGGGAAGAGGACTGCCTTGGAGAAGGCAGTTCAAGGAAGAGATCAGCTGCTCAAGGCCCGTGAGGAGGTGATCGCGAAGAGAGATGAGGAGAAGAAGATCCTCATCGAGAAAATCCAAGTCCTGACCGACAGGTATCAGGCCTTGGACTCAGACTTCGTGAAGCTCACGGGTTTGAAGGAGAAGGCTGAGAGAGAGAGGGAGATCTTTCGCCAAGACAAGATCTCGTTGGAGGAGCGGTTTGCGGAGGCCAGGTCGCAGCTCAAGGAGGCCAACGACAACCTGGACAAGGAGCGCTCCTCTCTTGCACAGCTCAAGGACGACTCGATCCACTGGGACGAGGAGAAAGTCGCCCTTGTAAAAATGCTCTCGGAGGAAGGTCCTCGGGCAATTTCCGAGTTCCGGACTTCGCAGCTGTATGACGACGAAAGGTACGAGTCATATGATGCTGGTCGCGACTTTGCGCTAAGAGTAGTGCAACGAATGATCCCATCCTTCGATATGGGGGAATTTGGTCGAGTCGCGACCATCATAGCTGTCGAAGAGCAAGCTGCTGCTGAGAACGAGGTGACTGAAGCCACGCAGCTGAAGGGGCTCCAGAAATGGGCCCTGAAGTCGAGAGCACAGCTCCTCCTCCAAGAGACTGATTTTCTTTGTTTTCCTCTCTTTGTACTCGCGAGCAGATATTTTGCAAACATTTTATCATCAATGAAAAGATATTTTTTGGAAGTGTTGTTCTTGTTTACTCTTTCCCTTTCATGTAATGAATGCCTTCTCGTTCTTGTTTACTTTCTTTTCGTGCACTGAATGCCTTCCTGTTGCAATGAGTTATGCTTAACCCGGGGGGTCGTAGCGACCATGCCCTCGTGGAGATAGACTGATCTATCGATTGAGAGAATGTGCTCAATCCGGGGGGTCGTAGCGACCATGCCCTCGTGGAGATAGACTGATCTATCGATTGAGAGATAATGTGCTCAATCCGGGGGGTCGTAGCGACCATGCCCTCGTGGAGATAGACTGATCTATCGATTGAGACTCCAAGTTTGCCAAGGGTATGAAGGAAGGTCATCCATAAAATGGAAATGCGACCATCCTAGGTGAATTTAACCCTACCAAAGGTAGGCGATTGGCCAAGGGATTGTATGCATCCTCTTCGGGGCTATTCAGATCCAAGTTAATGGAGTAGCAACCAAAAGATATCTTTCACTTTATTCATAAAAAGTTATTTATGAACTACATCAAATCTAGGGGTAGTATCGTAGCAAATGCTCCATGTGCCAAGGGCGACGTACGGGCTTCCCTTTCATGTCTTCAAGATAATAAGTACCGGGTCGCACAATCCTAATAACCCGATATGGGCCTTCCCAATTTGGATCCAACGAACGAGCGGGAACTCTGAGTTTTTGCCTCAGGACCAAATCTCCTGGCTGGAAGGATCTAGGCCGAACCCTAGCATTTCGATAACGAGCAATACGTTGTTGATATGCTGCCACTCGTACTTGGGAAGCATTTCTTCGCTCTTCCAAGAGATCGAGATGAAGTCGGAGGTTTTCCTGATTACTCGCGGGGTCATACTGCTCTATCCGATATGAGGGCACTTGAATTTCAACTGGTACCACTGCATCGACACCAAATGCTAAGGAGAAAGGGGTTTCACCTGTTGATGTACAAGCCGTGGTTCTATATGCCCATAATACTTCTGGCAGAAGTTCTGGCCACACCCCTTTACATTCACCTAGCTTGGTCTTTAAATGATGCTTTATGATCTTATTCACTGCCTCGACCTGCCCATTCGCCTGAGGATGATATGGAGAAGTGCGGAGATTACGTATCTTCCATTTTTCACAAAATTCATCAAAGGCTGCGTTGTCGAACTGCGTTCCGTTATCGATAATTATAGTGTGAGGAAGTCCGAAACGGCATATGATATTTCTCCATATAAACTTAGTAGTTTGCTTCTCAGTAATCTTGGCTAATGGTTCTGCCTCGGCCCATTTGGTGAAATAATCAACCGTCACGATTGCGAACCTATTTTGTCCCTTTCCCATGGGTAAGGGCCCGATGATATCAACCCCCCACTGAGCGAAAGGCCAAGGGCTATCAACTGGAGTCATCCGTTCGGAAGGTACATGGGGTATAGGTGAATATCGCTGGCACTTGTCACATTTTTTAGAAAATTCAATTGCATCTGCTTTCATAGTGGGCCAATAATATCCTTGCCGCATCGCCTTATATGCTAGGGATCGCCCCCTGGGGTGATTACCACATGCCCCCTGGTGTACTTCGTCTAAAACATGAAGTGCTTCTTCTGGATGAAGACACCTTAAATAAGGCAAGGAGAAACTTTTTCTCAACAATATTCCGTCTTGCAAGGTGTACCTGGCAGCTCGAAGCCGAATTTGTCTTGCAGCTTTCTTGTCGTCTGGTAGGTATCCGTCTCTGAGATAAAGGATGATGGGATCCATCCAGCATGGAGACGATTGTACCGATATTACTTGCTCAAGAGCCGATTGGTCGATACTTAGGTTTTGACGATGCTCGATGGGGATCGAATGTGCTAGCTCAGATTCTGGTGCAGAAGCGAGCTTGGCCAGTGAGTCGGCAAGTTGGTTCTGCTCGCGAGGAATATGAATTATTTCATAAGTCTTCAGTTTTGCGAGCAGGATGAGGACACGAGACTTGTATAAGGCCATCCTTTCTTCTTTGGCTTCGAATTCACCAAGAACTTGGTTGACAATGAGCTGGGAGTCGCTATGAATTAACAGATTTTGAATTGCAAGGACAATGGCCAGTTCGAGGCCAACGATCAGGGCCTCATATTCTGCTTCATTATTTGAGACGCGAGAATCGAAACGTAGAGCATACTGGAAATGCGACCCGTCAGGAGCCACTAAAATCAGGCCCGCTCCACTGCCAGTGGCCCGCGACGACCCGTCCACGAAGAGTGACCAAGGAGGCTGGTCGCTGGTCGTGGTATTATTATCGGAAGAGTATGTAAATTCGGCGATAAAGTCAGCCACGGGCTGGCCCTTGACGGCGGTCCTAGGACAGAATGAGATATCGTGTTCGCTGATCTCGACCGCCCATTTAGTCAAGCATCCGGAAGCCTCAGGTCTCTGAAGGACTTGCCGTAGTGGATGATTTGTTGGTACTAGAATAGCGTGGGCTTGAAAGTATGGTCGCAGTTTTCGAGCTGCCGTGACTAAGGCCAGGGCCAGCTTTTCCATATCAGAATACTGAGTTTCTGCATCAACCATTGCTCGACTAACATAATAAACGGGCCTTTGCACCCCAGAATCTTCTCTTATTAAAGCGGCGCTAACGGCCGTAGCGGACACAGATAAATAAAGAATGAGTTGCTCGTGTGCTATAGGTTTAGATAAAATGGGGGGTGTGCTCATGTATAGCTTCAATCGTTGAAAAGCCTCTTCACACTGTGGTGTCCATTTCCAATCAGACTTTGCCGTTGCACGAAGGAGTTTGAAGAATGGTAAGCACTTGTCAGATGCTCGCGAGATGAACCTGTTCAATGATGCAATGCGACCAGCCAGACGCTGGACGTCCTTCAGAGTGGTGGGGGATTTCATCTCTATCAATGCTTTTATCTTTTCAGGATTTGCCTCGATTCCGCGCTGGCCGACCATGAACCCAAGAAACTTTCCTGCAGACACTCCAAATGCACATTTTTCTGGGTTCAATTTCATTTGATAATTCCTCATTAGGTCGAAGGCTTCTCGAAGATCAGAAATATGATCATCTTCTACGGTGCTTTTCACGAGCATATCATCAACATAAACTTCCATATTCCTACCGATTTGAGCAGCGAATATTTTGTTGACGAGACATTGATAAGTGGCCCCTGCATTTTTAAGACCGAACAGCATTACCTAGTAGCAATATAGTCCTCGATCCGTGATGAAGGCAGTATGCTAGTTATCAGGTCGATGCATCATAATCTGGTTGTAACCAGAGTAAGCATCCATAAAACTGAGCAGAGCGTGTCCAGCTGTTGAATCGACCAGCTGGTCTATCCGTGGCGTTGGAAAACTATCTTTGGGGCATGCTTTATTCAGATCTGAATAATCGATGCACATTCTCCATTTGCCATTAGCTTTTCGGACGAGAACTACGTTCGCGACCCACTCTGGGTAGTCAACTTCTTTTATGAAATTGACCGTGAGTAGCTTCTCGACTTCAGCTTTGATCGCCATTTGTCTTTCTGCAGTGAAGGCACGTCGACGCTGGTGTACAGGCTTATGTTTCGGGTCGATATTGAGACGATGTACAATGACATTGGGGTCGATGCTTGGCATATCTTTATGAGAGCAAGCGAACACGTCCTTGTATTCGGTGAGGAAACGGACCAGATCTTCATGATGGACACTGGTTAAAGAGGATCCAATGTATACGACCCTAGACGGGTCGTCTTCGGTTAGGCGAATCGCCACTGTTTCTTCCCCAGGAGTTCCTGATTTAAGAGCATTCTCTCTCGGATCCAACGAGGTGTTGGTGGGAAAGTTGGGTGAGCCTTGTGCTATCTCCATAACGGGTGTTGCTTGAGCCTTCTTCCGATCTTGTAGGGCTATCTGATAGCAACACCGTGCCTCCTGTTGACTTCCTCGCACGACCCCATACCATTTGGGGTAGGAAATTTGACACACAGATATGAAGGGTGAAAGGCTGCCCCAACCTTAGTAAGAGACGGCCGCCCCAGAATGGCGTTATACGCTGATTTTCGATCCACCACGAGGAAGTTTACGAAGACGGTAGTCTTCGCTGGACTTTCTCCAAAAGTAACTGGGAGATCGATGCTTCCTTCAGGTGTTACTACCTCACCTCCGAAGCCAACGAGGGGGGTCGATACTGGCTTGAGAAGGCTTCTGGCAAGTGCCATTTTGTTGAAAGCCTCCAAGTATAGAATATCGGCTGAGCTACCTGTATCCACCATAATTCGATGTGTCAGATAATTTGATACCTTCAATGTGACTACGATGGAGTCTTCATGAGGGAAGTGAATTCCCGTTGCATCTTCGAGAGTGAAGGAAATTGGAGGATGGCTGGTTTTTGACGAGCTAGACGTCTGTTCCAGCCAATAGATTTGCTGGGGTTCTTTGGACGCCTTTCGAGCGTATGCTTTTCTTGAAGCTTGAGAATCGCCCCCGCAAGCTGGTCCTCCGACGATGGTGCGGATTTCTCCCGTAGGCTCAGCTTCCTCTTGGTCAGTTTGATGATGAGGTTGTTCCTTTTGGCGAGATGAGGTCTTCGCCCTTTCTGGTGATCAATTTTTACGAGCAACATAATCCTGGAGATGGCCTTTTCGAATAAGGGCTTCAATATGGTCTCGTAGAGAGATGCAGTCCTGGGTTCTATGCCCGTGATCTTTGTGGAAGTAACAGAACTTGCTCTTGTCTCTCTTCTCGGGGTCGGATTTTATCTTTGCAGGCCACTTTACATATGGCTTGTGTTTAATCTCCATTAGAACTTTTTCATGAGACCGATTAAGAGGAGTGTAGTTATGATATTTACCGGAGTAAGGCTTCTTGGGAGAACGATCGCATTGATCACGACGATATTTTTTATCTGCAGAAGAGGTTCCCTCTGGCTTGCGTTTCTTATCCTGTGCCCTATGGCGTGTCAATGCGACTTCTTCTGTATTGATGTACTTCTGGGCTTTGGCTTGGAATTCTGCCATAGTTTTCGGTGGGTTTTTATCCCAGGCAAACCTGAATTTCTCGCTCGTTATTCCTGCTATGAGGGCTGCGAGCCCTTTTTCTTCAGTATAACCTTCAGTTTGAACGGCTTCAGCGGTGAACCGTACTGTGAACTCCTTTATTGTCTCCCCGTGCTGCTGTTTTAAATTCATCAGATGGGAGGCTAGCTTCTTAATTCGAATGCTTCCCATGAATTGAGAAAGGAATATCTCCGATAACTGGGAAAAGGAATTGATGGAACGAGGCTTTAACCCCCGGATCTACGTACGAGCTGCTTCCTTCAATGTTAGGGGAAAAGCCCTACACATGATTTCTGAACCATGTCCCTCCAACTCCATGAGGGACCTGTATGTTTCCAGGTGTTCAAGAGGGTCGCCAATACCTGTATACGGGGTGATAACAGGCGTTCGATACTTTCTGGGTAACGGGGCTTCCATAACCTCGCTGGTGAAGGGGGACTCGGATTGATGTATCGCCGCCATGATGGTAGATGGCCGATTTGCCTGGTATCGCTGTTCCATGACATCAAAACGATCATCGATTCTTTTGAGATCTCCTTCCCACGGTAGGCTATAGCCTGATGTTTCGGCGGTGGAGCCCTGCGGTTGAGGTTGTCGAGACGAACTAAAATGTATAGAATGTGGAGACGGTACAGGGAGATGGCTACCAAGTGGTGGGACCTGTGGTTCGTCCATAGAATGTCTAGATGCCACTGGTATGGGCTGCGGTGGTAACCCTTCGGAGGCTTGTCTCTGTGGTTCGGGGAAATGCTGATCAAGTCGATTCGACAGGGCCTGAACTCCGGCATTTAGAGTTAGGAGAGTGTTTTCGAGGAAACGCAGGACATCGTCTTGATTTCTAGAAGCCTCCATTAATGGGTTTGCTGATGGCATATTTGGGGCTCCTTGAGGGATATTCGTCGAAGTGGGTGGAAGAGCAGGTATGGAATCCGTCTCATCGGGCGGAGGTGGTGCCTGCCTTGAAGTCGAAGGATGAACATCCTTTTTAGGAGGCATCGCCGAAGGATTTTATCGGTGGTTAGAACGATTGATTTTGACGATCAAGTCATATCTCACAGACGGCGCCAAACTGTTAATGTCAGATTTTGTAACAGGATCCTTCAGACGTTCACCTTCTCTCCAACAGAGATTTCCTCCGCAAAACCTGAAAGAAGACAGACAGCAACTAAGGGTGGCTGGGGTCCAGCCGTTAGCCCTCCGATGCTTAAGTCAGGCCAAAGCAAGAAGATTAGCCAGGCAAAACGGGACAGAGATCAAATATTGTGTGTACCTTTCTCTTAATGGAGTCACCTCTTTATATAGATCTGGAGTGATCCAATCTGTTACGCAAGATATCGAGATCCCGCTGATTTCGTGTACGATATCGAGATGCCGCTGATTTCGTGGGATAAGATCCTTATCCTTGGAGACAAGATCTAACCCGACGACTTATTTTGGCAATCACGTTCCTTGATAGCAATCCCTTGAGATTCGGAACCACAAGAGAAGATAAGCCTAAACCCGACCTATCCGGGCTGCTGGTAGGCGTAGTAATAGCGCTGATCGCTCATGTAGAGCTGGACACCGTAGTTGGAGTCATAGCCGGCGAAAAGGAAGGAGACGCCGACGAGACGGAAACCACCGAACTGGGTGTAGCCCTGCTTGGTATCGCAGAGGGATTGAACAAGCTGCTCGACGGGAATCGGGTGCTGGTACTGAAGGCTAAGAGGTGTCAACGCGGAAAAGCTGTTCGCATGTTGGAATATGGTCGCGAGTCCAAGTGCTCGCTCATTTAGACGTAACACCTTTCAACTGACTTACGAGAAGGTCTGCTCGCGGATTTTGCTTTGCCGTATTTGACTATTGGCTATGAGAACTCGAGACTTGCGAATAGTTGCTCCGTATTTATCAATCCTGCGATTCTCGCTCAGATGATCTCGAGAGTCGAATGGGCGTCCCGCACTTACCCAATCTGCGACTCATGATCAGATGATCTCGAGAGTCTAATGGGTACTTCCGTACTTTCCCGATCTGCGACACTCGATCAGATGATCTCGAGAGTCCAATGGGTACTTCCGTACTTTCCTGATCTACGACACTCGATCAGATGATCTCGAGAGTCCAATGGGTACTTCCGTACTTTCCCGATCTGCGACACTCGATCAGATGATCTCGAAAGTCGAATGGGCGTCCGTGTACAATCTTAATAGCTGAGTTGATCTCCATTATTTTGCCTATAACATATGTAAAAGGATGTTATGCATGCCAGAAAAATGGGCCGATATAACATGCGCCTGCGACTGAAATTTATTCAATCATTAAGCTATGACCATTTTGAGGATGGGGCGATCGATTTGATAGGGCGTATCCAGCCTGTGTCCTCGAATCATGACTCTTTTATTATTGTGGCAATGAATTATTTTACTAGGTGGGTAGAAGCTAAACCCATGAAAGGAGTCGGCCATATGGAGATTATTGAGTTCATCGAAACTCATATTATTCACAGGTTCGGGATCCTAGAGTCGATCACAATGGATTAAGGTGCTGCTTTTTCCTCTTATGAGGTCAAGGCCATGGCCAAGTGATACAAGATTGTTGAACCTCCAATATATACATTGCATTGGCCATTACATCATATTATATGCATGGTTTTCATGTTTAAAAGGCCCATCTAACGCATGTTATGTGATTGTAGGAACGAGAATGAACTTCGCCAATTGGAGACCAAAAGGATCCATTTAGAACAATTGGATGAAGGTTGAAGGAGGGCCAAAGAAAGAAGAAAGCAAGGAGAGGAGAGAGAAGAAGAAAGGAAGAGAGAAGATGTAAAGGGAAGAAGGTCCGACCGGTCGGCCAAAGTGTTCGCTCGCCTCAAGTGTAAGGCTGCGATGTAGTAATAAATCTCGGTAAGACCGAGGTCGATCCACAGGGAAAGAGGTAAACAATTCCAAGTACTTTAATAACTAGAATCTAAGAAGTTTAAGGAAGTAGTTTTTCACACGAAATAGGAAAATCTAAAAATAAGAAGAACTAGAGCATCAAGGATCCACTTGTAGTAGTCCAATGCCAATCCATTCATCCAAGTACAACACAATTAGAATCAAAGTCCTATCTCTCATCTAATTGAAAGATATAACATTCAAGCACAAACAGTCCCACTTAAATCTGGAAATCAGATTTCTAGTTCTAATGAAGCACATAGAACTTGAACTTGTAGCCTTCAGAGTAACAGCCATGCCTATGGACTATGGCATGCTCAAGGGTTACTACAATTCGAATTCAAACAACCCAATCATGGTAATATCAGAGAATTGCAAGGAACTCATGTCCGGAGCACACAAACTCTCACAAAAATTCTAAAAAAACCAAACTTTATTCAAACTAGAACTTGAAAATGTAAAATTAAAGTAAAGGGTACTTAAAGAACGAATTAAAGCATTGAAACAAACTACAAACTTCACCTCTTAGCTCTAGCTAAGAGGTTAACTAGAAGAAAACATTAAAAACTAAAAACTAGAACTAGAAGAAGAAGAAAACTAGTTGTAGGAGGCTAGGAAGCCTCTAGGTCTTGATCTCTTTCCTCCCCACGTTGCTAGATGCCATAGGAAGAGAGTGGAGGTGGCCTTTTATAAGTTGGAGTAGAAGATTCCAGATTGCGTAAGAAATCACGCAATTGCGCAGAGAAAATCGGAGCTTCACAGACAAGCTCTGTTACGCTGACGACCGGTCGCACGACCGGTCTCAAAACCTTAAAAACAGTCCAGTGAGTTTTGTGTTTCTGGACTACCCTCGACCTGTCTGGCGACCGGTCTAAGAAGAAGAAATAGTCCAAAAATTACACTGTAGACCTGTCTTGCGACCGGTCTACAGACAGGTCTAAGGCAAAAATTTCAAATTCTCTTCTTTTTCTCTTCTCTTTCTTTCTTGCTTCTTTCTTCCACCTTTTGACACTTGTTCTATTGATCCTCAATGCATACAAAGTGGCTTTTTTAACCATGAATTGGTGACATCTCCCTCTCATTCCCCCCAACCAAATCTTGCATTGTCCTCTTTTAACCATGGATTGGTGACATCTCCCTCTCATTCCTACAATCACAAAAACATGTATTAGATTAGTCTTTAAACATGAAAACGATGCATATAATGTGATGTAATGGGTTAGCAAATGTATAAATTGGAGGCTCAACACACCCCCCAACAAGCTTTTTGCTAGCCCGAGCAAAACATGCGTGAATAAGTTCAAACCTCCAAAACTAACTCTCCTTCAGAAATCATGTTTCTATCCACTCCAAGACATACAAGTATAAAATTTGGAGAAATTAGGTGATAGAAGTTGAAACCTTAAACTCTCAAAGCATAATAAGTGTCTACATGAAATTCCCGTTGATTGATTGATAAATAGAAGAACTCGAACAACTTCAACCTAGTGTGCATAGTGAAAGTTCATCTCATGAGTTTCTGGGATTATCTTCTTCATAGATCAACTAAACTATAGATCTCAAGGTGCACAGAGTAACAACAAGCCTATGATAGGAATTTGTCTTACCGTCCTTCCGACGGCTTTCACACTACGTCCCATTTTCGGCTTTGGTTACGGGTAGACCATCCCCCGGTTGGTAATAGGTAGCCCTTTTTGGAATTTTTCACCATTTTGCCATCATTCCTAATTTCATCCTTCCTTTTCCTTTTTCTTCTAAATTAGATAGGATTTTTAGAAATCCATATCTTTCGTTATTTTCCCATGGACAAGGATGGACAAAGTACCCCGGCATGGTTTCTCAACACCTTAAATCAAAGTCTAGCTAATCCACAAATCACATAATCCTTTCAACTCATGAAAATCGTGTAATGTGAACTTGGTGTAAAGGTGTTCAAATTTTCTATCAATCACAACAATAGGGAAACTAACATATAAAACCATTATGTTAGGAGAAATTCAAGACTTACAACATCACACACTTCGTATCTCCTCTTCTTATACTCATATCACCTTGAATGCATGGAAATAAGGTTTTTTAAAGGAGTTTTGAAATTTTAGAAAATTCAAAAAAATTAGCGCATATGAGGCTCGAAATGTTGCAAACTGCTAGATGAAGGATCTCATCTCACCCCCCAACCAAATCTTGCATTGTCCTTAATGTAAAAAGATATGTAATGAGCATGAACATGAGAGCAATGGTAAAATATAAGAGAGTGAGAACAATAGTACCTGAGATGGCAAGTTGATCAATTCTAGCATCTTCCATTGTCTCGATGAGACTTATTCAATCCTAATTGCAGAAAAATAAATCCTAACCTACCTACCTACCTTTGATTAGTCCGATCAACTACATGATCAAAGTTGAGCAGGATCTTCATGAATTTAAATAAATTTCTCATGAGGACCATCCAAAGTCCTGCTCAACAGTAAACATGTGTGCTTCTTATCATTGAAGTCCAATCGTATTGTGCACCACATGCATAAAAGGAGGAGATAAGAGCAGCAAAAAGATATCTCCTCAAATTTTGATTTGGGTTATGATTGATTAAAAATGGGTCCTCCCAATCAGAATTTTCAATGAGTTGAAGGACCCATGATGGTGGAGAGACATTCATCGTGTATTCTTCAGTTAGAGTTGTCTCCTCCACAATTTCAGAATTATATGGTGCTTCCACAAACAATGGTAAAGAATGTAAATCAGTGGAATTGTGTTCTTCAGGCACCAACACCATGTCTAACAAAATGTCCAACTCCTTAATCATCCCATCATCAAGATCATAAGATTGGGCCAAGCACTCCTCTAGGGAATCGAGATAGTCGGAGGAAGGATCATGATCTTGCTTGAGTGAGTGCAAAAATTCAATTTCGATGGTGAAGGACTCGCCCTCCATAGAGTGGAATTCTTCCAAACTAGGTTCTCCATAACTAGTATGAGACACCAAGTCGGAAGTATGCAAGGCTTTAACAATCTCTTGAATAATGGGGTCGTTTGAATTTTCAAAGTGAGCCAAGCATTCATCCAAAGAATCTGAATTTTCACTCATGGGAGTCTCATTCTCCACATTAAAATTAAGCATGTCAAGTTGGTGGAGTCACTCAAAAATATCAACCTTGGCCATCTCTCTAGCATGCATATCCTCTAGAGACTCATAATCATTATGCCCTTGGGAAAAAGAAACCATAGGTTCATAACCATTCACCAAACCCTCATTGTAGGCAACCCCACTACCGCTTTCAAATTTTATGGATTCCTCGGGTTCGTCAACCGTTATTGAAATCTCTTCATCATTAAGTTCAAAGTATCCAAAAGAGATAGTGGACTCACTATAATTGATGATAACATTGGGATCATCGAAATCAATCTCCTCTAAAAGTTATTCATTAAATCCGAAGAAAGTGGGACTTGGGTAGCCCCATCCTCCTCATTAAAGGGGATTGATTTGATGCCCCCAATGTCGGGCTCAACGTCTTCACAAGATGGCAAGTAAGCTTGATTTGATTGTTCATCTACATACTCATTCCATATTTCCTCAAGTATTTGGGTATACTTATCATCAAAAGAGGAAGACGTTTTAGGGTGATTGTTAATAACCATGGTTGGTTCCTCCCTTGAACAAGGAGAATGGTGGTTTTCCCAATTAAGACCGTACGCATTGTAGGATGAAAAGTTATATGATGGTTGATAGGCATATCCATACAAGTAATCACGCATTGTCTTAACCGGTTGGCTACTATTCACCTGTTCCTTTTGTTGTTGTACACCTCCTACCATAACCGGTGGAACACTCATGTTATTTTCAATCCGGTAATCACGTAATGTTTTTCCCCGATGATTATCCAATTTTGCTTCGTTCCGGTATTCCCCCATCGTCTTACGTCGTGTCTCAATATGTGTATTGTTTTCATTAATGTAATCACGCATCGTCTTACGTGGGGAGGTAGTAGAGGTTCTTTGAATCTCAGAAAAATATTCATGCTCGGAGGGATCCCGATCACAATGAGTTTGGGTCCCCCAATCGGACATCTCATCCTCCAAAAGGTACTTATACGCACCATTCGTCTAATCATACATGATGAAATTTTAAGGAATTGGAAACTACCCTAATCTAGAAAAAAAAAACAAAAAGAAGGGACATGGGGAGATGTTACCCAATAGAGTGAGATATATGTCAGCAACAATGTCCCAATAGAGTGAGATCTATGTCAGCAACAATGTCCTATAAAATCAAACAAAAAATTGTTAGTAATCTAGAAAAAAATCAGAAAATCTACTTCTATAAGAACTGAAAATCCTACCTAACTAAAATTACTCTATAGCTACTAGAACAATTAGAACCGTTTAACCTTTTCCCCGGCAACAGCGCCAAAAACTTGTTCGCTCGCCTCAAGTGTAAGGCTGCCATGTATTAATAAATCTCGGTAAGACCGAGGTCGATCCACAGGGAAAGAGGTAAACAATTCCAAGTACTCTAATAACTAGAATCTAAGAAGTTTAAGGAAGTAGTTTTTCACATGAAATAGGAAAATCTGAAAATAAGAAGAACTAGAGCATTAAGGATCCACTTGTAGTAGTCCAATGCCAATCCATTCATCCAAGTACAACACATTAGAATCAAAGTCCTATCTCTCATCTAATTGGAAGATATAACATTCAAGCACAAACAGTCCCACTTAAATCTGGAAATCAGATTTTTAGTTCTAATGAAGCACATAGAACTTGAACTTGTAGCCTTCGGAGTAACAGCCATGCCTATGGACTATGGCATGCTCAAGGGTTACTAATATTCAAATTCAAACAACCTAATCATGATAATCTCAGAGAATTGCAAGGAACTCATGTCCGGAGCACACAAACTCTCACAAAACTTCTAAAAAAATCAAACTTTATTCAAACTAGAACTTGAAAATCCAAAATTAAAGTAAAGGGTACTTAAAGAACGAATTAAAGCATTGAAACAAACTACAAACTTCACCTCTTAGCTCTAGCTAAGAGGTTAACTAGAAGAAAACATTAAAAACTAAAAACTAGAACTAGAAGAAGAAGAAAACTAGTTGTAGGAGGATAGGAAGCCTCCTAGGTCTTGATCTCTTTACTCCCCACGTTGCTAGATGCCATAGGAAGAGAGTGGAGGTGGCCTTTTATAAGTTGGAGCTGAAGATTCCAGATTGTGCAAGAAATCACACAATTGGGCAGAGAAAATCGGAGCTTCACGGACAAGCTCTGTTACGCTGACAACCGGTCGCACGACCGGTCTAAGCTCATGAATGACTGGTCGCACGACCGGTCTCAAAACCTTAAAAACAGTCCAGTGAGTTTTTTGTTTCTGGACTACCCTCGACCTGTCTGGCGACCGGTCTAAGAAGAAGAAATAGTCCAAAAATTACACTGTCGACCTGTCTTGCGACCGGTCTA
This sequence comes from Liriodendron chinense, assembly GCA_003013855.2. NCBI lineage: Eukaryota > Viridiplantae > Streptophyta > Magnoliopsida > Magnoliales > Magnoliaceae > Liriodendron > Liriodendron chinense. The sequence goes on from ML058547.1 coordinate 334,717, forward strand.
CAGACAGGTCTAAGGCAAAAATTTCAGATTCTCTTCTTTTTCTCTTCTCTTTCTTTCTTGCTTCTTTCTTCCACCTTTTGGCACTTGTTCTATTGATCCTCAATGCATACAAAGTGACTCTTTTAGCCATGAATTGGTGACATCTCCCTCTCATTCCCCCCAACCAAATCTTGCATTGTCTTCTTTTAACCATGATTTGGTGACGTCTCCCTCTCATTCCTACAATCACAAAAACATGTATTAAATTAGTCTTTAAACATGAAAACCATGCATATAATGTGATGTAATGGGTTAGCAAATGTATAAATTAGAGGCTCAACACAAAGAAGCCAGACCGGTCAAGACCAGTCGGCCACTCCACTGGCCACCATTAAAAGACGCTGGATGAAGGACCAGAGAGGTTCGATCGGTCGTGATTGGTCGGCCAACCCAGTCCGACTGGTCTTGACCGGTCGGCCACATGTAAAAATAGATAACTTCTATTCTGGGTTCCGATTTTCTCTACGCACTGCGTAACCTTACGTAATTTCTAGATGATTCCTGACGCAATAGAGCTTCCCCACTATAAAAGGACACCTAGGGATCGTTCCTAGGGCATCCTAGAAGGGATTGAGCACGGTGGGAGACAGTGGAAGTCGATTTCGGAGTTCTAGAACTCCTTATACTTTGGTTTTCTAGTTTATGCTTTGTTTAGTTGTTTTCATGTTTCCTTGGATCATGAATGGCTAAACCTCTTAGCTAGGGCTAAGAGGTGAAGCTTGTAGTGAATCTAAGATGTTTCAATTTGTTTGATTTAGTTTCAAGTTGGATTTCTATTGAAGAACAATGGTTTGAAGTTTAAATAAAGTTCTAAGTAGTTTTTCTTAATCTTATGGTGACTCATGGATGTTTGGAAGAATTACTTGAGTTTTTAATTGTTTTGAGCTAGTCTAGACCTATATGATCCGAGGAATTGGAATACGCTCTAGATCTATGATCTTCATGTGAGAGCTTCATACCAAAAGTCTAACTTTCTGGAAATTCTGAATTATGTAAGATTGTGTATGTGATTTGGATCAAGTTCAAATCATGATCTAGTTTTGTCTTTTGACAGGATTTAATGATGGTTATGATTGTGATCTTAACCTATTGGAATTGGGACTGACCTATGCAATTGAGTACGCTCATGTCCTAGCTTGCATTGAGTGAATCATATACATGGATCATATATATTTTAGATTGATTGTTTTAACTGCTCTATCATCCGACTAGATAGAACTTAATTTCGATTCTAGTTGAGAAAGTAAGAAACCACAGCGAATTGAGCATCAAGGATTGCTACAAGTGGATCCTTGAACCCCTAGTGCCTTTTATTAATTGTTTACCTTCAGTTTAATTCAAAGTTACTATTTACATCAATCTTCTACAAATCTGTTTGTTAGCTCTTCAGTAGAGCTATTGGAAGTGTTTTGTGGATTCCTTCATAAGTCCCTGTGGATCAACCTCGGTCTTACCGAGATTATTACTACATCGCAACCCTACACTTGGGGAAGCGAATAAGTTTTTGGTGCCGTTGTTGGGGACTTTGACGATTTTAACATAATTTCTGAAGATAGTTTCTATTGAAATTCTTAGGAATAGTACTAACTTAGTTTATTTTATTTTGATTTTTCCCTTTTGCAGGGAGTTTAGGAAGTTGAAGAAGACGTAAGGACCTTAAGTTCTCAAATCAGGTTTTATCTTTCTAAACCTTACTCTTCTTCCTATCCTATTCTTTCCTATCATATTCATCTCTTATAGAGTGGGTGGAGACTCCTTTTTGGATCTCTGATAGGCTAGCCTTGTGCCGCCTTGATTCCTATTGGTCGGCACTGCCGTCTTGGATGACCTTGTGTTCAGAGATTTCTCTTCTCAATCTTATTCCTCTTCCTTCTTTTTCTGCACTTTTCCCAAAAGACTCAAAGAGTGGGTGGGGAGTTCTCTGAATCCCTATTGACTAGGAGAAATCGGTCTCTATCCTTGCTTCTGGCTCAGCCATTGCAAGACACCTTGTGCTTCGGTCTTATAGGAAGGAAGAATTCTATTTTTGATTCATTCTTTTAGGATTTGCATGCCACATTGGGCTCGAGATTCTAATAATCGACTCATTAGTGAAGGGGGAATAGTTGAAGGAATTGATAGAGAGCCATGTGTTAAGAGACATTTAAATTCTCCAATTTTGTATGAAAGTATGGCTGCAAATCAACCCAATCCTATGGCCAATCAAAATCTGGGCCAAAACCAAACCGAAACGGGAGGGAATGTGGTTGAGAATGTTCCCCGACCTAGAACATTACGTGATTACTTCCAACCAGCAAGAGCAAGCACTCCCTCATGCATAGTTTTTCCACAAAATGCAGGGAACGTAGATTTAAAACTAGGAGTAATCCAACTCCTCCCGAGATTCCATGGACTAGATAGTGAAAGTGCCTATCAACATCTTAAAGAGTTTGATGAGGTGATAGCCACAATGCACTTTGCAAATGTAACCGATGATGTGGTGAGACTTAAATTATTTTCCTTTTACCCTTAAAGATAAAGCTAAAGGTTGGCTTCATGCATTAAGGCCAAGATCAATTGGCACATGGACTGATATCTCTAGGGAGTTCATTAAAAAGTTCTTCCCTACTCACAAAACAAATATGTTGAGGCGCCTTATCATGAATTTTACCCAAAAGGAGGATGAAACCTTCTTCCAATGTTGGGAGAGGTTTAAAGACTTGTTAAATGCATATCCACATCATGGCTACGAAATTTGGCGGGTTATAAGCTTTTTCTATGAAGGACTGACTTCACCCATGCGCCAATTCGTAGAGATGATGTGTAATGGGGAGTTCATGAATAAGGAAGCCGAGGAAGCATGGGACTATTTGGAGGAATTGGTCAAGAATGCACAGTCTTGGGATATATCTAAACCAACAAATTTCAAGACTAGCCAATAAAAGGAAAAAGGTGGAATTTATGTCCTCTCAGAAGAAGATAACATAAGTGCACGTGTGGCTAGCCTCACAAGAAAAGTCGAGGCCATGGAATTAAAGAAACGAGAGACGATCAACTCAAAAGATGTTGAAACTATTTGTGGAATTTGTGCCGAAAATTAACATACAACACAAAATTGTCCCGCAATTTCAGCAGTCCAAGACATCTTACAAGAACAATCAAATGCCATAAACAATTATCAACGGCAATTTGGTGCTCCAAACTCTAACATGTATAATTCTAGTTGGAAGAACCATCCCAACTTCAGTTGGAGGAATGGACCCAGTGCGAATGCAAACAATATCCCTCAAGCTCAACCTTTACTATGTCCATCCCTAGTCATTATACCAAAAGCTATGCTAGAGGAGATGTTGGGTGCATTCGTATCGGTTCAAGCTGAATATAACAAGACTAATTCTCTGAAAATAGATGGGTTCATGCAAGAGCAATTGAAATTTAATCAAAGTTCAACTCAAGCCATCAATGGCTTGAAAAACTCAATGGCTAGAGTTGAATCTCACCTCAGTGTTAGGGAGAAAGGCACACTTCCTGCCCAACCTCTTCCTAACCCAAGAACCCAATTTGAGATACAAGACGTAAGCTCATCCTCCCAACATACAGAGCATGTTCAAGCTATCACCACTTTGAGAAGTGGGAAAATAATTGATAAATCTAATTCGGTGAAGGCCTCAAAGTCTAAGGATCCGAAAAATTCCAAAGAGGATGATAGCTCAAACAATACTCCACAAGAGAAAGAACCAGAAATACAATACAAGCCGGTTGCCCCATTTCCCCAAAGGTTGATTTCACCCAAACCTTTAGATAAAAACCTGGAAATTTTAAAGGTTTTCAAGCAGGTGAAGATCAACATCCTGTTGTTGGATGCCATAAAGCAAATATCATCCTATGCCAAATTTCTAAAGGAATTGTGCACTGTCAAAAGGAAACACAATGTTCACAACAAAGTACTTTTGACTGAGAATTTGAGTGCTATTATCAAACAAGAGGTGCTCCAAAAATACAAGGATCTGGGTAGTCCAACCATCTCATGCATCATAGGAGACTACCGGATTAAACAAGCCTTACTCGATATAGGGGCAAGTGTTTGTTAGTGCACTTTTTTGTGGCATACTAGTGCACCTTGTTTGTCAATTACTTAGGTCAGTGAGTCTAGTGTCGGTTGAGCTTAATGAAGATGAAGACCGAAGACTCAAGACGGATCGGCTACATCAAGGAAGATGAAACAGGTAAAAGTGATGCCTTGGTGTGCCTTGCCTTGACCAAAACCTAACCCATAACCTCTTAGATGACTTGGACCAACTAGGTATACCCTTAGTCATCATCATTAGTCTTAGAACTCCATGAAAAACATGATAAGTTAGACTAATTTAAGAGGTGGAAGCTGCTGTAAACAAAACAGCTCAAAACAGTAGTTTCCGATTGATCTCCGATCAATCGGACGTTGGCTCCGATAGGACTCCGATCAATCGGACATAAGATCAGATCAATCGGATAGAAGCTCCGATCAATCGGAAATTTTTCCAGCAACCTTGAAAATCCACTGGATATATTTCCGATCAATCGGACAGTCTTCCGATCCATCGGAAGGGGTCCGTCCAATCAATCGGACAGTGTTCCGATCAATCAGAATATCTTCCAGATACTTCACTGGATAGATTTCAATCAATCGGACTTGTCTCCGATCAATCGGACAGGTCTCCGATCAATCGGACCTTCTTCCGATCAATCGGAGATGCGCGAATCTGCCAGTTTTTTGACCGTTGGAAGAAAATCTATTTAAGACATGGGATTCGTTTTTGAGCTAGCAGAGGGGATTTTGAGGGGATAGGAGCCACCATTGTTGAAGATCATTAAGAGCCCTATTCCTAACCCAAACAAGTGATCTTCCTTGTGATTCATCACAAGTATGGAGCATTCAAAGCTCAAGAAGAAGATGCACTTGTCCCTCTTTTGATCTCTAGAGATTGGATTGATCTTAATAGTTATATTCCTATCCAATACTCTATGATGAGATCATTGTAGGTGAGACTCTCTAGGTAACCCATTCCCATAAGTTGTAGAGATCTCAAATCTACCTTCCCTAGCACCTTGGGCATCTCCAATGGAGCATCACATGCAAGGTAGCTGATCTTGGAGCTGAAGCCTTGGCAAAGCGGCGGCGTCAAAGATCGAGGGAGCACAAGGGGAGCTGATTCAAGCACGGGAGAGCGAGAAGAAGCAACCCAAGATGGCGCAACAAGGGGCTCAATCCGACAAGTAAGGTTGTCTTGTTAAGAGTCCATCCACTCAATTCCCTATGGGAGTTGAGTGTAGAGTTTGTTTGACAAACTCGCCCCGGGGTCGTTAGCCGATCCTTGGCCTATTAGTTTGGCCTAAAATCTAGGGACGTCAGCCGTTCCTTGGCACGTTAGTCGGGCCTAAAACAAAGTCTCCAAGGGGGAGCCACCAACACGGGTGCAAACGTGTAGGTTGGGAGGAACCTGTAAACTCCTCGGTTGGGTGGATCCGAGTTAAAACACCTTGGTTGGGAGGAACCAGATTTAAACTCCCCAGTGAATGCCGGTGTGCTCAAAGGGGTTGAGTACTTGAACCGGGAGTGGAGTAGACAAGTAGTCGAACCACTATACATCCTTGTGTTTGTGATTGATCTTGAGCACATTTCTCTTTAATGCATTGAGTTTAATTGGTTAATTATGAATGCTTAGTTAGAAATGTATGCTAGGCACTTGATAGGCACATCCACACTCACAAGATGTACTTTCACTACCTCATGTTGACTTGAGCCTTTCTTGATCCACCCTCTATAGTCCACATGAGTTGTTTAGACTAGGTTGCTTATTGCTCTTATCTCTTGCTAGTCTTTTAATTGGACCCACTTAGGCTTGGAAGCCGAAGTGTTAATCGCTTACGTATTTTAATTTGCTGATTTGTTAAAGTAGGCGAAAAGATTTTTTAAAAGGTCCTTATACCCCCCTCCTATAGGTTCAGCCATAATTCTAGTTGCTCCTCAAGCTTCCGTACGCGTATGCGTAGGGTGTCGTGTTAGGCTACCCGACGCTATTTCAATTGGTATCAGAGCCAGGTTGCTCTTCAAGGATGTAGTCGTCTAGAGTAAGATCCGATACCGGAGCACTAGCATAATGTCTAACCGAGATGGGAGTACCACCAACCGTCCACCTTTCTTTGACGGGTCCAACTATGCTTATTGGAAGGCGAGAATGAGAATTTTTCTCCAATCCATAGACCATCCGGTGTGGCTTAGCACACAAACTGGATATACCTTGCCCACCGAGCAAGTGGAGGTTGATGGGAAAAATATTGTCATTCCCAAAGATGATTCCAAATGGGATGACATAGAGAGAGATCAATACATGGCAAATGCCAAAGCTCTCAATGCGATTTGCTGTGCGGTTTCCCCGGAAGAATTTCAGCGCATTCTCACATGCGCAACTGCAAAAGAAGCGTGGGATATACTTGAGGTTACCCACGAGGGAACTAGCACAGTAAGACGCTCGAAGCTTCAGCTCTTAACCACCAAATTTGAAAACATTAGGATGGAAAAGACTGAAACTTTCATGGAGTTTTATACTAAATTGTCAGATATTTGCAACTCCATGTTTGTCTTGGGGGATCAGGTTCCGGAAGGAAGGATTTGTAGAAAAATACTTAGGTCCCTCCCGGAGAGATTTGACTCCAAGATAGTTGCCTTAGAGGAGTGTAGAGACATAGATAACATGAAAGTAAAAGAACTCATAGGTTCCCTACAAACTCATGAACTACACTTTAAGGCCCCCTCTAGAAAGAAAAACATCGCTCTCAAGTCCTCTCACAAACATAAGAAAATTAAGAGTGAGTCGGAGGAAGATAGTGATGATGAGGATGATGAGGAAGAGAAATTGAACAAAAAATTCAAGAGATTCCTCAAATTTGATAGAGGGAATAGCCGTGACAAGAAGGATAAGAAGGGTGATAAACATAAAGGGAAATCATCCAAACCTTCATCCGTCCGATGTTACGGTTGCGGTCAACGTGGCCATATTGTCCCGGACTGTTCGGAAACGCCTAAATCGAAAGGTAAAAAGGCAATGGCTGCCACGTGGGATAATACGGAGGAGTCGGACTCCAAATCCGATGACTCCGCTAGTGATGGGAGCCAACATAATGATCTAGCTCTCTCGGCTTCCACCACTACCCCTCTTCCCGCTTATCTAAGAGGGGATCCCAACCGCTATCCCTTCTAGGAGTAGGAGTTCCCAACCCCTCACCTCATGCTACATTTTATGAGGGTGTTGAGGAAATTAGTTACCCTTAGGCTAATCAAACTAAACATCGTTAGTGAGGGTAGCTAGAAATGCTTTTATAGGAAAATATGAGGATTTCAGCCTCATTTCTGTGTGTATGGGCAAATTAGAGGATTCAAGCCTCATTAGCCCAAATTTTGATGATTTAGCCTTGCTTTTATTTGATACATTTGCTTGCTAGAGTGTCATCTTGCTTAGATTAGCTAATCATCTTGAGTTTTATGCCTCATTGTATGCTAATCTTTGCTTAGTATTGGTCTTGATATACCAATAGGGGAGGTTGGTTGATTGGGCTATAAGCCCTTTGTGCTTTTATTGCAAATGTATATCCTTGACCAATTAAGCATGATTAACTATGCTTAGATAGTTACATTTTCTTGTTAATCATGTTCCTTAGCATGGTCCATGTTTTATATGATCATGCACCCTATACTCTCTCTAGTTAGCATGTGCTTATAGTTATAACTGCGACATACTATCTTCTCTTACCTTAACCTTAATTGATATATCATTAAGGGGGAGAGATAGTTTGTCAATTGCTAACAAAAAGGGGGAGAAAGATCAAGTCCCACCAAAACTAGTTTGTTATGTTTTGTGATGCAGGGATTGACAGGTTATGGGGGAGCAATCTGAAGAGGAGCAGCTTAGTTTAGGCATGTCAAGAGTCCTGTATTTAATTTCATATCAATGTAATCTCTTGTACATGTATTTTGTTTTGGTAGGTTAGGTTTTTGTAAGTAATTGACAAAGGGGGAGATTGTTAGTGCACTTTTTTGTGGCATACTAGTGCACCTTGTTTGTCAATTACTTAGGTCAGTGAGTCTAGTGTCGGTTGAGCTTAATGAAGATGAAGACCGAAGACTCAAGACGGATCGGCTACATCAAGGAAGATGAAACAGGTAAAAGTGATGCCTTGGTGTGCCTTGCCTTGACCAAAACCTAACCCATAACCTCTTAGATGACTTGGACCAACTAGGTATACCCTTAGTCATCATCATTAGTCCTAGAACTCCATGAAAAACATGATAAGTTAGACTAATTTAAGAGGTGGAAGCTGCTGTAAACAAAACAGCTCAAAACAGCAGTTTCCGATTGATCTCCGATCAATCGGACGTTGGCTCCGATAGGACTCCGATCAATCGGACATAAGCTCCGATCAATCGGATAGAAGCTCCGATCAATCGGAAATTTTTCCAGCAACCTTGAAAATCCACTGGACATATTTTTGATCAATCGGATAGTCTTTCGATCCATCGGAAGGGGTCCGTCCGATCAATCGGACAGTGTTCCGATCAATCAGAATATCTTCCAGAGACTTCACTGGATAGATTTCCGATCAATCGGACTTGTCTCCGATCAATCGGACAGGTCTCCGATCAATCGGACCTTCTTCCGATCAATCGGAGATGCGCGAATCTGCCCATTTTTTGACCGTTGGAAGAAAATCTATTTAAGACGGGGGATTCGTTTTTTACTAGCAGAGGGGATTTTGAGGGGATAGGAGCCACCATTGTTGAAGATCATTAAGAGCCCTATTCCTAACCCAAACAAGTGATCTTCCTTGTAATTCATCACAAGTATGGAGCATTCAAAGCTCAAGAAGAAGATGCACTTGTCCCTCTTTTGATCTCTAGAGATTGGATTGATCTTGATAGTTATATTCCTATCCAATACTCTATGATGAGATCGTTGTAGGTGAGACTCTCTAGGTAACCCATTCCCATAAGTTGTAGAGATCTCAAACCTACCTTCCCTAGCACCTTGGGCATCTCCAATGGAGCATCACATGCAAGGTAGCTGATCTTGGAGCTGAAGCCTTGGCAAAGCGGCGGCGTCAAAGATCGAAGGAGCACAAGGGGAGCTGATTCAAGCACGGAAAAGCGAGAAGAAGCAACCCAAGACGGCGCAACAAGGGGCTCAATCCGACAAGTAAGGTTGTCTTGTTAAGAGTCCATCCACTCAATTCCCTATGGGAGTTGAGTGTAGAGTTTGTTTGACAAACTCGCCCCGGGGTCGTTAGCCGATCCTTGGCCTATTAGTTGGGCCTAAAATCTAGGGACGTCAGCCGTTCCTTGGCACGTTAGTCGGGCCTAAAACAAAGTCTCCAAGGGGGAGCCACCAACACGGGTGCAAACGTGTAGGTTGGGAGGAACCTGTAAACTCCTCGGTTGGGTGGATCCGAGTTAAAACACCTTGGTTGGGAGGAACCAGATTTAAACTCCCCAGTGAATGCCGGTGTGCTCAAAGGGGTTGAGTACTTGAACCGGGAGTGGAGTAGACAAGTAGTCGAACCACTATACATCCTTGTGTTTGTGATTGATCTTGAGCACATTTCTCTTTAATGCATTGAGTTTAATTGGTTAATTATGAATGCTTAGTTAGAAATGTATGCTAGGCACTTGATAGGCACATCCACACTCACAAGATGTACTTTCACTACCTCATGTTGACTTGAGCCTTTCTTGATCCACCCTCTATAGTCCACATGAGTTGTTTAGACTAGGTTGCTTATTGCTCTTATCTCTTGCTAGTCTTTTAATTGGACCCACTTAGGCTTGGAAGCCGAAGTGTTAATCGCTTACGTATTTTAATTTGCTGATTTGTTAAAGTAGGCGAAAAGATTTTTTAAAAGGTCCTTATACCCCCCTCCTATAGGTTCAGCCATAATTCTAGTTGCTCCTCAAGCTTCCGCACGCGTATACGTAGGTTGTCGTGTTAGGCTACCCGACGCTATTTCAGTGTTAACCTCATTCCGTACTCTGTTTATGAACAACTTGGGTTAGGTGAATTGAAACCCATGAAACCACACTCCAACTTGCTGATAGATCTATTCGTATACCGAGAGGAGTGATTGTTCGCTTCCCCAAGTGTAGGGTTGTGATGTAGTAATAAACTCGGTAAGACCGAGGTCGATCCACAGGGACTTATGTAGGAATTCACAAACACAGTCAATAGTTTCTATTGAGAAGCTAACAACCAGATTTGTAGGAGATTGATGTAAGCAACAACTTTGAATTTAAACTGAAGTAAACAATTATAAAAAGGCACTAGGGGTTCAAGGATCCACTTGTAGCAATCCTTGATGCTCAATTCGCTGTGGTCTCACACTTTCTCAACTGGAATTGAAATTAAGATCTATCTAGTCAGATGATAGAACAGTTAAACCAAACAACCTGCCATATGTATGAACAATGAATATGATTCAATCAATGCAAGCTAGGGTGAGCATGCTCAATTGCATAGGTCAGTCCCAATTCAAATAAGCTAAGTTCACAATCATAACCATCCTTAAGTCCTATCACAAGACAAAGCTAGATTATGATTTGAACTTGATCCAAATCATATACACAGTCCCATACATACTACAGAAATCTAGAAAAGTAGAACTTTGGTAGGGAGTTCCCTCATGAAGATCATAGTACTAGAGCGTACTCCAATTCCTCGAATCATACAAGTCTAGACTAGCACACAACCATTAATAACTCAAGTAATTCTCCCAAACATCCATGAATCATCATAAGACTAAGAAAAACTACTTAGAACTTGTATTAACTTCAAACCATTGTTCTTAAACATGAAATCCAACTTGAAAACCAACTTAAACGATTGAAACATCTTATATTCACTATAAGCTTCACCTCTTAGCCCTAGCTAAGAGGTTTAGCCATTCATGATCCAAGGAAACATGAAACAACTAAGGAAAAACATAAAAACGAGAAAGCAAACTAGAAGGAGTTGTGGAACTCCGAAATCCACTTCCACCGCCTCCCACCTTGCTTAAACCCTCCTCAGATACCCTAGGAATGATCCCTAGGTGTCCTTTTATAGTGTGGAGGCTCCACAACATCGAAATTTTCTCGAATTTGCGTAAGCTTACGCAGTGCGCAGAGAAATTCGGCGCCCGAATAGGAAAGTCCACAGTTTTACGCATGGCCGACCGGTCTGAGTGGCTTGGCCGACCGATCGCGACCGGTCGGACTCATGTAGGAAACAGTCCAGTAAGCTTCTGGAGTGAGCAAGCCTTTGGCCGACCGGTCTGGACCGGTCAGACTGGTCTGGCCGACCGGTCACGACCGGTCGGGCAGTGTTACTTGTGTGTCCAGCGAGTTCAGCAGGTCTGGGGAGGCTGGCTGATCGGTCTAGACCAGTCGTGGCCCTCCTGGCCGGCTGGTCACGACCGGTCTTGGCCTACTCTTCTTCCTTTTCTTCTTTCTTTCTTCTCGCTTTACTTTCTTCTTTCTTCGGCCCATCTTGGATCTTTATCCAAGACCCTTAAATATGTCTTTTTAGTCTTCCATTGGGCGGGGTTCCTCTCATTCCTACAATCATGAAATCATGCATTAGATTAGTCTTTAGATCATGAAAACCTTGCATAATGAGTGATGAATTGGGGTTAGAATATGCACAATTAAGAGCTCAACAGTGATTGAGGATGTTTTAGTCCAAGTTGATAAATTCTACTACCCAGTAGACTCTATTGTCTTGGATACACATCCCGTGATAAGTACTGGTGGTCAAATTCCTATCATACTTGGCCGCCCTTTTCTAGCTACTTCCAATGCGATTATCAATTGTAGAAACGGGCATGTACAAATGTCCTTTGGAAATATGACTCTTGAGCTGAATATATTTGATTTATGCAAACAACCACGGGAAGTTGATGATGAGATCCACGAGATAAATGTGATTGAATCATTCGCGGAGGATACATTCCCCTTGACATTATATTCCGACCCTTTGGAGGCATGTGTGGCCCACTCTCATGAGATAAATGATGACACAATACGAGAGATGGATGCCGGTTTAGATGTGATGCCGGTACTTGATAACAAAAGATGGAGGGCATTATTTGAGCCTTTACCCTTAAACGAGAACAAGCCCCTCCAATCCAATATCAAGGCACTAACACTCGACCTAAAACCATTACCAAGTGAGTTGAAATATGTATATTTAGGTCGAGATGAGACATATTCGATGGTGATTTCTTCCCACTTGGATGAGGAACAAGGAGTAGGCTAGTAGCCACTCTAATAGAGCATAAGAGTGTCATTGGATGGTCGATTGCAGATCTCAAAGGCATAGACCTACTGATTTGTACTCATCGCATACACCTTGAGGAGAATGCGAAGACATCTAGGCAACCACAAAGACGACTCAATCCAAACATGAAGGATGTGGTTAAGGCCAAAGTGGTGAAACTATTGGATGTGGGTATTATTTACCCAATATTTGATAGTCAATGGGTGAGCCCAACTCAAGTGGTGCCTAAGAAACCCGAAATAACCATCGTAGCCAATGCCAATAATGAACTCATACCAACCAGAGTCACTACCCGTTGGAGAATGTGCATTGACTACAAGAAGCTAAACACAGTTACAAGGAAAGACCACTTCCCCCTACCATTTGTTGATCAAATTTTAGAAAGGTTGGTGGGTCATTCCCATTTTTGCTTCCTTGATGGCTATTCAGGGTACAACCAAATAGAGATCGCCCTTGAAGACCAAGAAAAGATTACATTCACATGTCCATTTGGCACTTTCGTCTATCGACGGATGCCGTTTGGACTATGCAATGCCCCTGCCATCTTTTCAGCGTTGTATGATGAGTATCTTTTCTGATATGGTGGGGAAAATTCTTGAAGTCCTCATGGATGATTTCTCGGTATTTGGTTGTAACTTTGATGAGTGCCTTGTGCACTTGAAATCTGTGTTGAAAAGATGTGAAGAGAAGAACCTTGTGTTGAATTGAGAGAAATGTCACTTCATGGTTCAAAAGGGAATTATACTTAGTCACATCGTCTCACAAAACGAAATCGAGGTGGACAAAGCGAAAATCGATCTTATCTCTAACCTTCCACCACCCAAGAGCATATGAGATATGCGGTCCTTTTTGGGACACGCTGGATTTTATAGACGGTTCATAAAGGACTTCAGTTCACTCTCTCGTCCTTTATGTAACCTACTTCAAAAGGAGAACTCATTCGAGTGGAATGAAGATTGTCAAAATGCCTTTACCAAACTTAAAGGTATGTTGACATGTGCTCCCATAATGCAACTACCTGATTGGAGCCTTCCTTTTGAAATTATGTGTGATGCAAGCGACTATGCTATTGGGGCTGTACTAGGACAAAGAAAAGAGAAGAAGCCATGTGTTATCTACTATGCAAGTAGAACCTTAAACTCAGCCCAAGCGAACTACACTACTACAGAAAAAGAACTTTTAGCCATAGTTTTTGCCTTGGACAAGTTTAGGTCCTACTTGATTGGATCCAAGTTCATCATATTCACTGACCATGCCGCGCTTAAATACCTTCTCTCTAAGAAGGATGCTAAACCACGGTTGTTAAGATGGATCCTTATACTCCAAAAATTTGACATAGAGATACGTGATAAGAAAGGAGTAGAAAATGTAGTGGCTGACCATCTCTCTCGACTTGTTCTCACCGATTCCCCTGAAACGACCACGATCAATGACATGTTCCCTAATGAACAAAATTTTAAAATCTCCCAATTGCCATGGTATGCGGACATTGATAATTATCTTGCTACAGGTACGATTCCTACACATTGGAAAAAGTAAGATAAGGATAAGTTCTTCAATAATGTGCGAAAATTCCTATGGGACGACCCATACTTATTCAAGTATTGTCCTGATCGAATCATAAGGAGATGTGTGCTAGATGATGAACAACAAAGTATCATCTCCTTTTGTCATTCTCAGGCATGTGGTGTCCACTTTTCGGCTAAGAAGACCACAGCCAAAATTCTGCAATGTGGGTTTTATTGGCCTACTATGTTCAAGGATACCCATGAGTTTTGCAAAACATGTGAGCCTTGTTAGAAATTGGGAGGAATCTCCCGTAGAAATATGATGCCACTCAATCCCATCTTAATAATCAAAATTTTTTATTGTTGGGGCATCGATTTCATGGGTCCATTCCCATCTTCTTCTAGAAACGTATATATCTTGCTTGCCGTTGACTATGCGTCCAAATGGGTCGAGGTGATCCCATGCCGGAATAATGACCATAAAACAGTCATTCATTTCTTAAAAGAGAATATTCTTTTCTAGTTTGGAACACCTCGAGTCATCATAAGTGATGGAGGGTCTCACTTTCGTAATTGCCCATTTGAAATCTTAATGAAGAAATATGGCGTTAATCACAAAGTGAGCACTCCCTATCACCCACAAACAAGTGGACAAGTTGAGATATCCAATAGTGAGATTAAACATATTTTGGAGAAAACGGTGAACCCTGATCATAAGGATTGGTCACTTCGACTTACCGATGCACTTTGGGCTTACCATACCGCTTTTAAGACCCCTATTAGAATGTCTCCCTATAGACTTGTCTATGGGAAGGCTTGTCACTTGCCTGTGGAGTTGGAACATAGGGCGTATTGGGCAATAAAGAAGATGAATTTTGATTCTGACAAGGCAAGCTCATTGCGCAAACTTCAACTAAATAAACTTGCGAAACTCCGGAACGACGCTTATGAAAATGCGAGAATTTACAAGGACAAGACGAAGGGGTTCCATGATTAGAACATTCTTCGTAAGACATAAATGATTAATAAAAAAGTCCTTATGTATAATTCTCGCCTACATTTATTTCCGGGGAAATTGAGATCTTGATGGACCGGTCCTTACATAGTACAAACTTTTTATCCATATGGGACCGTCGAGTTGTTGAATCCTAGGAACGGCAACATCTTTAAGGTGAATGGTCAGTGATTAAAGCCGTTCTTTGAGAAGTTTCCTTCAGAAGGTATGTCCATGCCTCTGACTGATCCTGTATATCAGGATGTTTGATCTCCTAGTCTGATGGAGTTATAGAGTAGTTAGGATTAAGATTTTGTTGCTTTTGTTTACTTTTTCATAGGTTTGTTAGAAGGAGGTAGAATTTCACTTTTCATTCTCTCAAGTACTATCATCGCTCACTCCCCTTTATTTTCGAATTGCTCTCATGTTTTGCTCATTGCATATTTTTTTTTGTTACATTGAGGACAATGCAAGATTTAGTTGGGGGGTGAGATGAGATTCCTCATCTAGCATGCTGTAACATTTCAAGCATCATATGTGCGAATTTTTTTTTTGAATTTTCTAAAATTTCAAAACTCCTTTAGAAAACCTTATTTCTATGCATTCGAGATGATACAAGCATAATGGGAGGAGATACGAAGTGTGTGATGTTACAAGTCTTGAATTTTTCTTAACATAATGGTTTTATATGTGAATTCACCTATTTATGTGATTGATAGAAAATTTGAACACTTTTACACCTAGTTCACATTACACAATTTTCATCAGTTAAAAGAATTATGTGACTTGTGGATTAGCTAGACTTTGATTTAAGGTGTTGAGAAACCAAGCCGGGGTACTTTGTTCATCATTGTCTATGGGAAAATAACGAAAGATATGGATTTCTAAAAATCCTATCTAATTTAAAAGAAAAAGGAAAAGGAAGGATGAAATTGGGAATGATGGAAAAATGGTGGAAATTCCGAAAAGGGCTACCTATTACCAACCGGGGGATGGTCTACTTGTAACCAAAGTCGAAAATGGGACATAGTGTGAAAGCTGTCGGAAGGACGGTAAAGCAAATTGCTGTCATTGGCTTGTTGTTACTCTATACACCTTGAGATCTATAGTTTAGTTGATCTATGAAGAAGATAATCCCAGAAACTCATGAGATGAACTTTCACTATGCACACTAGGTTGAATTTGTTCGAGTTCTTCTATTTATCAATCAATCAGCGGAAATTTCATATCGACACTCATTATGTTTTGAGAGTTTCAGGTTTCAACTTCTATCACCAAATTTTTCCGAATTTTATACTTGCACGTCTTGGAATGGATAGAAACATAGTTTCTGAAAGAGCGTTGGGTTTTGGAGGTTTTAAACTTGTTTCACGCATGTTTTGCTCGGGACTAGCAAAAACCTGGTTGGGGGTGTGTTGAACCTCCAATTTATACATTGCATTGGCCATTACATCATATTATATGCATGGTTTTCATGTTTAAAAGGCCCATCTAATGCATGTTATGTGATTGTAGGAACGAGAATGAACTTCGTCAATTGGAGACTAAAAGGATCCATTTAGAACAATTGGATGAAGGTTAAAGGAGGGCCAAAGAAAGAAGAAAGCAAGGAGAGGAGAGAGAAGAAGAAAGGAAGAGAGAAAATGTAAAGGGAAGAAGGTCCGACCGGTCGTGATCGGTCGGCCAAAGAAGCCAGACCGGTCAAGACTGGTCGGCCACTCCACTGGCCACCTTTGAAAGACGTTGGATGAAGGATCAAAGAGGTCTAACCGGTCGTGACCGGTCGGCCCGCAGGTTGGCCACCCATCTATATTCCCTGGACTTTCAAACAGAGAGGTCCGACCGGTCGGCCACATGCAAAAACAGACAACTTCTATTCTGGGTTCCGATTTTCTCTGCACACTGCGTAACTTTACGCAATTTCTAGATGATTCCGATGCAGCAGAGCTTCCCCACTATAAAAGGACACCTAGGGATCGTTCTTAGGGCATCCTAGAAGGGATTGAGCATGGTGGGAGACGGCGGAAGTCGATTTCGGAGTTCTACAACTCCTAGTTTGGTTTTCTTGTTTATGCTTTGTTTAGTTGTTTTCATGTTTCCTTGGATCATGAATGGCTAAACCTCTTAGCTAGGGCTAAGAAGTGAAGTTTGTAGTGAATCTAAGATGTTTCAATTCGTTTGATTTGGTTTCAAGTTAGATTTCTATTGAAGAACAATGGTTTGAAGTTTAAATAAAGTTCTAAGTAGTTTTTCTTAATCTTATGGTGACTCATGGATGTTTGGAAGAATTGCTTGAGTTCTTAATTGTTTTGAGCTAGTCTAGACCTGTATGATCCGAGGAATTGGAATACGCTCTAGATCTATGATCTTCATGTGGGAGCTTCATACCAAAAGTCTAACTTTTTTGGAAATTCTGAATTATATAAGATTGTGTATGTGATTTGGATCAAGTTCAAATCATGATCTAGTTTTGTCTTGTGACAGGATTTAATGATGGTTATGATTGTGATCTTAACCTATTGAAATTGGGACTGACTTATGCAATTGAGTATGCTCATGTCCTAGCTTGCATTGAGTGAATCATATACATGGATCATACATATGTCAGATTGATTGTTTTGACTGCTCTATCATCTGAGTAGATAGAACTTAATTTCGATTCTAGTTGAGAAAGTAAGAAACCACAGCGAATTGAGCATCAAGGATTGCTACAAGTGGATCCTTGAACCCCTATTGCCTTTATTAATTGTTTACCTTCAGTTTAATTCAAAGTTACTATTTACATCAATCTTCTACAAATCTGTTTGTGAGCTCTTCAGTAAAACTATTGGAAGTGTTTTGTGGATTCCTACATAAGTCATTGTGGATCGACCTCGGTCTTACCGAGATTATTACTACATCGCAACCCTACACTTGGGGAAGCGAACAAAGATTAAAATTTTGCATTCTGCTCCATATTATGCACAAGAAAATGGCCAAGTCGAGGCAAGCAATAAAGTGATTAAAAACATTATAATGAAAATGATCGAATAAAATTCTCGGGAGTGGCATACAAAGTTGTCCGAGGCATTGTGGGCTTATAGGAATTCACCTCATACAAGTATATGAATGAGTCCATTCGCCCTCACTTATGGACATGATGCAGTACTACCACTAGAAATCACTGTGCCATCTTTAAGAGTTTCCTATAAGGCTAGTTTAACTCCGATCGAGTTTATAGAGGCTATATTGGTTGAACTCGAGGAGCTAGATGAAGTTTGATTAAGAGCCCTTAATTCCATAATAGTCAGCATGGCCAAAATTGCCAGGGCTTACAATTAAAAGGTGAAAGGAAAGGTATTTAGAGTGGATGATAAGGTTTGGAAAATCGTGTTGCCACTCGGTCACAAGAATAGAGCCCATGGTAAGAAAGAATCACCCACTTGGGAAGGGTCATATACTATAGTACATGTGCTAAAGGGCGGGGCGTATCGGTTACATGATAAAGACAAAAAACTTGCAAAAGCCCCGATCAATGGTCGTTTTTAAAGGTCCATCACTCCTCCTTATGGGAGGTTGTTTATGGACCAGACTTGTAGTTCATTTCTAAATAAAATTAGTTTTGGTAGTTGTTGGAAAGGAAAATTCATATACGCAAAAGGAACACAACCCATCAGCCGATACAAAAAAAGGAGATACAACGAAAACAGCCTATCGGCCGATACAAGAGGAAAGAAACAAAAGAAAGTAAAATGGGTAGTCGGCCAAAAATATGGTTGGCTATATGAGGGCATCTGTGAGCTCTTCAAAGTTCTTCAGCGTACAAACTTTTGCCTCCTCAAATTGTTTCTTCTTAGCCCGCCACTTATTCCTCTCGGCCGTGCTAGGTACATTTATCGAAACATGATTGATACGACGGTTAGGTTCGGAAAGCCTGTTGTTTACATTTTCCTTTTGGGCAGAGCTGTTGCTAAGTCGATCTTGGTATATGAAAGTCTGGACATGAATGAAAGACCTCAGGCCTTTTAGATAAGTCTTATCATGGCCAAGGTGAAGGCGACTGATTTCCCTGATATGTTCTTCCAACTTCTTTCGCACGGAGAATCACCTAGTCGAATGAATGTTCTCTCGTCGAAAAGAGTCGTTCATTCCATACTTGTTCGCATTCGACATCTAATTTGACTAGTTCTTCATGGGAGTTAGTCTTTCCCGTTAAAAAGCTAGCGTACTTCTCGAAGTTGGAGTCAGCTTCGCGGAAAGCATGTTAAGTGCTGAATTCTGCATATTTAAACCCTAATTCATCACACATTTACATTGGTTGATCCATTAAAAGAACCTAGTTATGGGTGTATTTGTGTTTATAGGAAAGAGAGAGAGACCTCATGATTTTGATGATAAAGGACTACTTTGAAGCATTCAAAAGATCAAAGGAAGAAGAGCTAAGAAGTGGAGGAAATAAGCAAAGAAAGAAGGAAAGAAGAAAAACAAAAATTCAGAAGAAACAGTCTCAACGACCGGTCATTTGCTACAAGGACCGGTTGTCCAATCGATCAGAAATTCAGAAAAGGGAGAAGTTTTTGTTCAAAGCTTGCTGGACCCTTTTTGCCCATTCACGATCGATCGCCCAACCGGTCGGCCATGAAGATCTACAATTCCAGAAATTAGTTAAGTCCATTGATTTTGAGCACCGACTGGTCAAACAAGGGGCTCAGACCAGTCAACCATCGACATCTAACTGCGAAACAGTTACGCAATTTCTCAAAGTTTCAAAGATGGTGGCGCAGATTCTTTATAAAAGGACAACTCCACATCCTTCCTAAATCATCATAGAAGGGTCCCAAACGTGCTAGAGGTGGAGAGATCTGAAGGGGAGCTTCTACAACTCCAAGTTCTTCTAGTTTTTCTACGAGTTCATGTTTTTCTTAGTTTTTCTTTTGAGTTTTAGTTCAGCCATCTCTATGGTTAGCTAAATGTTGAACCTCCAATTTATACATTGCATTGCCCATTACACTACTTAGTTTGCATGATTTTCATGGGTTAAAGGCCCAACTAACACGTGTTTTTGTGATTTTAGGGATGAGAGCGGACTTCGTCCAATTGGAGCGTAACAAGGGATATTTGAAGACATTGGAGGAAGTCCTAAGATGGATCAAGGAAAGAAGAAAAAAGAGAGAGAAAAGAGAATGAAGAAAAGAAGAAAAAGATGAAGAAATACAAGGCTGACCGGTCGTCCGACCAGTCAGCCACATCAAAGGAATCAAGTAGAAGAGAGGCCGACCGGTCACGACCGGTCGGCCCTGCGTAAGAAGAATCCTTTCTAATTCGGGACTCCGAAAATTGCTGCGCAAGGCGTAGGATTTCGCAGAATCCGACGCAAGGGAGGATTGTTGCTATAAAAGGCCACCTAGGGGCTCTCCCTAAGGTATCAGAGAAGAGAAGGAACGTGAGCTTGGAGGCTGAAGGTGACTGTGGAGCGTCTGCAACATCTATCTTCGGGTTTTTCTAGTTTTATGCTTTATTTTTGAGTTTTTAGTTGTAGCATGACTATGCTCGGCTAAAACCTCTCAGCTAAGCTGAGAGGTGAAGCTTGTAGCCAGTTCTATGTTAATTTCAGTTTGATTTAAGTATTTTTCAATTCAAAGTTGATTTTTCTTATGTTTCAGTCCAATAGGTGGTAGTTTGAGATGTCTTATCTGAGTTTATGTGCTCCAGACATGAATTCCTTTTAATTCTCTGAGATTATCACAGGTTGCTTGTTTAGATTCGAATTATAGTAATCCTTGAGCAGGCCATAGTCCATAGGCATGGCTGTTACTCCGCAGGGTATGAATTTGAATTCTACATTGATTGAATGGACTTGAACTTGGAAGTTCAACTTGAATTGGATGAATGTGTGTGAATGCTTTACTTTCCAACTAGATGAGAGATAGGACTTCAAATCTAGTTGTGTTCTCTACTTGGATTGACTGAATTGACATAGGATTACTACAAGTGGATCCTTGAAAGCCTTAGTACATTAAATCTCTGATTTTTTTTCATTAAGTTACTGTTTTAATTAAACATCCCATTGAATCTGAATTTACTCTATTAAACTGAGTTGCTGAAGTAATTAGGAAGCTGTTACTCTTTCCCTGTGGATCGACCTCGGTCTTACCGAGATTTATTACTACATCGCAGCCTTACACTTGAGGCGAGCGAACAAGTTTTTGGCGCCGTTGCCGGGGAAGATTAGATAACGGTTTTCAAATAATTTCAGTGGCTGTAGAAGTAGACATAGTTAGGCTTTTTTATTTTCTTAGAACTAACAAGTGTTTCTGTTTTGTAGGAATTTTTCTCTAGTTCAAGCGCATCAGGTGATACCTTTCTAACTTAGCTTCTGCAGAATTTTCTTTCAGTTTCAGATTTTAGTTTTCTAGAATAGGATTAGTTTCAGTTTCTGGTTGAGTGGTTTATGTCTCGTTGGGAACGTAACCATTCAAATCGTCTCCAATCTGAAGGTGGTTTAGTTGGACCTTTGTCAGTCCATAGACGAGTCCGGAATTATCAAGAGCATTGTGAAAGTTTGGGGAGTATGGATCAAACACCCTTAAGGAATCCTCCCCCCCCTACTCCAACCACAAACGCAAATCAGGAAGGAGTAGGAGAGAATGAGGTACATAATGTTCCTCCAATGAGATCACTACGGGATTACCTACAACCTACTCGTACAATTACACCTTCTTGCATAGTTCTACCAGCTAACGGTAGGACCCTTGACATAAAACCGGGAGTAATCCAACTTTTACCTAAATTCCATGGGCTAGACTCTGACCGCCCATACTTACACTTGCAAGAATTCGAAGAAGTGTTGGCCACCTTGCATTATCCCAATGTTTCTGGGGATACAATCAGACTTAAACTTTTTCCCTTCACTTTGAAAGAAAGAGCCAAAGATTGGCTTCACTCTCTTAGACCATATTCGATTGGGTCATGGGTTGAGATGAACCGGGAATTCTTGAAAAAGTTCTTCCCGGCTCATAAAACAAACACTCTTCGAAGGGCCATAATGAATTTCTCAGCTAAAGAGGGTGAATCATTCTTTCAATGTTGGGAAAGATTTAAGGAACTCCTGCTTGCTTGCCCACATCATGGCTATGAGAGTTGGCGAATTATAAATTTTTTCAATGATGGATTAAGTTCTAATATGCGCCAATTTGTGGAAATGATGTGCAATGGCGAGTTTATGAGTAAAAATCCAGATGATGCTTGGAGTTACTTGGACATGTTGGCTGAAAACGCCCAATCTTGGGACACCTCGGATAAACCCAAGAACCCCAAGCCTACTCAAGAGAAAGGAGGGATATATGTCCTTAAAGAGGAAGACGACGTAAATGCAAGGATAGCCAACCTCACAAGGAAGGTTGAGGCCATGGAACTTAGCAAAAATGGAGTTTCCAAGTCCAAGGAAGCTGTTGAAACCACATGTGGGATTTGTCTCATCGACTTACACGCTACTGCAAGATTGTCCCACAATTCCTGCATTTAAGGAAGTGCTGCAAGAGACAACCAATGCCACATATGGTTATCAACGTCCCTTCAATGGACCGGTAGGTAATACATACAATGAGAGTTGGAAGAATCACCCGAATTTCAGTTGGAAGAATGCTCCTACGGGCAATCCTACCAACTCCCAAAGAGGGTCACCCATGCAAAATATGGCCCCACCTCAATTCTCATTGGAGGACACCTTGAGAGCATTTATGCAAGGGCAAGCGCAAATAAATGAATCAAATCAGCAATTGTTCTAAGAGCTGAAAGTCTCGGTTGATGAGATTAAGGGACGCTTGAATGCTAGGGAAGGGACCTTTCCGGCCCAACCTCAGCCCAATCCAAAGCAAGTACATGAAGTAAGCATCCCTAATCCGTCCAACCAAAACATGGAGCAAGCTAAATCCATTACCACCCTTAGAAGTGGTAAACAAATTGACAAAACTATTCCGGTGAAGGCCGATGAGCCTAATGATCTGGTAAATTCTGAGGGTGAAAATGGATCTAACTTAGCCCCACAACAACCGGAACGCATTTACAAGCCCATAGCACCATTCCCATCGAGATTGGTTACCCCAAAATCTCTCCCAAATTCTCAAGATATTCTAGAGATTTTCAGACAAGTCAAGATCAATATCCCTTTGCTTGATGCCATCAAACAAATTCCCTCTTATGCCAAGTTTCTAAAAGACCTATGCACAACAAAACGCAAATATAATGTGCAGCAAAAGGCCTTCTTAACTGAGCAAGTTAGTGCCATCCTCACTCAAAAGACTCCCCCAAAATTCAAAGATCCCGGTAGTCCCACAGTCTCATGTATCATTGGAGACTACCGGATTGAACGTGCCTTGTTAGACTTGGGGGCGAGTGTAAACTTGATCCCATACTCGGTATATGAGCAATTGGGCCTTGGTGAATTAAAACCCACCAAAACCACATTGCAACTCACTGATAGATCTATCCGTGTACCGAGGGGGATAGTTGAGGATGTTCTAGTCCAAGTTGACAAATTCTACTACCCCGTAGATTTTATAGTCTTGGACACACAACCGGTTTTGGATGCTAGCACCCAAATACCGGTGATATTAGGCCGCCCATTCCTTGCCACATCAAACGCAATCATCAATTGCCGGAATGGGGTGATGCGAATATCTTTTGGAAACATGACACTAGAGGTAAATGTGTTTCATTTGGGCAAAAGACATAGGGATGTCGATGATGATGAGTTCTTCGATGTGAACATGCTCGAAACTTTTGAAGAAGAAGAACTCCTCCAACTTGAACCACTAGAAAGCTTGGAGACATGCTTAGCACATATCATGGATTCCGAAGATCCCATCAGTAGTGAGATTGTGCAGGCATTAAATATAGAAAGACCGGTAGTTGATACTAGCCGGTGGAGGCACCACTTTGAAAAATTGCCACCAACCATATCAAGGCCTCTACCGTCTAACATCAAACCACCAAAGCTTGACCTCAAACCACTGCCATCAGAGCTTAAATACGTATATTTGGGTCAAGAGGAAACGTTCCCAGTTGTCATTGCCTCCCACCTAGAGAAAGACCAAGAGCTCAAGTTGATTGAGCTACTCAAAGAACATCGGGAAGCCATAGGTTGGACAATAGCGGATCTCAAAGGGATAGATCCTTCGGTTTGCACTCACCGTATACACCTTGAGGAAAATGCAAAATCATCTAGACAACCTCAAAGAAGGCTAAATCCAAACATGATAGAGGTTGTCAAAGCTGAGGTGTTAAAGCTATTGGATGTGGGTATCATCTACCCCATTTCAGATAGCCAATGGGTGAGCCCCACCCAAGTTGTCCCCAAGAAATCCGGTATTACCATCATTGAAAACACCAACAACGAGTTTATACCGACTAGGGTGACTACCGGTTGGCGTATGTGCATTGATTATAGGAAGCTCAACACGGTTACTAGGAAAGACCACTTCCCTCTCCCATTTATGGATCAAATCTTGGAGAGGTTGGCAGGCCATCCCTATTATTGCTTCCTAGATGGCTATTCCGGATACAACCAAATTGAGATAGCTCCGGAAGACCAAGAGAAAACCACATTTACATGCCCGTTTGGTACCTTCGCTTATCGAAGGATGCCATTCGGGTTATGCAATGCACCCGCCACATTCCAACGATGCATGTTGAGTATTTTCTCGGACATGGTGGGTGAGTTTCTTGAGGTGTTCATGGATGACTTTTCTATTTTTTGTTGTACTTTTGATGAGTGTCTCGAGCACTTGAAGTTGGTCTTGAGGAGGTGTGAAGAAAAGCAACTTGTATTAAACTGGGAAAAGTGTCATTTCATGGTACAAAGAGGAATAGTCCTTGGACATATCATCTCGTCCAATGGAATAGAAGTAGACCGGGCGAAAATTGACATAATTTCCAATCTACCACCACCCAAAAGCATACGCGATGTGCGGTCCTTCCTTGGACACGCCGGTTTCTATCGAAGGTTTATAAAGGACTTTAGTCACATCTCAAGGCCTTTATGCAACCTTCTACAAAAGGAAAACCAATTTGAGTGGAGTGCCTGAATGTCAATTAGCTTTTTCAAAGCTAAAAGACATGTTGAACAACCGCTCCTATCATGCAACCACCAGATTGGTCCACTTCCTTTTGAGTTGATGTGCGATTGCAAGCGATTTTGCTATTGGGGCGGTGTTAGGCCAAAAGAAGGATAAAAAGCCCCATGTTATCTACTACTGTAAGTAGGACCTTGAATCCCTGCCCAAGTTAACTATTCGACTACTGGAGAAAGAGCTCCTAGCTGTCATTTTTGCCTTGGACAATTCAGGCCATACTTAATAGGATCCAAAGTTATTGTTTATACGGATCATGCGGCGCTGAAACTACCTTCTTTCTAAGAAGGATGCTAAGCCCCGTTTGCTTAGATGGATCCTACTCCTTCAAGAATTCGACTTAGAGATCAAAGACAAGAAGGGGGTAGAAAATGTGGTGGCGGATCATCTATCCCATCCTAGTCCTACCAAATTCCATTGACGAGTCACCTATTGAGGACTCATTCCCTGATGAGCAACTCTTTGTTGCTACGCATCCACCATGGTACGCTGATATAGCCAATTATCTTTCCACAGGTGCGATGCCGACTCATTGGACTGCGCAAGGACAAACGTAAATTTCTAAGGGAAGTGCGCAGATTTTTCTGGGATGAACCTCTATTGTTTAAATATTGCCCAGACCAAATTATAAGGAGATGCGTCCCCGATGATGAACACAATTCAGTCATCTCCTTTTGTCATGATCAAGCATGTGGGGGTCATTTTTCAGCCAAGAAAATAACTGCAAAAATTCTGCAGTGTGGTTTTTATTGGCCCACATTATTTAAAGATACCCACGAGTTTTGCAAAGCATGCGAGCGCTGCCAGAAGTTAGGAGGATTATCCCGTCGCAATATGATGCCTCTCACCCCAATTCAACATCTTGAAGTCTTTGACTGTTGGGGCATCGATTTCATGGGACCATTCCCCTCATCTTTTGGACATGTCTATATTCTGTTGGCCGTAGATTATGTGTCTAAATGGATAGAGGCTATCCCATGTAGAACCAACGATCATCGTACGGTTCTCAAGTTTCTCAAAGAAAACATACTTTCTAGATTTGGGATGCCTCGAGCCATTATTAGTGATGGTGGTTCTCACTTTTGCAATAGACCTTTTGAAACTTTGATGAAGAAATATGGTATTAGGCACAAAGTGAGTACCCCATACCACCCACAAACAAGTGGGCAAGCTGAAATCTCCAACAGGGAAATCAAGCGGATTTTGGAAAAGACGGTGAGATCGGATCGCAAGGATTGGTCCCTAAGATTAGATGATGCACTTTGGGCTCACCGTACGGCCTACAAGACACCCATTGGAATGTCCCCTTATAGACTTGTCTATGGGAAAGCTTGCCACTTGCCTGTGGAAATAGAACACAAAGCCTATTGGGCAATTCGGGCTCTAAATTTTGACATAGACAAGGCTAGCTCGCTTCGCAAACTTCAATTAAATGAGCTTGATGAGATCCGGAACGATGCATATGAGAATTCGAGAATTTACAAGAGCAAGATGAAGGCCTTTCATGATAAGTACATCTTAAGGAAATCCTTCCATGAAGGACAGAAAGTGCTCTTGTATAATGCCCGACTTCATCTTTTTCCGAGAAAATTACGATCTCGATGGACCGGCCCATATATTGTTAAAGAAGTTTTTCCTCATGGGGCTGTTGAGATTGAGAATGCAGCGAATGGTGACTGTTTCAAAGTTAATGGACAACGCCTTAAACCATTTGTTGAGAAATTTGATTTAGAGGACATGTCCATCTCCCTGAATGATCCTGTCTATTAGGATGATTGATCTCCTAGTCTGATGGAGGTATAACATAGGTAGGTTTAGTTTTGTTTTACTGTTTTAGTAGGATTTAGTTGTTGAAATTGCAGAACTCCATGATCGCTCTCTCAGGTACTATTGATTCTCACTCTCTCACATTTTACCATTGTTCTCATGTTCATGCTAACTAACTATCTTTTTACATTGAGGACAATGCAAGATTTGGTTGGGGGGTGAGATGAGATCCCTCATCTAGCATATTGCAACATTTCGAGCTTCATATGCAGAAAATTTTTGCGAATTTTCTAACATCTCAAAACTCTTTTAGAAAATTTTGTTTCTATACATTTGAGAGGCTATGAGTAGAAGAGGAGGAGAAACGAAGTGTGTGATGTTGTAGTCTTGAATTTCTTCCAACATAATGGCTTTATATGTTAATTCCCCTATTGTTGTGATTGATAGAAAATTTGAACACCTTTACACCAAGTTCACATTACACGATTTTCATGAGTGACAGGTTTATGTGATTTGTGGATTAGCTAGACTTTGGTTTAGAGGTGTTGAGCAGCCAAGCCGGGGTATTTTGTCCATCCTTGTTCATGGGAAAATAATGAAAGATATGGATTTCTAAAAATCCTATCTAAGTTAAAAGAAAAAGGAAAGAAAGGATGAAATCGGGAAGGAAAGAAAAATGGTGGAAAATTCCGAAAAGGGCTACCTATTACCAACCGGGGGATGGTCGAACCGTAACCAAAGCCGGAAATGGGACGTAGTATGAAAGCCGTCGGAAGGACGGTAAGGCAAATTCCTGTCATAGGCTTGCTGTTGCTCTGTGCACCTTGGAATCCCTGGTCTACTTAATCTATGAAGAAGATGGTTCCAGGAACTCATGAGATGAACTTTCACTATGCACACTAGGTTGAATTTGTTCGAATTCTTCTATTTGTCAATCAGTCAGCGGGGATTTCATGTAAACACTTCTTATGTTTTGAGAGTCCAAGGTTCAGCTTCTAACACCTAATTTTTCCAAATTTTACACTTATACATTTTGGAATGGATAGAAACATGATTTCTGGAAGAGAGTTGGATTTGGAGGTTTGAAACTGTTTCACGCATGTTTTGCTCGGGACTAGCAAAAAGCTGGTTGGGGGGTGTGTTGAACCTCCAATTTATACATTGCATTGCCCATTACACTACTTAGTTTGCATGATTTTCATGGGTTAAAGGCCCAACTAACACGTGTTTTTGTGATTTTAGGGATGAGAGCGGACTTCGTCCAATTGGAGCGTAACAAGGGATATTTGAAGACATTGGAGGAAGTCCTAAGATGGATCAAGGAAAGAAGAAGAAAGAGAGAGAAAAGAGAATGAAGAAAAGAAGAAAAAGATGAAGAAATACAAGGCTGACCGGTCGTCCGACCGGTCAGCCACATCAAAGGAATCAAGTAGAAGAGAGGCTGACTGGTCACGACCGGTCGGCCCTGCGTAAGAAGAATCCTTTCTAATTCGGGACTCCGAAAATTGCTGTGCAAGGCGGAGGATTTCGCAGAATCCGACGCAAGGGAGGATTGTTGCTATAAAAGGCCACCTAGGGGCTCTCCCTAAGGTATCAGAGAAGAGAAGGAACGTGAGTTTGGAGGCTGAAGGCGACTGTGGAGCGTCTGCAACATTTATCTTCGGGTTTTTCTAGTTTTATGCTTTATTTTTGAGTTTTTAGTTGTAGCATGACTATGCTCGGCTAAAACCTCTCAGCTAAGGCTGAGAGGTGAAGCTTGTAGCCAGTTCTATGTTAATTTCAGTTTGATTTAAGTATTTTTCAATTCAAAGTTGATTTTTCTTATGTTTCAGTCCAATAGGTGGTAGTTTGAGATGTCTTATCTGAGTTTATGTGCTCCGGACATGAATTCCTTTTAATTCTCTGAGATTATCACAGGTTGCTTGTTTAGATTCGAATTATAGTAATCCTTGAGCAGGCCATAGTCCATAGGCATGGCTGTTACTCCGCAGGCTATGAATTTGAATTCTACATTGATTGAATGGACTTGAACTTGGAAGTTCAACTTGAATTGGATGAATGTGTGTGAATGCTTTACTTTCCAACTAGATGAGAGATAGGACTTCAAATCTAGTTGTGTTCTCTACTTGGATTGACTGAATTGACATAGGATTGCTACAAGTGGATCCTTGAAAGCCTTAGTACATTAAATCTCTGATTTTTTTCATTAAGTTACTGTTTTAATTAAACATCCCATTGAATCTGAATTTACTCTATTAAACTGAGTTGCTGAAGTAATTAGGAAGCTGTTACTCTTTCCCTGTGGATCGACCTCGGTCTTATCGAGATTTATTACTACATCGCAGCCTTACACTTGAGGCGAGCGAACACTAAACCTCTTAGATAGGGTTAAGAGGTGACGCTTATAGTGATTTACAATGCTTTAATCTATTGAATTCAAGTACTTTTGTTTTATTGATAAACAATTCATAATTTTTTGTTTGAATAAGGTTAATCATTTCAGTTTAATCTTCTACCTTTTGTGAATGAGATTACATGAGATGTTTTAATTTACTGAGATTAATCGAAGGGTTTATTGTGATTTTTTATTTGTAGAATTAAAAAATTCATCACAATTATGGTGGATGCTTTGTAATCCTAGAAGTTAAGTACTCCGTTCTTCATTTAGAACCGAACTATGGAACATTATGTTGTTTGGTTTATGTTATATGGTTTAACCAAATTTATCTTTCAATTAGATAGAGATAGGACTCCAAATCCAATTGAGTAATTGGCTTGAATGAATAGATTGACATTGTGAATTGATTATAAGTGGATCCTTGGTGTTCTGGTGCTTTTATTTCTTAAATTTCCTTTGAAAGTTATCGTTTATGATTCCAAAACCACTCACCTTAGTATAAATCCGAATTTAGATCATCTTAGTTACATAATTTAGAATTGTTACGAGAATCCCTGAGGATGATCTCGGTCGCATGATCGAATTATTACTACATCGCAGCCCTACACTTGAAGTTGTCAACAAGTTTTTAGTGTCGTTGCCGGGGATTAGGCTAAAGGTTCTGAATTTTGTAAATAGGACTTAGTTAAATAGGTTATGATATGTTTTGTTTTGATATTAGGTTTGTCAAATTTTTTTCTAATACTAACAATTTTTCTTTGTTGGGTAGGATTTTTGGCTAACATAGTCTCATCAATCCGGTACCTTTCTAACTTAGATTCTTTTATTTCTTAGTTTTATTTTTTTTCCAGATTAATCCTGTTCTAAACAACTTCCTGTTCTGTTGCTAAAAGATAGATGCTGATAACGTTTCTAAATGAGATTTAGTTCACTGGGATATACAAGATAGAAAGATGCTATTTTCTGCTATTCCATGTATTTCTGCATCAAATTCGAAGAAGATCTCAATCTATAATGAAGAAATGATAGTAGCTTGTGGAGGCAAGTGCTACAACCCGAAGATTGCACACCCAAGTGCAGGTAGCGAAGTAGTAAAATACTCGGTGAGACCGAGGTCGATCCACAGGGATTGGGATTAAGAACACTTAGAGGAATTAGTTTAGGTGAGAGAGATGAAATCTGAATTATTCACGAGAGTGGAGCAAGTTGTGTGTGGTGAAAGACAAAAAATAGAAAATGGGCTAAGGCATTAGGGATCCACCTTTGATTTATCCACAAGATTTTATTCATTAGTCCAACTATAACTCAATTGGAATCGAATAAAGATTCGTTCCAATCGAAAGATAAAGCTATTAAACCACCTGCATATTTCATAAAAGATGGCGATCTAAACTGATTGATTTGACCTGAAGCACTCATTAGTTGATTGCAGGGAATTCCAAGCATCCATTATGCCCAGAGTCGACAATGGATCAAGGAATTATACAGATCAACTACTTTGCCAACAAGTTAACCGATAAAATCACAATTCATATGATCAAATGCATACTTACAAGATAGGAGGCTTTGATTGACCGATCCAACCGTTAAGATCTCGTTTATCGATCGTAGGGAATCCAAAGCATCCAATGTGCCCGGAGTCTACAATGGATTAAGGGATTTTATAGATCGATGACTTTACCTACACTAGCTCGATGAACGTAGGGAATCTAAAGTATCCAACATGCCCGGAGTCGACGATGGATCAAGGGGCTTACACAACAATAGCGTCTGCCGAGGTGGATAACCGAATCAATCAACCAAAGAGAACTCCAACATTCACACAGTATTGTTGAACCAAAAGAACCAAAGCTTGCAAATTTCTTTAAAGGCTTCACCCCTAGCCTTAGCTAGAGGTTTAGGCAACCATGCTATAATGGAAGACTAAATTCTCTACAAAGGGGAAAATTACTCTACACTACAAAAGAAAGAAATAAAGAAAGAAAACTAAGGAAAGAGGATTTGGATTGTGGGATGATGGGATGATTGTGGGATGATAGAATTGAGAGGGAGAGGAGCTCCTTTTATAGCCTCATGAGAAGCTCGAAGCCTAGGTGGCACTCCAAGCAAATCTCCTCTAGGTTTGGGCTTGGAGTTAGGCTTGGGAGATGAGGTGGCACTTCCAAGCCAATAGTTGTGCTTTTTAGGTTTGGGTTAGGAGTTAGGCTTGGAATGCCCAAAGCAAATTTTTCTTTTTGGTTTGGAGCTCATGGATGGAAGAGGATGGAAAGAGCATTTGCTTGGCCCAAGGATGGAAGGTAACTAGGTGAGTTAACTGGGTCCATATGAGTTGGAGTTGACTGGGTCCACATGCTAGACATTGAGAATCTGGACAATATGGATCATTCATTGAAGGTGGGGTGCTTCCAGATGATGTACGGTGTTGTTGATCAGTTGGGACTGCTGCGAGCTGTTGGGACGTTGGAACTTCTTCAATGGACGAGTCCACCATGGATGGATACATGGTCCACCTGAGGAAACTGGTCGTGGACGATGCTGGAGATCTTCATCTTTGCTTGGCTGGAGACAGCTGCAACGTCCACCTGCTGGCCTGATGAACGGCTGTGGCTCAGCTTTTAGTCGATCACGTTTGGGCGTCCAATAGCTGGACCGTTGAAGCAGCTGCAGTGGTTTGGACGTCCAGTCCTGGTGGACGGTTTGCTGATCTTGCTGGCCGTTGAAAGGTGGAACTGCACATGTGCAGATGGACGGCTCAGATGAAGATGGTGGGTCCATAGCTGCTGGAAGTATTGGACGGTGGAGATTGGAGATGGTGGATGTCTGCTGACGCAGATGATGAAGCTGGACCGTTGATGGGATAAGAGGACTCTGCTGGACGTTGATGAAGGTGGGGGCCTTGGACGCTGGAGATTGCAGCACTGCTGCTGATCCATCAGCATGTTTGATGGATGGTGGAGATTGGATGAGATGGTGGGGTCCAGTTGGAGCTTGGACGGATGGATGATGTGATCCACAACATCTGGACGTGGAATGGAAGAGGAGCTGTTCTTCTTGCTAGCAATTGAAATGGATGGACGGCTGAGATCAGTTGTCTATTGCTGATTGCTGCTGGACGGTCTGGTGGAGATGGAGACCATACACCATATGCAGATGACACACCATGTTTTGGTGTTGTCTGGCTGGAAAATGGACGAACGATGTGTATTGATCTTGGGAGGTGCTTGAGCTGCACGTGTGGATGGTAACACACGTGTGGAGTTGGACGTCCAGGGCTGGACGCTGATGATGCTCAGGTGGGCTGCACGTTGACTGATCAGATGGAGAATGTCCATCTGTTGAAGGTGGTCCACCTGATGGACGGTTGATGTTGGAAACAGTTGCTGATGCTGGAGATGGTTCTGAAAGGTGATCACCGTCCATTGCTGCTGGGTGGTAGATGGGCTAGACGGATGGAGATCAAGCAGCTGTCCTTGATGGATGGCTGAGTTGATGCAGATTGCTGCAGCTGGAGTGACGGTCGGTCAGGGATTAAGATGGGACGCTGATGGAGCTGGTTGAACTGCACGTGCAAGGTGGGGACCTGATGGACGTTGCTTGGACGGTGGAGATTGGAGCACTGCTGCTGCACGTGTGCTGGAGAAGGTGGGCCTGCTGTTGAGGCACGTGCTGGCCCTGCTGGTCGTTGGAGGACGCTGCAGCTGCACAGCCATTGAGTGGCTGTATTTGGATGAAGGAGATGATCTCCATGGACGGCTGGAAATGCTGACGTTCAGCAACTCGTTTGATGAATGGATGGCTGATTGTTGGGGTCCATTGAGCTGGACGGTGGACATGGACGGCTTGATGTTATGGATGATCAACGGCTGAGATTTCCACATGTGTGGCTGTACTTTGGACGTCTAGCATCTGGTGGGGTCACCATGGTGGACGATTGAAAAAGGACAAGGAGCTGGCGGCCTGGATGAAAGTTGATGCATGACTGAGGATGTGATAGTGTGGTCCACCAAGCTGGCCATTAGATGTGCTGCTGAAGACGGCAGAGATTTGATGGTGGATCCAGCTGATGATGGTGATGATGCTGAAGGTGAGGTCCACTGTTGATGCTCTTGAAGACGCCCATTGCTACTGTTGGTCTGTCCGTTGCTGATGGAAGTTGATGGTGTTTGGATGCAGCACCATGGTCGATGGAGATGAGGGGTTCACAGTGTTAGATGATTAGGGCCATTGATGCTTCATGAAACTGTCGCCCGCCTTGCTGAATGTGATGGCGTGGATTGATGGATTACTAATGTCACATGTTTGCAATTTGATCACAATCATACAAACAGGCACAACCTGGATTTTCAATGAGCGGTTGTGATGCGGTCCACTGTAGAACATGATCCATCCTTTGATCTTTATGGCCTCATTTCTTACAAGACTACATCATACTTGATCTTGATCACTTTGAGGCTCTAAGACATTCTAATTGACTCAGATTTCCTTCAACCTCCATTAATCACCTGAATGGCAAAAACACATCTAATGAGGGATAATTAACTGGAAAAACAATGATAATGCCCTTAACAACCGGGGTTAATTATACTAAAATGAGATTTAGTTCACGGGATATATAAGATAGAAAGATGCTATTTTCTGCTATTCCATGTATTTGTGCATCAAATCCGAAGAAGATCTCAATCTATAATGAAGAAATGATAGTAGCTTGTGGAGGCAACCCCAACTTCAAAGCTTATTACGTCAAAGGCGCACACATACGTTTTTCTACTGGGTACGATCTAAAACAATTCCACATTTAAGAAAGAACTGGACCTTCAACCGTTTACTCAAATCTAATGAACTTTACGGTAAACGCAAAAAAAAAAAATGCATTGAAGGCCAAATACGAAGTTCTGTTCTCGTTTCGTTCTCTTCTTTCTTTTATTTGCAAGGGCATGGGTGAGCACATCTGATTTTAGGTTTAGTTTTGTGTGGTTTATGAGCCATTAGGAGATTGATCATACATTACGTCTTCTAAATGAGGGAGGTTTAGTTAAAGGTTTAACTATTCATAGACGAGTTAGAAAGCGTCTAAGACATCCTTAACCATCTGCAATTATGGATGAGAATGAGCCAAATATCGCTCAGAATGTTGAGCATAACACAACGCCAACTAGGGCAACACATAACAAGAATGGGGAACACTATGTTACAGAGGAACACTATGTTCCTCCGGTCAAAATATTATGAGATTATCTACAATCGGAGAGAATAAGAACACCTTCCTGCATGATTTTTCCACTCAATGCAAGAAACACAGACCTTAAATCGGGAATTATCAAATTGCTTCCAAAATTCCGTTGACATGAATTTGAGAGTCCATACTCACATCTAAGTGAATTTGAGGAGATCGCCACTACTTTGCAATCCAACAACATCTCCCAACATGTAATCAAACTGAAATTATTTTCATTTTCTCTAAAGGAGAGCCAAATCATGACTTCAATTCTTAAAACCCATAAGCATTGGGACATGGGCTGAGATGACCCGTGAGTTCCTTAAAAAGTTCTTCTCAGTTCATAAAACCAATACATTAAGGCGAGCCATTATGAACTTCTCCCAAAAAGGAGTTGAGACATTTTTTCAATGTTGGGAGAGGTTCAAAGAGCTTTTATTAGCATGCCCACATCATGGTTATGAAAAGTGGCGCATCATTAGCTTCTTTCATGATGGATTAGGTTAAAAAATGCGCCAATTTATCCAGATGATGTGTAATGGTGAATTTTTTAAGAAAGAGCTTGTTATAGCCAAAATGCAGTGGTCGAAGATAGCAAAGACTCGAGGCCCGCGAGTGCCTTTTTGATGGTGTTTAACCTGCGAGCCCTCATGGTCGAGGCTCGCATATCGTAAAGGTGCGATATATAACTCCCGAACCACCGAGCCCCCATGGTCGAGGCTCGCATATCGTAAAAGTGCGGTATACACCCCCCAATATGCGAGCATCTCAGCTCGTGGTCGCTGAAAGGGGCTACATCTCAATATGCGAGCAGTTATCCCCGAGCCCGAACATCCCCCGCTTTTTTAATACCAGCAGCCCGTATAGGCCGGTTTTGGGCTTATCTCTGTTCGTGGCTCCGGACCTCAGGGGATCACCATCAAGGAACGCAATCAACTAGATGCCTAACTGGAGTAGGCTATCCCCTTATCTAGGGATTAATAGGATAAATACCTTATCCTCGGAAATCAGCAGTAATCTTAACATCTTGCGTAACAGACTGGATCACCCGGATCTGTATAAATAGATGACTCCACAGAGGATAAAGGTACACAATCTCTAAGCTTATATCCAGCTATTTACTTTACAACCATGTCCCGTCTGACTTAAGCTTCGGAGGGCTAACGGCTAGACGCCGGCCACCCTTCATTTTCTCTTGTATTCTTTCAGGTTTGGAGGGAAGCTGGATTGAAGGAAGGTGAACGTCTGGAGGATCCTGTTACTAAATTCGACGTAAACAGATTCGCGCCGTCTGTGGGAAGAGTCACTGAATTAGCCATTCTAATCATTGATCGTTATCTCCTACCATGCCTCTTAAAAAGACGGTTCATCCCTCCACTTCAAGATAGACGTTACCTCCGCCTGACATTACTGAACAATCACCTAATCTCCCTTAGACTGCTTCGTCGGGCATCCCCCTTGGAGAGTCTAATGTGCCATCACAAAACCCATTTTTCGATGTATCTGGCAATCAAGAAGACGTTAAACGTTTCCTAGGAAACACACTTCTAACTCTCAAAGCTGGGCTTCAAACCTTATCTAATCGGTTTGATCAACACTTTTCGGAACCACAACAGCAACCTCCAGAAGGGTCGCCAGGTACAACTTATACCAGTAGTTTTTAAACATTCTGCAGGCAAGCCACAAGCACAACCAAATCCTCCTCCTTCATATCGAATGTCACATGACAATCAAGTCTCGATACCCCCTCCACATTCTATACACTCCAGTGCCTCCTGGCAACAACAATCTCAGGGGTCTGCTGTTCACTCCCCAAGTGTAGGGTTGCAAAGTAGTAATAATTCGGAAAGACCGAGTATCGTTCACATAGAGATTTATGAATGGGTATTCTCAGAATTTGTTTAAAATAACTAGTAATTAAGATCCTATTAAGAACTAAAATTGAAAAATAGCAATTTGGGTTTAAACAGTGAATGTGTAAGGTAATTTCAATCTAAAAAGGCACTAGAGCACCAAGGATCTACTTTTGACAAGTTTCAATGCATCAACACAACTAGGTCTCTCATAACTCAATCGGAATCGAATTCATATCTCTATCCGATCGGAATATAGAGTGGTTAAATCAACAATTATCCAAAACAGTTGCTTATTCATTGATTCAATTCCCACATCAATGCTCAGGCCTTGGGCACACTCAATTGTGTAGGCCAAGCCTCTTTCCAATCTAGTTGAGATTCACAACCATAGATTTCATCAAATCCTGTCACTAGACTTGATTACAACTAATGATTAGAACTCTAATTAAATCAAAATCAATCAACAAACAGCTATTCCAGATTATAATAAAAGATAAGAACTTTAGTTGAATGAGTTCCCACATGAAGATCGGACCATTGTACACAAGGCAATCAAAGGATCTACCATGCCCAGAGTCGATGATAGATCAATGAACTACACAAGCATAAACAATGCTCAGAAGGTTAGCTACCAAGCTTAGAATCACTAAGAATCACATGAGCCCAGAGTCATCAAGAGATCAAAGTAAAACCAAACTAGTACTTGATTCAAACTCATATTGAACTAAAATTCTTCAATTAAAACATAAAAGGAAACCTAGGTTGCATCAATCCATCAAAAATGAATCAAAAGCTTCACCTCTTAGCCTTAGCTAAGAGGTTTTAGTTCATCTCTAACATCCTTGAACTAGAAGCCTCAAAAACATAAAAACTACTAAAACAGGAAGAAAACTAAGAAAGCTCGAAGTAGAATCCATCTCCCAAGCAATCCCCACGTCCTAGCATGCTCTGGTATGAAGAGAAGAAGTCCTTTTATAGCTTGGAGGTGTCCATTGCGTAAGAAACTTCTAGATTTCGCGTAAGAATACGCACTTGCGCAGAGAATTTCGGCGCCCAAAAATAGAAACTGTTCGTTTTGCAAGTTCGACCGGTCGCACGACCGGTCTGAGTGGCTTGGCCGACCGGTCACGACCGGTCGGACTGTATAATTCCTCTGTCCAGTGGCTTTTCATAAATTCAGACCCTGCAGTTTTAATTCAAGGACCGGTCGCACGACCGGTCTGTGTTGAGCTCCTAATTGTCCATATTCTAACCCCAATTCATCACTTATTATGCGAGATTTTCATAATTTAAAGACTAATTGAATGCATGTTTTGTGATTGCAGGATTGAGAGTGGACTCCACGTAATTAATGATAAAAGAGCCTCTTTAAGAACCTTGGATGAAAAACCAAGGTGCACCAAAGAAAGAAGGAAGCAAGGAGAGAAGAAAGCAGAGGAAAGAAAGGAAGAAAAAGAAGAAAGAAGAAGTCCGGCCGGTCGGCCGACCCTGTGCACAAACTGGACTATTGCTGGAGATGGTCCGACCGGTCTTGACCGGTCGACCAACTGATGCTGAGCACGCTGGACTGATAGGATTGCCAGTCTGACCGGTCGTGACCGGTCGACTAGCCTAGTCTGACAGGTCCAAACCGGTCGGCCATGTGATTTAAAACGGAACTTTCTATTTTCAGTCCGAAAATCTCTGCGCAATGCGTAAGTGTTATGCAAATTCTCAAATCTTCTGAAGTTGCGAAGCCTCCCCACTATAAAAGGACACCTAGGGATCGTTCCTAGGGTATCTTAGAAGAGTTTAAGCAAAGGTGGAGGCGGCATAATTGGATTTCGGAGTTCCACAACTCCTTCTTGTTTGTTTTTACTGTTTTATGCTTTTCTTAAGTTGTTTCATGTTTCCTTAGATCATGAGCAGCTAAACCTCTTAGCTAGGGCTAAGAGGTGAAGCTTGTAGTGGTTCTAAGATGTTTCAATTTGTTCTAAGTTGATTTTAAATTCGGAATTCATGTTTATGAACAATAGTTTGAAGTTTATACAAGTTCTAAGTAGTTTTTCTTAGTCTTATGATGACTCATGGATGTTTGGGAGAATTACTTAAGTTCTTAACTGCTTTGTATTAGTCTAGACCTGTATGGTTCAAGGAATTGGAGTACGCTCTAGTACTATGTTCTTCATGTGGGGACTTCCTACCCAAGTTCTACTTTTCTGGTTTTCTGAATTATGTAAAGGACTGTGCATGTGATTTGAATCAAGTTCAAATTGTAATCTAGCCTTGTCTTGTGACAGGACTTGAGGATGGTTATGATTGTGATCTGAGCCTATTGGAATTGGGACTGACCTATGCAATTGAGCATGCTCAGCCTAGCTTACATTGAGTGAATCATATGCATTGGACTTACATATGACAGATTGTTTGGTTTAACAGCTCTATCATCCGGCTAGATAGATCTTAATATCGATTCTAGTTGAGAAAGTGAGAAAGCACAGCGGATTGAACATCAAGGATTGCTACAAGTAGATCCTTGAACCCCTAGTGCCTTTTTATAATTGATTACCTTCAAATTAGTTTAAAATTGTTACTCACATCAACTTCATACAAAATCTGGTTGTTAGCTCTCAATAGACACTATTGGATGTGTTTGTGAATTCCTACACAAGTCCCTGTGCATCTACCTCGGTCTAACCGAGATTTTTACTACATCGTAACCCTACACTTGGGGAAGCGAACAAGTTTTTGGCGCCGCTGCCGGGGACTTTGACGGTTTTTCACAAATTTCTGAAATTAGTATCTATTTAGGATTTTTAGGATTTTAGGACTAACTTAGCTTGTTTATTTAATTTTTCTTTTTCAGGGATTTCTAGGAAGCTGAAGAAGATACAAGGATTTCAAGTACCGAATCAGGTTCTATCTTTCTAAACCTTACTCTTCTCCTTCTCCTATTCATTCCTATCATATTCATTTCTTGTAGAGTGGGTGGAGACACCTTTTGGATCTCTGAAAGGTAGGTCTTGTGCCACCTGGATTTCTATTGGTCAGCTCTGCCGTCTTGGATCACCTTGTGCTCAGAGATTTCTTTTCTCACCTCTACTCCTCTTTCTCATTTTTCTGCACTTTTTCTCAAAAGCTTCAAAGAGTGGGTGGGGAGTTCTCTGAACCCCTATTGACCAGGAGAAATCGGTCTCTATCCTTGCTTCTGGCTTAGCCATTGCAAGACACCTTGTGCTTCGGTCTTAGAGAAGAGTAAAGAAAGGGAGGAAAAATTCTTCTTTCTCTTTGTTTCATATTTTTTGTTTTGCATGCCACATTGGGCTCGGGATTCCAATAACCGACTCATAAGTGAAGGGGGGATAGTAGAAGGAATTGACAGAGAACCATGTGCTAGGAGACATCTAACTTCCCCAATTTTGTCTGAAAGTATAGCTGTGAATCAACCTAATCCAATGGACAATCCTAATCTGGGCCAAAACCAAACTGAAATGGGGGAGAATTGGTTGAGAATGTTCCCCGACCTAGAACTTTACGTGATTTCTTGCAACCAGCAAAAGCGAGCACTCCCTCATGCATAATTTTTCCACAAAATGCAGGGAATGTGGATTTAAAACCAGGAGTGATCCAACTTCTCCCTAAATTCCATGAATTGGATAGTGAAAGTGCCTAGCAACACCTTAAGGAGTTTGATGAGGTAATAACCACCATGCACTTTTCTAATGTGACTGATGATGTGGTGAGACTTAAATTCTTCCCTTTTACTCTTAAAGATAAAGCTAAAGGTTGGCTTCATGCATTAAGGCCAAGATCAATTGGTGCATGGACTGATATGCATAGGGAATTCATAAAAAAATTCTTCCCTACTCACAAAACAAACATGTTGAAGCGCCTTATCATGAACTTTGCCCAAAAGGAAGATGAAACCTTCTTCCAATGTTGGGAGAGGTTTAAGGACTTATTAAACGCATGCCCACATCATGGCTATGAAATTTGGCGGGTTATAAGCTTCTTCTATGAAGGACTGACTTCACCCATGCGCCAATTTGTAGAGATGATGTGTAATGGGGAGTTGATGAATAAGGAGGTTGATGAAGCGTGGGATTATTTGGAAGAATTGGCTGAGAATGCACAGTCTTGGGATACATTGAAACCAATAAATTCCAAGACTGGCCAACAAAAGGAAAGAGGAGAAATGTATGTCTTAT
Source organism: Liriodendron chinense (assembly GCA_003013855.2). Lineage (NCBI taxonomy): Eukaryota > Viridiplantae > Streptophyta > Magnoliopsida > Magnoliales > Magnoliaceae > Liriodendron > Liriodendron chinense. Next base: position 375,110 of record ML058547.1, read on the forward strand.
CGGAAGAGGATAGCATAAGTGCACGGGTGGCTAGCCTCACAAGAAAGGTCGAAGCCATGGAATTGAGGAAAGGAGAGACGATTAACTCCAATGATGTTAAAACTGTTTGTGGAATTTGTGCCGGAAATCAACATGCAACACAAGATTGTCCCACAATTTCAGCAGTTCAGGACATCTTACAAGAACAATCAAATGCCATAAACAGTTATCAATGCCAATTTGGTGCTCCAACCTCAAATACGTTTAATGCTAGTTGGAAGAACCATCCCAACTTCAGTTGGAGGAATGGACCCACTGCGAATGCAACCCCTATCCCTCAAGCTCAACCTATACTATGTCCATCTCTAGTCATTACTCCAAAAGTGACGCTAGAGGAGATGTTGGGTTCCAAGCTGAGTATAACAAGACAAATTCTCTGAAAATAGATGGGTTAATGCAAGAGCAATTGAAATTCAATCAAAATTCAACTCAAGCCATCAATGAATTGAAAACATCAATGGCTAGAGTTGAATCTCATCTTAGTGTTACAGAGAAGGGCACACTTCCTGCCCAACCTCTTCCTAACCCAAGAACCCAGTTTGAAATACAAGATGCAAGCTCATCCTCCCATCATACGGAGCATGTTCAAGCTATCACCACTTTGAGAAGTGGGAAAGAAATTGACAAATCTAATCCGGTGAAAGCCCCAAAGCCTAAGGATCCGGAAATTTCCAAAGAGGATGATAGCTCAAACAACTCCACAAGAGAAAGAACCGAAAAGGCAATACAAGCCGGTTGCCCCGTTTCCACAAAGGTTGATTTCACCTAAACCTTTTGATAAAAATCTGGAAATTCTAGAAGTCTTCAAGCAGGTGAAGATCAACATCCCATTGTTGGATGCCATAAAACAAATACCATCTTATGCCAAATTTCTAAAGGAATTGTGTATGGTCAAAAGAAAACACAACGTTCACAACAAAGTACTTTTGACTGAGAATTTAAGCGCTATCATCAAATAAGAGGTGGCTCAAAAATACAAGGATCCTGGTAGTCCAACCATCTCATGCATCATAGGAGACTACCGGATTAAACAAGCCTTACTCGATTTGGGGGCAAGTGTGAATCTCATTCCATACTCAGTCTACGAGCAGCTTGGGTTAGGTGAATTGAAACCGACCAAAACCACACTCCAACTTGTTGATAGATCCATCCGTATACCGAGAGGAATGATTGAAGATGTTCTAGTCCAAGTTGATAAATTTTACTACCCAATAGACTTTATTGTCTTGGATACACATCCCGTGATAGGCACCGGTGCTCAAATTCCCGTCATACTTGGCCGACCGTTTCTAGCTACTTCAAATGCAATTATCAATTGTAGAAACGGACTCGTACAAGTGTCCTTTGGAAATATGACCCTTGAGCTTAACATATTCGATTTATGCAAACAACCACAGGAGGTTGATGATGATATCCACGAACTAAACATGATTGAATCATTCGTGGAAGATACATTCTCCTTGTCATTATCTTCCGACCCTTTGGAGGCATGTGTGGCCCATTCTCATGAGATAAATGATAACACAATACAAGAGGTGGATGCCATTCTAGATACAATGCCGGTGCTTGATAATAAAAGATGGAGGGCCCTATTTGAGCCTTTGCCTGTAAACGAGAACAAGGTCCTCCCATCTAATATCAAGGCACCAACACTCAACCTAAAACCATTACCAAGTGAGCTGAAATATGTTTATTTAGGTCGAGATGAAACATATCCAGTGGTGATTTCTTCCCACTTGGATGAGGAACAAGAGAGTAGGCTAATGGCCACTCTATTAGAGCACAGGAGTGCCATTGGATGGTCAATTGCGGATCTCAAAGGCATATACCCACTGATTTGTACTCATCGCATACACCTTGAGGAGAATGCAAAGACATCCCGGCAACCACAAAGACGACTAAATCCAAACATGAAGGATGTGGTTAAGGTCGAAGTGGATGAAACTATTGGATGTGGGTATTATATACCCAATATCCGATAGTCAATGGGTGAGCCCAACTCAAGTGGTACCTAAGAAATCCGGAATAACCATCGTAGCCAATGCTAATAATGAACTCGTGCCAACTAGAGTCACTACCGGTTGGAGAATGTGTATTGACTACCGGAAGCTAAACACTGTCACGAGGAAAGACCACTTCCCCCTACCGTTTGTTGATCAAATTTTAGAACGGTTGGCAGTCATTCCCACTTTTGCTTCCTTGATGCTATTCAGGGTACAACCAAATAGAGATTGCCCGTGAAAACCAAGAAAAGACTACATTCACATGTCCATTCGGCACATTCGCCTATCGACGGATGCCGTTTGGACTATGTAATGCCCCTGCCACCTTTCAGCGTATTTGGTTGTAGCTTTGATGAATGCCTTATGCACTTGAAATCTGTACTAAAAAGATGTGAAGAGAAGAACCTTGTGCTAAATTGGGAGAAGTGTCACTTCATGGTTCAAAAGGGAATTGTACTTGGTCACATCGTTTCATAAAATGGAATCGAGGTGGACAAAGCGAAAATTGATCTTATCTCTAACCTTCCACCACCCAAGAGCATACGAGATGTACGGTCCTTTTTGGGACACGCAGGATTTTACAAAAGGTTCATAAAGGACTTCAGTTCACTCTCTCGTCCTTTATGTAACCTACTTCAAAAGGAAAATTCATTCGAGTGGAATGAAGAATGTCAAAAGGCCTTTACCACCCTTAAAGGTATGTTGACATGTGCTCCCATAATGCAACCACCTGATTGGAGCCTTCCTTTTGAAATTATGTGCAATGCTAGCGACTATGCTATTGGGGCCGTGCTAGGCCAAAGAAAAGAGAAAAAGCCATGTGTCATCTACTATGCTAGTAGAACTCTAAACTCAGCCCAAGCAAACTACACTATTACTGAAAAAGAACTTTTAGCCGTAGTTTTTGCCTTGGACAAGTTTAGGTCCTACTTGATTGGATCCAAGATCATCATATTCACTGACCATGCCGCGCATAAGTACCTTCTCTCCAAGAAGGATGCTAAACCACGGTTGTTAAGATGGATCCTTCTACTCCAGGAATTTGACATAGAAATACGTGATAAGAAAGGAGTAGAAAATGTCGTAGTTGACCATCTCTCTCGACTTGTCCTCACTGATTCCCCTGAAACGACCGCGATCAATAACATGTTCCCTGATGAACAACTTTTTGATGTTTCCCAATTGCCATGGTATGCGGACATTGCTAACTATCTTGCTACAGGTACAATTCCTACACATTGGAAAAAGCAAGATAAGGATAAATTCTTCACTGAGGTGCGAAAATTCCTATGGGACGACCCTTACTTATTCAAGTATTGTCCTGATCAAATCATAAGGAGATGTGTCCCAGAAGATGAGCAACAAAGTATCATCTCCTTCTGTCATTCTGAGGCATGTGGTGGCCACTTTTCGGCTAAAAAGACCACAGCAAAAATTCTGCAATGTGGGTTTTATTGGCCCACCATGTTCAAAGACACACATGAGTTTTGCAAAACATGTGAACCTTGTCAGAAATTGGGAGTAATCTCCCGTAGAAATATGATGCCACTCAATCCCATCTTAATAATCGAAATTTTTTATTGTTGGGGCATCGATTTCATGGGTCCATTCCCATCTTTTATTGGAAACACATACATCTTGCTTGCCGTTGATTATGTTTCCAAATGGGTCGAGGCCATCCCTTGTCGGAATAATGACCATAAAACGGTCATTCGCTTCTTAAAAGAGAATATTCTTTCCCGGTTTGGAACACCTCGAGTCATTATAAGTGATGGAGGGTCTCATTTTTGTAATCGCCCTTTTGAAACTTTAATGAAGAAATATGGAGTAACACACAAGGTGAGCACTCCCTATCACCCACAAACGAGTGGACAAGCTGAGATATCAAATAGGGAGATTAAACACATTTTGAAGAAATTGGTAAACCCCGATCGCAAGGATTGGTCACTTCGACTTACCGATGCGCTTTGGGCTTACCGTACCACTTTTAAAACCCCTATTGGAATGTCTCCCTATAGACTTGTCTATGGGAAGGCTTGTCACTTGCCTGTGGAGTTGGAACATAGGGCATATTGGGCAATTAAGAAGATGAATTTCAATTCTGACAAGGCAAGCTCGTTGCGCAAACTACAATTGAATGAACTTGCAGAAATCCGGAATGAAGCATATGAGAATGCAAGAATTTACAAGGACAAGACGAAGATATTCCATGATAAGAATATTCTTCGCAAGACATTCACAATCAATCAAAAAGTCCTCATGTATAATTCTCGCCTACATCTATTTTTGAGAAAATTGAGATCTCGATGGACCGGTCCCTTCATTGTGCAAACTGTCTATCCATATAGGACTGTTGAGCTGTTAAATCCGAGGAACAGCAACATTTTTAAGGCGAATGGGCAGCGATTAAAGCCGTTCTTTGAGAAATTTTCTTCAGAAGGTATGTCCATACCTCTGAATGATCCTGTGTATCAGGATGATTGATCTCCTAGTCTGACGGAGGTATAGAGTAGTTAGGATTAGGATTTTGTTGCTTTTGTTTACCTTTGCTTAGGTTTGTTGGAAGGAGGAAGAATTTCACTTTTCACTTTTTCAGGTACTCTCATTCCTCACTCCCTTTTATGTTCAAATTGCTCTCATGTTTTGTTTATTGCAAATCTTTTACATTGAGGACAATGCAAGATTTGATTGGGGGGTGTAGGATCACTTGGATGAATCCAGCGTTTTATAACATTTCAAGCAATTATGTGGAAATTTTTTTATTTTTTTTTCAAAAATTCAAAACTCTTTTGGAAAATTTTGGTTCTACGCACTCAAGATGATATGAGCATAAGAAGAGGAGATATGAAGTGTATGAGGTTGTAAATCTTGATCTTCTCTTGGCATAATGGTTTTATATGAGAATTCCCCTAATTATGTTATCGATAGAAAATCTGAACACTTTTACACCTAGTCCACATTACACGATTTTCATGGGTTGATGGGATTATGTGATTTATGGATTAGCTAGACTTTGAATTAAGGTGTTGAGAAATCAAGCCGGGGAACTTTGTCCATCCTTGTCCATGGGAAAACAATACAAGATATGAATTTCTAAAAATCCTATCTAAATTAAAAGAAAAGGAAAAGGAAGGATGAAATTGGGAATGATGGAAAAATGGTGGAAATTTCCGATTAGGGCTACCTACTACCAACCGGGGGATGGTCTACCCGTAACCAAAGCCGGAAATGGGACGTGGTGTGAAAGTCGTCGGAAGGACGGTAAGGTAAATTCCTGTCATTGGCTTGATGTGGCTCTATGTACCTTGAGATCTATAGTCTGGTTGATCTATGAAGAAGATAATCCTAGAAACTCATGAGATGAGTTTTCACTATCCACACTAGATTGAATTTGTTCAAGTTCTTCTATTTATCAACCAATCAGCGGGAATTTCATATGAATGCTTATCATGTCTTGAGGGTTTACGGTTTCAACTTCTGTCACCAAATATTTCTGAATCTTACACTTGTATGTCTTGGGACGTATAGAAGAATGGTTTCTGAAAGAGAGTTGAGTTTTGAAGAATGGAATTAGTTTCACGCATGTTTTGCTCAGGACTAGCAAAATGCTGGTTGGGGGGTGTGTTGAGCTCCTAATTGTGCATATTCTAACCCCAATTCATCACTCATTGTGCGAGATTTTCATGACCTAAAGACTAATTGAATGCATGTTTTGTGATTGCAGGATTGAGAGTGGACTCCACCTAATTGATGATAAAGAGCCTCTTTAAGAACCTTGGATGAAGAACCAAGGTGCACCAAAGAAAGAAGGAAGCAAGGAGAGAAGAAAGTAGAGGAAAGAAAGGAAGAAAAAGAAGAAAGAAGAAGTCCGACCGGTCTTGACCGGTCGGCAAAGGGAGCCAGACCGGTCTTGACCGGTCGGCCGACCCTGTGCACACACTGGACTATTGCTGGAGATGGTCCGACCGGTCTTGACCGGTCGGCCAACAGATGCTGAGCACGCTGGACTGATAGGATTGCCAGTCCAACCGGTCGTGAACGGTCGGCCAGCCTAGTCCGACCGGTCCAGACCGGTCGGCCATGTGATTTAAAACAGAACTTTCTATTTTTGGTCCGAAAATCTCTGCTGCAATGCGTAAGTGTTACGCAAATTCTCGAATCTTCTGAAGTTGTGGAGCCTCCCCACTATAAAAGGACACCTAGGGATCGTTCCTAGGGTATCTTAGAAGAGTTTAAGTAAGGGTGGAGGCGACGGAATTGGATTTCAGAGTTCCACAACTCCTTCTTGTTTGTTTTTACTGTTTTATGCTTTTCTTAAGTTGTTTCATGTTTCCTTAGATCATGAGCAACTAAACCTCTTAGCTAGGGCTAAGAGGTGAAGCTTGTAGTGGATCTAAGATGTTTCAATTCGTTCTAAGTTGGTTTTAAATTCGGAATTCATGTTTATGAACAATAGTTTGAAGTTTATACAAGTTCTAAGTAGTTTTTCTTAGTCTTATGATGACTCATGGATGTTTGGGAGAATTACTTAAGTTCTTAACTGCTTTGTATTAGTCTAGACCTGTATGGTCCAAGGAATTGGAGTACACTCTAGTACTATGTTCTTCATGTGGGGACTTCTTACCCAAGTTATACTTTTCTGGTTTTCTGAATTATGTAGAGGACTGTGCATGTGATTTGAATCAAGTTTAAATTGTAATCTAGCCTTGTCTTGTGACAGGACTTGAGGATGGTTATGATTGTGATCTGAGCTTATTGGAATTGGGACTGACCTATGCAATTGAGCATGCTCAGCCTAGCTTACATTGAGTGAATCATATGCATTGGACTTACATATGACAGATTGTTTGGTTTAACAGCTCTATCATCCGACTAGATAGATCTTAATATCGATTCTAGTTGAGAAAGTGAGAAAGCACAGCGGATTGAACATTAAGGATTGCTACAAGTGGATCCTTGAACCCTTAGTGCCTTTTTATAATTGATTACCTTCAAATTAGTTTAAAATTGTTACTCACATCAACTTCATATAAAATCTGGTTGTTAGCTCTCAATAGACACTATTGGATGTGTTTGTGAATTCCTACACAAGTCCCTGTGGATCGACCTCGGTCTTGCTGAGATTATTACTACATCGCAACCCTACACTTGGGGAAGCGAACAGTCTGAGGTGTGGACGACCGGTCGCAGATGGTCTAGTGACTTTGCATAGAAAGTTTCTTCTGTTGAGTGGCCAGACCGGTCGGACGACCGGTCCTAGGTTTTGGACGACCGGTCGGACTACCGGTCGTGAGTGTCTTTTTCTTCCTTCTTTCCTTCTCTCCTTTGTTTCTTTCTTCCACCCTTTCATGCTCGGTTCTTGTGGTCTTCAATGCTTATAAAGTGCTCTATTTAGCCTTGAATCAGTGAAATCTCCATCTTGTCCCTACAATCACAAATCATGCATTAGAGTAGTCCTTTAAACGTGTAAACCGTGCATAATGAGTGATGAATTGGGGTTAGAATATGCACAATTAAGAGCTCAACACACCCCCCCAACCTGCATTTTGCTAGTCCCGAGCAAAACATGCGTGAAACAAGTTTCATTCTCCAAAACTCAACTGTCCTCTAAAAACTATTCTTCTATACATTCCAAGACACATAAGCGTAAAAATCAGAGAAAATAGGTGATAGAGGTTGAAACCTTAAACTCTTAGAACATAATAAGTGTTTATATGAAATTCCCGCTGATTGATTAATAAATAGAAGAACTTGAACAAATTCAACCTAGTGTGCATAGTGAAGGTTCATCTCATGAGTTTCCGGGATTATCTTCTTCATAAATCAACTAAACTATAAATCTCAAGGTGCATAGAGCAACAACAAGCCTATGACAGGAATTTGCCTTACCGTCCTTCCGACGACTTTCACACTACGTCCCATTTTCGGCTTTGGTTACAGGTAGACCATCCCCCGGTTGGTAATAGGTAGCCCTAATCGGAATTTTTCACCATTTTCCATCATTCCCAATTTCATCCTTCCTTTTCCTTTTTCTTTTACATTAGATAGGATTTTTAGAAATCCATATCTTTCGTTATTTTCCCATGGACAAGGATGAACAAAGTACCCCGGCTTGGTTTCTCAACATCTCAAATCAAAGTCTAGTTAATCCACAAATCACATAATCCTTTCAAATCATGAAAATCGTGTAATGTGAACTAGGTGTAAAAGGTGTTCAAATTTTCTATCAATCATAAAAATAGGTGAATTCACATATAAAACCATTATATTAAGAGAAATTCAAAGCTTGCAACATCCCTCACTTCATATCTCCTTTTTTTATACTTCTATCATCTCGAATGCATAGAATCAAAGTTTTCCAAAAGAGTTTTGAATTTTAGAAAAATCGAAAAATTTCTACATCATTGCTCGAAATGTCACAAAAGCTAGCAGATTCATCTAAGGAATCTCTCGCCCCCCCCCCCCCCCCCCCCCCCCCCAAACCAAAACTTTACATTGTCCTCAATGTAAGAATGTATACAATGAATGCAACACATGAGCGCAATGCCAAAACAAAAAGAGAGTGAGAAAGAGAGATATCACCTGAAGCATATATTTCATGACAAGATTAGCTTTTGGAGATGGATTACTTCACAAATAAATCAACTGATCAAAGCAAATCCTAATGGGAAAGCATTCTAGAAAATCATCCTCCATCAGACTAGGAGGTTAATCCCAACAACTCATCCAAAAGCATAAAGTCAAGCAGAATCATTAGATGGATCAAAAGGTTTCGCAGTAAGGTCATCCAATATCCTGCTTTACAATGTACATGTGTGTGAGTGATCGAGATAAGCCACTCAAAATCTCAAAAAGGAATTTCAGCGGGTTCCTTAATGTTTTCACCACGTGTATAAGAGGAGACATCATCATATTTATCAGAAAAAATATGTCTCCATTCAGATTTTCCTGGGCATTGATATTGCAAGTAAGGATCATCCCAGGGTTGGTGGAGTTCAGTGTGCATGATCCACAAAGGTGTGGAAATATGAATTGATTTCTCAGTACAACAAGGTATTGTTTCCACATCCTTCTCTCGGCTAACGTCATATGCCGATACCGACTCTAAAAGTGTGACCATATCCCTTATCATATCATCGTTCTTATCAAGGGAGTAAGTCACATCTTCGTCTAAGTGATCGGAGTGAAAAGGTGAGAGGGATTCATCTTCCACAATAGAATTGATCATGTTTATTTCATGGACCTCCTCATCTTCATCCTCTTGTTGTTTGTCAATAATGAAAGCATTCAACTCAATCGTCATATTGCCAAAAGACATTTGTATGACCCCACTCCTACAATTGATGATAGCGTTTGATGTAGCTAGGAATGGACGGCCAAGTATGACAGGAATTTGAGGGCCAATATTAACCATGGGTTGTGTGTCCAAGATAATAAAGTCCACTGGGTAGTAGACTTTATCAACTTGGACAAGGACGTCCTCAATCACCCCTCTCGGAATATGAATCGATCGGTCAGCAAGTTGTAATGTGGTTTTGGTGGGTTTTAATTCACCTAAACCCAATTGTTCATAGACCGAAAAAGGAATTAAGTTCACACTTGCCCCTAGATCAAGTAAAGCATGTTTCACCCGATAATCTCCAATTACGAATGATATTGTCGGACAACCGGGATCTTTGTATTTCTTGGGCATCCTGTGGTTGATAATGGCACTTACATTCTCTGTCAACAATGCTTTCTTTTACACATGTATTTTTCTTTTAACCGTGCAAATGTCTTTTAAAAATTTAGCATATGACGGTATTTGTTTTATTGCATCCAACAATGGGATGTTGATTTTGACTTGCTTGAAAACCTCCAAATATTCCTGATATTTATCTTGAGGTTTGGCTGAAATTAAGCGTTGGGGGAATGGAGCAACGGGCTTATATTCTTTCAATGGCTCTTTTTCATTCATGGCGGTGCTAGGTCCATCATCCTCTTTGGAAGATACCGGATCATTAGGCGTCGAGACCTTCACCGAGTCAGATTTTTCAATAATTTTACCACTTCTAAGAGTGGTGATGGCCTTAGCATGTTCCATGTGTTGGTTAGAGGAACTAGGCACGCTTATTTCGCATTGTGATTTCGGATTTGGTATGGGTTGGGCTAGAAGAATCCCTTCTCTTGCGTTTAAGTGAGCCTTGATTTCCTCCACCGAATTTTTAAGCTCAAGCATTATCGTATGGTTGGATTGATTTATTTGAGCTTGACCTTCCATGAATGCCTTCAATGCATCCTCTATAGGCATTTGAGGTGAAGCCATAGGAATTTGCATTGGGGTCCCCCTTCGAGGATTACTTTGGTTAGCCGTATTTCCATTCGCCCAATTGAAGTTAGGGTTGTTTCTCCAACTAGAATTGTTCGTGTTTGAATTTGGAGTACTAAAAGGTCGTTGATAACTATTCAAAGCATTCGATTGTTCATATAAAAGTTCTCGAAACGCATAAATTATTGGACAATCCGGCATTTGATGTACATTGGAAGCACAAATACCACAAATAGTTTCAACAGTCCCCCTTTGTTGGGTTGTATCCACTTTCCTTAATTCCATCTCCTTGACCTTTCGTGTGAGATTAGCCACTCTAGAACGTAGATCATCTTTATCATTTAAAACATAAATTTCTCCCTTTTCCTTGGCTTGGGGTTGTTTTGAACTTGTCGGCTTAGATGTATCCCATGCTTGTGTGTTTTCAGCCAACATATCAAAATAATCCCAAGCTTCATCCGTTTCCTTGTTCATGAACTCCCCGTTGCACATCATCTCCACAAATTGGCGCATGGTTGAGTTTAATCCATCATAGAAAAAACTAATCAACCTTCACCGTTCATAGCCATGATGTGGGCATGCGTTTAATAGCTCATTATACCTTTCTCAACATTGGAAAAAGGTTTCTTCTTCTTTTTGGGCGAAGTTCATTATGGCCCTTCTTAGTGCATTGGTTCGATGAGTAGGGAAGAATTTTTTAAGAAACTCCCGAGTCATCTCAGCCCATGTCCCAATAGACCTTGGCCTTAGAATGTAGCCATGATTTAGCCTTCTCTTTCAAGGAAAAAGGGAATAATTTGAGTTTTACAGTGTCCTCGGTTACATTGTCAAAGTTTATTGTGGCAATAACCTCTTCAAACTCCTTAATGTGTAGATAAGCGCTTTCGGAGTCGAGTCCATGGAATATAGGAAGAAGTTGGATCAACCCCGGTTTAAAATTAATATTTCCCACATTGTGAGGGAAAATTATGTAAGAGGGAGTACTCGTCCTAGCTGGTTGTAAATAGTCACGTAAAGTTCTAGGTTGAGGTACATCCCCCACTTCATTCTCATCCAATTCAGTAAGGTTTGGGGCTTGATTTTGATGTTGATTAGCCCCTTGATTTGGTTGATTTTCAGCCATCTCTCTAGTAATTTCAAGAAAATTTTGACGTTTTCTAGCACGAGGCTCTCTATCAATCCCTTCAACAATTACTCCGTCACGATTGAGTCGGTTATTAGAATCCCGAGCCCAATGTGGCATGCAAATCCAAAAAGAATGAAACAAAAAGAAATTCTTCCTTCCTTCCTTTACTTCTCTCTAAGACCGAAGCACAAGGTGTCTTGCAATGGCTGAGCCAGAAGCAAGGATAGAGACCGATTTCTCCTGGTCAATAGGGGTTCAGAGAACTCCCCACCCACTCTTTGAGTCTTTTGAGAAAAGTGCAGAAAAAGAAGAAAGAGGAATAAGATTGAGAAGAGAAATCTCTGAGCACAAGGTGATCCAAGACTGCAGAGCCGACCAATAGGAATCCAGGCGGCACAAGGCTAACCTATCAGAGATCCAAAAGGAGTCTCCACCCACTCTACAAGAGATGAATATGGTAGGAATGAGTAGGAGAACAAGAAGAGTAAGGATAAAATGATAAAACCTGATTTGTGACTTAAGATGCCTACTTCTTCTTCAACTTCCTAAAAATCCCTGAATTAGACCTATGTTAGAATCCTGTAAAAATCAAAACAAAGTAAGTTAGTATTTAGAAGAAAACCTACACTAAAAAGCAAAACAAATCCTAAACCTATCTTAACACAATCTCAACTAAAAGTTATTTCAGAAAATTCTAAAAATACCGCATAGAAATCCCCGGTAACGGCGCCAAAAACTTGTTCACTCCCCAAGTGTAGGTTGCGAAGTAGTAATAATTCGGAAAGACCGAGTATCGTTCCCACAGAGATTTATGAATGGGTATTCTCAGAATTTGTCTAAAATAACTAGTAATTAAGATCCTATTAAGAACTAAAACTGGAAAATAGCAATTTGGGTTTAAACAGTGAATGTGTAAGGTAATTTCAATCTAAAAAGGCACTAGAGCGCCAAGGATCCACTTTTGACAAGTTTCAATGCATTAACACAACTAGGTCTCTCATAACTCAATCAGAATCAAATTCATAATTCTATCCGATCGGAATATAGAGTGGTTAAATCAACAATTATCCAAAACATTTGCTTATTCATTGATTCAATTCCCACATCAATGCTCAGGCCTTGGGCACACTCAATTGTGTGGGCCAAGCCTCTTTCCAATCTAGTTGAGATTCACAACCATAACTTTCATCAAATCCTGTCACCAGACTTAATTACAACTAATGATTAGAACTCTAATTAAATTAGAATCAATCAACAAACAGCTATTCCAGATTATAACAAAAGATAAGAACTTTAGTTGAATGAGTTCCCACATGAAGATCGGGCCATTGTACACAAGGCAATCAAAGGATCTACCATGCCCAGAGTCGATGATAGATCAATGAACTACACAAGCATAAACAATGCTCAGAAGGTAAGCTACCAAGCTTAGAATCACTAAGAATCACATGAGCCTGGAGTCATCAAGAGATCAAAGTAAAACCAAACTAGTACTTGATTCAAACCATATTGAACTAAAATTCTTCAATTAAAACATAAAAGGAAACCTAGGTTGCATCAATCCATCAAAAATGAATCAAAAGCTTCACCTCTTAGCCCTAGCTAAGAGGTTTTAGTTCATCTCTAACATCCTTGAACTAGAAGCCTCAAAAACATAAAAACTACTAAAACAGGAAGAAAACTAAGAAAGCTCGAAGTAGAATCCGTCTCCCAAGCAATCCCCATGTCCTAGCATGCTCTGGTATGAAGAGAAGAAGTCCTTTTATAGCTTGGAGGTGTCCATTGCGTAAGAAACTTCCAGATTTCGCGTAAGAATATGCACTTTCGCAGAGAATTTCAGCGCCCAAAAATAGAAACTGTCCGTTTTTCATGTCCGACCGATCGCACGACCGGTCTGAGTGGCTTGGCCGACCGGTCACGACCGGTCGGACTGTATAATTCCTCTGTCCAGTGGCTTTTCATAAATTTAGACCCTGCAGTTTTAATTCAAGGACCGGTCGCAGATGGTCCAGTGATTTTGCATAGAAAGTTTCTTCTAGTTGAGTGGCCAGACCGGTCGGACGACCGGTCCTAGGTTTTGGACGACCGGTCGTGAGTGTCTGTTTCTTCCTTCTTTCCTTCTCTCCTTTGCTTCTTTCTTCCACCCTTTCATGCTTGGTTCTTGTGGTCTTCAATGCTTATAAAGTGCTCTATTTAGCCTTGAATTAGTGAAATCTCCATCTTGTCCCTACAATCACAAATCATGCATTAGAGTAGTCCTTTAAACGTGTAAACCGTGCATAATGAGTGATGAATTGGGGTTAGAATATGCACAATTAAGAGCTCAACATCTGCCGTTGAAACTTCAAGCTACACCTTACCATGGGAAGGAGATCTCAAAAGAATCCAAGATCACTTCGATGATATGGAACAACGATATCGGACTAACCTAGCACCTATTGCTATTGCGTCAATCCATCGATCCGAATCTCCCTTCACCCGCGAGGTCCTAGAGGCACCCTTGCCTGAGAAATACCGCACGCCTATCATCACTCCGTATACAAGCACTGGCGATCCTCTCGAACATCTAGAGACGTATAATTCTCTTATGGAGCTGGAGGGACATGGTTTAGAAATTATGTGTAGGGCTTTTTCCCTAACCCTAAAGGATGCAGCGCGTATATGGTTCCGGGGCCCAAAACCCCGATCCATCGGGTCCTTCTCTCAATTATCGGAGCTCTTCCTTTCTTAGTTCATGGGGAGCATCCGTACCAAAAAGTCGGCATCTCACCTAATGGACTTGAAGTAACAGTATGGGGAGACGATTAAGGAGTTCACGGTTCGGTTCACTGCAGAAGCCATCCAAACTGAAGGGTATACCGAAGATAAAGGCCTCACCGCCCTTATAACCGGAATTACAAGCGAAAAATTCCGGTTCGCCCTGGACAAGAATCCTCCTAAAACTATGATGGAATTTCAAGCAAAGGCTAAAAAATACATCAATGCGGAGGAAGTCGCTTTGGCACGTCATGGCGTACAGGGCAAGAAGCGTAAGTCTGAGGAGATCTCTCCTCCTGATAAGAAATATCGGCGCGATCGGCGGGATCGTTCCCCAAAGAAGCCCTACTCTGGTAAATATCATAACAATACACCTCTTAACCAATCACCTGAGAAAGTGTTAATGGAGATCAAGCACAAACCTTATGTGAAATGGCCTTCAAAGATCAAGTCCGATCCAGAAAAAAAGAGACAAGTCGAAGCTCTTATTCGGAAAGGTCACCTTCGGGATTACGTAGCCCAGTAGGATCGGTCACCAAAAAGGACGGAAGTCCCATCACACCGGAAGAAGTCACCTCAACATCATACTTCACGAGAAGATGCTGAACCCACTGGTGAGATCCTGACCATTGCTGGGGGACCGGCTTGCGGGGGAGATTCTCAAGCATCAAGAAAAGCATACACTCGCAAGGTGTCTCAGAAGCCCGAGCATATCTATTGGTTGAAAAGACGCCCGATGAATGAAATCCTGGCTGCCATCCGATCACTTTTTCTCTTGAAGATGCAAAAGGGATTCATTTCCCTCACGAGGACTCCATTGTGGTCGCATTAAAGGTATCAAATTATTTAACCCATCGTATTATGTTGGATACAGGTAGCTCCGCTAATATTCTCTACCTGGAAGCTTTCAATAAAATGACACTCGCCAGGAGCCTACTCAAACCAGCCTCAACTCCCCTCGTCGGCTTCGGGGGCAAAGTTGTAACACCGGAAGGAAGTATCGACCTTCCAATCACCTTCGGAGAAAGCCCAGCAAAAACTACTATCTTCGTTAATTTCCTCATGGTGGATCGGAGATTAGCATATAATGCTATTTTAGGCCGATCTTCGCTCAACAAGATAGGGGCAGCTTTACACCCCCCTGTACCTATGCATCAAATTCCCTATTCCAAATGGAGTCGGGGTTGTACGAGGAAATCAAAAGGAAGCATGAACATGTTATGAAATCGCCTTACAAGATCGGAAGAAGGCTCAAGCAGCGCCGGTTATGATGGTTACAAGAGATTCATCGGATCCTCCGATAGCTACAATGTTGGACCCAAGAGAGAGTGTTCTTCAATCAGGTACTCCAGGGGAAGAGACAGTCGCAATCCACTTATCTGAAGAAAATTCGTCCAAGAAGGTCTACGTTGGATCTTCTTTAAGCAATGTCCTTCGTGAAAATCTGGTTCAAATCAAGTTCAAATCATGATCTAGCTTTGTCTTGTGACAGGACTTAATGATGGTTATGATTGTGAACTTTGTCTATTAGAATTGGGACTGACCTATGCAATTGAGTATGCTCGTCTTAGCTTGCATTGAGTGAATCACGTACATTGATCTTACATATAGCAGATTGTTGGTTTAACTATTCTATCATTCGACTAGATAGAACTTAATTTCGATTCTAGTTGAGAAAGTGTGAAACCATAGCGAATTATGCATCTAAGGAGAGTTAGAAGTGGATCCTTGATGCTCTAGTTATCTTTCCATTATCATATTTTCTATTTTATGTTCAAAACCAATTTCACAGACCTCTTTGATTCTAGTTATTAGGATAGTTTGAATTGTTTACTTCCTTCCCTGTGGATTGACCTCGGTCTTACCGAGATTATTACTACATCGCAACCCTACACTTGGGGAAGCGATCACCTGCTCGCAAAGCTAAAGACATATGAAATAATTCATATCCCTCGCAAGAAGAACAAACTCGCAGATTCGTTGGCAAAGCTAGCCTCTGCGCCAGAATCTGAATTAATGCAATCTGTTCCCATCGAGCATCTTCATGCTTCGAGTATTTGTCAAACGACCCCCGAGCAAGTAGTCACAATATATTCCTCTCCATGTTGGATGAACCCCATCGTCCTTTATCTCAAAGATGGACAGCTCTCGGATGATAAAAAATCCGCACAGCAAATTCGTCATCGTGCTACCAGGTACACCCTACTAAACGGAACGCTATTGCGTAAGAGCTTTACTTTACCATACTTAAGGTGTCTTCATTCAGAAGAAGCACATCGTGTTCTCGATGAAATACACCAGGGGGTATGTGGTAACCATCCTAAGGGACGCTCTTTAACATATAAAGTAATGAGGCAAGGGTACTACTGGCCCACTATGAAGGCGGACGCAATTGAATTTTCCAAAAAATGTGACAAATGCCAACGTTATTCTCCAATACCTCACGTGCCATCCGAGCAGATGACACCGATGAATGGCCCCTGGCCCTTCACCCAATGGGGAATCGATATCATCGGACCATTGCCCACTGGGAAAGGCCAGAACATGTTTGCAATTATAGCAGTTGATTATTTCACCAAATGGCCCGAGGCGGAGCTATTAACC
This sequence comes from Liriodendron chinense, assembly GCA_003013855.2. Lineage (NCBI taxonomy): Eukaryota > Viridiplantae > Streptophyta > Magnoliopsida > Magnoliales > Magnoliaceae > Liriodendron > Liriodendron chinense. Next base: position 391,947 of record ML058547.1, read on the forward strand.
ACAATCACCGAAAAACAGACCATAAAGTTCATATGGAGAAACATCATATGCCGCTATGGGCTTCCCCATACTATAATCACTGACAATGGAAAGCAGTTCGACAACGCCGTGTTCTCAGAGTTTTGCGAAAAATGGAAGATACGAAGTATTCGTACCTCCCCATATCATCCTCAGGCTAATGGGCAAGTTGCAGCAGTTAACAATATCATCAAACATCATCTGAAGACTAAGCTCGATGAATGTAAAGGCATGTGGCCAGAGCTTCTACCCGAAGTCTTATGGGCCTATAAAATTACGACTCGCACGTCAACCGAAGAAACTCCTTTCTCTTTAGCTTTCAGTACCAAGGCAATCGTCCCAGTTGAAGTCCAAGTCCCCTCGTATCGAATCGAGCAGTACGATTCCACGAATAACCAAGATGGGTTGAGGTTTCATCTCGATCTCTTGGAAGAAAGAAGGGACGCCTCCCAACTTCAAGCAGCAGCTTATCAACAGCGTATTTCTTGCTATCGTAAGCCGAGGTCCGACCCAGAGCTTTCCAGCTTGGCGATTTGGTCCTTAGACAGAACCTTGGAATTCCTACTTGTTCATTGGATCCAAATTGGGAAGGCCCATACCAAGTTATCAAAATTGTGAGACTAGGTACCTATTACCTCGAAGATATGCAAGGGAGGCCCTTAAGTCGCCCTTGGCACGTAGAGCATCTAGTCCGATATTTTCCTTAATTCGATGTAAGTTTGAATGATATTCGAACAAAGATGGATTGTCTTTTGGTCGCTACTCCATTTGATTGGACCTGAATAGCCCCAAAGAGAATACATACATTCTCTTGGCCAATCTTCTGCCCTTGGTAGAATCAAAGCCTCAATCGATAGATCAGTCTATCTCTACGCGGACATGGTCACCAAGACCCCCGGATTGAGCCTAACTTATTGCTTCATGAATTAAGTACTTAGGCATTCAGCACACGACCAACAAAAACCAAAGGAAGGAGAAAAACATGCAAATCATATTATCAAAAAGTTTTTCTCATTCATTTCATTTACTTAAAAGTCAGGTTGCTTACTAAACGGAAAACGAAAACTTTTACATAAGATAGATAAAAGTGAAGAAAGGAGATGATCATCCTTGCGCATCGATCCGGGGAGGAGCGGTACTCTCAGCCTCAGGGCCCACTTCCGAGACCCCTCCCGCTTGAGTAACCTTAGTGACCTTGTTCTCAGTGACCGCTCTTTCCTCTACAGCTATGATAGCCGCAACCTTCTCGAACTCTCTCATGTTGAAAGACGGAGACATTTGCTGCACCACTCACAGTGCGAAGTTGCGACCAGCATCGTACGACTCATATCTTTCATCATCGTACAACTGCGAAGTCTGGAACTCCATGATAGCTTGGGCCCTTTCTTCGGAGAGCATCTTGATGAGGGCCACTCTCTCTTCCTCCCAATGGATTGAGTCATCCTTAAGTTGCACAAGGGTGGAGCGCTCTTTCTCCAGATTGTCGCTGACTTCCTTTAGCCGCGACTTGCTTTCTGCGAGCTGTTCCTCCAGCGAGATCTTATCTTGACGGAAGATCTCTCTCTCTCTCTCTCTCTATCTTCTCCTTCATCTCCTGCGAACTTGGTGAAGTTCGAGTCCAAGTCCTGATATCTATCAGTCAGGACCTAGACCTTTTCGATGAGGATTTTCCTTTCCTTAATCATCTTCGCGATCAAGGTCTCGCGAGACTTAATGACCTTGTCCCTCCCGTGGACCGCCTTCTCCAGTACAATCCTCTTCCCCTCGGCCTCATTTATAATACGGCGGGTGGTGAGGATATCACACCTCGTCCGTATGATAAGATCCAGGCCCTGCACAAAAGAAGGAAGACTACGAGATAAGCACTTAAAAATCAACGAAGAAAGCAAAAAACAGGGTCAAATTAGAGCACTTTTTACTTGGACCATCCTCACTCCCGATTTAAGAGAGAGGTCTTCAAGACTTGGTTCGAGGAGGGCACCGAAGGTTTAGGGGGAGATGTTATCAAAAAGGAATTTACAGATCGGGTGTAAGTGGCTGGGGACTGGTGAATGTCCCGAATCCGGAGGGCTAGGCTACGACTAGCCCAACAGGGCTCGCATCTTGAGCAACGGTTTGCTTGCGAGCAGTAATCAACTCACGAACACCTTTTGGCTCGCGAGGTTCTTCAGCTGGGGGGCAACTCAACTCCCGCCCCATCGTTCCTTGGGGAGTTGTCAATAAGATCAATGATCGGTGGTTCCGGAGGAACCACCGGTGCAGAAACCACTGGCGCAGCTGCCGCAATGTCAGGAAGGGGTTCATGTGGCTGTCGAGTTTGGGCAGTCTCACCCGGCCGATTAGACGGGTGAGAGGGACCGGCAGATGTCTTCTTTTGCTTCTTCGAGCCGGTGCCCTTTAAGTGAGGCAGCAACCCTCTCTTCTCCCCCACATTCGTCATCGCGACCTCCTCGTGAGATATCAACCTGACAGCTGCGAGTCGGGAGGCTGACAGACAGGCCTCGATGTGCCTGTCACGAGCGGGTAACTTGTAAACCTTTACAATCTTCTCGTGAATTCCTCCCTTCAGGCTCGGTTTCCCCACGGTCGGAATACCTACAAATGCGAGTATAAGTTAGATAAACGAAAAATCCAAAGTTGGTTTATAAATCAGGGCAGAGTGAAGCTTCACCCACCTTTGCCAAAAAAGCGGCTCACATTATGGCCCCCAGAGTGGACTCCATTTCAGACTCCCAGTTCCCGGAAGCAAAAAACCAGCGTTTCCTCCATCCGGGGTAATTCGAGGAGGGTTTCCCCAAAACGAAATTATCCCGATGCCAGTAACATAAGTAAGACCAGCCTTCGCTGGAGGGAGCTCTCTTGAGCTGGTACATTCGGAGGAACTCCTCGGCGGTTAAGTCTCCGTAACCGACTTGCGCCCAGAGAACGAAAGAACTCAAAACTACTCTCCAATCGTTTACAATGAGTTGCCTGGGGGCAATCTTGCAAGTCCGGAGTATGTCGCGAATGAAGGGGTGAAGGGGAAGGCGTACTCCAAGAATGAAGAGATAATCATAAAGGGCTACGCAACCAGGGGAGGTGAGTCCGGAGTTTCTCCCTCTCCGGGCAACCGGAAAGTAACTGAGTCTGGAACTCGGTATTTTTTCCGTAACTCGCTCAGCCGCTCCTCCGTCATTATGGAGGGATACCCGGACGCAGAGTATCTACCGGCCAGAACCCTCACATTGTTGGAGGAAGAAGATTCCGGAGTAGCATCTCCCAGAGGGACGGTCTCCTCATCAGAATCTCCAGCCATGGGTTTTTAAGATAAAAAAAAAGAAAGAGAGGGATAATACTTTGGAAAAGAAGAAGAATGAAGAATGAAGTTACACCAGAAGGAATTGGAGGAACGAAGTTACACCAGAGGAAAGAGGGAAGCAAGGAGAGAAGAAGAATTTTCGTAAACTTCAGATGAAATTTCAAAAATTTTGCAGGCTCCGTATATTTATAAGCAATCATTCCTCAAGATTTGGTGACACGCGGCGATAGTTCGTTTGGCACAGCAGACGAACAGGCATGGTCATTAATTCCGCAGATACGTGGCGGGTGCCTCTTCATTTCCTCTCTGTCGAAAAGCTGCGGAAAGCTGGCGCCCATTAATGACAGTCCAATCATGTACGGCTTCACCTTTGAGAAAGGCATTAGGCAGTTATGCATGCCAGTAAGCAAGTCCTTCCCTTAGACTTCTTGACGGCAAGGACTTGGGGGGCATCTGTTATAGCCAAAATGCGGTGGTTGAAGATAGCAAAGACTCGAGGCTCGCGAGCGCCTTTTTTATGGTGTTTAACCTGCGAGCCCTCATGGTTGAGGCTCGCATATTGTAAAGGTGCAGTATATAACTCCCGAACCACCGAGACCTCATGGTCGAGGCTTGCATATCGTAAAAGTGCGGTATATACCCCCCAATTTGCGAGCATCTCAGCTCGTGGTCGCTGAAAGGGGCTACATCTCAATATGCGAGCAGTTATCCCTGAGCCCAAACATCCCTCATTTTTTTAGTACCAGCAGCCCGTATAGGCCGGTTTTGGGCTTATCTCTATTCGTGGCTCCGGACCTCAGGGGATCACCATTAAGGAACGCAATCAACTAGATGTCTAACTGGAGTAGGCTATCCCCTTATCTAGGGATTAATAGGATAAACACCTTATCCCTGGAAATCAGCAGTAATCTTAACGTCTTGCGTAACAGACTGGATCACCCGGATCTGTATAAATAGATGACTCCACAGAGGATAAAGGTACACAATCTCTAAGCTCATATCCAGTTGTTTACTTTACAACCATGTCCCGTTTGACTTAAGCTTCGGAGGGCTAACAGCTAGACGCCGGCCACCCTTAGTTTTCTCTTGTATTCTTTCAGGTTTTGAGGGAAGCTGGATTGAAGGAAGGTGAACATCTGGAGGATCCTGTTACTAAATCCGACGTAAACAGAGCCAGATGATACTTGAGATTACTTTGATATGCTAGCTGAGAATGCCCATTCTTAAGACATCTCTGACCCGACTAGTAATCCTAAGTTAGCACCAAAAGAGAAAGGAATATATGCATTAAACGGGGAGGATGATTTGAATGCACGGTTGGCGGGTCTCACAAAGAAGGTTGAGGCCATGGAATTAAGGAGTGCCAATATGATAAGTACCAGTGAGGTTGTGGAGAGTGTATGTGATATTTACGAGAATGATGCTCACCTAACAAAGGATTGCCAACATTCCCTGCTTTTTAAGAAGTATTGTAAGCTTAAGAAAATGCCACAAATGCTTACCAACGCCGCTTTAGTGCACCAAATTCTAACAAGAATAATCCTGATTGGCAGCATCAATTAAATCTTAATTGGAGGAATAGACCTATGAAAAATACAAACAATGCTCTCCAATGATCCCCACAAAAGAGTACCCTTAAAGATATGTTAAATGCATTCATATATGGACAAACTCAGATAAATCAATCCAACATGCGGCCGTAAATGACTCAAAACACCAGTTATAAGAATTGAGACACATCTAGGAGTTAGGGAGTAAGGGACCTTTTTAGCCCAACCTTAGCCTAACTCAAAAAGACAATTTGAATTGAATCCTAATTCTTCAACCCAACAACATGTAGAGCATGTTCAAGCCATCACCACTTTTAAAAGCGGTAAGACAATAAAAAAATTTGATCCAGTGAAGGCCACAAAGCCTAGTGATTCGGTTGATTTTAAGAGTGATGATGAATCAAGTAGTGCTCCATAACATAAAGAGCTGGAGCGTGAGTATAAACCTGTGGCCCAATTCTCCCAACGTCTTCTCTCAACCAAAAGGCCGAGTGAAAATCAGGATATGTTAGAAGTTTTTTAACAAGTTAAAATTAACATTCCCTTGCTGGATGCAATAAAAACAAACTCCTTTATATGCCAAATTTTTAAGGGATTTATGTGCCATGAAGCGTAAACTAAACGTGCACAAGAGGGCATTTCTGACAGAATAAGTAGGTGTTATTATACAGCAAAACACCCCCTAAAAAAATAAGGCACTCGAAAGTTATTCGAAATCTTGCATGATAGGTAACTTTCGAATCAATAGAGCTCTTCTCGATCTATGGGCTAGTGTTAATTGGATACCTTAATCGGTCTTTAAGCAACTAGAGCTTGGTGAATTAAAAACTACCAAGACAACTTTATAAAATTACGTCGATAGTCTAATACGACACCAACGTATACGCGTGCGGAAACTTAGAGAGCAACTAAAATTATGGCTAGTAATAATCTCGATAAGACCAAGGTCGATCCACAGGGAAGGAAGTAAACAATTCGAATTATCCTAATAACTAGAATCTTAAGAGTGGTGTATGAAATTAATTTTAAACATCAAACAGGAAAATCTGATAATAAAGAGAACTAGAGCATCAAGGATCCACTTATAGCTATCTTTGATGTATAATTCGTATAGGTTTCTCAATTACACAACTAGAATCGAAATCAAATCCTATCTAGCCGGAAGATAGAGCGGTTATATTATCAAAACAATCCAACATGTGTTGTTCATCAACGTGATTCCCTCAATTCAAGTTAGCAACTTGAGCACACTCAATTGCATAGGTCAATCCTAGTTCCAATAGATTAAGATCATAACCATAATAATCATTAAACCTTGTCACAAAGCTTAACTAATACCATGGTTTGAACTTGATTCAAATCACATAAACAAACAATACATGTTTCAGAATTTAGAACAAAAAGGTAGAACTTTGGTTTGAAGTTCCCACATGATGATCCAAGTCTAGAGTGTATTGAATCCGATTCCTCGGAGCATACAGGTCTAGAGTCATGCAAAACAATTAAGAATTAAAGCAATTCTTCCAAACATCCATGAGCCATCATAAGATTAAGAAAAACTACTTAGAAGCTTTATTCAAACTTCTAAAAACTATTGTTCTTCAATAAATCAAACTTGAAACCAATTAAACGAATTAAACAATCTAAGAAAATTATAAGGTTCACCTCTTAGCTCTAGCTAAGAGGTTAGCTAATGAAAAGCATAAAAAAAATTAGAACTATAACTAGAAAAGGAAGAAAAACTAGCTGAAGGAGGCTAGGGAGCCTCCTATGACTTGAACTCCTTGCTCCCCACGTCCTTGCTTGATTTGGAATAGAGGAGAGCACCTCCTTTTATAATGCAGCAATAGTACAACAACATAACAGATTTTGTTTCGCTTGGTGCGGCTTAACCAATGATCAGATTGCCTTTAAATTTGATTTGTAGCTTCCTTGTAATGTGATCTTCCTCATAGATAATTTAGATTTTCAAGATTATCTTCTGAATGGGCCCACCAATCATATCAGCGACCGCCTCTCAAAGTCGAACAATTCGGGTACCTTCAGAACCAGTCATCTTGCTTTCAACGCTACGGTGTGTACAGAGGTCGGATTGATCTCAAATTGTGAAAATTGGTAGAAAACTTCCTCCTCTACATGATAGATAGATTAGATTGTCCAAAAAAAATTCTAGAATATGGTCTAAAAATTAGAACACTTTGGGATTTTTATAAAATCTGCATAGTTGGAATCTCTTTGGATGGTCCATCTTTCTTCGACTGGAACGATCAAACCACACATCCTTTTGACCTGAAACTTTATGCTTATTCATATATAGATGTGGTCTAGAAGATAGTCAAAGTAGATTCCTCATATCATCAATGATGGGGCACCTGGACCGGCCTAGAGTTGAGTAGGCGGAATCTGGAAACTTTTTGTACAGCTGGTATTATTTTAGCCACCACGGTCAATCCGTAGCTCTGATCGACACGAAACTACTTGAGTTATTTTGGATTTCAGCTCCTCTTCGACATGGACATATTGGATTTCCAAATATCATCAAGATGGCCCCCAAAAACTGGGTGGAAAAACCAAAAATGGAATTACCTCTGTTTGAAATTTGACTTCTGAAAGTGCATGGCCGACCTGTCATTCGGCCGGCCAGACTACAGGTTGGCCTTCACAAAATTAGTCCAGAGAGTTTGCTATTTCTAGAGGGTTTGGCCGGTCGTCCGACCGGTGGTCATGAAAAATGTGATTTTTCTAGTTTTTCTTCCACCATTTCAATGCATCTTTCCTCCATCTCTTATCCTTTATTTCTTTGATCTTCAAGGCATGTAAGAAGGGCCTCTAAACATCATAATGACGAAGTCTCTTTCTCATTCCTACAATAAAAAATCCATGCATTAGATTAGTCTTTAAATCATGATAACCATGCATAATGAGTCATGAATTGGGGTTAGAATATGCACAATTAAGAGCTCCACAAGGGGGTGATTAGGGCCTTTTAAAATTCTTTTCGCCTACTTAATAATTTTATTAAATTAAACTAAGCAATTAACACTTTAACTTCCATACCTAAGTGGGTCCAATCACAAGGCTAGCATATAATTAGCTATTAAACAACCTAGCATAAGCAAGCATAGATTAACATATGATTAAACTAATCAAGCACCTAATCTATACAACTCAAGTAAACTATATGAGAGTGTATCATATAAGCTCAAGTCTACTTAAGAAGTGAAAGTACATCATGTGTGTGTGGATGTGCCTATCAAGTGCCTAGCATACATTCCAATTAAGCATTCATAATTAAACAGTTAAACATAATGCATAATAAGAAATGTGCTAAAATGTAATCACAAACACAATGATGTATAGTGGCTCGACTTCGGGTCTACTCCACTCCCAGTTCAAGTACTCAACCCCTTTGAGCACATCAACATTCACTAGGAAGTTTAAATCTAGTTCCTCCCAACCAAGGTATTTTAAATCGGCTCCACCTAATCGGTTGGTGGCTCCCCTTGGAGACTTGTTTAGGCTCTACTGTTCGCTCGCCTCAAGTGTAAGGCTGCGATGTAGTAATAAATCTCGGTAAGATCGAGGTCGATCCACAGGGAAAGAGGTAAACAATTCCAACTAATCTAATAACTAGAATCTAAGAAGTTTAGAAAAATAGTTTTTCACACGAAATAGGAAAAATCTGAAAATAAGAAGAACTAGAGCATCAAGGATCCACTTGTAGTAGTCCAATGCCAATCCATTCATCCAAGTACAACACAATTAGAATCAAAGTCCTATCTCTCATCTAATTGGAGGATGTAACATTCAAACACAAATAGTCCTACTTAAATCTAGAAATCAGATTTCTAGTTCTAATGAAGCACATAGAACTTGAACTTGTAGCCTTCAGAGTAACAGCCATGCCAAGAGACTATGGCATGCTCAAGGGTTACTACAATTTGAATTCAAACAACCCAATGATGGTAATCTTAGAGAATTGCAAGGAACTCATGTTCGAAGCACACAAACTCTCACAAAACTTCTAAAAAACCAAACTTTATTCAAACTGGAACTTGAAAATCCAAAATTAAAGTAAAGGGTACTTGAAGAAATGAATTAAAGCATTGAAACAAACTATAAACTTCACCTCTTAGCTCTAGCTAAGAGGTTAGCTAAAAGAAAACATTAAAAGCTAGAAACTAGAACTAGAAGAAGAAGAAAACTAGTTGTAAGAGGCTAGGAAGCCTCCTAAGTCTTGATCTCTTTGCTCCCCACGTTGCTAGATGAGTTAGGAAGAGGCTGTAGGTGTCCTTTTATAGCTTAGAGGCGTCGCCGACTTGGAAGAAACGCGGAGTTACAGGAGTCCTCCCGCAATTAGGAAACCCAAAATTCGAAATTAGAAACTGCTGGTTGCTGTTTGCATGTGGCCGACCAGTCTTGACCGGTCGGAATGGGCTGGCCGACCGGTCTTGACTGGTCTAGCCTGTCTGTTAGGTGTCCAGGGAGTGCAGCTGATAGGTCTTGACCTTCTTGGCCGACCAGTCTTGACCGGTCGGGACTTCTTCTTTTGACATTTTCTTTCTTTCTTTCTTCTTCTCTCTCCTCTCCTTGCTTTCCTCTTTCTTTGATCCACCTTAGCATTCATCTAAAGCTCCTAAATATGCTCTTTTAGTTCACCAATTGGATGAAGTCGCTCTCATTCCTACAATCACAAAATATGTATTAGATGGGCGTTTTAAACATGTAAACCACGCATATAATGTGATGTAATAGGTTGGCAAATGTATAAATTGGAGGTTCAACACACCCCCCAACCAGCTTTTTGCTAGTCCCGAGAAAACATGCGTGAAACAAGTTCAAACCTCCAAAAACCAACTCTCCTTCAAAAGCTATGTTTCTATCCATTCCAAGACATACAAGTGTAAAATTCAAAAAAATTAGGTGATGGAAATTGAAACCTTAAACTCTCAACACACAATAAGTTTTCATATGAAATTCTCGCTAATTGATTGATAAATAGAAGAACTTGAACAAATTCAACCTAGTGTGCATAGTGAAAGTTCATCTCATGAGTTTTTGAGATTATCTTCTTCATAGATCAACAAACTACGGATTTCAAGGTGTACATAGCAACAACAAGCCTATGACAGGAATTTGCCTTACCGTCCTTCTGATGACTTTCACATTACGTCCCATTTCCGGCGTTAGTTACGGGTAGACCATCCCCCGGTTGGTAAATAGGTAGCCCTTTTCAGAATTTTCCACCTATGTTTTCCATCATTCCCAATTTTCATCCTTCCTTTTCCTTTTTCTTTTTCATTAGATAGGATTTTTAGAAATCCATATCTTTCGTTATTTTTCCATGCACAAGGTGTTGAGCTCTTAATTGTGCATATTCTAACCCCAATTCATCACTCATTATGCATGGATTTTATGTTTAAAGACTATTCTAATGCATAGATTTGTGATTGTAGGAATGAGAGGGAGACTTCACTAATTCATAGTTAAAAGAGTCACTTTGTATGCATTAGAAAGAGAAGAGACGAAGAAGAAAATCTTAAATTTTATTCTTAGACCTGTCTGTAGACTGGTCGCCAGACAGGTCGAGAGTAGTCCAGAAACACAAAACTCACTGGACTTTTTTTGCGGTTTTGAGACCGGTCGTGCGACTGGTCGTCAGCGTAACAGAGCTTGTGCGTGAAGCTCTGATTTTCTCTACGCAATTGCGTAATTCTTTGCGCAATCTGGAATCTTCCGCGCCAATCTATAAAAGGGACTTTTCCTCTTCATACCTTTAGAGTCGGTATCGGCATATGACGTTAGTCGAGAGAAGGATGTGGAAACAACACTTTGTTGTGCTGAGAAATCAATTCATATTTTCAGACCTCTATGGTTCATGCATACCGAACTCTACCAACCCTGGGATGATCCATACTTGCAAAATCAATACCCAGGAAAATCCGAATGGAGACATATTTTTTTTGACAAATATGATGTTGTCTCTTCTTATACATGTGGTGAAAACATTAAGGAACCTGCTGAAATTCCTTTTTGGGATTTTCAGTGGCTTAGCTGGATCACTCACACACATGTATATTGTAAAGTAGGATATTGGATGACTTTATTGCAAAACCTTTTGATCCTTCTAATGATTCTGCTTGACTTTATGCTTTTGGACGAGTTGTTGAGATTAACCTCCTAATCTGACGAAGGATGATTTTAAATAGTTTTCCTAGAATGATATCCCATTAGGATTTGCTTTGATCAGTCAATCTAGTTGTGAAGTAATCCATCTCCAAAAGTTAATCTTGCCATGAAATATATTCCTCAGGTGATATCTCTCTTTCTCACTCCCTTTATTTTGTCATTGCTCTCATGTGTTGCATTCATTGTATATTTTCTTACATTGAGGATAATGTAAAGTTTTGGTTGGGGGGTGAGCGATTCCTTTGATAAATCTACTAGCTTTTGTGACATTTCGAGCAATGATGTAGAAATTTTTTGATTTTTCTAAAATTCAAAACTCTTTTAGAAAACTTTAATTCTATGCATTCAAGATGATATGAGTATAAGAAAATGAGATACGAAGTGAGTGATGTTGCAAGCTTTGAACTTCTTTTAATATAATGGTTTTATATGTGAATTCTCCTATTTATGTGAGTGATAGAAAATTTGAACACTTTTACACCTAGTTCACATTACACGATTTTCATGATTTGAAAGGATTATGTGATTTGTGGGTTATCCAGACTTTGATTTGAGGTGTTGGGAAACCAAGCCGGGGTACTTTGTCCATCCTTGTCCATGGGAATATAACGAAAGATATGGATTTCTAAAAATCCTATCTAATGTAAAAGAAAAAGGAAAGAAAGGATGAAATTGGGAATGATGGAAAAATTGTGAAAAATTCTAAAAAGGGCTACCTATTACCAACCGGGGGATGGTCTACCTATAACCAAAGCCAGAAATGGGACGTAGTGTGAAAGCCGTCAGAAGGACGGTAAGGTAAATTCCTGTCATAGGCTTGTGGTTGCTCTATACACCTTGAGATCTATAGTTTAGTTGATCTATGAAGAAGATAATCCCAAAAATTCATGGGATGAACTTTCACTATGCACACTAGGTTGAATTTGTTTGAATTCTTTTATTTATCAATCAATTAGCGGGAATTTCATATGGACACTTATTATGTTTTGAGAGTTTACAGTTTCAACCTCTATCACCTAATTTTTCTGACTTTTACACTTGTGTGTCTTGGGATGTAGAGAAGAATAGTTTCTGAAGGAGAGTTGGTTTTTGGAGAATTAAACTTGTTTCACGCATGTTTTTCTCGGGACTAGCAAAATGCTGGTTGGGGGGTGTGTTGAGCTCTTAATTGTGCATATTCTAACCCCAATTCATCACTCATTATGCATGGATTTTATGTTTAAAGACTATTCTAATGCATGGATTTGTGATTCTAGGAATGAGAGGGAGACTTCACTAATTCATTGTTAAAAGAGTTACTTTGTATGCATTGAAGATCAATAGAACAAGTGCCAAAAGGTGAAAGAAAGAAGCAAGCAAGAAAGAGAAGAGACGAAGAAGAAAATCTGAAATTTTGTTCTTAGACCTGTCTGTAGATCAGTTGCTAGACAGGTCGAGAGTAGTCCAGAAACACAAAACTCACTGGACTATTTTTGAGGTTTTGAGACCGGTCGTGCGACCGGTCGTCCATGAGCTCAGACCGGTGGTGCGACCGGTCGTCAGCGTAACAGAGCTTGTGTGTGAAGCTCCGATTTTCTCTGTGCAATTGCTTAATTCCTTGCGCAATCTGGAATCTTCCGCGCCAATTTATAAAATGGACTTTTCCTCTTCATACCGGGGGATGCTAGGATGTGGGGATCATCAAGGAGGCTTAGAGACGGATTCTACTTCAAGTTTTCCTAGTTTTTCTTCCAGTTTTAGTAGTTTTTATGTTTTTAAGGCTTTTAGTTCAAGGATGTTAGAGATGAACTAACACCTCTTAGCTAGGGTTAAGAGGTGAAGCTTTTGATTTATTTTTGATGGATTGATGTAACCTAGGTTTCCTTTTTATGTTTTAATTGAAGAAATTAGTTCAATATGAGTTTGAATCAAGTACTAGTTTGGTTTTGCTTGATCTCTTGATGACTCCGGGCTCATGTGATTCTTAGTGATTCTAAACTTAGTAGCTTATCTTCTGAGCATTGGTTATGCTTGTGTAGTTCATTGATCTATCATTGACTCTGGTCATGGTAGACCCTTTGATTGCCTTGTGTACAATGGCTTGATCTTCATGTGGGAACTCATTCAACTAAAGTTCTTATCTTTTGTTATAATCTGAATTAGTTGTTTGCTGATTGATTTTGATTTAATTAGAGTTCTAATCATTGGTTATAATCAAGTCTAGTGACAGGATTTGATGAAAGCTATGGTTGTGAATCTCAACTAGATTGAAAAGAGGCTTGGCCTACACAATTGAGTGTGCCCAAGGCCTGAGCATTGTTGTGGGAATCGAATCAATGAATGAGCAACTGTTTTAGATAATTGTTGATTGAACCGCTCTATATTCCGATCGGATAGAGATATGAATTCGATTCCGATTGAGTTATGTGAGATCTAGTTGTGTTGATGCATTGAAACTTATCAAAAGTGGATCCTTGGCGCTCTAGTGCCTTTTTAGATTGATATTACCTTACACATTCACTGTTTAAACCCAAATCATTATTTTCCATCTTTAGTTCTTAATAGGATCTTAATTATTAGTTATTTTAGACAAATTCTGAGAATACCCATTCATAAATCTCTGTGGGAACAATACTCGGTCTTTCCGAATTATTACTTCTTGGCAACCCTACACTTGGGAAGTGAACACAAGGATGGACAAAGTACCCTCGGCTTGGTTTCTCAACCCCTTAAATCAAAGTCTAGCTAATCTACAAATCACATATTCATTTCAACCCATGAAAATCGTGTAATGTGAACTAGGTGTAAGAGTGTTCAAATTTTCTATCAATCACATAAATAGGGGAATTCACATATAAAACCATTATATTAAGAGAAGTTCAAAGCTTACAACTTCACTCACTTCGTATCTCCTCTTCTTATACTCGTATCATCTTGAATGCATAGAAACAAAGTTTTCCAAAAGAGTTTTAAATTTTTAGAAAATTTGAAAAAATTTGCACATATGATGCTCGAACTATTGCAAACTGCTAGATGAGGAATCTCATCTCACCCCCCAACCAAAATCTTACATTGTCCTCAATGTAACAAGATATTCAATAAGCATGACATGAGAGCAATGAAATAAAACAAAGGAGAGTGAGAACGAGAATACCTGAGGTAGTAAGTTGATCAATTCTAACATCTTCCATTGTCTTGATGAGACTTATTCAATCCTAATTGCTGAAAAATAAATCCTAACCTACCTACCTACCTTTGATTAGTCTGATCGACTTCATGATCAAATTTGAGCAGGATCTTCATGAATTTTAATAAATATCTCATGAGGACCATCCAAAGTCCTACTCGACAGTAGACGTGGGTGCTTGTCTTCATTGTAGTCCAATATTTATGTGCACCACATGCATGATAGGAGGAGATAAGAGTAGCAAAAAGATATGTCCTCAAATTCTGATTTGGGTTATGATTGATTAAAAATGGGTCCTCCCAATTAGAATTTTCAATGGGTTGAAGGACCCATGATGGTGGAGAGACATTCATCAAGTTTTCATTGGTTAAAGATGTCTCCTCCACAAATTCAGAATTGTACGGTGCTTCCACAAACAATGGTAAAGAGTGTAAATCAGTGGAATGGTGTTCTTCAGGCACCGACACCGTGTTTAACAAAATATCCAACTCCTTAATCATCTCATCATCAAGATCATAAGAGTGGGTCAAGCATTCCTCTAGGAAATCGAGATAGTTGGATGAAGGGTCCTCGTCCTCCCTTAATGATTGAAGAAATTATGTTTCAATGGTAAGGAATTCCTCTTCTATAGAGAGGAGGCCTTTCAAGGAAAAAATTTCAGATTTAGTGGTAAGCACATCATCTAACATTGGTTGATCTTTTAAAATTTCAAATTGTGCCACCTCATCATCCAAAGGAAAAGAATTTTCAATCAAATGGAGGTTTATTACAATAGAATTTGGCATATGTTGTTGGTGGAAGGACTCAAAAAGATCAACTTCGGCCATCTCTCTAGCATACAATCCTCTACAGACTCATAATCATTATGCCCCTTGGAAAAAGAAACTATAGGTTCATAAGCATTCACCAAACCCTCATGCTTGGCAACCCCATTGTAGGCAACCCCACTACCGCTTTCAAATTTTATGGATTCCTCGGGTTCGTCAATCGTCATTGAAATCACTTCATCATTAAGTTCAAAGCATCCAAAAGAGATAGTGGACTCACCATAATTGATAATGACATTGGGATCATCGAGATCAATCTCCTCTAAAAGTCTATTCATTAAATTCGAAGAAGGTGGGACTTGGGTAGCCCCATCCTCCTCATTAAAGGGGATTGATCTGATGCCCCCAATTTCGGGCTCAACGTCTTCACAAGATGGCGAGTAAGCTTGATTTGATTGTTCATCTACATACTCTTTCCATATTTTCTCAAGTATTTGTGTATACATGTCATCACAAGAGGAAGATGTTTTAGGGTGATTGTTAATAACCACGGTTGGTTCTTCCCTTGAACAAGGGGAATGATGGTTTTTCTAATTAAGACCGTACGCATTGTAGGATGAAGAGTTATATGATGGTTGATAGGCATATCCATACAAGTGATCACGCATTGTCTTAACCGGTTGGCTACTATTCACCCGTTCCTTTTGTTGTTGCACACCTCCTACCATAATCGGTGGAACACTCATGTTATTTTCAAGCCGGTAATCATGTAATGTTTTCCTCGGATGATCATTATTCAATTTTTCTTCATTCTGGTATTCCCCCATCGTCTTATGTCGTGTCTCAACATGTGTATCACTTTCATTAATGTAATCACCATCGTCTTACGCGGGGGGATAGTGGAGGTTCTTTGAATCTCAGAAAAACACTCATGCTTGGAGGGATCCCGATCACCATGAGTTAGGGTCCCCCAATCCGACGTCTCATCCTCCAAAAGGTACTTGGACGCACCATTCGTCCAATCATACATGATGAAATTTTAAGAAATTGGAAACTACCCTAATCTAAAAAAAAGAACAAAAAGAAGGGAGATGGGGAGATGTTACCCAATAGAGTGAGATTTATGTCAGCAACAATGTCCTACAAAATCAAACAAAAAATTATTAGTAATCTAGAAAAAGAAATAAGAAAATCTACTTCTATAAAAACTGAAAATCCTACCTAACTAAAACTACTCTATAGCTACTAGAACAATTAGAACCGTTTAACTTTTTTCCCGGGCAACGACGCCAAAAACTTATTCGCTCGCCTCAAGTGTAAGGCTGCAATGTAGTAATAAATCTCGGTAAGACCGAGGTCGATCCACAGGGAAAGAGGTAAACAATTCCAACTAATCTAATAACTAGAATCTAAGAAGTTTAGGAAAATAGTTTTTCACATGAAATAGGAAAAATTTGAAAATAAAAAGAACTAGAGCATCAAGGATCCATTGTAGTAGTCCAATGCCAATCCATTCATCCAAGCACAACACAATTAGAATCAAAGTCCTATCTCTCATCTAATTGGAGGATATAACATTCAAGCACAAACAGTCCCACTTAAATCTGGAAATCAGATTTCTAGTTCTAATGAAGCACATAGAACTTGAACTTGTAGCCTTCGGAGTAACACCCATGCCAAGAGACTATGGCATGCTCAAGGGTTACTAAAATTCGAATTCAAACAACCCAACGATGGTAATCTCAGAGAATTGCAAGGAACTCATGTCCGGAGCACACAAACTTTCACAAAACTTCTAAAAAACCAAACTTTATTCAAACTAGAACTTGAAAATCCAAAATTAAAGTAAAGGGTATTTGAAGAAATGAATTATAGCATTGAAACAAACTACAAACTTCACCTCTTAGCTTTAGCTAAGAGGTTAGCTAAAAGAAAACATTAAAAACTAGAAAGTAGAACTGGAAGAAGAAGAAAATTAGTTGTAGGAGGCTAGGAAGCCTCCTAGGTCTTGATCTCTTTGCTCCCCACATTGCTAGATGAGTTAGGAAGAGGCTGTAGGTGTCCTTTTATAACTTAGAGGCATCACCGACTTGGAAGAAACACGGAGCTACAGAGTCCTCCCGCACTTAGGAAATCCAAAATTCGAAATTAGAAACTGCTGGTTGCTGTTTGCATGTGGCCTACCGGTCTTGACCGGTCGGACCGGGCTGGCCAACCAGTCTTTACCAGTCTAGCCTGTCTGTTAGGTGTCCAGGGAGTGCAGTCGACCGGTCTTGACCGGTCGGGCCTTCTTCTTTTGACGTTTTCTTTCTTTCTTTCTTCTTCTCTCTCCTCTCCTTGCTTTCCTCTTTCTTTGATCCACCTTGGCCTTCATCTAAAGCTCCTAAATATGCTCTTTCAGGTCACCAATTGGATGAAGTCGCTCTCATTCCTACAATCACAAAATATGTATTAGATGGGCCTTTTAAACATGTAAACCACGCATATAATGTGATGTAATGGGTTGGCAAATGTATAAATTAGAGGATCAACATCTACAACCAAGCCAATATCCTACAACCGAACCTCGATTTAGACTTTACTCATGAGTCAAGGTCCTACAACCGAACCTTAATGGTTTTAGGCTCTACAACCGAACTTAGCATTTACTCTTGCCGAAGGCTCCCCTTGAAGACTCAATTCGACCCTACAATTGGGTTTAGGTCATACAACCGAACCTAACGAGTTTGAAGACAAACTTTACACTCAATTCTCCCTGGGAAGAGAGTGTAACCGGACTCTTACAATTGACAACTTACTTGTCGGATTGAGCCCCTTTGTTGCGCCACTTTGGGTTGCTTGATCTCCGCTCTCCTATGCTTCAATTAGCTACCCTTGTGCTCCCCTGATCTTTGATGCCGTTGTGTCACCAATGCTTCAGCTTCAACATCAGCTACCTTGCATATGATGCTACAATGGAGATGCCCAAGGTGCTAGGAGGTAGGTTTGATATCTCTATAACTAATAGGAATGGCTTGCCTAAACAGTCTCACATACAATGATCTTATCATAGAGTTTAGATAGGAATAGGACTATCCAAACTCTAAAGATCAAAAGAGAGATAAGTGCATCTTCATCATGAGCTTTAAATGCTCCATTCTTGTGATGGATCACAAGGAAGATCACTTGCTAGGGTTAGAAATAGAGCTTCTAATGATATGCAATGGTGGTAGATTCTGTCTCCTCAAAACTCCTCTCTATTTGCCCAAAGACCATCTCTCCCGTATTTAAAGAAAATCTCCAACGATCATAAAACAGGCAAAAAAACGATCACTTCAGTTTATCGAAATGAGGTTTTGATAGATTAGAGTGATTTTTGATATATCGAAATACCTATTCGATATATTAGAGAATCTGTCCAGAGAATCAACAAGCTGCTGGACTTTCGATATATTGAAACAACTTAATTCGATATATCGAAGAAACTGTCTAGAGAGTTTGTAAATTTTGCTGGACATATTTCGCTATATCGAATTGGCCATTTCGATATATCGAAGACCTATTGAATTGGTCTCCGATATATCGAAGGTCTATCAGAAATTGCTGTTTGGGCGGGATTGATTACAACAACTTTCACCTCTTTTATTAACCTAATTTATCATTTTTTATATGATCTAAGACTAATAAGGATGGCTGAGGGTATTCCTAGTTGGTCCAAGTCATCTAAGAGGGTTTGAGTGTTTTGGTTCAATGGGTTAAGGTCACCAAGGCATCTCATTTACCTGTTCTTCTTCCTTGATGCTTCTTGTCCACTTGAATCTTCGGTCTTCAGCTTGCCAAGGCTTAACCGACATTACAACACATGGACACATGTGATTGACAAATAAGGTGCAATAGTATACCACAGAAAAGTGCACTAACACTTTATAACTTGCGGATCGCTTTGTTAAAGTACTGAGAGGGGTGGTTGAAGATGTGTTGGTCCAAATCAACAAATTCTACTACTTAGTAGACTTTATCATTTTAGATACGCACCCGGTTACCAATGTGAGCACTCAAGTTCCTGTCATTCTAGGCCAACCATTCTTAGTAACTGTAAATGCTATCATCAATTATAGGAATGAAATCATGAAGATATCCTTTGAAAATTTGACAATGAAGATGGATGTGTTTAATTTACATAAAGAACAAGAGAACGAAGATGAGAATGAAAATGAGATCCACATGATTAACTTCATAGATACAATAGTGGATGATGATGAACTACCTTCAACTGAATTTTCTAAAACCTTAGAAGTCTGATTGGCCCATTCCAAGGATGAAATAATTTTGGATATTGATGACAACTTGGAAGAGCCTGT
This sequence comes from Liriodendron chinense, assembly GCA_003013855.2. Lineage (NCBI taxonomy): Eukaryota > Viridiplantae > Streptophyta > Magnoliopsida > Magnoliales > Magnoliaceae > Liriodendron > Liriodendron chinense. Next base: position 411,275 of record ML058547.1, read on the forward strand.
TAACGTCAAATTCTGGTAACAGGTCCCTCCCAAATATAGGCCCTTCTTAAAATGAGCTCTCCTCCAAACCTGAAAGCCAAAGAAGAAAACTAAAGGTGGCCGGCGCTTGGCCGTCGGCCTTGTGAAGCTTAAGCCAAACGTGACTTGATAGTGAGATGAAGTGTGAAACATAGGTTTAGAGATTGTGTACCTTTATCATTTGTAGGGCCATGTATTTATACAGATCTGAGTGATTTAATCTATTACACAAGCTATGAAGAGTACTGCTGATTTGGGGGGATAAGGAGCTTATCCCGTTATTCCTTAGATAAGAGGAGAGCCTAACCACTCTAGATGTCTAGCTGATTACGCTCCTTGATGGAAACCCCTTGTGATACGAAACCGTGAATAGAAACAAGCTAAAGCCGGCCTATATGGGCTGCTGGTACTATGAGACGAGGGACTCCCCAACAAACGACTATCGACCAGGAGTGCTCAGATTTGGGAATATCCTCGTTTGTCGACCAGGAGCAGAGCTGCTCGGATGACGGAGATGTTCCCACCCAACGACTAGCGACCAGTCTTTCTCGCATATTGGGAGTGTATAGGAAGTCGCAGGTCTGTATGATATAGAAGATGCGACCAGGTAGGCTCGTTGTTAGATGGTTTGGTCATGACTTTACGAAGTCAGAGGTGCTCGTGGGTCGTGTATCTTCAGACTTCTTCGACCACCAACTTTATTTTACAACAGATGCCCCCCAAGTCCTTATCGTTGAGTAGTTAAGCGAAGGACTTGTTTGTAGATGTAACCGCCTAGTGCATTTTTTGGAGGAGAAGCCATACATGATTGAGCTAGCATTTATGAGCGCCAGCTTTCCGCAACTTTTCAACTAAGAGAAATGAAGTGGCACTCGCCACGTGTCCCGAGAGTTAATGCTCTTGCCCGTTCGACTGTCGTGCCAAACGAAGGGTCGCCACGTGTCACCCAAATCTTAATGAAATGATTGTCTATAATTATCGGAGCCTGCGGAGGTTCCTTCATTTCGAAGTTTTTGCTAGAGAAAAAAAATTCTTTCCTTCTTCTTCTATCTGTCTCCTGGCGTGACCTCTTTACTGAGGTATTCCTCCTTCTTTCCATGTTTTCTTCTATCTTCTTTTCTATGACGGGGGACTCTGATAATGAGGTCGTTCCTCTCGGAGACGATACTCTGGATTCTTCTGAATCAAACAATGTAAGGGTGTCAGTGGGAAGATATTTTGCCACTGGTTATCCTTCGATAATGATCGAGGAACAACTATTTGGCTTGTGGGAAAGATACCGGATTCCTGACTTCGTCGTTCTTAGACTACCCAGAGAGGGAGAAACCCCAGATTCTCCACCGCTGGGCTGTGTGGCTCTATATGAATATTGTTTCCGACTTGGAGTACATCTCCCCCTTCATCCTTTCATCTGGGACGTGCTCCGTATCTAGAAAATTGCCCCCGACCAACTTATAGTAAATGGCTGGAGGTTTGTATTAAGTGCCTATGTCCTCTTGAAGCAAGCGGGGAACAGGGACTTGACTGCCGATGAGTTTTTGAAGATGTACCAACTTAGAAAGGCCCCATCCAGTGAGGGTTGGTACTACTTATGTTTCTGGCACCGGGAGAATTTCATCATAGGGAATTTGTGGTAACTGGGAGTCTGATGTGGGGTCCAACCCAAGAGGACATAACGTCAGTCGCTTCATTTGCGAAGGTGGGTGAACTTTTACTCCTCTGCAAAAATAGGCAGGATTTCATCCTGATTACTGAGTTGATTTTTCTTATATCTTGTAGGCGTTCCTGCTGGAAAGAAACCCAGCTTGCGAGGAGGAATCAACGAGAAAATCATCAAAATCTTCCAACTCTCAGAGGACGATCGAAATGTCAACCTCTCCATCTCGCTTCCTTGTCTAGTTGCCTCTGGTCTTATCTCCCAGAGGAACATCAAAATGTCAACCTCTCCATCTTGCTTCCTTGTCTAGCTACCTCTTGTCTTATCTCCCAAGAGGAGGCAATGGTGAATGTCGGAGAGAAGAGGGGAGTGCTGGGGGTGCTGCCTTGTCTGAAGGGCGCTGCTTCGAAGAGGCAGAAGAAGACAACGGTTGGTCCCTCTAGTCTGCGTGTGCTAGTAGATGAGCCTACTCATGGCTAGTAGCCGCACAATCTGCCCCAAACGGAAATGGCAGTGACCCCTCCGGCTGGTCGTCGTGACCATCTGGTAATTAATATAGTAGATAACTCCCCAAGGGGCGGCGAGGCGGGGCCGAGTCACCCTTCGGGTGAAGAGGGTCGGGAGCCTACTGTAGCTTGCGAGTTGGTTCCTACTCTGGAGTCAGCTCCTGCTTGAGAACCATCTCTTGCTCGCGAGGCGAGCACTTCTGAAATGGTAGTGGCCCAGCCTTCAGGGACTGGGGTCTATACCATTCCGGCTCACTTGCATCCTATTTGCAAGTTCATTTTTTAAAACATCACTCCCAAATCCTTCGATGCTCTTCCTAAGCCTAGTTTGGAGTATCTCTCCATGGACATTGGAGTGAGGCTGATCTAAGTAAGCATGAAACACGTCATTGTTCGCTTCCCCAAGTGTAAGGTTGTGATGTAGTAATAAACTCGGTAAGACCGAGGTCGATCCACAGGGACTATGTAGGATCTCACAAATTCATCCACAAGTGTCTATTGAAGTCTACTAATCCGATTGATGTATAAAGTTGATATGAGTAACAAAAGCTAAATTAAATCGAGAGTAAGTAATTATAAGAGGGTACTAAGGTTTCAAGGATCCACTTGTAGCAATCCTTAATGTTCAATCCGCTGTGGTTTCTTATTCTCTCAACTAGAACCGACATTCCTGTCTGTCTAGTCGGATGATAGAACTGTTAAACCAAACAGTCTGTAATGTGTAAGTTCTATGCATAAGATTCACTCAATCTAGGCTGAGCTGAGCATGCTCACTTGCATAGGTCATTCCCCTTTTCTATAGGTCCAGTTCTCAATCATAACCATCCCCAAGTCCTCTCACAAGACAAGGCTAGATTAGGATTTGAACTAGATTCAAATCACTAGCACAGTCCTTACATATTCCAGAAAATCAACTAAAATAGAACTTTGGCCTGAAGTCCCTTTATGAAGAACTTAGTACTAGAGCGCACTCCGATTCCTCGGATCATACAGGTCTATACCGTTGCAAACAAATTAAGAAGATAAGTAATTCATCCAAACATCCATGAGTCATCATAAGACTAAGAAAAATTACTTAAAAACTTGTATAAACTTCAAACCTTAGTTCATAATCATGAATTCCAAACTAAAACCACTTAACTACGAATTAAAACATCTTGGATTCACTACAAGCTTCACCTCTTAGCCCTAGCTAAGAGGTTTAGCTGCTCATGATCCAAGGAAACATGAAACAACTACAAAAAGCATGAAAACAGCAAAGCAAACCAAAAGGAGTTGTGATACTCCAATCTTCACTTCCACAGCCTCCAACCTCGCTTGTACCCTTCTAGGATACCCTAGGAACGATCCCTAGGTGTCCTCTTATAGTCTGGAGGCTCCACAACGTCGGAAGAATCGGGAATTTGCGAAACTCTTACGCAGCGCAGAGAAAATCGGGAAGAAATTAGAATCTTCTAAGTCAGTACACATGGCCGACCGGTCAAGACCGGTCGGCCTCAAGTGAAAACACTTCAGCAAGCACCTCCGACCGGTCATGACCGGTCGGGCCTATTCATCCTTGGTCCAGCAAGCATGTCCGACCGGTCATGACCGGTCGGACGCCTTCAGCAATTTTCCAGCAACAATGACCGACCGGTCATGACCGGTCGGTCCTCTTCAGTGGTGCCCAACATGCATCGCTGACCGGTCACTGACCGGTCTGGCTTCCTTAGCCGACCGGTCACGACCGGTCAGCTTCATTTTCTTCTTATTTTCTTCCTTTCTTTCATCTGCTTTCTTCTCTTCTTTAGTTCTTTCTCTCTTTTCTTCTTTGGTCCTCAAACATTCTTCATCAGAATGATCCCAAGTGAGCTCTTTATGTCTTCAATTGAGTAGAGTCCACCCTCAATCCTGTAGTTACAAAACATGCATTGAATTAGCTTACAAACCATACAAACCTTGCACAATGAGTGATGAATTAGGGTTAGAATATGCACAATTAAGAGCTCAACACACCCCCCAACCAGCATTTTGCTAGTCCCGAGCAAAACATGCGTGAAGCTAATCTCATTCTTCAGACTCAACTCTCTTTCAGAAACAATCCTTCTTTACATTCCAAGGTTCATAAGTGTAAGATTCAGAAAGATTAGGCGTCAAAGGTTGGAACCGTAAATCCTCAAGACATAATAGGCATTCATATGAGATTCCCACTGATTGGTTGATAAATAGAGGGAATTGAACAAATTCATCCTAGTGTGGGTAGTGAAAATTCATTCCACGGGTTTCTAGGATTATCTTCTTCATAGATCAACTAGACTATAGAACTCAAGGTACATAGAGCCACATCAAGCCAACGACAGGAATTTGCCTTACCGTCCTTCCGACGACTTTCACACTACGTCCCATTTCCGGCTTTGGTTACGGGTAGACCATCCCCCGGTTGGTAGTAGGTAGCCCTAATCGGAATTTTCCACCGTTTTTCCACATTCCCAATTTCATCCTTCCTTTTCCTTTTTCTTTTTAAATTAGATAGGATTTTTAGAAATCCATATCTTTCATTATTTTCCCATGGACAAGGATGGACAAAGTACCCCGGCCTGATTTCTCAATACCTTAATTCAAAGTCTAGCTAATCCATAAATCACATAATCCCTTCAACTCATGAAAATCGTGTAATGTGAACTAGGTGTAAAAGTGTTCAGATTTTCTATCAATCACAAAAATAGGGGAGTTCACATATAAAACCATTATGCAATGAGAGATTCCAGACATCCAGCCTTATACAATTCATATCTCCTCCTCTTATGCTCATATCAACTCGAATGCATAGACTCGGTGTTTTCCAAAAGAGTTTCAAATTTTTTGAGAAATCGAAAAATTTCCACATAATTGCTTGAAATGTTGCAAAACGCTGGATTCATCCAAGCGATCCTACACCCCCCCCAACCAAATCTTGCATTGTCCTCAATGTAAAAGATGTGCCATGAGCAAAACATGAGAGCAATTTGAAAATAAAAGGGAGTGAGGAATGATAGTACATGTGAGAGTGAAAAGTGGAATTCTTCCTCCTTCTAACAAACCTATGAAAAAGAAAACAAAAGCAGCGAAATCCTAATCCTAACTACTCTATACCTCCATCAGACTAAGAGATCAATCATCCTGATACACAGGATCATTCAGAGGTATGGACATACCTTCTGAAGGAAATTTCTCAAAGAACGGCTTTAATCGCTGTCCATTTGCTTTGAAAATGTTGCCGTTCCTCGGATTCAATAGCTCGACAGTCCCATACGTATAAATAGTTTGCACAATGTAGGGACCGGTCCATCGAGATTTCAGTTTTCTCGGAAATAGATGTAAGCGAGAATTATACATGAGGACTTTTTGGTTAATCGTGAATGTCTTGCGAAGAATATTCTTATCATGGAATATCTTCGTCTTGTCCTTGTAAATTCTCGCATTCTCATAAGCGTCATTCCGGATTTCTGCAAGTTCATTCAATTGTAGTTTGCGTAATGAGCTTGCCTTGTCAGAATTGAAATTCATCTTCTTAATAGCCCAATATGCCTTATGTTCCAACTCCACAGGTAAGTGACAAGCCTTCCCATAGACAAGTCTATAGGGAGACATTTCAATAGGGGTTTTAAAGGCAGTACGGTAAGCCCAAAGCGCATCGGTAAGTCGAAGTGACCAATCCTTGCGATCGGGATTCACCGTTTTCTCCAAAATGTGTTTAATCTCCCTATTGGATATCTCAGCTTGTCCACTAGTTTGTGGGTGATAGGGAGTGCTCACTTTGTGTGTAACGCCATATTTCTTCATTAAGGCTGCAAAAGGGCGATTGCAAAAGTGAGACCCTCCATCACTTATGATGACTTGAGGCGTTCCAAACCGGGAAAGAATATTTTCTTTTAAAAATTGAATGACTGTTTTATGGTCATTATTCCGGCAAGGAATGGCCTCGACCCATTTGGAGACATAATCAACGGCAAGCAAGATGTATAAAATTCCAAAAGAAGATGGGAATGGGCCCATGAAATCGATGCCCCAACAATAAAAAATTTCGATAATCAAGATGGGATTGAGTGGCATCATATTTCTACGGGAGATTCCTCCTAGTTTCTGACAAGGTTCACATGCTTTGCAAAACTCATGTGTGTCTTTGAACATGGTGGGCCAATAAAACCCACATTGCAGAATTTTCGCTGTGGTCTTTTTGGCCGAAAAGTGACCACCACATGCTTGAGAATGACAGAAGGAGATGATACTTTGTTGCTCATCATCTGGGACACATCTCCTTATGATTTGATCGGGACAGTACTTGAATAAGTATGGGTCGTCCCATAGAAATTTTCGCACCTCCGTGAAGAATCTATCCTTATCTTGTTTTTTCCAATATGTAGGAATTGCACCTGTAGCAAGATAGTTAGCAATGTCTGCATACCATGGCAATTGGGAAACAGCAAAAAGTTGTTCATCAGGGAACATGTCATTGATTGCAGTCGTTTCAGGGGAATTAGTGAGGACAAGTCGAGAGAGATGGTCGGCTACTACATTTTCTACTCCTTTCTTATCACGTATTTCTATGTCGAATTCTTGGAGTAGGAGGATCCATCTTAATAACCGTGGTTTAGCATCCTTCTTAGAAAGCAGATACTTAAGCGCGGCATGGTCAGTGAATATAATGATCTTGGATCCAATCAAGTAGGATCTAAACTTCTCCAAAGCAAAAACTACGACTAAAAGTTCCTTTTCAGTGGTAGTGTAGTTTGCTTGAGCTGAGTTTAGGGTTCTACTTGCATAGTAGATGACACATGGCTTTTTATCTTTTCTTTGGCCTAACACGGCCCCAATAGCATAGTCGCTAGCATCGCACATAATCTCAAAAGGAAGGCTCCAATCAGGTGGTTGCATTATTGGGGCACATGTCAACATACCTTTAAGGGTGTTAAAGGCTTTTTGACATTCTTCATTCCACTCGAATGAATTTTCCTTTTGAAGTAGGTTACATAAAGGGCGAGAGAGTGAACTGAAGTCCTTTATGAACCTTCTGTAGAATCCTGCGTGTCCTAAAAAGGACCGCACATCTCGTATACTTTTGGGTGGTGGAAGGGTAGAGATAAGATCAATTTTCGCTTTGTCCACCTCAATTCCATTTTGTGAAACGATGTGACCAAGTACAATTCCCTTTTGAACCATGAAGTGACACTTTTCCCAATTGAGCACTAGGTTCTTCTCTTCACATCTTTTTAGCACAGATTTCAAGTGCTCAAGGCACTCATCAAAGCTACAACCGAATACGGAAAAATCATCCATGAAGACTTCGAGAATGGTCCCCACCATGTCAGAAAAGATGCTCATCATACAACGCTGAAAGGTCGCAGGGGCATTACATAGTCCAAACGGCATCCGTCGATAGGCGAAAGTGCCGAATGGACATGTAAATGTAGTCTTTTCTTGGTCTTCACGGGCAATTTCTATTTGGTTGTACCCTGAATAGCCATCAAGGAAGCAAAAGTGGGAATGACCCGCCAACCATTCTAAAATCTGATCAACAAATGGTAGGGGGAAGTGGTCTTTCCTCGTGACAGTGTTTAGCTTCCTGTAGTCAATGCACATTCTCCAACCAGTAGTGACTCTAGTTGGCACGAGTTCGTTATTGGCATTGGCTACGATGGTTATTTCGGATTTCTTAGGCACCACTTGAGTTGGGCTCACCTATTGGCTATCAGATATTGGGTAAATGATACCTACATCCAATAGTTTCACCACTTCGGCCTTAACCACATCCTTTATGTTTGGATTTAGTCGTCTTTGTGGTTGCCAGGATGATTTTGCATTTTCCTCAAGGTGTATGCGGTGAGTACAAATCAGCGGGTCTATGCCTTTGAGATCCGCAATTGACCATCCAATGGCACTCTTGTGCTCTAATAGAGTGGCTATTAGCCTACTCTCTTGTTCCTCATCCAAGTGGGAAGAAATCACCACTGGATATGTCTCATCTTGACCTAAATAAACATACTTTAGCTCACTTGGCAATGGTTTTAGGTCGAGTTTTGGTGCCTTGATGTTGGATGGGAGGGCCTTGTTCTCATTTACAGGCAAAGGTTCAATTGGGGCCCTCCATCTTTTATTCTCAAGCACCAGCATCACATCTAGAATGGCATCCATCTCTTGTATTGTGTAATCATTTGTCTCATGAGAGTGGGCCATACATGCCTCCATAGGGTTGGAAAATACTGATAAGGGGACTGTATCCTCCACGAATGATTCGATCATGTTTAATTCGTGGACATCATCATCAACTTCCCGCGGTTGTTTGCATAACTCAAATATGTTAAGCTCAAGGGTCATATTTCCAAAGGACATTTGTACAAGTCCGTTTCTGCAATTGATAATGGCGTTTGAAGTAGCTAGAAACGGTCGTCCAAGTATGACGGGAATTTGAGTACCGGTGCCTATCACCGGATGTGTGTCCAAGACAATAAAATCTACTGGGTAGTAGAATTTATCAACTTGGACTAGAACATCCTCTACCATTCCTCTCGATATCCGGATGGATCTATCAGCAAGTTGGAGTGTGGTTTTGGTGGGTTTCAATTCACCTAACCCAAGTTGTTCGTAGACCGAGTATGGAATGAGATTCACACTTGCCCCCAAGTCGAGTAGGGCTTGTTTAATCTGGTAGTCTCCTATGATGCATGAGATGGTTGGACTACCTGGATCCTTGTATTTTTGGGGCACCTCTTGTTTGATGATGGCGCTCAAATTCTCAGCCAAAAGCACTTTATTGTGAACGTTATGTTTCCTTTTGATTGTACACAATTCCTTTAAAAATTTTAGCATAAGATGGTATTTGTTTTATTGCATCCAACAGCGGGATGTTGATCTTCACCTGCTTGAAAACTTCCAGAATCTTCAGATTTTTATCTAAAGGTTTAGGTGAAATCAACCTTTGTGGAAATGGGGCAACCGGCTTGTATTGCCTTTCCGGTTCTTTCTCTTGTGGAATATTGTTTGGGCTATCATCCTCTTTGGGAATTTCCGGATCCTTAGGCTTTGGGGCCTTCACCGGATTAGATTTGTCAATTTCTTTCCCACTTCTCAAAGTGGTGATAGCCTGGACATGTTCCGTATGGTGGGAGGATGAGCTTGCATCTTGTATCTCATACTGGGTCCTTGGGTTAGGAAGAGGTTGAGCAGGAAGTGTGCCCTTCTCTCTACCACTAAGGTGAGCTTCAACTCTAGCCAGAGATGTTTTCAATTCATTAATGGCTTGGTTTGAATTTTGATTGAATTTCAATTGCTCTTGCATGAACCCATCTATTTTTAGAGAATTTGTCTTGTTATACTCATTCTGGACCGATACGAGTGCACCCAATATCTCTTCTAGTGATACTTTTGGAGTGTTGTTTGCATTTGCAGTGGGTCCATTCCTCCAACTGAAGTTGGGATGGTTCTTCCAATTAGGATTAAACGTGTTTGAGTTTGGAGCACCATATTGCTGCTGATAACTGTTTATGGCATTTGTTTGTTCTTGTAAGATGCCTTGGACTGCTGAAATTGTGGGACAATCTGATGTAGCATGTTGATTTCCAGCACAAATTCCACAAACAGTTTCACCCTCAGTGGAGTTGATTGTTTCTCCTTTCCTTAATTCCATGGCTTCGACCTTTCTTGTAAGGCTAGCCAACCGTGCACTTATGCTATCTTCTTCTGATAAGACATACATTCCTCCCTTTTCCTTTTGTTGGCCAGTCTTGGAATTTGTTGGTTTAGATGTGTCCCAAGATTGTGCACTTTCAGCCAATTCTTCCAGATAATCCCATGCTTCATCAGCTTCCTTATTCATGAACTCCCCATTACACATCATCTCTATAAATTGGCGCATGGATGGAATCAGTCCTTCATAGAAAAAACTTATAATCCGCCAAATTTCATAGCCATGATGTGGGCATGCGTTTAATAGGTCCTTGAACCTCTCCCAACATTGGGAAAAGGTTTCATCTTCCTTTTGGGCAAAGTTCATGATAAGGCGCTTAAGCATGTTCGTTTTGTGAGTAAGGAAGAATTTTTTTATAAATTCTCTGTGCATATCATTCCATGACCCAATTGATCTTGGCCTCAATGCATAAAGCCAACCCTTGGCTTTATCCTTAAGAGTGAAAGGGAAGAATTTAAGTCTTACTACATCTTCAGTCACATTTGCAAAGTGCATGGTGGTGATTACTTCAGTCAAACTCCCTAAGGTGTTGATAGGCACTTTCACTGTCTAGACCATGGAATTTAGGGAGAAGATTGATCACTCCCGGTTTCAAATCCACGTTCCCTACATTTAGTGGAAATACTATGCATGAGGGAGTGCTCGTTCTTGCAGGTTGCAAGAAATCACGTAAAGTCCTTGGTCGGGGAACATCATCAACCACATTCTCCCCAGTTTCAGTTTGATTTTGGTTCGGGTTAGGTTGATTTGCAGCCATATTTCCAGATAAAATTGGAGAATCTAGCTGTCTCCTAGCACGTGGCTCTCTATCAATTCCTTCTACTATCCCCCCTTCACTTATGAGTCGGTTATTGGAATCCCGAGCCCAATGTGGCATGCAAAACCAAAAATAAGAAACAAAAAGAAAGGAGAATTCTTCCTCCCTTTTATTTACTCTTCTCTAAGACCGAAGCACAAGGTGTCTTGCAATGGCTAGGCCAGAAGCAAGGATAGAGACCGATTTCTCCTGGTCAATAGGGGTTCAGAGAACTCCCCACCCACTCTTTGAATCTTTTGAGAAAAAGTACAGAAAAAGGAAAAAGAGGAGTAGAGATGAGAAAAGAAATCTCTGAGCACAAGGTGATCCAAGGCGGCTGAGCCGACCAATAGGAATCCAGGTGGCAAAAAGGCCGACCTTTTAGAGATCCAAAAGGAATCTCCACCCACTCTACAAGAGATGAATAGGAATGAATAGGAGAAGGAGAAGAGTAAGGTTTAGAAAGATAGAACCTGATTCGCACTTGAAACTCTTGTATCTTCTTCAGCTTCCTAGAAATCCCTGAAAAGAAAAAAAATCAAATAAATAAACTAAGTTAGTTCTAAAAATCTAAAAAAAATCCTAAATAGATTCTAATTTCAGAAATTTGTGAAAACCGTCAAGGTCCCCGGCAGCGGCGCCAAAAACTTGTTCGCTTCCCCAAGTGTAAGGTTGCGATGTAGTAATAAACTCGGTAAGACCGAGGTCGATCCACAGGGACTATGTAGGATCTCATAAATTCATCCACAAGTGTCTATTGAAGTCTACTAATCCGATTGATGTATAAAGTTGATATGAGTAACAAAAGCTGAATTAAATCGATAGTAAGTAATTATAAGAGGGTACTAGGGTTTCGAGGATCCACTTGTAGCAATCCTTAATGTTCAATCCGCTGTGGTTTCTTATTCTCTCAACTAGAACCGACATTCCTGTCTGTCTAGTCGGATGATAGAACTGTTAAACCAAACAGTCTGTAATGTGTAAGTTCTATGCATAAGATTCACTCAATCTAGGCTGAGCTGAGCATGCTCACTTGCATAGGTCATTCCCCTTTTTTATAGGTCCAGTTCTCAATCATAACCATCCCCAAGTCCTCTCACAAGACAAGGCTAGATTAGGATTTGAACTAGATTCAAATCACCAGCACAGTCCTTACATATTCCAAAAAATCAACTAAAATAGAACTTTGGCCTGAAGTCCCTTTATGAAGAACTTAGTACTAGAGCGCACTCCGATTCCTCGGATCATACAGGTCTATACCGTTGCAAACAAATTAAGAAGATAAGTAATTCATCCAAACATCCATGAGTCATCACAAGACTAAGAAAAATTACTTAAAAACTTGTATAAACTTCAAACCTTAGTTCATAATCATGAATTCCAAAATAAAACCACTTAACTACGAATTAAAATATCTTGGATTCACTACAAGCTTCACCTCTTAGCCCTAGCTAAGAGGTTTAGCTGCTCATGATCCAAGGAAACATGAAACAACTACAAAAAGCATGAAAACAGCAAAGCAAACCAAAAGGAGTTGTGAAACTCCAATCTTCACTTCCACAGCCTCTAACCTCGCTTGTACCCTTCTAGGATACCCTAGGAACGATCCCTAGGTGTCTTCTTATAGTCTGGAGGCTCCACAACGTCGGAAGAATCAGGAATTTGCGAAACTCTTACGCAGCGCAGAGAAAATCGGGAAGAAATTAGAATCTTCTAACTCAGTACACATGGCCGACCGGTCAAGACCGGTCGGCCTCAAGTGAAAACACTTCAGCAAGCACCTCCGACCGGTCATGACCGGTCGGGCCTATTCATCCTTGGTCCAGCAAGCATGTCCAACCGGTCATGACCGATTGGACGCCTTCAGCAATTTTCCAGCAACAATGACCGACCGGTCATGACCGTTCGGTCCTCTTCAGTAGTGCCCAACATGCATGGCTGACCGGTCACTGACCGGTCTAGCTTCCTTGGCCGACCGGTCACGACCGGTCAGCTTCATTTTCTTCTTATTTTCTTCCTTTCTTTCATCTGCTTTCTTCTCTTCTTTAGTTCTTTCTCTCTTTTCTTCTTTGGTCCTCAAACATTCTTCATCAGAATGATCCCAAGTGAGCTCTTTATGCCTTCAATTGAGTAGAGTCCACCCTCAATCCTGTAGTCACAAAACATGCATTGAATTAGCTTACAAACCATACAAACCTTGCACAATGAGTGATGAATTGGGGTTAGAATATGCACAATTAAGAGCTCAACAGTCATCATTTTTGTTTTTCTTTTAAAGAAACTTTGATACCTTTAATAACAATTTCCTTCATTTTCGAGCAGGGTTTGGACCTTACTTTGTGGACGAGACGTGACATCGACGCTGCTCATTGCATCATTGATGAAGGAGAAGAGAAGAGATGTGCCATAGAGAATGAGATCCAAGGGAGGGATCGATTAAATAAAGTCTCACGAGACGTTGATTGCCAAACTAAATGAGGAGAAGAAGATCCTTATTGGCAAGCTCTAAGCTTTGACTGATAGGTATCAGTCGCTGGATCTTAACTTCGCGAGACTTTCAGAGATAAAGGAGAAGGCCGAGAATGAGAGAGATTTTTCGTCAGGATAAGAGCACTCTTGAGAAGCAGCTCGGGGAGTGCAAAGTGCGCCTCAAGGAGGCCGTCGAAGGCTTGGAGAAGGAGAAGAAGGCCATTTCTCAGTTGAAGGACGATCCATCCACTGGGATGAAGAGAGGACGACATATGTCAAGATGATGTCCGAAGAAGGTCCTCGTGTGATTCTAGAGTTCCGGACTTCAAAACTTTACGAAGATGATCGGTATGAAGCATATGTCGCTAGTCGGGAGTTTGCGATCAGGGTTATGTAACGAATTTCTCCATCGTTTCACATGGAGGAATTTGACAATGTTTCTGTCGTCATCGCCACTGAAGAAAGAGCAGCAGTTGTAAATGAAGTCAGGGAGGCTACTGAAGCTGCAGGAGGTCCTGAGACGGGACCTGAAGCAGAAAGCCAAGCACCTCCTCCATGTGATGAATGAGTGGCAGCGAGCTGATCCTTCTCTCTTGTTTGAACAAATGTATCTTCTCCTTCTTTTGTAATCCAAATGATTGTTGAATGAAAAGATGTTTTGCTATCTCTTCTTTGATTCATGGGATTGAATTCGTGATTGTCGAATGTTTTACTCAACTCATGAAAATGAATTGGGCTCAATTAGGGAGGTCCTGGTGACCATGTCTGCTTGGAGATAGGTTGACCTATCAATTGAGTCTTTGGCTCTGCTGAGAGTAGAAGACTTAGTCAAGAGAATGTTTATATTCTCTTCAGGGCTATTCAGGTCCAACAAGTGGAGTAGCGACTAAGTTATGGATTTCGTAGCTGACCAGCTAGAATGAAAAAAGAATGTATTTATTCAGATATAATTCGGTATTCACATTATGAATGGTTTATGGGAAATACCGAAGTAAATGTTCCACGTGCCAAGGGCGACATAGGGGTCTTCCTCGCATGTCTTCAAGATAGTAAGTTCTTGGTCGAACAACCTTGATGACTTGATATGGGCCTTCCCAGTTAGGATCTAACGACCGAGTGGTCGTTCCGATGTTTTGTCTGAGCACTAAGTCACTGAGTTGAAAAGCTTTGGTTTTGACTTTTGAATTGTGATAGCGAGCTATCCGTTGTTGATAAGCCGCTGCTCGAAGATGAGATGTATCCCTTTTTTCTTTTAGGAGATTGAGGTGAAGTTTTAAAGTTTCTCTTCATGGTCGGCCTCGTAAGTTTTCTACTCGTTGAGTAGGTATTTTGACTTCTACTAGGAGGACTGCTTCAGTGCCGAATGCTAGTGAGAAAGGCGTTTCTTCTGTTGAATTGCGAGCGATCGTCCTGTAAGCCCATAAAACTTCTGGTAGGAGTTCTAGCCATATACCCTTACATTCATCAAGCTTAGGTCTTTAAATGGTCCTTGAGAATTTTGTTAACCGCTACTACCTGTCCATTAGCCTGAGGATGATATGGGGAAGTTCGAATATTACGTATCTTCCATTTCTCGCAGAACTTGGAGAATGCGGCATTATCGAACTGTCTTCCGTTATCAGAAATTATGGTATGGGGGAGCCCATAATGGCATATAATATTCTTCTATTTGAACTTAGTAGTTTGTTTTTCAGTGATGGTAGCCAAAGCTTCCGCTTCGACCCATTTGGTAAAGTAATCGACTGCTACAATTATGAACCTGTTCTGGCCTTTTCCGGTGGGCAGTGGTCCGATTATATCAACTCCCATTGAGCAAAAGGCCAAGAGACATCCATCAACATCATTTGCTCAGATGGTACATGAGGGACTGGAGAGTATCGCTGACATTTATCACATTTCTTAGAGAATTTGATCGCATCAGCCTTCATAATGGGCCAACAGTACCCTTGCCTCATTGCTTTATATGCTAAAGACCGTCCCTTGGGATGATTATCGCATGCCCTCTGGTGTATTTGATTTAGAACACGGTGTGCTTCTTCTGAATGGAGACATCTTAAATACAGTAAAGAAAAACTTTTATGCAACAATTTTTCGTTTTGTAAGATGTACATGGCAACACGACAATGAATTTATCATGCAAATTTTTTATCATCTGGGAGTTGTCTACTTTGGAGGTAAAGGATGATGGGATTCATCTAGCATGGAGAAAAATGCAATGTAATCAGTTGTTCTGGAGCGACTTGATTGATACTCGGAGAATGGAGATGCTCGATAGGAATAGCTCGCTTTAGATCGGACTCTGGTACAGAAGCTAACTTTGTTAGAGAATCTGCGAGCCTGTTCTTCTCGCGAGGGATATAAGTTATTTCATATTTTCTTAACTTTCCAAGCAAGATGAGTACTCGAGATTTGTACGAAGTCATCCGCTCTTCTTTCGCCTCGAATTCATCGAGCACTTGATTAACTACGAGTTGAGAGTCACTGTGAATAAACATATTCTTTATTGCGAGCATATTTGCTAACTCGAGACCAATGATTAAGGCCTCATACTCTGCTTCGTTATTGGAAGCACGAAAATCGAAGTGCAAGGCATATTGGAATTGTGACCCATCAGGAGTGATAAGGATCAAACCGGCTCCTCTATGGTGGAGCATGATGATCCATCTACATAGAGTGAGTAGGGTGCCTGCTCGTTGGTCATTGGGTCATTACTGGAGATAAGAGCAGTAGGGGTCGAATATGTAAATTCAGCAATGAAATCGGCTAGGGCTTGGACTTTTGTTGAGCCTCCAATTTATACATGATATAGCCCATTACAGCACAATATATGAATGGTTTGCATGTTTAAAAGGCCCATCTAACGCATGTTTTGTGACTGTAGGAACGAGAGCGACTTCACCCAATTGGAGGCCAAAAAGAGCAGATTTAGGAGTCTTTGAATGAAGGACCAAAGAAGGAAGAAGAAAGAGGGAGAAAAGAGAAGAAAGAAAGGAAGAAAAAGAAGTGAAAAAACTGGTCTGACCGGTCATGACCGGTCGGCCACACCATTGCCCCCTCTTGTAGAGATGCTGGAAAAAGGACCAGGAGGGTCCGACCGGTCAAGACCAGTCGTCCAACCCTGCTATGCATGCTGGACTCTTAACAAACCTAGTCCGACTGGTCAAGACCGGTCGACCATGCCTAAAACAGCAACATTCTATTCCGGGCTCCGATTTTCTCTGCGCATTGTGTATCCTTACGCAAATTCTAGATGTTTCCGATGCAACAGAGCTTCCCCATTATAAAAGGACACCTAGGGTCTCTTCCTAGGGCATGATAGAAGCCAAGGAACTTCGTAGGAGAGGAAGGAAGCCGTCGTGGAGCGTTTGCAACCCTCAAAACTCCGGGTTTTTATGTTTTTTAGTTTTCTTTCATGAGTTCTAGTTGTAGAATGACAATGCTCGGCTAGAATCTCTCAGCTAAGGCTGAGAGGTGAAGCCTGTAGCCAATTTCATGTTTGATTCAGTTTAATTCAAGTAGCTTTACTTCAAGTTTGAATTTTAAATGTTCTAGTTCTTAAAGTTGATATTTTAGAAGTTTTATGAGAGTTCATGTGCTCCGGACATGGATTCCTTGCAATTCTCTGAGATTATCATGTTTTGTTGATTCGATTCAAATTATGGTATCCCTTGAGCATGCCATAGTCCATAGGCATGACTGTTACTCCGAAGGCTATGATTTCGAATTCTATATGTGGTTAAATGGGACTAGAACTTGGAAGTTCAACTTAAGTGAGATTGAATGTGCTTTAATGCTTTATTTTCCAACTAGATGAGAGATAGGACTTCCCATCTAGTTGAGTTTTATGCTTTGATTGATTGGATTGACATGAGATTACTACAAGTGGATCCTTGAGAGCCTTAATGCCTTTAATCATTATTTTCTTAAGTTATTGTTTTAGCATAATTATATCAATTGAAACCTCTAAATTGTTGAAATTGTTAGTGCACTTTTCTGTGGCATACTAGTGCACCTTGTTTGTCAATTACTTAGGTCAGTGGGTCTAGTGTCGGTTGAGCTTAATGAAGACGAAGAACGAAGACTCAAGACGGACCGGCTGCATCAAGGAAGAAGAAACAGGTAAAAGTGATGCCTTGGTGTGCCTTGCCTTGACCAAAACCTAACCCATAACCTCTTAGATGACTTGCACCAACTAGGTATACCTTTAGTCATCATCATTAGTCATAGAACTCCATGAAAAACATGATAAATTAGACTAATTAAAGAGGTGGAAGCTGCTGTAATCAAATAGGCTCAAACAGCAGTTCTGATAGGACTCCGATCAATCGGACACTGGCTCCGATAGGACTCCGATCAATTGGAGAGAAGTTCCGATCAATCGGAAATTGTTCCAGAAAAGTTTGAAAATCCACTGGACATATTTCCGATCAATCGGACAGTCTTCCGATCCATCGGAAGGGGTCCGTCCGATCAATCAGACAATGTTCCGATCAATCGGAATATCTTCCAGAGACTTCACTGGATAGATTTCCGATCAATCGGACTTGTCTCCGATCAATCGGACAGGTCTCCGATCAATCGGACCTTCTTCCGATCAATCGGAGACGCGCGAATCTGCCCGTTTTTTGACCGTTGGAAGAAAATCTATTTAAGATGGGGGATTCATTTTTGAGCAAAAGAGAGGGGATTTTGAGGAGATAAGAGCCACCATTGTTGAAGATCATTAAGAGCCCTATTCCTAACCCAAACAAGTGATCTTCATTGTGATTCCTCACAAGTATGGAGCATTCAAAGCTCAAGAAGAAGATGCACTTGTCCCTCTTTTGATCTCTAGAGATTGGATTGATCTTGATAGTCATATTCCTATCCAATACTCTATGATGAGATCATTGTAGGAGAGACTCTCTAGGTAACCCATTCCCATAAGTTGTAGAGATCTCAAACCTACCTTCCCTATCACCTTGGGCATCTCAAATGGAGCATCACATGCAAGGTAGCTGATCTTGGAGCTGAAGCCTTGGCAAAGCAGCGGCGTCAAAGATCGAGGGAGCACAAGGGGAGCTGATTCAAGCACGGGAGAGCGAGAAGAAGCAACCCAAAGCGGCGCTACAAAGGGGCTCAATCCGACAAGTAAGATTGTCTTGTTAAGAGTCCATCCACTCAATTCCCTGTGGGAGTTGAGTGTGGAGTTTGTTTGACAAACTCGCCCCGGGGTCGTTAGACGATCCTTGGCCTATTAGTTGGGCCTAAAATCTAGGGACGTCAGCCGTTCATTGGCACGTTAGTCGGGCCTAAAACAAAGTCTCCAAGGGGGAGCCACCAACACGGGTGCAAACGTGTAGGTTGGGAGGAACCTGTAAACTCCCCGGTTGGGTGGATCCGAGTTAAAACACCTTGGTTGGGAGGAACCAGATTTAAACTCCCCAGTGAATGCCGGTGTACTTGAACCGGGAGTGGAGTAGACAAGTAGTCGAACCACTATACATCATTGTGTTTGTGATTGTATTGGAGCACATTTCTCTTTAATGCATTGCATTTAATTGGTTAATTATGAATGCTTAGTTAGGAATGTATGCTAGGCACTTGATAGGCATCCACACTCACAAGATGTACTTTCACTACCTCATGTTGACTTGAGCATTTCTTGATCCATCCTCTATAGTCCACATGAGTCACTTAGACTAGGTTGCTTATTGCTCTTATCTCTTGCTAGTCTTTTAATTGGACCCACTTAGACTTGGAAGCCGAAGTGTTAATCGCTTACGTATTTTAATTTGCTGATTTGTTAAAGTAGGCGAAAAGATTTTTTAAAAGGTCCTTATACCCCCCTCCTATAGGTTCAGCCATAATTCTAGTTGCTCCTCAAGCTTCCGCACGCGTATGCGTAGGGTGTCGTGTTAGGCTACCCGACGCAATTTCAGAAATCGTAGTTGCTGGAAAAATCTAGAAGTTGTTCTTTAATTCCCTGTGGATCGACCTCGGTCTTACCGAGATTTATTACTACATCGCAGCCTTGCACTTGAGGCGAGCGAACAAGTTTTTGGCGCCGTTGCCGAGGAATTTAGATAACGGTTCTAAATTGTTTTAGTGGCTATAGAGTAGAAGTAGTTAGTATTTATTGTTTTCTTAAGATAAGTTTTTCTGAATTCCAGAACTAACAAAGTTTATTTTGTTTTGTAGGAAGTTCTTCTAATTTAAGTAAATCGGTACTATCCATCCAACTTGAACTCTTTTAGTTTTTGTTTTTTTATTTTCAGATTTTAGGATTTAGGATTAGTTTAGCTTTCGAATTTTGTGGTTTATGTCCCGTTGGGAACGAGACCACAACAATCGTCTCCAATCCGAAGGTGGTTTAGTTGGACCACTATTCATTCATAGATGAATCCAAAAATCTGTAGAACATAGTGATAGTTTGGGGAATATGGATCAAACACCTTTAAAGATCCTCCCCCCCTACTCCAACTACAAACGCAAATCAAGAGGGAGTAGGAGAGAATGAGGTACATAACGTTCCTCCAATGAGATCACTACGGGACTACATACAACCGGCCAGTGCAACTACACCCTCTTGCGTGGTCTTACCACCAACCGGGAGAAATATTGATATAAAGCCGGGTGTAATTCAACTTATACCAAAGTTCCATGGGCTAGACTCTGACAGCCCATATTTTCACTTAAAGGAATTTGAAGAAGTGGTGGCTACCTTGCAATACACAAATGTTTCGGAAGATGCCATTAAACTTAAACTCTTTCCCTTTTCATTAAAAGAAAGAGCCAAGACTTGGCTTCATTCTCTTAGACCACACTCGATAGGGTCATGGAACGAGATGACCCGGGAATTCTTGAAAAAGTTCTTCTCGGCTCATAAAACGAACACCCTTCGACGAGCCATAATGAATTTTTCGGCTAAAGAGGGTGAGTCTTTCTTCCAATATTGGGAAAGGTTTAAGAACCTCCTACTCACTTGCCCACATCATGGTTACGAAAGTTGGCGAATCATAAACTTCTTCAACGATGGATTAAGTCCAATATGCGTCAATTTGTAGAGATGATGTGGCGAGTTCATGAGCAAAAATCCAGATGAAGCTTGGAGTTATTCGGATATGTTGGCTGAGAATGCCCAATCTTGGGATACCTCGGATAAATCTAATAACCCCAAGCCTACTCAAGAGAAAGAAAAAGGAGGGATTTATATCCTCAAAGAGGAAGACGATGTGAGTGCAAGGATAACCAACCTCACAAGGAAGATTGAGGCCATGGAATTTAGTAAGAGTGGAGTTTCAAAGTCCAATGAAGCTATTGAGACCATATGTGGTATTTGTTTTACCAATTTACACGCTACGCAAGATTATCCTACAATTCCTGCATTTCAAGAGGTGTTACATGAACATGCAAATGCCACATATGGTTATCAACGGCCTTTCAATGGACAGGTGGGTAACACGTACAATTCTACTTGGAAGAACCACCCAAATTTCAGTTGGAAGAATGCTCCCACAGTCCTACCAACTCTCAAGGAGGGCCACCCATGCAAAATATGGCCCCACCTCAATTCTCAATGGAGGATACTTTAAAAGTATTTATATAAGGGCAAACGCAAATTAACCAAACGAATCAGCAAATGTTCCAAGAGCTTAAAGTCTCGGTTGATGAGATTAAGGGACGCTTGAATGCTAGGGAAGGGACCTTTCTGGCCCAACCTCAGCCCAATCTAAAATAAGTACATGAAGTAAGCATTCCTGATCCCTTCAACCAACATATGGAGCAAGCCAAATCCGTCACCACTCTTAGAAGTGGTAAACAAATCGACAAATCTATTCTGGTGAAGGCCAACAAGCCTAATGATCTGGTAAATTCTGAGGATGAGGATGGATCCAACTTAGTCCCACAAGAAAAGGAACGCATTTATAAGCCCGTAGCACCATTCCCTTCGAGATTGGTTGCTCCAAAATCTTTTCCAAACTCTCATGATATTTTAGAGATTTTCAGACAAGTCAAGATAAACATTCCCTTGCTTGATGCCATCAAATAAATCCCCTCTTATGCCAAGTTTCTAAGGGATCTATGCACAACTAAACGTAAATATAATGTGCAGCAAGAGGCCTTCTTAAATGAGCAAGTGAGTGCTATTCTCACTCAAAAGACCCTCCAAAAATTTAAAGATCCTGGTAGTCCCACAATCTCATGTATCATTGGAGACTACCGGATTGAGCGTGCATTGCTAGATTTGGGGGCAAGTGTAAACTTGATCCCGTACTCGGTATATGAGCAATTGGGTCTTGGTGAATTAAAACCCACCAAAACCACGTTGCAACTCGTTGATAGATCCATCCGTGTACCGAGAGAGATAGTTGAGGATGTTCTAGTCCAAGTTGACAAATTCTATTACCCGGTAGATTTTATCATCTTGGACACACAACCGGTTCTAGATGCTAGCACTCAAATACCGGTGATTTTAGGCCGCCCTTTCCTTACTACATCAAACGCAATCATCAATTGACGGAACGGGGTGATGCAATTATCCTTTGAAAACATGACATTAGAGGTGAATGTATTCCACTTGGGCAAAAGGCATAGGGATGTTGATGACGACGAGCTCTTCGAGGTAAACATGCTCGAATCTTTTGAAGAAGAAGAGCTCCTCCAACTTGAACCACTAGAAAGCTTGGAGACATGCTTTGCACATTTCGAGGATTCCAAAGACCCCATCATTAGTGAAATTGTGAAAGCATTGAATATTGAGAGACCGGTAGTTGGTACTAGTCGGTGGAGGCCCCATTTTGAAAGATTGCCACCAACCACATTAAGGCCTCTACCATCTAACATCAAACCACCGAAGCTTGACCTTAAACCATTGCCATCTGAGCTTAAATATGTATGCTTGGGTCAAGAGGAAACATTTCCATTTTTCATTGCCTCTCACCTAGGGAAAGACCAAGAGCTCAAGTTGGTGGAGCTACTCAAAGAACATAGGGGAGTCATAGGTTGAACAATAGCGGATCTCAAAGGGATAGATTCTTCGGTTTGTACTCACCGTCTATACCTCGAAAAAAATGCAAAAATGACTAGACAACCTTAAAGAAGGCTAAATCCAAACATGATGGAGGTTGTCAAAGTTGAGGTGTTAAAGCTACTAGATGTGGGTATCATCTACCCCATCTCGAATAGCCAATGGGTGAGTCCTACCCAAGTTGTCCCTAAGAAATCCGGTATTACCATCATAGAAAACTGCCAACAATGAACTTATACCGACTAGAGTAACCATCGGTTGGCGTATGTGCATTGATTACCGGAAGCTCTACATGGTCACTAGGAAGGACCACTTCCCTCTCCCATTCATGGATTAAAATTTAGAGAGGTTAGTGGGGTCATTCCTATTATTTCTTCCTAGATGGCTATTCTGGCTACAACCAAATTGAGATAGCCCCAGAGGACCAAGAGAAAACCACATTTACATGCCCGTCTGGTACCTTCGCATACCAAAGAATGCCATTCGGGCTATGTAATGCACACGCAACATTCCAACGATGCATGTTGAGTATTTTCTCGGACATGATGGGTAAATTTCTTGAGGTGTTCATGGATGATTTTTCTGTTTTTGGTTGTACTTTTGATGAGTGCCTCAATCACTTGAGGTTGGTCTTGATGAGGTGTGAGGAGAAGAACCACATTTTAAACTGGGAAAAGTGCCATTTCATGGTACAAAGAGGAATAGTCCTTGGACATATCATCTCATCCAATGGAATAGAGGTAGATCGGGCAAAAATTGACATAATTTCCAATCTACCACCACCCAAAAGCATACGCGATGTGCGGTCCTTCCTTGGACATGCCGATTTTTATAGAAGGCTCGTAAAAGACTTTAGTCATATCTCTAGGCCCTTATGTAACCTTCTCCAAAAGGAGAACCAATTTGAGTGGAGTGCCAAATGTCAATTAGCTTTTTCAAAGCTAAAAGACATGTTGACAACTGCTCCTATCATGCAACCATCAGATTGGTTCATACCTTTTGAATTGATGTGCTATGCAAGCGACTATGCTATTGGGGCGGTGTTAGGCCAAAAGAAGGATAAGAAGCCCCATGTTGTCTACTACGTAAGTAGGACCTTGAATTCCGCCCAAGTTAATTACTCGACTACGGAGAAAGAGGTCATAGCCGTCATCTTTGCCTTGGAAAAATTCAGGCCTTACTTAATAGGATCCAAGGTCATCGTTTACACAGATCATGCGGCACTGAAACACCTTCTTTCTAAGAAGGATGCCAAGCCCCGTTTGCTTAGATGGATCCTACTCCTTCAAGAAATCGATTTGGAGATCAAGGACAAGAAGGGAGTAGAAAATGTGGTGGCGGATCATCTATCCCGCCTAGTCCTTCCTAATTCCATTGACGAGTCACCTATTAAGGACTCATTCCCTGATAAGCAACTCTTTGTTGCTATGCATCCACCATGGTATGCTAACATAGCCAATTATCTTTCCATAGGTGCGATGCCGATTCAGTGGACTGCGCAGGACAAACATAAATTTCTAAGGGAAGTACGCAGATTTTTCTGGGATGAACCTTTACTGTTTAAATATTGCCCATATCAAATTATAAGGAGATGTGTCCCTAATGATGAACATAATTTCAGTTATCTCCTTTTGCCATGATCAAGCATGTGGGGGTCATTTTTTCACCAAGAAAACTACTGCAAAAATTCTGCAGTGTGATTTTTATTGGCCCACTCTATTTAAGGACACCCACGAGTTTTGCAAAGCTTGCGAGCGTTGCCAAAAGTTAGGAGGATTATCCCGTTAAAATATGATGCCTCTTACCCCAATTCAACATCTTAAAGTCTTTGACTGTTGGGGCATTAATTTCATGGGACCGTTCCCCTCATCTTTTGGACATGTCTATATATTGCTTGCCGTAGACTATGTGTCTAAATGGATAGAGGCTATTCCATGTAGAACCAACGATCATCGTACGGTTCTAAAGTTCCTTAAAGAAAACATACTTTCCAGATTTGAAATGCCTCGAGCCATCATTAGTGATGGTGGTTCTCACTTTTGCAATAGGCCTTTTGAAGCCTTAATGAAGAAATATGGCATTAGGCATAAAGTGAGTACCCCATACCACCCACAAACAAGTTCGCAAGTTGAAATTTCCAATCGAAAAATCAAACAGATTTTGGAAAAGACGGTGAGGCCGGATCTTGTCATGGGAAAGCTTGCCACTTGCCTGTGGAGATTGAACACAAAGCCTATTGGGCAATTCAGGCATTAAATTTTGACATTGACAAGGCTAGCTCACTTCGCAAACTCCAACTTAATGAGCTTGATGAGATCCGGAACGATGCTTATGAGAACTCGAGAATTTACAAGAGTAGGATGAAGGCCTTTCATGACAAACATATCTTCAGGAAATCCTTCCATGAAGGTCAAAAAGTGCTCGTGTATAATTCCCGACTTCATCTTTTTTTCAGAAAAATTGCAATCATGATGGACCGGCCCATATATTGTCAAAGAAGTTTTTCCTCATGGGGCTGTTGAGATTGAGAATGCAGCGAATGGTAACTGTTTTGAAGTTAATGGACAACACCTTAAACCATTTGTTGAGAAATTTGATTCAGAGGACATGTCCATCACTCTAAATGATCCTGTGTATCAGGATGATTGATCTCCTAGTCTGATGAAGGTATAGCATAGATAGGTTTAGTTGTTTTTTCTGTTTTCGTTTTGCATCCTTCGTAGATTTAGTTGTTGGAGTTGTAGACTTCCATGATCAACTCTCTCAGGTACTATTGTTCTCTCCCTTTTATTTTACCATTGCTCTCATGTTCATGCTTATTGCATATCTTTTTACATTGAGGACAATGCAAGATTTGGTTAGGGGGTGAGATGAGATTCCTCATTTAGCAGTTTGCAACATTTCGAGCATTATATGTGCAAATTTTTTTGAATTTTCTAAAATTTCAAAACTCATTTAAAAAACCTTATTTCTATGCATTCGAGATGATATGAGTATAAGAAGAAGAGATACGAAGTGTGTGATGTTGTAAGTCTTGAACTTCTCTTAATATAATAGTTTTATATGTGAATTCCCCTATTTATTTGATTGATAGAAAATTTGAACACTTTTACATCTAGTTCACATTACACGATTTTCATGGTTTGAAAGGATTATGTGATTTTTGGGTTAGCTGGACTTAAGTTTTTGAGGTGTTGAGAAACCAAGTCGGGGTACTTTGTCCATCCTTGTCCATGGGAAAATAATGAAAGATATGGATTTCTAAAAATCCTATCTAATTTAAAAGAAAATGGAAAAGGAAGGATGAAAATTAGGAATGATGGAGAAAATGGTGGAAAATTCCAAAAAGGGCTACCTATTTACCAACCGGGGGATGGTCTACCCATAACCAAAGCCGAAAATGGGACGTAGTGGGAAAGCCGTCGGAAGGATGGTAAGGCAAATTCTTGTCATAAGCTTGTTATTGCTCTACACACCTTGAGATCCATAGTTTAGTTAATCTATGAGGAAGATAATCCCAGAAACTCATGAGATGAACTTTCACTATGCACACTAGGTTGAAATTGTTCGAGTTCTTCTATTCATCAATCAATCAGTGAAAATTTCATATGGACACTTATTATGTTTTGAGAGTTTGAGGTTTCAACTTCTATCACCAAAGTTTTCTGAATTTTATACTTGCATGTCTTGGAATGGATAGAAACATGGTTTCTGAAGGAGAGTTGGTTTGGAGGTTTGAAATTGTTTCACGCATGTTTTGCTCGGGACTAGCAAAAAGCTGGTTGGGGGGTGTGTTGAGCCTCCAATTTATACATGATATAGCCCATTATAGCACAATATATGCATGGTTTGCATGTTTGAAAGGCCCATCTAACGCATGTTTTGTGATTATAGGAACGAGAGCGACTTCACCTAATTGGAGGCCGAAAAGAGAAGATTTAGGAGTCTTTGAATGAAGGACCAAAGAAGGAAGAAGAAAGAGGGAGAAAAGAGAAGAAAGAAAGGAAGAGAAAGAAGTGAAAAAACTGGTCCGACCGGTCATGACCGGTCAGCCAAGGGAGCCAGACCGGTTGGCCACACCATTGCCCCCTCTTGTAGAGACGCTGGACAAAGGACCAGGAGGGTCCGACCGGTCAAGACCAGTCGACCAACCCTGCTGTACATGCTGGACTCTTAACAAACCTAGTCCGACTGGTCAAGACCGGTCGACCATGTCTAAAACAGCAACATTCTATTCCGGGCTCCAATTTTCTCTGCGCATTGCGTATCCTTAAGCAAATTCTAGATGTTTCCGACGCAATAGAGCTTCCCCACTATAAAAGGACACCTAGGGTCTCTTCCTAGGGCATCATAGAAGCCAAGGAACTTCGTGGGAGAGGAAGGAAGCCGTCGTGGAGCGTTTGCAACCCTCCAAACTCTGGATTTTTATGTTTTCTAGTTTTCTTTCAAGAGTTCTAGTTGTAGTATGACAATGCTCGGCTAGAATCTCTCAGCTAAGGCTGAGAGGTGAAGCTTGTAGCCAATTTCATGTTTGATTCAGTTTAATTCAAGTAACTTTACTTCAAGTTTGAATTTTAAATGTTCTAGTTCTTAAAGTTGATATTTTTAGAAGTTTTATGAGAGTTCATGTGCTCCGGACATGGATTCCTTGCAATTCTCTGAGATTATCATGTTTTGTTGATTAGATTCGAATTATGGTAACCCTTGAGCATGCCATAGTCCATAGGCATGGCTGTTACTCCGAAGGCTATGATTTCGAATTCTATATGTGGTTGAATGGGAATAGAACTTAGAAGTTCAACTTAAGTAAGATTGAATGTGCTTTAATGCTTTATTTTCCAACTAGATGAGAGATAGGACTTCCCATCTAGTTGAGTTTTATGCTTGGATTGATTGGATTGACATGAGTTTACTACAAGTGTATCCTTGAAATCCTTAGTTCCTTTAATCACTGTTTTTCTTAAGTTACTGTTTTAGTATAATTATATCAATTGAAACCTCTAAATCGTTGAAATCCTAGTTGCTGGAATAATCTAGAAGTTGTTCTCTAATTCCCTGTGGATCAACTTCGGTCTTACCGAGATTTATTACTACATCACAGCCTTGCACTTGAGGCGAGCAAACAAGTTTTTGGGCTTTCACGGTGGTGCGCGAGCAGAAAGTAATGCCGTGTTCGCCAAGCTTGATCGCCCATTTAGTTAACCGTCCAGAGACTTCAGGCTTCCGAAGGACTTGCCTTAAAGGATGATTAGTAGGTACTATTATAGAATGAGCCTGAAAATAAGGTCGTAGTTTCCGAGCTGTTGTTACTAAGGCTAGAGCAAGTTTCTCCATATTAGAGTATCGAGTTTCAGCATCCGCCATTGCTCGACTAACATAATAAACAGGCCTCTGTATCCCGAAATCTTCTTTTATTAAGTCAGCGCTAATGGCCGTGGAAGATACAAATAAATAAAGAAAAAGCTGCTCATGCAGAACAGGCTTGGATAAGATGGGAGGCGTGCTCATTTACTGTTTCAGTTGATGAAATGCCTACTCACATTGTTGGGTCCACACCCAGTCAGTTTTTGCAGTTGTACGGAGGAGCTTTAAAAAGGGAAGGCATTTATCGGAGGCATGTGAAATGAACCTGTTTAATGATGCAATGTGACCAGCCAATCATTGAACATCTTTGAGAGTGGATGGAGATTGTATTTCAATCAAGGTTTTAATCTTTTCAAGGTTTGCTTCAATCCCTCACTGACCAACCATGAACTCGAGAAATTTTCTAGCAGAGACCCCAAAAGCACATTTTTCTGAATTTAACTTCATCTGATATTTCCTCATCAGATCGAAGGCTTCTCGGAGATCTGCGAGATGATCATTGGCTGTGACACTTTTTACGAGCATGTCGTTGACGTAAACCTTCATATTCCTGCTGATTTACACGGTAAACATTTTGTTGACTAGGCACTTGTTGAGCTCTTAATTGTGCATATTCTAACCCCAATTCATCACTCATTGTGTAAGGTTTATGTGGTTTGTAAGCTAATTCAATGCATGTTTTGTGACTACAGGATTGAGGGTGGACTCTACTCAATTGAAGACATAAAGAGCTCACTTGGGATCATTCTAATGGAGATTACTTGAGGACCAAAGAAGAAAAGAAGAGAGAAAGCGAAAGAAAGAAGCAAGGAAAGAAAGAAAAGGAAGAAATGAGGACGTATGAAGACTGCCGACCGGTCATGACCGGTCGGCCAAGGAAGCCAGACCGGTCAGCGACCGGTCAGCCATGGTACTGAAGACGTCCGACCGGTCATGACCGGTCGGACAAGGCTACTGGAACCTCAATGAATAGGACCGACCGGTCATGACCGGTCGGTCAGTGCTGCTGTAATAGGGATGAAAACAGTCGACCGGTCATGACTGGTCGGAGGGGCTTGCTGAACTGAAGATAAATAGGCCCGACCGGTCTTGACCGGTCGGGCATACTTGCTAGAATGACTCTCTATTGAGGCCGACCGGTCTTGACCGATCGGCCATGCGTACTGAGTTTGAACTTTCTAATTTCTTCCCGAAATTCTCTGCGCTGCGTAAGTGTTACGCAAATTTACGATTCTTCCGACGTTGTGGAGCCTCCAGACTATAAAAGGACACCTAAGGATCGTTCCTAGGGTATCCTAGGAGGGTTAAAGCGAGGTTGGAGGCTGTGGAAGTGAAGATTGGAGTTTCACAACTCCTTTTGGTTTGCTTTGCTGTTTTCATGCTTTTTGTAGTTGTTTCATGTTTCCTTGGATCATGAGCAGCTAAACCTCTTAGCTAGGGCTAAGAGGTGAAGCTTGTAGTGAATCCAAGATGTTTTAATTCGTAGTTAAGTGGTTTTAGTTTGGAATTCATGATTATGAACTAAGGTTTGAAGTTTATACAAGTTTTTAAGTAATTTTTCTTAGTCTTGTGATGACTCATGGATGTTTGGATGAATTACTTATCTTCTTAATTTGTTTGCAACGGTATAGACCTGTATGATCCGAGGAATCGGAGTGCGCTCTAGTACTAAGCTCTTCATAAAGGGACTTCAGGCCAAAGTTCTATTTTAGTTGATTTTCTGGAATATGTAAGGACTGTGCTGGTGATTTGAATCTAGTTCAAATCCTAATCTAGCCTTGTCTTGTGAGAGGACTTGGGGATGGTTATGATTGAGAACTGGACCTATAGGAAAGGGGAATGACCTATGCAATTGAGCATGCTCAGCTCAGCCTAGATTGAGTGGATCTTATGCATAGAACTTACATAGTACAGACTGTTTGGTTTAACAGTTCTATCATCCGACTGGACGGACAGGAATGTCAATTCTAGTTGAGAGAATAAGAAACCACAGCGGATTGAACATCAAGGATTGCTACAAGTGGATCATTGAAACCCTAGTACCCTCTTATAATTAATTACTCTCGATTTAATTCAGCTTTTGTTACTCACATCAACTTTATACAACAATCTGATTAGTAGACTTCAATAGACACTTGTGGATGAATTTGTGAGATCCTACATAGTCCCTGTGGATCGACCTCGGTCTTACCGAGTTTATTACTACATCGCAACCCTACACTTGGGGAAGCGAACAAGTTTTTGGCACCGCTGCCGGGGAACTTTTGACGGTTTTCACAAATTTCTGAAATTAGTATCTATTTAGGATTTTTAGGATTAACTTAGTTTGTTTATTTGATTTTTTCAGGGATTTCTAGGAAGCTGAAGAAGATACAAGGATTTTAAGTACGAATCAGGTTCTATCTTTCTAAACCTTACTCTTCTCCTGCTCTTATTCATTCCTATCTTATTCATCTCTTGTAGAGTGGGTGGAGACTCCTTTTGGATCTCTAAAAGTTCGGCCTTTTTGCCACCTGGATTCCTATTGGTCGGCTCTGCCGTCTTGGATCACCTTGTGCTCAGGGATTTCTTTTCTCATCTCTACTCCTCTTTCTCCTTTTTCTGCACTTTTTCTCAAAAGATTCAAAGAGTGGGTGGGGTGTTCTCTGAACCCCTATTGACCAGGAGAAATCGGTCTCTATCTTTGTTTCTGGCCTAGCCATTGCAAGACACCTTGTGCTTCGGTCTTAGAGAAGAGTAAAGAAAAAGAAGGAAGAATTCTTTTTCCTTTTTGTTTCTTATTTTTGGTTTTGCATGCCACATTGGGCTCGGGATTCTAATAACCGACTCATAAGTGAAGGGGGGATAGTAGAAGGCATTGATAGAGAGCCACGTGTTAGGAGACATCTAGATTCTCCAATTTTATCTGAAAGTATGGCTGCAAATCAACCTAACCCGGTTCAAAATCAAACTGAAACAGGGGAGAATGTGGTTGAGAATGTTCCCCGACCTAGGACTTTACGTGATTTCTTGCAACCTGCAAGAACGAGCACTCCCTCATGCATAGTATTTCCACCAAATGCAGGGAATGTGGATTTGAAACCGGGAGTGATCAATCTTCTCCCTAAATTCCATGGTTTAGACAGTGAAAGTGCCTATCAACACCTTAGGGAGTTTGATGAGGTAATCACCACCATGCACTTTGCAAATGTGACTGAAGATGTAGTAAGACTTAAATTCTTCCCTTTCACTCTTAAGGATAAAGCCAAGGGTTGGCTTTATGCATTGAGGCCAAGAACAATTGGGTCATGGAATGATATGCACAGAGAATTTATAAAAAATTCTTCCCTACTCACAAAACGAACATGCTTAAGTGCCTTATCATGAACTTTGCCCAAAAGGAGGATGAAACCTTTTCCCAATGTTGGGAGAGATTCAAGGACCTATTAAACGCATGCCCACATCATGGCTATGAAAATTGGCGGATTATAAGTTTCTTCTATGAAGGACTGATTCCATCCATGTGCCAATTTATAGAGATGATGTGTAATGGGGAGTTCATGAATAAGGAAGCTGATGAAGCATGGGATTATCTGGAAGAATTGGCTGAAAGTGCACAATCTTGGGACACATCTAAACCAACAAATTCCAAGATTGGCCAACAAAAGGAAAAGGGAGGAATGTATGTCTTATCAGAAGAAGATAGCATAAGTGCACGGTTGGCTAGCCTTACAAGAAAGGTCGAAGCCATGGAATTAAGGAAAGGAGAAACAATCAACTCCACTGAGGTTGAAACTATTTGTGGAATTTGTGCTGGAAATCAACATGCTACACCAGATTGTCCCACAATTTCAGCAGTCCAAGGCATCTTACAAGAACAAACAAATGCCATAAACAGTTATCAACAGCAATATGGTGCTCCAAACTCAAACACGTTTAATCCTAATTGGAAGAACCATCCCAACTTCAGTTGGAGGAATGGGCCCAATGCAAATGCAAACAACACTCCAAAAGTATCACTAGAAGAGATGTTGGGTGCATTCGTATCGGTCCAGAATGAGTATAACAAGACAAATTCTCTAAAAATAGATGGGTTCATGCAAGAGCAATTGAAATTCAATCAAAACTCAAACCAAGCCATCAATGAATTGAAAACATCTTTGGCTAGAGTTGAAGCTCACCTTAGTGTTAGAGAGAAGGGCACACTCCCTGCCCAACCTCTTCCTAACCCAAGGACCCAATATGAGATACAAGATGCAAGCTCATCCTCCCACCATACGGAACATGTCCAAGCTATCACCACTTTGAGAAGTGGGAAAGAAATTGATAAATCTAGTCCGGTGAAGGCCCCAAAGCCTACGGATCCAGAAATTCCCAAAGAGGATGATAGCCCAAACAATATTCCACAAGAGAAAGAACCGGAAAGACAATACAAGCCGGTTGCCCCATTTCCACAAAGGTTGATTTCACCAAAACCTTTAGATAAAAATCTGGAGATTCTGGAAATTTTCAAGCAGGTGAAGATCAACATCCCGCTGTTGGATGCAATAAAACAAATACCATCTTATGCCAAATTTCTAAAGGAATTGTGTACAGTCAAAAGGAAACACAATGTCCACAACAAAGTTCTTTTGGCTGAGAAAATACAAGGATCCAGGTAGTCCAACCATCTCATGCATCATAGGAGACTACCAGATCAAACAAGCCCTACTCGACTTGGGGGCAAGTGTGAATCTCATTCCATATTCGGTCTACGAACAACTTGGGTTAGGTGAATTGAAACCCACCAAAACCACACTTCAACTTGCTGATAGATCCATTCGGATACCAAGAGGAATGATAGAGGATGTTCTAGTCCAAGTTGATAAATTCTATTACCCAGTAGATTTTATTGTCTTGGACACACATCCTGTGATAGGCACCGGTGCTCAAATTCCCGTCATTCTTGGACGACCGCTTCTAGCTACTTCAAATGCCATTATCAATTGTAGAAACGGACTTGTACAAATGTCCTTTGGAAATATGACCCTTGAACTTAACATATTTGATTTATGCAAACAACCACGGGAGGTTGATGATGATGTCCACGAGTTAAACATGATTGAATCATTCGTGGAGGATACAATCCCCTTGTCACTATTTTCTGACCCTTTGGAGGCATGTGTGGCCCATCTTCATAAGATGAATGATGACACAACACAAGAGATGGATGCCATTCTAGATGTGATGCTAGTGCTTGAGAATAAAAGATGGAGGGCCCCAATTGAACCCTTGCCTATAAATGAGAACAAGGTCCTCCCATCCAACATTAAGGCACCAAAACTCGACCTAAAACCATTGCCAAGTGAGCTAAAATATGTTTATTTAGGTCGAGATGAGACATATCCAGTGGTGATTTCTTCCCACTTGGATGAGGAACAAGAGAGTAGGCTAATAGCCACTCTATTAGAGCACAAGAGTGCCATTGGATGGACAATTGTGGATCTCAAAGGCATAGACTCACTGATTTGCACTCACCGCATACACCTTGAGGAAAATGCAAAGACATACTGGCAACCACAAAGACGATTAAATCCAAACATGAAGGATGTGGTTAAGGCCGAAGTGGTGAAACTATTGGATGTAGGTATCATTTACCCGATATCCGATAGCCAATGGGTGAGCCCAACTCAAGTGGTGCCTAAGAAATCCGGAATAACCATCGTAGCCAATGCCAATAATGAACTCGTACCAACTAGAGTCACTACCGGTTGGAGAATGTGCATTGACTACAGGAAGCTAAACACTGTCACAAGGAAAGACCACTTTCCCCTGCCGTTTGTTGATCAGATTTTAGAACGGTTGGCGGGTCATTCCCACTTTTGCTTCCTTGATGGCTATTCAGGGTACAACCAAATAGAAATTGCCCGTGAAGACCAAGAAAAGACTATATTCACATGTCCATTCGGCACTTTCGCCTATCGACGGATGCCGTTTGGACTATGTAATGCCCCTGCCACATTTCAGCGTTGTATGATGAGCATTTTTTCTGACATGGTGGGGACCATTCTCGAAGTCTTCATGGATGATTTTTTCGTATTCGGTTGTAGCTTTGATGAGTGCCTTGAGCACTTGAAATCTGTGCTAAAAAGATGTGAAGAGAAGAACCTTGTGCTCAATTGGGAAAAGTGTCACTTCATGGTTCAAAAGGGAATTGTACTTGGTCACATCGTTTCACAAAATGGAATTGAGGTGGACAAGGCGAAAATTGATCTTATCTCTAACCTCCCACCACCCAAAAGCATACTAGATATACGGTCCTTTTTAGGACACGCAGGATTTTACAGAAGTTTCATAAAGGATTTTAGTTCACTCTCTCGCCCTTTATGTAACCTACTTCAAAAGGAAAATTCTTTCGAGTGGAATGAAGAATGTCAAAAGGCCTTTACCACCCTTAAAGGTATGTTGACATGTGCCCCAATAATGCAACCACCTGATTGGAGCCTTCCTTTTGAAATTATGTGCGATGTTAGCGACTATGCTATTGGGGCTGTGTTAGGCCAAAGAAAAGATAAAAAGCCATGTGTCATCTACTATGCAAGTAGAACCCTAAACTCAGCTCAGGCAAACTACACCACTACTGAAAAGGAACTTTTAGCCGTAGTTTTTGCCTTGGAGAAGTTTAGATCCTACTTGATTGGATCAAAGATCATTGTATTCACTGACCATGCCGCGCTTAAGTATCTTCTCTCTAAGAAGGATGCTAAACCACGGTTATTAAGATGGATCCTCTTACTCCAAGAATTTGACTTAGAAATACGTGATAAGAAAGGAGTAGAGAATGTAGTAGCTGACCACCTCTCTCGACTTGTCCTCACTGATTCCCCTGAAACGACTGCAATCAATGACATGTTCCCTGATGAACAACTTCTTACTGTTCCCCAATTGCCATGGTATGCGGACATTGCTAATTATCTTGCTACAGGTACAATTCCTACATATTGGAAAAAGCAAGATAAAGATAGATTCTTCTCGGAGGTACGGAAATTCCTATGGGACGACCCATACTTGTTCAAGTATTGTCCCGATCAAATCATAAGGAGATGTGTCCCAGATGATGAGCAACAAAGTATCATCTCCTTCTGTCATTCCCAAGCATGTGGTGGCCACTTTTCGGCTAAAAAGACCACAGCGAAAATTCTGCAATGTGGGTTTTATTGGCCCACCATGTTCAAAGACACACATGAGTTTTGCAAAGCATGCGAACCTTGTCAGAAATTAGGAGGAATCTCCCGTAGAAATATGATGCCACTCAATGCCATCTTAATTATCGAAATTTTTTATTGTTGGGGCATCGATTTCATGGGCCCATTCCCATCTTCTTTTGGAAACTTATACATCTTGCTTGCCGTTGATTATGTTTCCAAATGGGTCGAGGCCATCCCTTGCCGGAATAATGACCATAAAACGGTCATTCGATTTTTAAAAGAAAATATTCTTTCCCGGTTTGGAACGCCTCGAGTCATCATAAGTGATGGAGGGTCTCACTTTTGGAATCGCCCTTTTGAAGCCTTAATGAAGAAATATGGCGTAACGCACAAAGTGAGCACTCCCTATCACCCACAAACTAGTGGACAAGCTGAGATATCCAATAGGGAGATTAAACACATTTTAGAGAAAACGGTGAATCCCGATCGCAAGGATAGGTCACTTCGACTTACCGATGCGCTTTGGGCTTACCGTACTGCCTTTAAAACCCCTATTGGAATGTCTCCCTATAGACTTGTCTATGGGAAGGCTTGTCACTTGCCTGTGGAGTTGGAACATAAGGCGTATTGGGCTATTAAGAAGATGAATTTCAATTCTGACAAGGCAAGCTCGTTACGCAAACTACAATTGAATGAACTTGCAGAAATCCGGAATGAAGCTTATGAGAATGCGAGAATTTACAAGGACAAGACGAAGATATTCCATGATAAGAATATTCTTCGCAAGACATTCACGATCAACCAAAAAGTCCTCTTGTATAATTCTCGCTTACATTTATTTCCGGGAAAACTGAGATCTCGATGGACCGGTCCCTACATTGTGCAAACGGTTTATCCATATGGGACTGTCGAGCTGTTGAATCCGAGGAACGGCAACATTTTTAAAGCAAATGGGCAGCGATTAAAGCCGTTCTTTGAAAATTTTCCTTCAGAAGGTATGTCCATACCCCTGAATGATCCTGTGTATCAGGATGATTGATCTCCTAGTCTGATGGAGGTATAGAGTAGTTAGGATTAGGATTTTGCTGCTTTTGTTTTCGTTTTCATAGGTTTGTTAGAAGGAGGAAGATTTCCAATGTTCACTCTCTCAGGTAATATCATTCCTCACTCCCTGTTATTTTCAAATTGCTCTCATGTTTTGCTCATTGCGCATCTTTTACATTGAGGACAATGCAAGATTTGGTTGGGGGGTGTAGGACCGCTTGGATGAATCCAGCACTTTGCAACATCTCAAGCAATTATGTGGAAAAATTTTCAATTTTTTTCAAAAATTCGAAACTTTTTTGGAAAACATTGGTTCTATGCATTCCAGATGATATGAGCATAAGAGGAAGAGATATGAAGTGAATAGGGCTGGATGTCTGGAATCTCTCATTGCATAATGGTTTTATATGTGAACTCCCCTATTTTGTGATTGATAGAAAATCTGAACACTTTTACACCTAGCTCACATTACACGATTTTCATGAGTTGAAGGGATTATGTGATTTATGGATTAGCTAGACTTTGAATTAAGGTATTGAGAAATCAGGCCGGGGTACTTTGTCCATCCTTGTCCATGGAAAAATAATGAAAGATATGGATTTTTAAAAATCCTATCTAAATTAAAAAGAAAAAGGAAAAGGAAGGATGAAATTGGGAATGTGGAAAAACGGTGGAAAATTCCGATTAGGGCTACCTACTACCAACCGGGGGATGGTCTACCCGTAACCAAAGCCGGAAATGGGATGTAGTGTGAAAGTCGTCGGAAGGACGGTAAGGCAAATTCCTGTCATTGGCTTGATGTGGCTCTATGTACCTTGAGTTCAATAGTCTAGTTGATCTATGAAGAAGATAATCCTAGAAACTCGTGGAATGAATTTTCACTCCCCACACTAGGATGAATTTGTTCATGTCCCTCTATTTATCAACCAATCAGTGGGAATCTCATATGAATGCCTATTATGCCTTGAGGATTTACGGTTCCAACCTTTGACGCCTAATCTTTCTGAATCTTACACTTATGAACCTTGGAATGTATAGAAGGATGGTTTCTGAAAGAGAGTTGAGTTTTGAAGAATGAGATTAGCGTCACGCATGTTTTGCTCTGGACTAGCAAAATGCTGGTTGGGGGGTGTGTTGAGCTCTTAATTGTGCATATTCTAACCCCAATTCATCACTCATTGTGCAAGGTTTATATGGTTTGTAAGCTAATTCAATGCATGTTTTGTGACTACAGGATTGAGGGTGGACTCTACTCAATTGAAGACATAAAGAGCTCACTTGGGATCATTCTAATGGAGATTACTTGAGGACCAAAGAAGAAAAGAAGAGAGAAAGCGAAAGAAAGAAGCAAGGAAAGAAAGAAAAGGAAGAAATGAGGACGTATGAAGACTGCCGACCGGTCATGACCGGTCGGCCAAGGAAGCCAGACCGGTCAGCCATGGTACTGAAGACGTCCGACCGGTCATGACCGGTCGGACAAGGCTACTGGAACCTCAATGAATAGGACCGACCGGTCATGACCGGTCGGTCAGTGCTGCTGTAATAGGGATGAAAACATCCGACCGGTCATGACCGGTAGGAGGGGCTTGCTGAACTGAAGATAAATAGGCCCGACCGGTCTTGACTGGTCGGGCATACTTGCTAGAATGACTCTCTATTGAGGCCGACCGGTCTTGACCGATCGGCCATGCGTACTGAGTTTGAACTTTCTAATTTCTTCCCGAAATTCTCTGCGCTGCGTAAGTGTTACGCAAATTTCTGATTCTTCCGACGTTGTGGAGCCTCCAGACTATAAAAGGACACCTAAGGATCGTTCCTAGGGTATCCTAGGAGGGTTAAAGTGAGGTTGGAGGCTGTGGAAGTGAAGATTGGAGTTTCACAACTCTTTTTGGTTTGCTTTGCTGTTTTCATGCTTTTTGTAGTTGTTTCATGTTTCCTTGGATCATGAGCAGCTAAACCTCTTAGCTAGGGCTAAGAGGTGAAGCTTGTAGTGAATCCAAGATGTTTTAATTCGTAGTTAAGTGGTTTTAGTTTGGAATTCATGATTATGAACTAAGGTTTGAAGTTTATACAAGTTTTTAAGTAATTTTTCTTAGTCTTGTGATGACTCATGGATGTTTGGATGAATTACTTATCTTCTTAATTTGTTTGCAACGGTATAGACCTGTATGATCCGAGGAATCGGAGTGCGCTCTAGTACTAAGCTCTTCATAAAGGGACTTCAGGCCAAAGTTCTATTTTAGTTGATTTTCTGGAATATGTAAGGACTGTGCTGGTGATTTGAATCTAGTTCAAATCCTAATCTAGCCTTGTCTTGTGAGAGGACTTGGGGATGGTTATGATTGAGAACTGGACCTATAGGAAAGGGGAATGACCTATGCAATTGAGCATGCTCAGCTCAGCCTAGATTGAGTGGATCTTATGCATAGAACTTACATAGTACAGACTGTTTGGTTTAACAGTTCTATCATCCGACTGGACGGACAGGAATGTCAATTCTAGTTGAGAGAATAAGAAACCACAGCGGATTGAACATCAAGGATTGCTACAAGTGGATCCTTGAAACCCTAGTACCCTCTTATAATTAATTACTCTCGATTTAATTCAGCTTTTGTTACTCACATCAACTTTATACAACAATCTGATTAGTAGACTTCAATAGACACTTGTGGATGAATTTGTGAGATCCTACATAGTCCCTGTGGATCGACCTCGGTCTTACCGAGTTTATTACTACATCGCAACCCTACACTTGGGGAAGTGAACAGCACTGATAGGTGGCCCCTGCATTCTTGAGACCCAAAGGCATCACTTTATAGCAATATAGACCTCGATCAGTGATAAATGCAATATTTTGACGATCAGGTGGATGCATCATGATCTGGTTGTAACCAGAATAAGCATCCATAAAACTGAGGAGGGCATGTCCTGTTGTTGAATCGACCAGTTGGTCGATACGGGGAGTCGGGAAGCTATACTTCGAGCACGCCTTGCTCAGATCGGAGTAATCCACGCACATCCTCCACTTACCATTTGCCTTGCGCACGAGAATAATGTTCGCGGCCCACTCTGGGTAATCGACCTCTTCTACAAAGTTGACGGCTAATAATTTTTCGACCTCTGCCTTAATCATCATCTACCTCGTAGCTATGAACGCTTATCGTCGTTGATGGATATGTTTGAATTTTGGGTCAACGTTCAAGTGATGAACAGTGATGTCGGGGTCGATACCTGACATATCTTTATGAGACCAGACGAATACATCTTGATATTCAACCAGGAAGTCAGTCAGGCGGATCCGGAAGGAGGAATCTAGAGACGATCCGACATGGGCCTTTCTGGAAAGGTCGTCCTTAGATAACTGAATTTTGACCATCTCTTCTCCGGGAGTTCCTACTTGACACGTACTCTCCCTTGGGTCCAGGTCTATTGCCATCGGAGAACTTGTTGAATCTCATGAAATCGTCATTATAGGAGCTGCCTAGACATTCTTTCAATCTTGTACTGCGATTTGATAGCATGCCCGAGCTTCTTTCTGGCTCCCTTAAACTACCCCTACTCCGTTTGGAGTGGGGAACTTGATGCATAAGTAGAGGGGGTGTAGAGCTGCTCTTATCTTGGTGAGCGAGGGTCAGCCTAAGATGGCATTGTATGCCGATTTTCGATTGACCACAAGGAAGTTGATGAAAATAGTAACTTTGGTCGGAGCTTCTCCGAATGTGACGGGAAGGTCAATACTCCCCTCTGAAGCCACCACTTCACCTCTAAAACCGACAAGGGGGGTCGAGACAGGTTTGAGTAGATTTCTGGCGAGAGCCATCTTGTTGAAAGCTTCAACGTAAAGGACATTTGCAGAACTACTTGTATCCAACAAAATACGGTGAGTTAAATAATTCGATACCTTTAAAGCCACTACGATGGAATCTTCATGAGAAAAATGAATTTCTTCAGCATCTTCGTGAGGGAAGGAGACTGATTGATGGTTCAAGCTCATCGCTCTGGGTGGTTTCTTCAACTAATAAATATGTTAAGGCTTCTGGCTCGCTTGTTGAGCAAATGCTTTCCCGGAGGCTCATGAATCTCCCCCCACAAGCCGAGCCACCTGCAATGTTTTGGATTTCGCCTACTAGTTCGGCATCCTCATGTGAAGGACAATGTTGAGGTGACTTCTTCCTTCGATTTTGATGGTCACGACGTGCTAGTGTATTAGATCGTTTGGGCGATCGATCTTGCCACGCGACATAGTCTCGGAGGTGTCCCTTTCGGATAAGGGCTTCAATCTGGTCTTTAAAAGATATACAATCTTGGGTGTTATGCCCATGATCTTTATGGAAGTAATAAAACTTTCTTTTGTCTCTTTTTTTTAATATGATTTGATCCTAGGAGGCCATTTAACATACGACTTATGTTTGATCTCCATCAGTACCTTTTCTAGAGACTAATTCAGGGGTGTATAGTGACGATATTTCTCGGAATAAGACTTCTTTGGAGAGTGGTCATGTCGATCACGTCGGTACTTCTTATCTGCTAGAGAAATATCTTCAGCCTTTCGCTTTTTTCCTTAAATACCATGATGAGCCAAAGCTACTTCTTCAGCTTTAATATATTTCTAAGCTTTGGCCTGAAACTCGATCATCATTTTAGGAGGGTTTTTATCCAGGGTGAATTAAAATTTTTCACTTGTAATGCCTGCTATAAGGGCAGTGAGACCTTTATCTTCAGTATAACCCTCAGTTTGGACTGGTTTTGCCGTGAATCGAATGGTGAATTCTTAATTGTTTCTCCATGCTATTGCTTCAAATTTGACAGGTGAGATGCAAGTTTTTTGATACGGATGTTTTCCATAAACTAAGGAAGAAAGAAATCTGATAACTGAGAGAAGGATTCAATGGATCGAGGTTTCAGACCACGAAACCAAGTACGTGCTGCATCCTTTAGAGTCAAAGAGAAGGCTCTGCATGTAATTTCTGAGCTATATCCTTCCAGCTCTATGAGGGATCTATACGTTTCCAGGTGCTGGAGGGGATCGCCAATACCAGTACATGGAACAATGCTAGGCGCCCGATATTTTTTGGGCAGAGGAGCCTCCATTACTTCGTGAGGGAAAGGAGGTTCAGATCGACGGATTGTTGCCAAAGTGGATGTCGGGAGATTAGACTGATATCGCTGTTCAATATCAGTGAAACAGTCCTCGATTTTCCTAAGATCTCCTTCCCAAGGTATAGTATAACTGGATGTCTCAACATCAAGTTGTTCTTTAGGTTGAAATTTTCGAGAAGCACTAGAGCAAATAGATTGCGGGCGTTGATTAGGAACCGGATTGCCGCAAGAGATGCGATTTGGAGGAGGGTTGACCTGATCTCACGGTTCGTCTGGAGAGTGTCTAGAAGTTGCAGGCGCAGGTTGTAATGGCGGTTCTTCCAGAGGTTGCCGCGATTCGGGAAAATGTTGATCAACTTGATTAGATAGGGTTTGAAATCCATCCTGGAGAGTAACGAGTGTATTCCCGACGAAATGCATAATGCCATCGAAGCCACCAAATATATCTTGGAATGGATTCTGCACAGGCTGATTGGGCTCTGCCGAGGAATCCTTGTTGATGTAGCCTG
The DNA here is from genome assembly GCA_003013855.2 of Liriodendron chinense. Lineage (NCBI taxonomy): Eukaryota > Viridiplantae > Streptophyta > Magnoliopsida > Magnoliales > Magnoliaceae > Liriodendron > Liriodendron chinense. Next base: position 452,616 of record ML058547.1, read on the forward strand.
AGGGAGGTTGGGGTTTGGTTCAGGGATATCTGGTGGGGGCAACATTTGTTTTGAGGTGGAAGGATGAGTCATTTTCTTAGGAGGCATAGTGGAAGGTAACAATTTGTAATGAGAACAAATCGAACACTCGTTCCTACAGACGACACCAATCTGTTAACGTCAAATTCTAGTAACAGGTCCCTCCTAAATATACACCCTTCTTGAAGTGAGCTCCCCTCCAAACCTGAAAGCCAAAGAAGAAAACTAAAGGTGGCCAGCGCTTGGCCGCCGGTCCTTCGAAGCTTAAGTCAAAGGTGACTTGATAATAAGATGAAGTATGAAACGTAGGCTTAGAGATTGTGTACCTTTATCATCTGTAGGATCATGTATTTATATAGATCCGAGTGATCTAATCTATTATGCAAGCTATGAAGAGTACTGCTGATTTGGGGGGATAAGGAGCTTATCCCGTTATTCCTCAGATAAGATAAGAGGAGAGCCTAACCACTCTAGACGTCTAGCTGATTACGCTTCTTGATGGAAGCCCCCCGTGATATGAAACCGTGAATAGAAACAAGCCAAAGCTGGCCTATATGAGTTGTTGGTACTGTGAGACTGTTGAGCTCTCAATTGTGCATATTCTAGCCCCAATTCATCACTCATTATCAAGGTTTTCATGATTTAAAGACTAATTTAATGCATGTTTTGTGATTGTAGGAATGAGAGTGGACTTCACATAATAGGAGACTAAAAAGATCCCTTTAAGAGCCTTGGATGAAGACCCAAGATGGGCCGAAGGAAGAAGGAACCAAAGAGAGAAGAAAAGAAGAAGGAAATGAAGAAGTAATGGCCAAGACCGGTCGTCTGACCGGCCAAGGGAGCCAGACCAGTCAAGACCGGTCGGCCAACCCCTTGCATACGCTAGACGCAGGACCAAGATAAACCGACCGGTTAAGACCGGTCGGCCAACCCAGTCCGACCGGTCAAGACCAGTCGGCCAATAGATTTGATGGCCCCTGGAGTACGCTAGACTGATGAGCAAGCAAGTTCGACTGGTCATGACCGGTCGGCCAGTCACTTAGACCGGTCGTCCGACCGGTCGACCATGTGTTTAAAACAGAAACTTCTGTTCTTGGCGCTTAATTTCTCTACGCACTGCGTAAGTTTACGCAAATTCGACAAGATTTCGATGTTGCGAAGCCTCCCCACTATAAAAGGACACCTAGGGATCGTTTCTAGGGTATCTTAGAAGGGTTTGAGCAAGGTGGGAGGCGGCGAAAGTGGATTTTGGAGTTCCACAACTCTTTCTAGTTTGTTTCTCGTTTTTATGCTTTTCTTAGTTGCTTCATGTTTCCTTGGATCATGAACGGCTAAACCTCTTAGCTAGGGCTAAGAGGTGAAGCTTGTAGTGAATCTAAGATGTTTTCAATTCGTTTAAGTTGGTTTTAAAGGTGGATTTCATGTTTATGAACAATGGTTTGAAGTTAATACAAATTCCAAGTAGTTTTTCTTAGTCTTATGATGACTCATGGATGTTTGGGAGAATTGCTTGAGTTCTTAATGGTTGTGTGCTAGTCTAGACCTGTATGATCCGAGGAATTGGAGTACGCTCTAATATTATAATCTTCATGTGGGAACTTCCTACCAAAGTTCTACTTTTTTCTGAAAATCTGTGGTATGTGGGACTGTGCATGTGATTTGAATCAAGTTCAAATCATGATCTAGTTTTGTTTTGTGACAGGCCTTAATGATGGTTATGATTGTGAACTTAGTCTATTAGAATTGGGACTGACCTATGCAATTGAGTATGCTCGTCCTAGCTTGCATTGAGTGAATCATGTACATTGGTTTTACATATGGCAGATCGTTGGTTTAACTGCTTTATCATCCGACTAGATATATCCAAATTTCGATTCTAGTTGAGAAAGTGAGAAACCACAGCGAATTGAGCATCAAGGATTGCTACAAGTAGATCCTTGAATCCCTAGTGCCTTTTTATAATTGTTTTCTTCAGTTTAGTTCAACATTGCTACTTACATCAATCTACTACAAATCTGGTTGTTAGCTTCTTAATAGAAACTATTGAATGTGTTTGTGAATTCTTCCATAAGTCCCTGTGGATCAACCTCGGTCTTACCGAGATTATTACTACATCGCAACCCTACACTTGGGGAAGCGAACAGAGACGAGGGACATCCCTAGCGAACGACCAGCAACCAGGAGTGCTCGAATTTGAGAATATCCTCGTTTGTCGACCAGGAGCAGAGCTGCTTGGATGACGGAGATGTTCCTACCCAACGACCAGCGACCAGTCCTGCTCGCATATCGGGAGTGTATAGGAAGTCGCAGGTCTGTACAATATAGAAGACATGACCAGGCAGGCTCGTTAATCAAATGGTTTGGTCACGACTTTACGGAGTCAAAGGTGCTTGCGGGACGGGTGTCTTCAGACTTCTTCGACAACCAACTTTATTTTACAACAGAGTCAAAATTTAAAATTTTGAATGACTAATCACCAATTCCTAATCTTTTTGTACAAAAAATTGATAAATTGGTGCTTGATTCGCCTAAAGAGAGACATAGTTCTAAAAGTGTAGTGGTTGAGGACTTATTCCAACCTACACAAGTGATTGAGAAGGATGAAGTTCTTTACACTCTTGAAGAGTGTTTGACATATTTTGAGGATTCAGATGATCCTATGCTCAAAGGCATTGTCAATGCCTTAAGGGACATTTCACCGGTGCCCACAAAGACCCTTTCCACAAAGTGTAAAACTGAATTATCAATTATGGAAGCACCGGTAGAATCCGACTATGTGGAGACTATGCCAACTTGTGAGGAAGAAGTGATCAAAGTCTCCACATCTCTTTGGTTTGTTCAAACTGAAGAATACTATCTCTGGGATGACTCGTATTTTATTAATTTTTACTCAGACAAGTTGAAAAGAAAATACATATTTAATGATTTTCAACCAAAGAAAATCTCATTTTCCAATACATGTGGTGACAATTTTGTAAAATTTGCTGAATTTCTTCTGTGGGATTTTTAATTATCTAGAATGACAAATATCACCCATGTATACTATAAAGTAGGATGGTGGATGGTTTTATTGAAAAATCCGTTACACCACCTAATGATCCTGCTTGATTTTATACTTTTAGATGATCTTGTGTATTAGGATTGATCTCCTAGTTTGATGGAGATTCTCTTTCTAAAAGTAGGATTAGGTTATTTTTTATTTTCTTGTATTGCTTTGATTAGATTAAGATAGTTTAGTTATATTTTTGAAGACGTAGAAGAGCAATTTTGAATTTCTCAGGTACTCTCTTTCTCACTCTCCTTTATTTTGTCATTGCTCTCATGTAGTTTCATATTACATATGTTTCATACATTGGGGACAATGTAAGCTTTAGGTTGGGGGATGAGATTCTTGATGACTCTACTAGTATTTACAAGATTTTGAGTAATTTTTTGTGAAATTTTTTCGATTTGCTAATTTTAAAACTTTCTTAGAAAGTGTGGTTTTTATGAAATTTAAGTTTATATGGATATGAGATGATGAAATATGAATGAACAAAGAGTTTAAAAGTCTAAAATCCCTTGGTTTAGTAGTTCTAATGGAATTCCTTCTATTCATTGAACTAGTTCACATTACACTGTTAACTCTCATTTTTAAGGAATGAAACTGGATGTTATGATGTTTTGATTAGATTGAAATCTAGAAGAGCTAAGGAATCAAGCTGGGGAATTTTGTCCATCACGATTCAAGAGGAAAGGAAAAGAAGTGGTATGAAAAAAGAAGAAGAAAGCAGAAATAAATATCGAAAAGGGCTACCTATTACTAACCAATGGAGGGCTGATCACCCAAGCTAGCAATGGGATTAGTGTGAAAGCTGTCGATGAAAAAGAAAAAAAATAGAGAATTAAAATTGAGAAGAAAAGTGAGAACTCTCATTGAATAGTAATGCAATATCTTGTCATAGGCTTGTTGTTGATTTGTACACTTTCTAGGCCTTTAGTCTGATCAGACATCCAATGGAAGGTTGAACCCTATGTATGAAGAGTTAAGGATTCATTGAGCATACTAGGTCATGGTTGTTTAAATTTATTCTATTTTGTCAATTAATTAACTGGAATTTGTTTTAGTCACTTATTAAGTCATTAGAAGTTGGACATGAAAATGTCTTGTTTCTAAGTATTCCTAAATTATCTTATTTACATTACTTGGGTTTCCTAGAAATTAGGTTTTTGAGAGAGGTTTGAAGTTGGGAACTTAAATTTATTTCACGCATGTTTTGCTCAGGATTGGCAAAATGCTGGTTGGGGGGTGTGTTGAGTGCTGCATTGTGCATATTAGACCCCAATTAATCACGCATTTACATTGATTAAGCCATTAAAATAACCTACTTATGGGTGTATTTATGTTTGTAGGAAAGAGAGAGACCTCATGATTTTGATGATAAAAGGACTACTTTGAAGCATTCAAAAGATCAAAGGAAGAAGAGCCAAGAAGTGGAGGAAAGAAGCAAGGGAAAGAAGTAAAGAAGAAGAGCAAAAATTGAGAAGAAGCAGTCTCCACGACCGGTCGTTCATTGCAAGGACCGGTAAAAAATTTAGAAAAAGGGAGCAATTTTTGTCCAAAGCTTGTTGGGCTGTTTTTACCCATTCATGACCGGTCGCCCAATTGATCAGCCATGAAGATATATAATTCTAAAAATTAGTTAAGTTCGTTGATTTTGAGCACCGATCGGTCAGCCAGAGGGCTCACATCTGTTGGCCACCGACAATCAACTGCAAAAGAGTCATGCAATTTCTTGAAGTTTCCAATGCGGTGGTGGATTTTCTCTATAAAATGACACCTTCACATCTTTCCTAAATCATCATAGAAGGGTCCCAGATGGGCTAGAGGTGGGGAGATCTGAAGGAGAGCTTTTACAACTCCAAGTCCTTCTAGTTTTTCTTCGAGTTCATGTTTTTCTTAGTTTTTCTTTTGAGTTTTTGTTCAACCATCTCTATGGTTGGCTAAACCTCTTAGCTAGGGCTAAGAGGTGAAGCTTATAGTGATTTACATTGCTTTAATCTATTGAATTCAAGTACTTTTGTTTAATTGATGTACAATTTATAGTTTTTGGTTTGAATAAGATTGATAATTTTAGTCTAATCTTCCATCTTTTATGAATGAGATTACATGAGATGCTTTCATTTACTGACATTAATCAAAGGGTTTATTGTGAGTTTTGATTTATGAAATTCTAAGATTCATCAGAATTATGGTGGATGCTTTGTAATCTTTGAAGTTAATTACACCGTGCTTCATCTAGAACGAACTGTAGAAGTTCATATCTTGTTTGGTTTATGATCTATTGTTTAACTGAATTTATCTTTCGATTGGATAAGGATAGGACTTCGAATCCAATTGAGTAATTGGCTTGAATGAATAGATTGACATTGTGAATTGATTATAAGTGGATCCTTGCTGCTCAAGTTCTTTTATTTCCTGAATTTCCTTTGAAAGTTATTGTTTATGTTTCCAAACCTACTCACCTTAGTATAAATCTGAATTTAAATAGTCCTAGTTACATAATTTAGAATTTCTACAAAAATTCCAGAGGACGATCTCGGTCTCATAATCGAATTATTATTACATCATAGCCCTACAGTTGGGGTTGTCAAGAAAGCATCACCAACTTCCTCTAATTTCATAATAGACTCCAATGCCTCCTTCAGGATTGCATCATCCTTAGCATATTTCGAAGCATCCCTTATGAAGGTATATATGTTGAGCTTTGAATTGTGCATATTCTGTAACGACCCAAGATTTTTTACTCTTGTGTATAACACGACGACCGAATTCCTAAGTAACTTATGGAATAACTAATTTGTCAAATAATGAAATATAGCATTCAAGTACAATGGTGGAAACAATTGTCATCTTATTCTATTAACTTACTACATCATCATCAATGTTTAAATAAGGGAACCAACCAATATTCATACTAATTAATCAAAATACTAAAATATGTCTTCTTTGGAAGACTTATTACAATTCCATAAATGTATCAACTACTCAAAAGAAGGATTTAATAAATGAAAACATCAACTAAATTTCTGCAACATTGTCATCCGCCATGTGATTGTACAAACCATCGAACTCTTCTCCTTGAAAATCGGGTTCAATACCTGGATCTTCACCTGCATCATCTAAATTGTATTTGGAATAGCGTTAAATGTTATCATAGTGGAAAATATTCACTCCAAGACAATCAAGAATAATAATGAACAAAACTCAGAGTAACACAACACAATGATATTTTTATTCAAAACAAAACAATCAAAGAAAAGTCTTATTAATGTAATGCATGGAATGCATGCTCTCGCTAAGGTACCCTGGCTAGAATCACAATATATGAAGTGGGAGACTCCCTGTTACGACTTCACGCTAACCACTAGTCACCAGAGGTTCCTCGAATGCACAAGCCCATGGTTTTGCCCAACCACGTGAGAAACGAGACGCTCATAGCTCAAATCTATACGTGACAGTGTACGGGAGAAGTAGGATGCTATAGCTTATTCTCAATTCCGTACACTCACATGGAGCCAAGTGAATGCATGACTTTCGTTTCACCTTTATTTAAGTAATTTCACATCCAGCTGTATTGAAAGAACTTAATGGTCACTATGGGGAGTTGTAAACAACCCAGCATAGGCCGACAGCATGGGATTAGTGTCCATATCACCAATCCCGGCTCATAAGATGACATATACAATTAATATTCACTCCTTGTCCCACTTATAGTCCAACTAAGTCTCACGAATAGCCATTAATTTCCAACGTGGCCAACCAAAGGAAACATACATATAGACATATGGATCCATTCCAACATCATGTGAACACAAGGATCCCTTGACAATACTCTACACATAAACATACTTATGCCAAGATCATCTTTTCAACATGGACACCTCTCACGGGCCATCTCTCTACAACAACTGATCTCATCAATATGGGGACAATGGTGTACATAAGCGTAATAGTCACATGATAATCATCATCCGTATGTTGTATACATCATCATAACCATATTAATCATATATAAATATAAATCAAGGAAATCAACACATGGTTCTCACAATAATGCAGAACAATACACATGCTTTCTCACATATACATCTAAACATGAAATCATAACACCACATAATATCATTTCAGCATAAAGCTAACATTAATCATGGTCTAATACGGATCATGCATTTTGTTAAGCACTTAAATGTGTATATTCTAACACCATTTCATCACTAACTATGCATGGTTTTTGTTTGCTCGCCTCAAGTGCAAGGCTGTGATGTAGTAATAAATCTTAGTAAGACCGAGGTTGATCCACAGGGAATTAGAGAACAATTTCTAAGCTATTCCAGCAGCTAAGATTGCAATAATTAAGGGATTCAATTGAGAGAATTGCGTTAAAACAGTAACTTAAGAAAAACAGTAATTAAGAAACTAAAGCTTTTAAGGATCCACTTGTAACAATCCCATGTTAATCCAATCAATCCAACCATAAACACAACTAGAATTGAAGCTATATCTCTCATCTAGTTGGAAGATAAAGCATTAATCACATTCAATCCCACTTAAGTTGAACTTCCAAGTTTTAGTCCCATTCAACCACATATAGCATTCGAAATCATAGCCTTCGGAGTAACAGCCATGCCTATGGACTATGGCATGCTCAAGGGTTACCATAATTCCAATCTAATCAAGTAAAACATGATAATCTCAGAGAATTGCAAGGAATCCATGTCTGTAGCATATGAACTCTCATAAAACATCTAAAAATATCAACTTTATATGAACTAGAACGTTCAAAAATCAAACTTGAAGTAAAACTACTTGAATTAAACTGAATTAAACATGAAATGGCTACAAGCTTCACCTCTCAGCCTTAGCTGAGAGATTCTATCTGAGCATTGTCATACTACAACTAGAACTCAATGAAAAAGACATAAAAAACATAAAAACTCGGAGTTGGGAGGGTTGCAAACGCTCCACGACGGCTTCCTTCACTTCCCACGAAGTTTGTCAGCTTCTATGATGCCCTAGGAAGAGACCCTAGGTGTCCTTTTATAGTGGGGAGCTCTACTACGTCAGAATCTTCCAGAATTCTGTAGTACTTACACACTGCGCAGAAAATCTCGGAACAAAAATAGAAGGTTGCTGTTTTTCTCATAGCCGACTGGTCTTGACCGGTTAGACTGGATGGATTGAGAGTCTAGGGAGTACAGGGAGGTGGCCGACCGGTCTTGACCGGTCGGACCAATCTAGTCCTTTGTCCAGTAAGCTTCGGAGAGGACAGTAGGATGGCCGACCGGTCTTGACCGGTCGGACCTCTTCTTTCTTCCTTTCTTTCTTCTCTTTTCTCCCTCTTTCTTCTTCCTTCTTTGGTCCACCTTGGGCCTTCATTCAAAGGCTCCTTAATCCATTCTTTTTTTCCTCCAATTGGGTGAAGTCGCTCTCATTCCTACAATCACAAAACATGCATTAGATGGGCCTTTTAAACATGCAAACCATGCATATAATGTGATGTAATGGGCTATATCATGTATAAATTGGAGGTTTAACACACCCCCCAACCAGCTTTTTGCTAGTCCAGAGCAAAACATGCGTGAAACAAGTTCAAACCTCCAAAAACCAACTCTCCTTTAGAAACTATGTTTATATCCATTCCAAGGCATACAAGTGTAAAATTCAGAAAAATGAGGTGATAGAAGTTGAAACCTTATACTCTCAAAACATAATAAGTGTCCATATGAAATTCCCACTGATTGATTGATAAATAGAAGAACTCAAAGAAATTCAACCTAGTGTGCATAGTAAAAGTTCATCTCATGAGTTTCTGGGATTATCTTCTTCATAGATCAAATAAACTACGGATCTCAAGGTGCACAGAGCAACAACAAGCCTATGACAGGAATTTGCCTTACCGTCCTTCCGACGGCTTTCACACTAGGTCCCATTTCCGGCTTTGGTTACGAGTAGACCATCCCCCGGTTGGTAATAGATAGCTCTTATTAGAGTTTTCCACCATGTTTTCCATCATTCCCAATTTTCATCCTTCCTTTTCCTTTTTCTTTTATATTAGATAGGATTTTTAGAAATCCATATCTTTCGTTATTTTCCCATGGACAAGGATGGACAAAGTACCCCTGGCTTGGTTCCTCAACACCTCAAATCTAAGTCTAGCCAATCCATAAATCACATAATCCCTTCAAACCATGAAAATCGTGTAATTTGAACTGGTGTAAGAGTGTTCAAATTTTCTATCAATCACATAAATAGGGGAGGTCACATATAAAGCCATTATATTAAGAGAAGTTCAAGACTTGCAACATCACTCACTTTGTATCTCCTTTTCTTATACTCATATCATCTCGAATGCATAGAAATAAAGTTTTCTAAAAGAGTTTTGAAATTTTAGAAAATTCGAAAAAATTTGCACAATATGATGCTCGAAATGTTGCAAACTGCTAGATGAGGAATCTCATCTCACCCCCCAACCAAATCTTGCATTGTCCTCAATGTAAACAGATATGCAATGAGCATGAACATGAAAGCAATGATAAAATACAAGAGAGTGAGAATAATATTACCTGAGAGAGTCGATCATGGAAGTCTACAACTTCGACAACTAAATCCACTAAAACAGTAAAATTAAAATGGAAAAAGCAACAAAACCTAATCTATGCTATACCTCCGTCAGACTAGGAGATCAATCATCCTGATAGACAGGATCATTCAGAGTGATGGACGTATCCTCTGGATTAAATTTCTCAACAAATGGTTTAAGGCGTTGTCCATTCACTTTAAAACAATTACCATTTGCGACATTCTCTATCTCGACAGCCCCATGAGGAAAAACTTCTTTAACAATGTATAGGCTAGTCCATCGAGATCGTAATTTTTTTTGAAAAAAGATGATGCCGAGAATTATACAAGAGCACTTTCTGACATTCATGGAAAGATTTCCTGAAGATGTGCTTGTCATGAAAGGCCTTCATCCTACTCTTGTAAATTCTTGAGTTCTTGTACGCATCGTTCCGGATCTCATTAAGCTCATTCATTTGGAGTTTGCGAAGCGAGCTAGCCTTATCAACATTAAAGCTCAATGCCCGAATTGCCTAATAGGCTTTGTGTTCAATCTCCACAGGCAAGTGAGAAGCTTTCCCATAGACAAGTCTATAGGGGGACATTCCAATGGGGTCTTTTGTAAATGGTACGGTGAGCCCAAAGTACATCATCTAATCTCGGTGACCAATCTTTGCGATCTGGCCTCACCGTCTTTTTCAAAATCTTTTTTATTTTTCGAATGAAAATTTCAACTTGCCCACTCGTCTGTGGGTAGTATGGGGTACTCACTTTATGCCTAATGCCATATTTCTTCATTAATGCTTCAAAAGGCCTATTGCAAAAGTGAGAACCACCATCACTAATGATGGCTCGAGGCGTTCCAAATCTGGAAAGTATGTTTTCTTTGAGGAACTTTAGAACCGTACGATGATGTTGGTTCTACATAGAATGGCCTCTAACCATTTAGACACAATCTACGGTAAGCAATATATAGACATGTCCAAAAGATGAGGGGAACGGTCCCATGAAATCAATTCCCCAACAGTCAAAGACTTCAATATGTTGAATTGGGGTAAGAGGCATCATATTTCGATGGGATAATCCTCCTAACTTTTGGCAACACTTGCATGCTTTAAAAAACTCATGGGTGTTCTTAAATAGAGTGGGCCAATAAAAACCACACTACAGAATTTTTGCAGTGGTTTTCTTAGCGAAAAAATGACCCCCACATGCTTGATCGTGGCAAAAGGAGATGACGGAATTATGTTCATCATCAGGGACACATCTCTTAATAATTTGATCTGGGCAATATTTAAACAGTAAAGGTTCATCCCAGAAAAATCTGCGCACTTCCCTTAGAAATTTTCGTTTATCCTGCGCAGTCCAATGAGTTGGCATCGCACCTGTGGAAAAATAGTTGGCTATGTCAGCATACCATGGTGGATGCGTAGCAATAAAGAGTTGCTCATCAAGGAATGAGTCCTCAATAGGTGACTCGTCAATGAAATTAGGTAGAACTAGGCGGGATAGATGATCCGCCACCACATTTTCTACTCCCTTCTTGTCCTTGATCTTCATATCGAATTCTTGAAGGAGTAGGATCCATCTAAACAAACGAGGATTGGCATCCTTCTTCGAAAGAAGGTGTTTCAGCGCCGCATGATCTGTGTAAATAATGACCTTGGATCCTATTAAGTAAGGCCTGAATTTGTCCAAGGCAAAGATAATGGCTAGGAGCTCCTTCTCTGTAGTCGAGTAATTGACTTGGGTGGGATTCAAGGTCCTACTCGCATAGTAGATAACATGGGGCTTCTTATCCTTCTTTTGGCCTAACACCGCCCCATTAGCATAATCGCTCACATCGCACATCAACTTAAAAGTGACGGACCAATCCGGTGGTTGCATGATAGGAGCGGTTGTCAACATGTCTTTTAGCTTTAAAAAAGCTAATTGACATTCGGCACTCCACTCAAATTGGTTCTCCTTTTGAAGAAGGTTACATAAGGGCCTTGAGATATGACTAAAATCCTTTTGAACCCTCTATAGAAACCAGCGTGTCCAAGGAAGGACAGCGCATCACGTATGCTTTTGGGTGGTGGTAGATTTGAAATTATATCGATTTTGGCCCAGTTTACCTCTATTCCATTAGACGAGATGATATGTCCAAGGACTATTCCTCTTTGTACCATGAAATGACACTTTTTTCAGTTTAAAACGAGGTTCTTCTCCTCGCACCTTGTTAAGATTAACTTCAAGTGATTGAGGCACTCATCAAAAGTACAACCAAAAATAGAAAAATCGTCCATGAATACCTCGAGAAATTCACCCACCATGTCTGAGAAAATACTCAACATGCATCGTTGGAATGTGGCGAGTGCATTACATAGCCTGAATGGCATTCTTCGGTATGCGAAGGTGCTAAACGGGCATGTAAAAGTGGTCTTCTCTTGTCTTCTAGGGCTATCTCAATTTGATTGTAATCGGAATAGCCATCTAGGAAGCAATAATAGGAATGACCTACTAACCTCTCCAAAATTTGATCTATGAATGCGAGAGGGAAGTGGTCCTTCCTAGTGACCGTGTTTAGCTTCCGATAATCAATGCACATACGCTAACCAGTGGTTACTCTAGTCGGTATAAGCTCGTTGTTGGCATTTTCTACGATGGTAATACCAGATTTCTTAGGGACAACTTGGGTAGGACTCACTCATTGACTATCCGAGATGGGGTAGATGATACCCACATTTAGTAGCTTTAACACCTCGGCTTTAACAACCTCCAACATGTTTGGATTTAGCCTTCTTTGAGGTTGTCTAGTCATTTTTGCATTTTCTTCGAGGTGTATACGGTGAGTACAAACCGAAGAGTCTATCCCCTTGAGATCCGCTATTGTCCAACCTATGGCTCCCCTATGCTCTTTGAGTAGCTCAATCAACTTGAGCTCTTGGTCTTTCCCTAGGTGAGAGGCAATGACAACTGGGAATGTTTCTTCTTGACCCAAGTATACATATTTAAGCTCGGATGGCAATGGTTTAAGGTTAAGCTTTGGTGGTTTGATGTTAGACAGTAGAGGCCTTGATGTGGTTGGTGGCAATCTTTTAAAATGGGGCCTCCACCGGCTAGTACCAACTACCAGTTTCTCAATATTCAATGCTTGCACAATTTCACTAATGATGGGGTCTTTGGAATCCTCGAAATGTGCCAAGAATGTCTCCAAGATTTCTAGTGGTTCAAGTTGGAGGAGCTCTTCTTCTTCAAAAGATTCGAGCGTGTTTACCTCGAAGAGTTCTTCGTCATCAACATCCCTATGCCTTTTGCCCAAGTGGAACACATTCACCTCTAATATCATGCTCCCAAAGGATAATTGCATCACCTCGTTCCGACAATTGATGATTGCGTTTGATGTAGCAAGGAACGGGCGGCCTAGAATCACCGGTATTTGAGTGCTAGCATCTATAACCGGTTGTGTGTCCAAGACGATAAAATCTACCGGGTAGTAGAATTTGTCAACTTGGACTAGAACATCCTCAATTATCTCTCTCGGTACATAGATGGATCTATCAGCTAGTTGCAGCGTGATTTTGGTGGGTTTTAATTCACCAAGACCCAACTACTCATGTACTAAGTACGGGATCAAGTTTACGCTTGCCCCCAAGTCTAGTAATTCACGCTCAATCCGGTAATCTCCAATGATACATGAGATTGTGGGACTACCGGGATCTTTAAATTTTGGGGGGTCTTTTGAGTGAGAATGACACTCACTCGCTCATTTAGGAAGGCCTTTTGCTGCACATTATATTTGCGTTTAGTTGTGCATAGGTCCTTTAGAAACTTGGTATAAGAGGGGATTTGTTTGATGGCATCAAGCAATGGAATGTTTATCTTGACTTGTCTAAAAATCTCTAAAATATCATGAGAGTTTGGAAGAGATTTTGGAGCGACCAATCTCGAAGGGAATGGTGCTAAGGGCTTGTAAATGCATTCCGTTTCTTGTGGGGCTAAGTTAGATCCATCCTCATCCTCATAATTTACCGGATCCTTAGGCTTGTTAGCCTTCACCGGAATAGATTTGTCAATTTGTTTACCACTTCTAAGAGTGGTGACGGATTTGGCTTGCTCCATATGTTAGTTGGAGAGATTATGAATGCTCACTTCATGTACTTGCTTTGGATTGGGCTGAGGTTGGGCCGGAAAGGTCCCTTCCCTAGCATTCAAGCGTCCCTTAATCTCATCAACCGAGACTTTAAGCTCTTGGAACATTTGCTGATTTGTTTGATTGATTTACATTTTCCCTTGCATAAACGCTTTTAAGGTGTCCTCCATCAAGAATTAAGGTGGGGCCATATTTTGCATGGGTGGACCTCCTTGAGAGTTGGCAGGATTGCCTGTGGGAGCATTCTTCCAACTGAAATTTTAATGGTTCTTCCATGTAGAATTGTACGTATTACCCATCGGTCCATTAAAAGGCCGTTGATAACCATATGTGCCATTTGCATGTTCATGTAACACCTCTTGAAATGTAGGAATTGTAGGACAATCTTGCGTAGCGTGTAAATTGGTGAAACAAATCCCACTCGTGGTCTCAACAACTTCATTGGACTTTGAAACTCCACTCTTAGTAAGTTTCATGGCCTCGATCTTCCTTGTGAGGATGGCTAACCTTGCATTCACATCATCTTTCTCCTTGAGGATATAAATCCCTCCTTTCTCTTTTTCTTGAGTAGGCTTGGGGTTATTAGATTTATCCGAGGTATCCCATGATTGGGCATTCTCGGCCAACATATCTAAATAACTCCAAGCTTCATCTAGATTTTTTCTCATAAACTCGCCGTTGCACATCATTTCTACAAATTGGCGCATATTGGAACTTAATCTATCGTTGAAGAAGTTTATGATTCGCCAACTTTCGTAGCCATGATGTAGGCAAGCAACTAGGAGGTCCTTAAACCTTTCCCAACATTGGAAGAATGATTCACTCTCTTTAGCCGAAAAATTCATTATGGCTCTTTGAAGGGTGTTCGTTTTATGAGCCGGGAAGAACTTTTTCAAGAATTCCTGGGTCATCTCGTTCCATGACCCTATTGAATGTGGTTTGAGAGACTGAAGCCAAGTCTTGGCTCTTTCTTTCAATGAGAAGGAAAAAAGTTTAAGTTTAATTGCATCTTCAGAGACATTAGTGTATTGCAAGGTAGCTACCACTTCTTCGAATTCCTTTAAATGTAAATATAGGCTTTTAGAGTCTAGCCCATGGAACTTTGGTATAAGTTGAATCACACCCGACTTTATATCAATATTTCCCCCGGTTGGTGGTAAGACCACGCACGTGGGTGTAGTTGCACGAGCCGATTGTAGGTAGTCCTGTAATGATCTCATTGGAGGAACGTTATGTACCTCATTCTCTCCTACTCCCTCTTGATTTGCATTTGTAGTTGGAGTAGGGGGAGGATTCCTTAAAGGTGTTTGATCCATACTCCCCAAGCTATTACAATGCTCTTGGTATTTTTGGACTCATCTATGGACTGATAATGGTCCAACTAGACCACCTTTGGATTGGAGATGATTGGAGTGGTCACGTTCCTAATGGGTCATAAACCACTCAACTAAAAACTAAACTAATTCTAAGTCCTAAAATCTAGATTTAATATAAAAATTAAAAATCTGCAAAAAGCACTAATGTTAGAAGGATATTATCCTATTCGCTTGAACTAGAGAAGAAATCCTACAAAGCAAAACAATGTGTTAGTTCTAGGAAATTAGAAAAACCTATCTACTTCTACTTCTACAACAATTAAAATAATTTAGAATCGTTATCTAAATTCCCCGGCAGCGGCACCAAAAACTTGTTCGCTCACCTCAAGTGCAAGGCTACGATGTAGTAATAAATCTCGGTAAGACCAAGGTCGATCCACAGGGAATTAGAGAACAATTTCTAAGCTATTCCAGCAACTAAGATTGCAATAATTAAGGGATTCAATTGAGAGAATTGTGTTAAAACAGTAACTTAAGAAAAACAGTAATTACGGAACTAAGGCTTTCAAGGATCCACTTGTTATAATCC
Organism: Liriodendron chinense; assembly: GCA_003013855.2. Classification (NCBI taxonomy): domain Eukaryota; kingdom Viridiplantae; phylum Streptophyta; class Magnoliopsida; order Magnoliales; family Magnoliaceae; genus Liriodendron; species Liriodendron chinense. The sequence continues at coordinate 468,275 of ML058547.1, forward strand.
CATGTTAACCAATCAATCCAAGCATAAACACAACTAGAATTGAAGTTCTATCTCTCATCTAGTTGGAAGATAAAGCATTAATCACATTCAATCCCACTTAAGTTGAACTTCCAAGTTCTAGTCCCATTCAACCACATATAGCATTCGAAATCATAGCCTTCGGAGTAACAGCCATGCCTATGGACTATGGCATGCCCAAGGGTTACCATAATTCGAATCTAATAAAAAAAACATGATAATCTCAAAGAATTGCAAGGAATCCATGTCCTAAGCACATGAACTCTCATAAAACATCTAAAAATATCAACTTTATATGAACTAGAACGTTCAAAACTCAAACTTGAAGTGAAACTACTTGAATTAAACATGAAATTGGCTACAAGCTTCACCTCTCAGCCTTAGTTGAGAGATTCTAGCCGAGCATTGTCATACTACAACTAGAACTCAATGAAAAAGATATAAAAAGCATAAAAACCCAGAGTTGGGAGGGTTGCAAATGCTCCATGACGGATTCCTTCACTTCCCACGAAGTTCCTCAGCTTCTATGATGCCCTAGGAAGAGACCCTAGGTGTCCTTTTATAGTGGGGAGGCTCTACTACGTCAGAATCTTCCACAATTGCTTAGTACTTACGCACTACGCAGAAAATCTCGAAACAAAAATATAAGGTTGCTGTTTTACGCATGGCCGACCGGTCTCGACCGGTCAGATTGGGCTGGCCGACCGGTCTTGACCGGTTGGATTGGATGGATTGAGAGTCCAGGGAGTACAAGGAGGTGGCTGATCCGTTGGCCGACCGGTCGGACCAATCTGGTCCTTTGTCCAGCAGGCTTCAGAGGAGGACAGCAGGGTGGCCGACCGGTCTTGACCGGTCTGGCTCCCTTGGCCGACCGGTAATGACCGGTCGGACCTATTCTTTCTTCCTTTATTTCTTCTCTTTTCTCCCTCTTTCTTCTTCCTTCTTTGGTCCACCTTCGGCCTTCATTCAAAGGCTCCTAAATCCACTCTTTTTGGCCTCCAATTGGGTGAAGTCGCTCTCATTCCTACAATCACAAAACATGCATCAGATGGGCCTTTTAAACATGCAAACCATGCATATAATGTGATGTAATGGGCTATATCATGTATAAATTGGAGGTTCAACAGTTTTCAAGCTTAAAGACTATTTTAATGTATGGTTTTGGTGGTTATAGGAATGAGAGAGAGTTCACTCAATTGATGACTACAAGAGCATATTTAGGAGCCTTGGATGAAGACCCAAGGTGGGCCAAATAAAGAAGAAAGCAAGGAGAGAAGAGAGAGGAAGGAAGAAGAAAGAAAATCTAAGAAAAAAGAAGCTAGACCGGTCGGCCAAACAAGCTAGACCGGTCGACCACCACAGGCAGGCCCTCTCTACACTGATCGCTTCCCCAAGTGTAGGGTCGCGATGTAGTAATAATCTCGGTAAGACCGAGGTCGATCCACAGGGAAGGAAGTAAACAATTCAAACTATCCTAATAACTAGAATCAAAGAGGTTTGTGAAATTGATTTTTAACATAAAATAGAAAATCTGATAATGGAAAGATAACTAGAGCATCAAGGATCCACTTATAGCTCTCTTTAGATGCATAATTCGCTATGGTTTCTCACTTTCTCAACTAGAATCGATATTAAGATCTATCTAGCCGGATGATAGAGCTGTTAAACCAAATAATCTGTCATATGTAAGTTCAATGCATAGGATTCACTCAATGTAGGCTGAGCTGAGCATGCTCAATTGCATAGGTCATTCCCCATTCCAAAAGGTTCAGTTCACAATCATAACCATCCTCAAGTCCTGTCACAAGACAAGGCTAGATCATGATTTGAACTTGATTCAAATCATATGCACAATCCATACATATTACAGAAATTCAGAAAAGTAGAACTTTGGTAGGAAATCCCCACATGAAGATCATAGTACTAAAGCGCACTCCAATTCCTCAGATCATACAGGTCTAGACTGATGCAAACCAATTAAGAATTTAAGTAATTCTCCCAAACATCCATGAGTCATCATAAGACTAAGAAAAACTACTTAAAGCTTGTATAAACTTCAAACCATAGTTCATAATCATGAATTCCAACTTTAAAACCAATAAAATGAATTAAACAATCTAAGAAAACTATAAGGTTCACCTCTTAGCTCTAGCTAAGAGATTAGCTAATGAAAAGCATATTAAAAATAAAACTAGAACTAAGAAAAGGAAGAAAAACTAGCTACAGGAGGCTAGGAAGCCTCCTATGACTTGAACTCCTTGCTCCCCATGTCCTTGCTTGCCCTGGAATAGAAGAGAGCACCCCCTTTTATAATGCAGCAATAGTACAGCAACATAGCAGAATTTGTTTTGCTTGGTACGGCTTAACCAATGGTTGGATTGCCTTCAAAATTGATTTATAGCTTCCTTGTAATGTGATCTTCCTCATAGATGATTTAGATTTCCAAGATTATCCTCTGAATGGGCCCACCAATCACATCACCGACCGCCTCTCAAAATCGCGCACTTCGGGTACCTTCAGAACCAGTCATCTTGCTTTCAACGCTCCGGAGTGTACAGAGGTCGGATTGATCTCAAATTTTGAACATTAGTAGAAAACATCCTCCTCTACACGATAGATGGATTAGATTGTACACAAAAATCCTAGAATGTGGTCTGGAAATTAGAACAATTAGGGCTTTTATAAACTCTGCGCAGTTGGAGCTTTCTGGATGGTCCATCTTTCTTCAACCGGTACGATCAAACCACACATCCTTTTGATCTGAAACTTTGTGGTTATTCATATATGGATGTGGTCTAAAAGATGGTCAAAGTAGATTCTTCATATCATCAATGATGGGCCACCTGGACCGGCCCAGAGTGGAACAGCGAAATCTGGAACTTCCTGGGCAGTTCATATTGTTTTGGCCACCACGATCAATCCGTAGCTCCGATCGACACGAAACCACTTGGTTTAGTTCGGCGTCGAGATCCTCTTCCACATGGATGTGTTGGATTTCCAAATATCATTAAGATGGGCCCAAAAATCGGGTCCGAAAAATCAGAAACGGGAGTGGCCTGCTGTCTGCAATTTGGAAACTGAAATTTACATGGCCGACCGGTCAAGACCGGTCGGACAGGGCTGGCCGACTGGTCAAGACCGGTCTAGCCTGTCTGGATGGCAGTCCAGCAACATGTGAAGACTTTCTACCCATGGCCGACCGGTCTTGACCGGTCGTGGGTCTCCTGGCCGACCGGTCTTGACCGGTCTAGCCTAATTTTCTGCATTGTTTTCTTCTCTTTCTTCCTTCTCTCTTCTCTCTCCTTTCTTTCTTCTTTCTTTGGCCCACCTTGGGTCTTCATCCAAGGTTCCTAAATATGCTTCTTTTAGCTATTGATCAAGTGAACTCTCTCTCATTCCTGCAATCACAAAACCATGCATTAGAATAGTCTTCAAACATAAAATCCATGCATAATGAGTGATGAATTGGGGTTAGAATATGCACAATTAAGATCTCAACATACACTTGCTGGAACAATGTCCAGTTAGGACCGACCAGTCAAGAATGGTCGGCCAACAGGTCGGGCACCATTCTGGACTCTCTGGACTTCTGCTAGACCGGTCTAGACCGGTTGGCCAGCCATCTCGACTGGTCAAGACCGGTCGGGCAACAAGTAGCCAGTGTAATTTGTTAAAATTCAGCAACTACTTCAGCAAGCTCCGATTTTTTAGGCGCAAGTGCGTAAGTATTGTGCAATTTTGGAAGATTCTAAGGCGGTAGGTCCTCTCTACTACAAAAAGGATACCTAGGGATCGTTCCTAAGGCATCTTAGAAGAGATTTACGAAGGTGGGAGGCGGAGAAAGACGGAATCGGAGTTCTACAACTCCCTTTAGTTTGTTGTTTTCTAGTTCATATTTTTAGTTGTTTTCATGTTTCCTTGGATCATGAATGGCTAATTGTTGAGTGCTTAAATGTGTATATTCTAACCCCATTTCATCACTAACTATGCATGGTTTTCAAGCTTAATGACTATTCTAATGCGTGGTTTTATGATTGTAGGAATGAGAGGGACTCTGCCCAAATTGATGACTAAAAAGATCTATTTAAGAGCCTTAGATGAAGACCCAAGGTGGGCCAAAGAAAGAAGAAAGCAGAGAGAGAAGAAAGAAAGAAGAAAAATGAAGGAAATCAAGTCCGACCGGTCATGACCGGTCGGCCACTCCCTGCTATCCCTCTGGACACAATTATAAAGAGGCCGACCGATCTTGACCAGTCGGCCAGAGGTTGCCCCTCTCACTAATGCACGCTGGACTGTCCACAAACAGGTTAGACCGGTTGTGACCTGTTGGCCAGCCCAGTTTGACCAGTCTAGACCGGTCGGCCAGTGTAATTTCAGCGGGATTCCAGCAGCTTCCTCTTGAAGCTCCGATTTTCTAGCGCAGGTGCGTAAGTACTACGCAAATCTGGAAGATTCTGAGACGGTAGAGCCTCTTCACTATAAAAGGGGACCTAGGGATAGTAGCTAAGGTATCCTAGAAGAGATCTACGAAGGTGGGAGGTGGCGAAAGTCGGATTCGGAGTTCCACAACTCCTAGTTTGTGTTTTCTAGTTTTATGTTTTTAGTTGTTTTTATGCTTTCTTGGATCATGAACGGCTAAACCTCTTAGCTAGGGCTAAGAGGTGAAGCTTGTAGTGAATCTGAGATGCTTTAATTCGTTTTGTTATGGTTTCAAGTTGGAATTATTGAAGAACAATGGTTCATAGAAGTTTGAATAAAGTTCTAAGTAGTTTTTCTTAATCTTATGATGGCTCATGGATTTTTGGGAGAATTGCTTTAGTTCTTAATTTTTTTGCATAGTTCTAGACCTGTACGCTCCGAGGAATCGGATTCAATACGCTCTAGACTTAGATTTCCATGTGGGAACTTCAACCAAAGTTCTACATTTTTGTTCTATTTCTGAATTATGTGTTGATTGTACGTGTGATTTGAATGAAGTTCAAATCATGATCTAATTGTGCTTTGTGACAGAGTATAATGATGATTATGATTGGGATCTTAATCTATTGGAACTAGGATTGACTTATGCAATTGAGTGTGCTCAAGCCCTAACTTGAATTGAGGGAATCATGTAGATAATCACACATATGATAGATTGTATGTTACAACCGCTCTATCGTCCGACTAGATAGGATTTGATTTCGATTCTAGTTGTGTAATTGGGAAACCACAGCGAAGTATGCATCAAGGATTGCTACAAGTGGATCCTTGAACCCCTATTGCCTTTTTATATTGATTACATTCACTTTTAGTTTAAAAATTCTCTATACATTCAATTTTAAAAATCTGTTTGGATAGCTCTCAATTAGAGAATATTAGAAATAATTGTGTGAATAACTGACAAGTCCCTGAGAACGATCTCGGTCTCTACCGAATTATTACTACATCGCAACCCTACACTTGGGGAAGCGAACACTAAACCTCTTATCTAGGGCTAAGAGGTGAAGCTTGTAGTGAATCTAAGATGTTTTAATTTGATTGTTTTGTTTTCAAGTTGAATTTTCATTGAAGAACAATGGTTTGAAGTTTGAATGAAGTTCTAAGTACTTTTTTAATCTTATGATGGCTCATAGATGTTTGGAAGAGTTGCTTAAGTTCTTAATTGTTTTGAATGAGTCTAGACCTGTACGCTCTGAGGAATCGGATTCAACACACTCTAGATTTGGATTCTCATGTGGGAACTTCATGCCAAGAGTTCTACTTTTCTGGAATTTCTGCTTATGTGTGATTGTGTATATGATTTGAATGAAGTTCAAATCATGATCTATTTATGCTCTGTGACAGAGTTTAATGATGATTATGATTATGATCTTAATCTATTGAAACTAGGATTGACCTATGCAATTGAGTGTGCTCAAGTCCTAACTTGAATTAAGGGAATCATGTATATAAATCACACATATGACAGATTATATGTTATAACCGCTTTATCATTCAACTAGATAGGATTTGATTTCGATTCTAGTTGTGTAAATGAGAAACCATGGTGAATTATGCATCAAATGAGAGCTATAAGTGGATCCTTGATGCTCTAGTTACCCTTTCATTATTAGATTTTCCCGTTTCATATTCAAAATTGATTTCACAAACCTCTTAGATTCTAGTTATTAGGATAGTTGGAATTGTTTACCTCCTTCCCTATGGATCGACCTCGGTCTTACCGAGATTATTACTACATCGCAACCTTGCACTTGAGGCGAGCGAACAAGTTTTTGGCGCCGTTGCCGGGGAAGAGGTTAAACGGTTCTAATTGTTCAAGTAGCTATAGAGTAGTCTTAGTTAGGTAGGAATTCCAGTTTTTCTAGAAGTAGTTTTCTAATTTTTTCTAAATTTCTAATAATTTTCTGTTTTTTGGGTTTTGTAGAAACTTAGTTGTTGACATAGTTCTCACCTTCACGGGTAACATCTCCCCATCTCCCTTTCTTCTTTTTGTTCTTCTTCCTAGATTAGGGTAGTTTCAACTTCTTAAAATCTCATTATGGTTTATTGGATGAGTGGTGCTTATGCATACCATTTGAAAGATGAGATGTTGGATCATGTAATCCAAACTCATTATGATTGGAACCATTATTAGCATGATTATTTTCCTAAGACTCAATCTACTTCTAATACTCCCCCAAGTAAGACATTACGAGATTACCAGAATAAGAACAATGTGCATAACTTTTCGCCGAGTAAAACAATGGGAGAGTATAAAAAAGAGATGAATAATGTTCTACCAGTTAGGACAATGTATGATCACTTCTTTGGCTACACATCAACAACCATTTAATAGCCCAACATATGACATGCATAATCCTAACAGGTGGGAGCATCAAAATTTCAATTTCGAAGACGAGCCAACCATGGATGCCAACAATTATCCTTAAGAGTTTCTTTCTCATGAGCCGCAACTGACACGAACTATTGAGGATACGCTGCGAGAGTTTATGAAAATAACTGAGCAATGCATACAACATCTCTCGCCATCTCAAAATCCCGAATCCAACATTGGGAACACCGAATCATTCCCCAACAAGGAGGAGGATGAGGCTATCCACGCCCAACCCTCTTCCGATTTGATGACTAAACTTTTAGGAGATGTAAATCTCAGTGATCCCAACATTACCATCGATTATGGTGAATCAACTATCTCTTTTAGTTATTCCGATTTGAATGATGAAGAGATTTCAAGGACGGTTGATGAACCCGAGGAATCTACAAAATCTGAAAGTGAGAGCTTGATTAACCACAATGAGGGTTCAATGGATGATTATGAGTCCATGATTTCTTCTTCCAAAGGGCCGAATGATTATAAGTCACCGGAAGATATTCTTGCTAGAGAGATGGTCGAAGCGGATCTCTTTGAGTCCTCCCACCAACATAACATGACCAATTATATTGTGGAAGATCCCCCTTTGACTGAAAATTATGTTTCTTTGGATGATGTGGTGGCACAATCTGAAATTTTAAATAAACTAATGTTAGATGATGTGCTTACCAGTGAATAACCCACCCCTATGATCTTGATGATGAGATGATTAAGGAGTTGGATAGTTTGTTAGATTCAGTGTCAGTGCCTGAAGAACACCATTCCACTGATTTACACTCTTTACCATTGTTTGTGGAAGCACCGTGCAATTCTGAATTTGTGGAGGAGATAACCCAAACTAAAGAATACTTTATGAATGTCTCTCCACCATCATGAGTTCTTCAGCCCATTGACAATTCTGATTGGGAGGACCCGTTTTTAATCAATCACGACCCAAATCAGAATTTGAGGAGATATCTTTTTGCTGCTCTTATCTCCTCCTTATATGCATGTGGTGCAAACTATGATTGGATGTTAATGACGAAAAGCACCCATGTGTACTATCGAGCGGGACTTTGGATGGTCCTCATGAGAAACTTATTAAAGTTCATGAAGATCCTGCTCAAAGTTGATCATGTAGTCAATTAGACTAATCAAAGGTAAGTAGGTAGGTTAGGATTTCTTTTCTACATTTATGATTGAATAAGTCTCATCGAGACAATGGAAGATGTTAAAATTGATTAACTTGCTACCTCAGGTACTCTTGTTCTCACCCTTCTTTGTTTTATGTCATTGCTCTCATGTCATGCATATTGCATATCTTATTACATTGAGGACAATGTAAGATTTTGGTTGGGGGTGAGATTCGTTAGATGAATCTACTAGCTTTTGTGACATTTCGAGCAATTATATAGAAATTTTTTTATTTTTCTGAAAATTCAAAACTCCGTTAGAAAACTTTGTTTCTATGCATTTGAGATGGTATAAGTACAAGAAAAAGAGATACAAAGTGAGTGATGGTGAGCATCTTGAACCATCTCTAAGATAATGGTTTCTATGTGAGTTCCCCTATTGTTATGATTGATAGAAATTTTGAACACTTTCACACCTAGTCCACATTACACGATTCTCATGGTTTGAGGGGATTATGTAGAATTGTGGATTGGCTAGATTTAGATTTGAGGTGTTGAGAAACGAAGCCGAGGTACTTTGTCCATCCTTGTCCATGGGAAAATAACGAAAGATATGGATTTCTAAAAATCCTATCTAATGTGTGTGAAAAGGAAATGAAGGATGAAAATATGGGAACAATTGAAAATATGGTGGAAAAATTCTGAAAAGGGCTACCTATTACCAACCGGGGGATGGTCTACCCGTAACCAAAGCCAGAAATGGGACGTAGTGTGAAATCCATCGGAAGGACGATAAGGCAAATTCCTGTCATAGGCTTGTTGTTGATCTGTACACCTTAGATCCCTAATCTAGTTGATCTATGAAGAAGACAACCCTGAAAATTCATGAGATGAACATTCACTATGCACATTAGGTTAAATTTGTTTGGATCCTTCTATTTATCAATCAATCAGCGAGAATTCTATATTTGTTATGTTTTTAAAAGTTTAAGATCTCAACTTCTATCACTCAGTTTTGCTGATTTTTGTACTTACATGTCTTGGAATGTATAGAAACATAGTTTCTGAAGGAGAGTTGGATTTTGGAGAATAAAACTTGTTTTACGCATGTTTTGCTCGGGACTAGCAAAATGCTAGTTGGGGGTTGTACTGAGCACTTAAATGTGTATATTCTAACCCCATTTCATCACTAACTATGCATGGTTTTCAAGCTTAAAGACTATTCTAATGCATGGTTTTCGTGGTTATAGGAATGAGAGAGAGTTCACTCAATTGATGACTACAAGAGCATATTTAGGAGCCTTGGATGAAGACGCAAGGTGGGCTAAATAAAGAAGAAAGCAAGGAGAGAAGAGAGAGGAAGGAAGAAGAAAGAAAATCTAAGAAAAGAGAAGCTAGACCGGTCGGCCAAACAAGCTAGACCGGTCGGCCACCACAGGCAGGCCCTCTCTACACTTGCTGGAACAATGTCCAGTTAGGTCCGACCGGTCTGCCAATAGGTCGGGCACCCTTCTGGACTCTCTGGACCACTGCTAGACCGGTCTAGACCGGTCAGCTAGCCATCTCGACCGATCAAGACCGGTTGGCCAACAGGTAGCCAGTGTAATTTGCTAAAATTCAGCAACTACTTCAGTAAGCTCTGATTTTTTAGGCGTAAGTGCGTAAGTATTGTGCAATTCTGGAAGATTCTGAGGAAGTAGGGCCTCTCTACTATAAAAAGAATACCTAGAGATCATTCCTAACTCATCATAGAAGAGATCTACGAAGGTGGGAGGTGGAGAAACATGGAATCGGAGTTCTACAGCTCCCTCTAGTTTGTTGCTTTCTAATTTATGTTTTTAGTTGTTTTCATATTTCCTTGGATCATGAATGGCTAAACCTCTTAGCTAGGGCTAAGAGGTGAAGCTTGCAGTGAATCTAAGATGTTTTAATTCATTTGTTTTGGTTTCAAGTTGAATTTTCATTGAAGAACAATGGTTTGAAGTTTGAATGAAGTTCTAAGTAATTTTTTAATCTTATGATGACTAATGGATGTTTGGAAGAGTTGCTTAAGTTCTTAATTGTTTTGAATGAGTCTAGACCTGTACACTCCGAGGAATCGGATTCAAGACGTTCTAGATTTGGATTCTCATGTGGGAACTTCATGCCAAGAATTCTACTTTTCTGGAATTTCTGCTTATGTGTAATTGTGTATATGATTTGAATGAAGTTCAAATCATGATCTAGTTGTGCTTTGTGACAGAGTTTAATGATGATTATGATTGTGATCTTAATCTATTGGAACTAGGATTGACCTATGCAATTGAGTGTGCTCAAGTCCTAACTTGAATTGAGGAAATCATGTATATAAATCACACATATGACAGATTGTATGTTACAACCGCTCTATCATCCGACTAGATAGGATTTGATTTCGATTCTAGCTGCGTAAATGAGAAACCATGGTGAATTATGCATCAAAGGAGAGCTATAAGTGGATCCTTGATGCTCTAGTTACCATTTCATTATCAGATTTTCTTGTTTCATGTTTAAAATCGATTTCACAAACCTCTTAGATTCTAGTTATTAGGATAGTTGAAATTGTTTACCTCCTTCCCCGTGGATTGACCTCGGTCTTACTGAGATTATTACTACATCGTAGCCTTGAACTTAAGGCGAGCGAACACATTCAAGCTTAAGATACTTAATAAATAATAAAGAAAATCTAGAAATTACACTTTTATTCATGCTGGCTTGAAGGAAAAATCCTCACCTTAAAGATTGATTGATTTGGAAGCCATATTTACAAAGAACATCTCTGGAAAAAAGAGAAACTCAACCGAGAAACTCTCTCTCTCTCTCTCTCTCTCTCTCTCTCTCTCTCTCTCTCTTTCTTCTCTCTCTCTCTCTCTCTCTCTCTCTCCCTCTCTCTTTCTTCTCTCTCTCTCTCTCTCTCTCTCTAAATTCATGCCTTAGGGTTCCCTTGCTGTTGAGCTTCCATTTTATACATTTTTTAGCCATTGCATCACCTTACATGCATGGTTTGTATGCTTAAAAAGACCTATCAAATGCTTGTTTCGTGTATGTAGGAATGAGAAAGAGAAGTCATGAATTTGTTAGTGTACTTTTTTGTGGCATACTAGTGCACCTTATTTGTCAATCACTTAAGTCAGTGAGTCTAGTGTCGGTTGAGCTTACTGAAGACGAAGACCGAAGAATCAAGTGGCCCTGCTGCATCAAGGAAGAAGAAATAGGTAAAAGTGATGCCTTGGTGTGCCTTAACCTTGACCAAAACCAAACCCTTAACCTTTGATGACCTTGACCATGTTTAGAAAACCTTTAGTCATCATAGATTGGCCCTAGGTGTCCCAAAAAATCACCCATACTATGGCCAAAGAAGATTGGGTAGTGAAAATGTGGGTCAGCAAAACCATTTGGCTGAACTGAGGCCTGTACGACCGGTCAGACTAGCCCCCAGTCCATATAGCACACTGCTGTGTACACAGGCCCTTGGTCCAACCGGTCATGACCGGTTGGTAAGTCTGGTCCGACCGGTCTAGACCAATCGAACAGACCCCCCCCCCCCTCTAGACAGCGTACTCACTATCTTGCTTAGCCATTGGCCGACTGGTCGAGACAGGTCGGGACTAGCCATTTTTTGCCCGTTTTCTGTCCGTTTGGACTTCTTTTATAAATGGGCTTGGCTCATTTTGAGGGGTAAGTAGAGAGATTTTGAGAGGAGTGAAGCCACCATTGTTGGAGAACATTTGAGGCTCATTCCCAACCTGTGCAAGGCATCTTCCTTGTGCTTTAACACAAGATTAGAGCATTCCAAGCTTATGAAGAAGATGACCTTCATCCCCTCTTGATCTCTAGAGTTTGGATCTTCCTTGATAGTCATATCCTTATCCAAATCTCTAAGATGAGATCATTGTAGGTGAGCAACTCTAGGCAACCCATTCCTATTAATTGTAGAGTTCTCAAACCTACCCTCCTATCACCTTGGGCATCTCAAAGGCATTACAAGCAAGGTGATTGATCTAGTGTAGCTGAGGCATTGGCGACACAACGACAACACGATCGGGAGAACAAGGGAAGCTAATTGAAGCACGGGAGAGCAGAGATCAAGCAACCCAAATCGGCGCTGAACAAGGAGCTCATCCGGTAAGTAAGGTTGTCTTTGTTGAGAGTCCATCCACTCAATTTCCTGTGGGAGTTGAGTGTAGAGCTTGTTTGTCAAACTCGAACTAGGGACGTTGGTTGTTCCTTGTCCTATTTGTCGGCTTAAAGACTAGGGGTTGTTTGGCACTCCTTGGCTTGTTTGTCGGGCCTAAACAAAGTCTCCAAGGGGGAGCCTCCGACACGGGAGTGAACGTACGTCGGGTTGAGAGTTAGCCTATGTCCAAAACTCAGTTTGGGTTGAGAGTTAGCCCTTTATCGAAAACTCCGGTTATGGTTTAGAGGTGAACCGGTAAAACTTCTGTATAAAGGTTAAGAGGTGAACCTCATTTAAAACCTCTGATAGTGAATGCCGGTGTGTTCAAAGGAGTTGAGTACTTGAACTGGGAGTGGAGTAGACCCAAAGTCGAACCACTATACATGCTTGTGTTTATGATTGAATTGAGCACATTGATATCTTAGCATTGTATGTTTAATTATTTAATTATAAATGCTTGATAGGATTGTATGCTAGGCACTAGATAGGCACATCCACACACAAGATGTACTTTCACTAAGTAGTGTAGACTTGAGCTCATTGATCCAATCTCACAAGTCTACACAAGTTGCATAGATTAGGAGCTTGATTAATTAAATCATTTGATTATCTAGACATGCTTAGACTAGGTTGTTTATTACTTAACCACATGCTAGTCTTGTGATTGGACCCACTTAGGCTTGGAAGCCGAAGTGCTTTGCTTACTTAGTTTAATTTGTTAAATTGTGTACCCCCCCCCCCCCTATAGGACTTAGCCATAATTCTAGTTGCTCTTTAAGCTTCCGCACATACGAAGGTTTCGTGTTAGACTACCGACGTAATTTCAATTGGTATCAGAGCGGGTTGCTCTTCAAGGACTTAACCGTCTAGAGTAAGATCCGGTACCGGAGCACTAGTATGATGTATAACCGAGATGGGGGTACCACCAACCATCCACCATTCTTTGACGGGTCCAACTATTCCTATTGGAAAGCTAGAATGAGAATTTTCTTACAATCTATGGACCGTCCGGTGTGGCTAAGCACATACCGTGGATATGCCTTGCCCAACGAACAAGTTGATGTTGATGAGAAATACATTGTCATTCCCAAAGACGATGAAAAATGGAATGACAATGAGAGAGCTCAATACATGGTGTTGGGGCTCAAATTTGCACCCATTGTAAAACAACATCCAGTGGTCTATTGACAATGATTTGGATAAGTTTTGAGGCCAGGAAAGCCCTGAAAATGCCTGCACAACCCTAATCGCTTGGTAGCGACCAAAATCTGTAAATAGTATTTCAGAGCGGAACTGGACATGCACTTCACCACCAAATGATCCGAAATATCCTGAAACCCTTAACCTGAAAGTTTCGAAGTCATCCGATGCATATTTTTACTCACGCACCTCGAAATGCGTTCCGTCCCTGCTCGGAACTGACCAAAAGGATCCTTAAGCCTACAACTACCATTTCAGAGCGGAACTAGACATGCGCTTTGCCGCTAAATGATCCAAAATGTCCTAAAACCCCTAACCTGCAAGTTTTGAAGTCATCCGGTGTATATTTTTACTTGCGCACCTCGAAATGCGTTCCGTCCCTGCCCGGAACTGACAAAAAAGGGTCCATAACCCTCAGCTACCATTTCAAAGTAGAACTGGACATGTGCTTCAACACCAAATCATCCAGAGTGCCCCAAAACCCTTAAATAGCAAGTTTGAAGTCATTACGATGCGTATTTCCACGCGCGCGCCCCCCGGAGCAACGTTCCTATACAACAAGCCGACCCGGAGGCTCCAAATTAGGAAGGAAGTACCAAAATTGGCAACATCTGGACTTCCACACCTCATCCCTTTCATTCAGGAGGTCAATCATAACCTAGAAGTGGCTTGGCGACAGTGAGTGCATGTCTAAAAAAGGTAGCTGTCCTTTAGAGGTCTCCCGTCGGAGCTGAAATCCTGAAATTTTCTAAGTGCTGGAATCCTGAAAATCTGGCTAAGTAGTGGGAAAGCGCCGGCAAAGGACATGCGCCTGGCCTCCATCCACATGCGCTTGCACCCTATTAGTGAAATGGAGTGAATGAAATACTTTTCCGAAAAGCGCCGGGAAATGCGCCGGTAAAGGACATGCGCCCGGATCCTCCACATGCGCTTGGTGCATTTTTCTCACATGCGCTTGGCTTTGTTTCTGGTACATGCACCGGGAAATACCCGCTGGAACGGACCCGAACCCGTTTACCCCCTATAAATAGTGAAGTCGCTTCATTTCATCAACACGAGATCATCCCCCGCCGACCTCAGAGCGATGTAAGCACCACATGTGCTTGCTCTTTTTCCCCTCGCCGGATGCCTTGGCCGGAGTGGATTCTCTCACCAGAAACCCTCGCCGGAAAGGGATTTCCTCACTGGAATCCCAAGTTCAGGAAGAAATCCTGAAATTTTCTAAGTGCTGGGAACATGCGCCGGCTTTTCTCCAACATGCGCCGGCTTTTCCCCAACATGCGCCGGCTTTTCCCTACGCATGCGCCGGCTTTTCTGGGCGAAAAACATGAAAATCCGCTAAGTCTGGGAGAGACATGCGCCCACTCTTTGGGTCCAGGCGCATGTGCACCACCACATGCGCTAGGATTGCTTCTGGACTCCCATTTTTCATGAAAAACAGGGCCACATACGCCCGGGAGATGCCACATGCGCTCGGCTCCCTGCCACATGCGCCTGAAAGATGATGCAGTGCCACATGCGCCTGCACTATGACCACATGCGCCTGTACACACCCCCCATGCGCCTGGACGCTGATGGGAGGGGTGGACCTTCCGTCGCGCGGACCGCCTTCGTCCGAGATCGGATTTTGATGAAACCGCCTCTCCTAGATGCGTCTCGACACTTAGCCAATTTGGCAGCTCCGGAAATCCTTCCGAAAGAGCCGAAAACGGCCGAAAACGAGAAGAATCGGGCGGAATTGGACCGAGCCCGAGAGGGAAACTTTTCTTCTGCATGACATGATACACCATAATCATGCGCCGTGACGAGGTTATCCAATCTCAGGACCCTCGAATACCCTAATCGAGTGGTCGGCAGGTCCGCTACTTAGTCATTTCTAGCCCTGGGAAGTGTCCTGTTGGCCCGGAAGTTGACTTCTGCTAAACAAATCGGAACGCGATCGCACCGCGATCTTCGTGGATATAATCCATCCCTGTTCCAAGAAGGTCATCAATAATATTCACCGAATACCCTGATTAGACCGTAAACAGGTCCACTACTTAGTCATTTCCAACCCTGGGAAGTGCCCTGTTGGCCCGGAAATTGACTTTTGCTAAGCAAATCGAAATGCGATCGCACCGTGATCTTCGTGGACGTAATCCACCCCTGTTCAGAGACAGTTATCGATAATACTCACCGATCTCTCTAATCAGACCGCAAACAGGTCCACTACTTAGTCATTTTTAGCCCTGCGAAGTGCCCTGTTGGCTTGAAAATTGGCTGATGCCAGATGAAATCAACCGCGATCTCAAAGGTGCTGAGGCAAAGCTAAAGTACTCAGGCTATCCAACAGCCAAGTTAAGCATTTATGGGGCACCGATCCCCATCATTCATAAGAAATTGGCATGAACAGGAGTCCATCGGACCCTATACTTAGCCACTTGTAGGCATCGAAAATAGCCGATCCAGCCTATTGAATTTGGATCCTCAAAAGATCTTGGCCCGATAAAGCCTATTTGATCCCAAATAGATCATTGAAAATACTCAGAAGAAAGAATGTTCTCAAAGCCGAGTCGCCCGATTCCAGAAGAAATACATTTACTTTACTGTACAAAGCTCTATTCATCCCGGATAAAGGTCCGAGGCTAAACCTAAGGGGTTATGGTTACCACGAGAAAGCACAAACAAAGAGTTCTAACTAAGCTTGAAACATCTTGCTATGGACTGCCACTATGAAAAAGACAGTCAATGCCCTACCCATCGACAACGGGTCCGTCGGTTGAGCTGATGAGGCAGTTGCGGATTGCTTTCCTAAGGTCACCTGTTCACAGTAACAGGCGCGGGCTTTAGGTTATGCCGACCAACATTTCAATGTTCATGTATTCCAGCGGTCACCTGTTCACAGTAACAGGCGCGGGCCCAGAGTTGCACCACTCGATTAAAAACCTCGTTCGGGAACGTTGCGGAGTGCTCTCCTAAGGTCACCCGTCATAAAAGTACGGGCGCGGGCCTTGGGTTATGCCGACCAACATTCGAGGATCGTGTATTCCAGCGGTCACCTGTTCACAGTAACAGGCGCGGGCCTCGAGTTGCACCACTCGAATCCTGACAGTCTCTCAACCCGGACAGTCCGAAAGAAAATGGGACATAGACATCCGGCGTGTCTAACAAATGTGGCTCAGTCCATAACAAGAAAACAAAGGTCTAAACGACCATGAACTCAAGATCATAATCCCCGGCGGATTAGTCTTTTGCCTTCCAATCAAGGGTGATCAACCGTTGATGTAATTAAAGGCTTGTGACCAGTATCACAGCCTGGAATGTAAAAGATCTCAGAATCTCTAGAATAAAAATTCGCCTTGCGATATCTCCCTCTTGTGTACACTTTGTGATTGCTTATGATTGTCTATGAATGTCTCTATACTCAGAATTCCCCCAGAATAAAAGAAACACAGGAAAAAACAAAAGAAGGACTGCTGACGAGCAAGTTCTGATCTTCTTCTTTTTTCTAAGTTCTAACACATGGCAAATGCCAAAGCTCTCATTGCGATTTGTTGTGCGGTCTCCCCGGATGAATTTCAGCACATTCTCACATGCACAACTGCAAAAGAAGCGTGAGATATACTTGAGGTTACCTACGAGGGAACTAGCATAGTAAGACGCTCAAAGCTTCAGCTCTTAACTACCAAACTTGAAAACATTAGGATGGAAGAGACTAAAACCTTCATGGAGTTTTATACAAAACTTTCTGACATTTGCAACTCCATGTTTGTCTTGAGTGATCGGGTTCCAGAAGGTCGTATATATAGAAAGATACGTCGGTCCCTCCCGGAAAGATTTAACACCAAGGTAGTAGCCTTAGAGGAGTGTAGAGACATAGATAACATGAAAGTAGAAGAAATCATAAGTTCCCTACAAACTCATGAGCTACACTTTAAGGCCCCATCTAGAAAGAAAAGCATCGCTCTAAGGTCCTCTCACAAACATAAGAAAATTAAGAGTGAGTCGGAGGAAGATAGTGATGATGAGGATGATGAAGAAGAAAAATTAAACAAAAAATTTAAAATATTCCTCAAATTTGATAGAGGGAATAGCCGTGACAAGAAAGACAAGAAGGGTGATAAACATAAAGGAAAATCATCCAAATCTTCATCCGTCCGATGTTACGGTTGCTGTCATCGTGGCCATATCGCCCCGGAATGTCCAAACGGGCCTGAACCAAAAGGTAAAAAGGCAATGGCTGGCACTTGGGATGATACGGAAGAGTCCGAATTCAAATCTGGTGACTCCACTAGTAATGGGAGCTAAAATATTGATCTAGCTCTCATGGCTTTCACCACTACCTCTCTTCACCCTAATCTAAGAGAGTATCCCGACCGTTATCCCTTCTAGGAGAAGAAGGAGTTCCCAACCCCTCACCTCATGCTACATTTTATGAGGGTGTTAAGGAAATTAGCTACCCTTAGGCCTTTCAAACTAAACAGAGTTAGTAAGGGTAGATAGAAAGTGAGTCTATAGGAATATCTGAGGATTTCGCCTCATTTTTGTGTGTATGGGCAAACTAGAAGATTCAAGCCTCATGAGCCCAAATTTGGTAGTTTAGCCTTGCTTTTAATTTGTATATTTTCTTGTTAGACTATCACCATGCTTAGATTAACTAATCTTGCTGAATTATATGCTTTATTGTATGCTAATCTTTGCTTAGTATTAGTCTTAATATACTAATAGGGGAGGTTGGTTGATTGGGCTATAAGCCCTTTGTGCTTTTATTGCAAATGTATATCTTTGACCAATTATGCATGATTAACTATGCTTAGATAGTTACATTTTCTTGTTAATCATGTTCCTTAGCATGCTCCATGTTTTAAAGTTTATGCACCCTATACTCTCCTTGTTAGTATGTGCTTATAGTTATAACTGCGACATACTATCTACTCTTACCTTAACCTTAATTGATATATCATTAAAGGGGAGAGAATAATTTGTCAATTGCTGACAAAAAGGGGGAGAAAGATCAAGTCCCACCAAAACTAGTTTGCTATGTTTTGTGATGCAGGGATTGACAAGTTATGGGGGAACAAACTGAAGAGGAGCTGCTTGTTAGTGCACTTTTCTGTGGCATACTAGTGCACCTTGTTTGTCAATTACTTAGGTCAGTGAGTCTAATGTCGGTTGAGCTGAATGAAGACGAAGACCGAAGACTCAAGACGGACCTGCTACATCAAGAAGAAGAAATAGGTAAAAGTGATGCCTTGGTGAGCCTTAACCTAGTACCTACCTAAAACCATTAACCTCTAGATGACCATGACCTAATAGGCATACCATTAGTCATCTTAGATTGACCTTATGTGTCCCAAAAAGATCACCAAAAGAATAGCCAAAGAGGTTGCATGTTCTGCTGAAAAACAGAAACAAACAGTAGAAATTCATGCCTGGCTGGGCGCCGGACCCAGTGTCCATCGGGCGCCCGACCAAAGGTGAATCCGTCCATGTGAGTTGGCCTTAAAACCAGATGGTCACCGGGCGCCCAACCATAAACTGTCCGGGGGCCCGACCAGTGCAAAAACTGTCCAGCAGCACAAGACCTAGTCTGGATTAATTTCGGGCGCTCTACCAAAGTGAGCATCGGGCGCTCGACTAGTGAAAAATCGCCATCAGGCGCCCGACCAAAAATTGTTCGGGCGCCCGACCAACTCAAAAATAGTCCAGCGTTTGAAATCTTTTTATGGATCGGATTCCAGGTGCCCAACCCTACACGAATCTGCCTGTTATTTGACCATTGGGAGAAACTTTATAAAAGCAGGGGATTCGATTTTAGGGTTAAGAGAGGGGATTTTAAGGAGATAGAAGCCACCATTGTTAGAGACCATCAGAGGCTCCATCCCAAACCCATAGCAAGTCATTCTCCTTGTGTTTTCATCACAAGCTTAGGCCATTCAATGGCATCTTGAGAGTGGACTTGTTCCCTCTTAATTCTTAGGGTTTAGACACATTGATCATAGTTAAATTCCTTGTCTAAACACTACCTAGGAGTCCAAATAGGTGTATTCCTCTAGGAAACCAATTTCCTACCATTTTTAGAGGTTTCATCTTTCCCTAGCACCTTAGGCATCTTCAATGGAGCATCACATGCAAGGTGCAATCTTGGAGCTGAAGCCTCGGGAAAGCAGCGGCATCAAAGATCGGGGGAGCACAAGGGGAGCTGATTCAAGCATGGGAGACCACGAAGAAACAACCCAAAGCGGCACTACAAAGGGGCTCAATCCGACAAGTAAGGTTGTCTTGTTAGGAGTCCATCCACTCAATTCCTTGTGGGAGTTGAGTGTAGAGTTTGTTTAACAAACTCGAACTAGGGTCGTTTGCCGATCCTTGGCCTGTCTGTCGGCCTTAAAATCTAGGGACGTTAGCCGTTCCTTGGCCTATTTGTCGGCCTAAAGACTAGGGGTTATTCAGCACTCCTTGGCTCATTTGTCGGGCCTAAATCTAAGGACGTTAGCCGTTCCTTGGCACGTTTGTCGGGCCTAAACAAACTCTCCAAGGGGAACCACCAACATGGGTGTAAACGTGTAGGTTGGGAGGAACCTATAAACTCCCTGGTTGGGTGGATCCGAGTTAAAACATCTTGGTTGGGAGGAACCAGATTTAAACTCCCCAGTGAATGCCGGTGTGCTCAAAGGGGTTGGGTACTTGAACTGGGAGTGGAGTAGACAAGTAGTCGAACCACTATACATCCTTGTGTTTGTGATTGTTCTTGAGCACATTTCTCTTTATGCATTGTGTTTAATTGGTTAATTATGAATGTTTAGTTAGGAATGTACGCGAGGCACGTGATAGGCACATCCACACACACAAGATGTACTTTCACTCCTTGAGTAGACTTGAGCTTAATTAATCCATCCTCATTTAAGTCTACTTGAGTTGCATTGATCAGATTCTTCATTAGTTTAATCATTTATTGATCTATGCTTAACTATACTAGGTTGTTAATTGCATTTATCATTTGCTAGTCTTTTGATTGGACCCACTTAGGCTTGGAAGCTGAAGTGTTAATCGCTTACTTAGTTAATTTACAAAAACTGTTAAGTAGGCGAAAAGATTTTAAAAGGTCCTAATCACCCCCCCCCCCCCCCCCCCCCCCCCCCCCCCTTTAGGAATTAGTCATAATTCTAGTTGCTCCTTAAGCTTTCGCATGTGTATGCGTAGGGTGTCGTGTTAGACTACCCAACGCAATTTCACTGCTTAGTTAGGCATATCAAGAGTCCTATATTCAATTCATTATCAATGTAATGTCTTGTACATGTATTTTGTTTTGGTAGGTTAGATTTTTGTTAGTAATTGACAAAGGGGGAGATTGTTAGTGCACTTTTCCGTGGCATACTAGTACACCTTATTTGTCAATCACTTAAGTCAGTAAGTCTAGTGTCGGTTGAGCTTAATGAAGACGAAGACCGAAGACTCAAGTGGCCCTGCTGCATCAAGGAAGAAGAAATAGGTAAAAGTGATGCCTTGGTGTGCCTTAACCTTGACCAAAACCAAACCCTTAACCTTTGATGACCTTGACCATGTTTAGAAAACTTTTAGTCATCATAGATTGGCCCTAATTGTCCCAAAAAATCACCCATACTATGGCCAAAGAAGATTGGGTTGTGAAAAAGTGGGTCGGCAAAACCATTTGGCTGAACCCAAGCCTGTTCAACCGGTCACGACCTGTCGGCTAGACTCGACCGACCGGTCAAAACCGGTCGGACTAGCCCCTAGTCCATACAGCAAACTGCTACGTACATAGGCCCTTGGGCCGACCAGTCGTGACCCCCCCCCCCCAGACAACGTACTCACTGTCTTGCCTGGCCATTGGCCGATCCGTCGGGACAGGTCGGGAATAGACCTTTTTTGCTCGTTTTCTGTCCGTTTTGACTTCTTTTATAAAGGGGCTTGGCTCATTTTGAGGGGTAAGAAGAGGGATTTTGAGAGGAGTGAATCCACCATTGTTGGAGACCATTTGAGGCTCATTCCCAACCTATGCAAGGCACCTTCCTTGTGCTTTAACATAAGATTCCGGCATTTCAAGCTTATGAAGAAGATGACCTTCATCCCCTCTTGATCTCTAAAGTTTAAATCTTCCTTGATAGTCATATTCTTATCCAAATCTCTAAGATGAGATCGTTGTAGGTGAGCAACTCTAGAAAACCCATTCCTATTAGTTGTAGAGTTCCCAAACCTACCCTCCTATCACCTTGGGCATCTCAAAGGCATCACAAGCAAGGTGATTGATCAAGTGTAGCTGAGGCATTGGCGGCGCAACGGTAACACAATTGGGGGAGCAAAGGAAGCTGATTGAAGCACGAGAGAGCAGAGATCAAGCAACCCGAACCGGCGCTAAACAAGGGGCTCATCCGACAAGTAAGGTTGTCTTTGTTGAGAGTCAATCCACTCAATTCTCTGTGGGAGTTGAGTATAGAATTTGTTTGTCAAACTCAAACTAGGGATGTTGGTCATTCCTTGGCTTGTTTGTTGGCCTAAAGACTAGGGGTTGTTTGACACTCCTTGGCTCGTTTGTCGAGCCTAAACAAAGTCTCCAAGGGGGAGCCTCCGACACGGGAGTGAACGTGCGTTGGGTTGAGAGTTAGCCTATGTCCAAAACTCAGTTTGGGTTGAGAGTTAGCCCTTTGTCCAAAACTCCAGTTATGGTTGAGAGGCGAACTGGTAAAACCTCTGTGTAAAGGTTGAGAGGTGAACCTCATTTAAAACCTCCGATAGTGAATGCCGGTGTGTTCAAAGGAGTTGAGTACTTGAATTGGGAGTGGAGTAAACCCAAAGTCGAACCACTATACATGCTTGTGTTTATGATTGAATTGAGCACATTGATATCTTAGCATTGTATGTTTAATTGTTTAATTATGAATGCTTGATAAGAATGTATGCTAGGCATTAGATAGGCACATCCACACACAAGATGTACTTTCACTAAGTAGTGTAGACTTGATCTCATTGATCTAATCTCATACGTCTACATAAGTTGCATAAATTAGGAGCTTGATTAGTTAAATCATTTGATTATCTATGCATGCTTAGACTAGGTTGTTTATTGCTTAACCATATGCTAGTCTTGTGATTGGACCTACTTAGGCTTGAAAGCCGAAGTGTTCTTTCTTACTTTAATTTGTTAAATTGTGTAAGTAGGCGAAAAGAATTTCAAATGGTCCTAATCACCCCCCCTATAGGACTTAGCCATAATTCTAGTTGCTCTTTAAGCTTCCGCACATACGAAGGTGTCATGTTAGACTACTGACGTAATTTCAGAATTTATTTTTAAAAGGGTCATTTGGAATTACATTGAAGACACTGAAAAGAAGCCCTGAAGAATCACTTCAGAAAGACATGGATCAGCTAGAAGAAAAAAGGAAATCAACATTCATATCAGAAGGCCAACGAGCGCTAGACCATCACATGGTCGGGCGCCCGAAATTGGAAGGATTTCTGTTGAACCCGCTGGATGGTTCTTGACCTGGCCGGGCGCCCGACCAACACTTGGTTGGGTGCCCGATATTCAAAGTGGATTTATCAAAAACGCGCTGGATCAAATTGCGGCATGGTCGGGCGCCCGACTAACGTCTGATGACCGACGTAAGTGCGTAAGTTTTTATGCAATCCAAGGCGATTCGTGATTTTTCCTATAAAAGAACACCTTGGTATCCTTGCTAAGGTATCCTAGAAGAGTTCTAAGTTCGTGGGGAGCAAGGGAGATCATCGTGGAGCGAACGCAACTCCTCCAACTAGGGTTTTTTTTCTAGTTTTTCTAGTTTTTATGTCTTTTTCATTGAGTTCTAGTTGTAATATGACAATGCTCGGCTAGAATCTCTTAGCTAAGGCTGAGAGGTGAAGCTTGTAGCTAATTTCATGTTTAATTTCGTTTAATTCAAGTAGTTTTACTTCAAGTTTGGATTTTGAATGTTCTAGTTCAAATAAAGTTGATATTTTTAGATGTTTTATGAGAGTTCATGTGCTTCGGACATGAATTCCTTGCAATTCTCTAAGATTATCATGTTTGGCTTGATTAGATTCAAATTATGGTAACCCTTGAGCATGTCATAGTCCATAGGCATGGCTATTACTCCGAAGGCTATGATTTCGAATATTATGTGATTGAATAGGACTAGAACTTGAAAGTTGAATTTAAGTGGGATTGAATGCGCTTCAATGATTTACTTTCCAACTAGATGAGAGATAGAACTTTGAATCTAGGTTTGTTTATGCTTGGATTGAATGGATTAACATGGGATTACTACAAGTGGATCCTTGAAAGCCCTAGTTCCTTGTAATTACAGATTTTTATAAATTACTATTTTAAGTTAGTTTATGAATTCGAAATCCTTAATTCATTGAATACAAAGTTGTTGGAATATATAAAATTGGTTTACCTAATTCCCTGTGGATCGACCTCGGTCTTACCGAGAATTATTACTACATCGCAGCCTTGCATTTGAGGCGAGTGAACAAGTTTTTGGCGCCGTTGCCGGGGAATTTAGATAAATGGTTCTAGATTGTTTTAGTAGCTATAGAAGTAGAAATAGATAGGTTTTTTTTTTATTTCCTAGGACTAACAAGTTGTTTTGTTTTGTAGGAATTCTTCCATAGTTCAAGCGAATCGGGTAATATCCTTCTAACTTAGTGTTTTTTTTACAGATTTTTCGATTTTCAGATTTTTGTTAAATTTTGTTTTAGGACTTAGGATTCGTTTAGATCTCAGTTGTGTGGTTTATGTCTCGTTGGGAACGTGACCACACCAATCGTCTCCAATTCGAAGGTGGTCTAGTTGGACCATTATCAGTCCATAGACGAGTCCGAAAATACCAAGAGCTTTGTGATAGTTTGGGGAGTATGGATCAAACACCTTTAAGGAATCTGCCCCCCCTACTCAAACGACAAATGCAAATTAAGGGGTATTTATTATGATAAGCGTTGAGCTTCTCACCTAGAGGTCTCGATTGTGCTCTAATACTAATTGTAACGATCCAAGGTTTTTACTCTTGTGTATAACACGACGGTCAAATTTTCAAGTAACTTACGGAATAACTAATTTGTCAAATAATGAAATATAGCATTCAAGCACAATGGCAGAAACAATTGTCATCCTATTTTATTAACTTTCAACATCATCATCAATGTTTAAATAAGGGAACCAACCAATATTCATACTAATTAATCAAAATACCAAACCATGTCTTTTTTGGAAGACTTATTAAAATTCCATAAATGTATCAATTACTCAAAAGAAGCATTTAATAAATAAAAACACTAACTAAATTTCTGCAACATTGTCATTGTTCGCTTCCCCAAGTATAGGGTTGCGAAGTAGTAATAAACTCGGTAAGACTGAGGTCGATCCACAGGGACTATGTAGGATCTCACAAATTCATCCACAAGTGTCTATTGAAGTCTACTAATCAGATTGTTGTATGAAATTGATGTGAGTAACAAAAGCTAAATTAAATCGAAAGTAATTAATTATAAGAGGGCACTAGGGTTTCAAGGATCCACTTGTAGCAATCCTTGATGTTCAATCCGCTGTGGTTTCTTATTCTCTCAACTAGAATCGACATTCCTGTCCGTCCAGTCGGATGATAGAACTGTTAAACCAAACAGTCTGTAATATGTAAATTCTATGCATAAGATTCACTCAATCTAGGCTGAGCTGAGAATGCTCAATTGCATAGGTCATTCCCCTTTCCTATAGGTCCAGTTCTCAATCATAACCATCCCCAAGTCCTCTCACAAGACAAGGTTAGATTAGGATTTGAACTAGATTCAAATCACCATCACAGTCCTTACATATTCCAGAAAATCAACTAAAATAGAACTTTGGCCTGAAGTCCCTTTATGAAGAGCTTAGTACTAGAGCGCACTCCGATTCCTCGGATCATACAGGTCTATACCGTTGCAAACAAATTAAGAAGATAAGTAATTCATCCAAACATCCATGAGTCATCACAAGACTAAGAAAAATTACTTAAAAACATGTATAAACTTCAAACCTTAGTTCATAATCATGAATTCCAAACTAAAACCACTTAACTACGAATTAAAACATCTTGGATTCACTACAAGCTTCACCTCTTAGTGTTCGCTCGCCTCAAGTGTAAGGCTGCGATGTAGTAATAAAACTCGGTAAGACCGAGGTCGATCCACAGGGAAAGAGTAACAGCTTTCAAATCACTCCAGCAACTCAGCTTTATATAGGAAATTCAGATTCAATGGTGTTAAAACAAGAAATTTATGAGAAATCAGAGATATAATGTACTAAGGCTTTCAAGGATCCACTTGTAGCAATCCTATGTCAATTCAGTCAATCCAAGTAGAGAACACAATTAGATTTGAAGTCCTATCTCTCATCTAATTGGAAAATAAAGCATTCACATACATTCATCCAATTCAAGTTGAACTTCCAAGTTCAAGTCCATTCCATCAATGTAGAATTCAAATTCATAGCCTGCGGAGTAACAGCCATGCCTATGGACTATGGCCTGCTCAAGGATTACTATAATTCGAATCTAAACAAGCAACCCGTGATAATCTCAAAGAATTAAAAGGAATTCATGTCCGGAGCACATGAACTCAGATAAGACATCTCAAACTACCATCTTTTGAACTGAAACATAAGGAAAATCTAACTTTGAATTGAAAAAAATACTTGAATCAAACTGAAATTAACATAGAATTGGCTACAAGCTTCACCTCTCAGCCTTAGCTGAGAGGTTTTAGCCGAGCATAGTCCTGCTACAACTAAAAACTCAAAAATAAAGCATAAAACTAGAAAAACCCGAAGATAGATGTTGCAGACGCTCCACAGTCGCCTTCAGCCTCCAAACTCACGTTCCTTCTCTTCTCTGATACCTTAGGGGGAGCCCCTAGGTGGCCTTTTATAGCAACAATCCTCCCTTGCGTCGGATTCTGCGAAATCCTATGCCTTGCGCAACAATTTTCGGAGTCCCGAATTAGAAAGGACTCCTTCTTACGCAGAGCCGACCGGTCGTGACCGGTCGGACTGATTTTCCATGCATTCCAGGGGGTACTGCCGACCGGTCATGACCGGTCGGACAGACCTGTCCACAGTGTCCAGCGTGCATGCCCGACCGGTCATGACCGGTCGGGCTCTTTTTGCCTTGATCCAGTATACATGGCCGACCGGTCACGACCGGTCTGCCTATCTTCAACTTGCGAAGCCTTCATACAGTGTGCATGGCCGACCGGTCAGGACCGGTCGGCCTCTCTTCTACTTGTTCCTGTGATGTGGCTGACCGGTCGGACGACCGGTCAGCCTTATTTTTCTTCATCTTTTTCTTCTTTTTTTTTCTTGGTCCATCTTAGGACTTCATCCAATGTCTTCAAATATAATCTTTTGGCTCCAATTTGATGAAATCCACTCTTATCTCTACAATCACAAAACACATGTTAGGTGGGCCTTTAAACCATGAAAATCATGCAAACTATGTAGTGTAATGGGCAATGCAATGTATAAATTGGAGGTTCAACACACCCCCCAACCAGCTTTTTGCTAGTCCCGAGCAAAACATGCGTGAAACAGTTTCAAACCTCCAAATCCAACTCTCTTCCAGAAGTCATGTTTCTATCCATTCCAAGATGTATAAGTGTAAAATTTGGAAAACTTAGGTGTTAGAAGTTGAACCTTGGACTCCCAAAACATAAAAAGTGTTTACATGAAATCCCCGCTGATTGATTGATAAATAGAAGAACTCGAACAAATTCCACCTAGTGTGCATAGTGAAGGATCATCTTACAAGTTCCTGGAATCATCTTCTTCATAGATTAAGTAGACCAAGGATTTTAAGGTGCATAGAGCAACAACAAGCCTATGACAGGAATTTGCCTTACCGTCCTTCCGACGGCTTTCACACTACGTCCCATTTCCAGCTTTGGTTACGGTTCGACCATCCCCCGGTTGGTAATAGGTAGCCCTTTTCGAAATTTTCCACCATTTTTCTTTCCTTCCCGATTTCATCCTTTCTTTCCTTTTTCTTTTAAATTAGATAGGATTTTTAGAAATCCATATCTTCCGTTATTTTCCCATGGACAAGGATGGAAAAAATACCCCGGCTTGGCTGCTCAACACCTTTAATTCAAAGTCTAGCTAATCTACAAATCACATAAACCTGTCACTCATGAAAATCGTGTAATGTGAACTTGGTGTAAAGCTGTTCAAATTTTCTATCAATCACAACAATAGGGGAACTATCATATAAAACCATTATGTTGGAAGAAATTCAAGACTACAACATCACACACTTCGTTTCTCCCTTTTTTTTCTACTTATAGCCTCAAATGTATAGAAACAAAATTTTCTAAAAGAGTTTTGAGATGTTAGAAAATTCGAAAAAATTTTGCCGCATATGAAGCTCGAAATGTTACAATATGCTAGATGAGGGATCTCATCTTCCATGCATCTCACCCCCCAACCAAATCTTGCATTGTCCTCAATGTAAAAAGATAGTCAATAAGCATGAATATGAGAGCAATGGTAAAATATGAGAGAGTGAGAGTAATAGTACCTGAGAGCGCGATCATGGAAGTCTGCAACTCCAACAACTAAATCCTACTAAAACAGTAAAACAAAACTAAACCTACCTATGCTATACCTCCATCAGACTAGGAGATCAATCATCCTGATAGACAGGATCATTCAGGGAGATGGACATGTCCTCTGAATCAAATTTCTCAACAAATGGTTTAAGGCGTTGTCCATTAACTTTGAAACAGTCACCATTTACTGCATTCTCAATCTCAACAGCCCCATGAGGAAAAACTTCTTTAACAATATATGGGCCGGTCCATCGAGATCGTAATTTTCCCGGAAAAAGATGAAGTCGGGCATTATACAAGAGCACTTTCTGTCCTTCATGGAAAGATTTCCTTAAGATGTGCTTGTCATGAAAGGCCTTCATCTTGCTCTTGTAAATTCTCGAATTCTCATATGCATCGTTCCGGATCTCATCAAGCTCATTTAATTGAAGTTTGCGAAGCGAGCTAGCCTTGTTTATGTCAAAATTTAGGGCCCGAATTGCCCAATAGGCTTTGTGTTCTATCTCCACAGGCAAGTGGCAAGCTTTCCCATAGACAAGTCTATAAGGGGACATTCCAATGGGTGTCTTGTAGGCAGTACGGTGAGCCCAAAGTGCATCATCTAATCGTAGGGACCAATCCTTGCGATCCGGTCTCACCGTCTTTTCTAAAATCTGCTTGATTTCCCTATTGGAGATTTCAGCTTGTCCACTTGTTTGTGGGTGGTATGGGGTACTCACTTTGTGCCTAATACCATATTTCTTCATCAAAGTTTCAAAAGGTCTATTGCAAAAGTGAGAACCACCATCACTAATAATGGCTCGAGGTGTCCCAAATATAGAAAGTATATTTTCTTTGAGAAACTTGAGAACCATACGATGATCGTTGGTTCTACATGGGATAGCCTCTATCCATTTAGACACAGTCTACGGCAAGCAGAATATAGACATGTCCAAAAGATGAGGGGAATGGTCCCATAAAATCGATGCCCCAACAGTCAAAGACTTCAAGATGTTGAATTGGGGTGAGGGGCATCATATTTCGATGGGATAATCCTCCTAACTTCTGGCAGTGCTCGCAAGCTTTGCAAAATTCGTGGGTGTCCTTAAATAACGTGGGCCAATAAAAACCACACTGCAGAATTTTTGCAGTTGTTTTCTTGGCTGAAAAATGACCCCCACATGCTTGATCATGACAAAAGGAGATGACTGAATTGTATTCATCATCGGGGACGCATCTCCTTATAATTTGGTCTGGGCAATATTTAAACAATAGAGGTTCATCCCAGAAAAATCTGCGCACTTCCCTTAGAAATTTACGTTTGTCTTGCGCAGTCCAATGAGTTGGCATCGCACCTGTGGAAAGATAATTGCCTATATCAGCGTACCATGGTGGATGCATAGCAACAAAGAGTTGCTCGTCAGGGAATGAGTCCTCAATAGGTGACTCGTCAATGGAATTTGGTAGGACTAGGCGAGATAGATGATCCGCCACCACATTTTCTACCCCCTTCTTATCTTTGATCTCCAGGTCGAATTCTTGAAGGAGTAGGATCCATCTTAGCAAACGGGGCTTAGTATCCTTCTTAGAAAGAAGGTATTTCAGCGCCGCATGATCCGTATAAACAATAACTTTGGATCCTATTAAGTATGGCCTGAATTTGTCCAAGGCAAAGATGACAGCTAGGAGCTCTTTCTCCGTAGTTGAATAATTAATTTGGGCAGGATTCAAGGTCCTACTCGCGTAGTAGATGACATGGGGCTTTTTATCTTTCTTTTGGCCTAACACCGCCCCAATAGCAAAATCGCTCGCATCGCACATCAACTCAAAAGGCATGGACCAATCTGGTGGTTGCATGATAGGAGCGGTTGTCAACATGTCTTTTAGCTTTGAAAAAGCTAATTGACATTCGGCACTCCACTCAAATTGGTTCTCCTTTTATAGAAGGTTGCATAAAGGCCTTGAGATGTGACTAAAGTCTTTTATAAACCTTCGATAGAAACCGGCGTGTCCAAGGAAGGACCGCACATCACGTATGCTTTTGGGTGGTGGTAGATTGAAAATTATGTCAATTTTCGCCCGGTCTACCTCTATTCCATTGGACGAGATGATGTGTCCAAGGACTATTCCTCTTTGTACCATGAAATGGCATTTTTCCCAGTTTAATACAAGTTGTTTTTCCTCACACCTCATCAAGACCAACTTCAAGTGCTCGAGACACTCATCAAATGTACTACCAAAAACAGAGAAATCATCCATGAACACCTCAAGAAACTCACCCACCATGTCTGAGAAAATACTCAACATGCATCGTTGGAATGTGGCGGGTGCATTACATAACCCGAATGGCATCCTTCGGTAAGCGAAGGTACCAAACGGGCATGTAAATGTGGTTTTCTCTTGGTCTTCGGGAGCTATCTCGATTTGGTTGTATCCGGAATAGCCATCTAGGAAGCAATAATAGGGATGGCCTGCTAACCTCTCCAAAATTTGATCCATAAACGGGAGAGGGAAGTGGTCTTTCCTAGTGACCGTGTTGAGCTTCCTATAATCAATGCACATACGCCAACCGGTTGTCACCCTCGTCGGTATAAGTTCGTTGTTGGCGTTCTCAATGATGGTAATACCGGATTTCTTGGGGACAACTTGGGTAGGACTCACCCATTGGCTATCTGAGATGGGGTAGATAATACCCACATCCAATAGCTTCAACACCTCGGCTTTGACAACCTCCATCATGTTTGGATTTAGCCTTCTTTGAGGTTGTCTAGACGTTTTTGCATTTTCCTCAAGGTGTATACGGTGAGTGCAAACCGAAGGATCTATCCCTTTGAGATCCGCTATTGTCCAACCTATGGCTTCCCGATGTTCTTTGAGTAGCTCAATCAACTTGAGCTCTTGGTCTTTCTCTAGGTGGGAGGCAATGACAACTGGGAACGTTTCCTCTTGACCCAAATATACGTATTTAAGCTCTGATGGCAGCGGTTTGAGGTCAAGCTTTGGTGGTTTGATGTTAGACGGTAGAGGCCTTGATGTGGTTGGTGGCAATTTTTCAAAGTGGTGCCTCCACCGGCTAGTATCAACTACCGGTCTTTCTATATTTAATGCCTGCACAATCTCACTACTGATGGGATCTTCGGAATCCATGATATGTGCTAAGCATGTCTCCAAGCTTTCTAGTGGTTCAAGTTGGAGGAGTTCTTCTTCTTCAAAAGTTTCGAGCATGTTCACATCGAAGAACTCATCATCATCGACATCCCTATGTCTTTTGCCCAAATGAAACACATTTACCTCTAGTGTCATGTTTCCAAAAGATAGTTGCATCACCCCATTCCGGCAATTGATGATTGCATTTGATGTGGCAAGGAATGGGCGGCCTAATATCACCGGTATTTGGGTGCTAGCATCCAAAACCGGTTGTGTGTCCAAGACTATAAAATCTACCGGGTAATAGAATTTGTCAACTTGGACTAGAACATCCTCAACTATCCCCCTCGGTACACGGATAGATCTATCAGCGAGTTGCAATGTGGTTTTGGTGGGTTTTAATTCACCAAGGCCCAATTGCTCATATACCGAGTATGGGATCAAGTTCACACTCGCCCCCAAGTCTAACAAGGCACGTTCAATCCGGTAGTCTCCAATGATACATGAGACTGTGGGACTACCGGGATCTTTGAATTTTGGGGGAGTCTTTTGAGTGAGGATGGCACTAACTTGCTCAGTTAAGAAGGCCTTTTGCTGCACATTATATTTGCGTTTTGTTGTGCATAGGTCTTTTAGAAACTTGGCATAAGAGGGAATTTGTTTGATGGCATCAAGCAAAGGGATATTGATCTTGACTTGTCTGAAAATCTCTAGAATATCTTGAGAATTTGGGAGAGATTTTGGGGCAACCAATCTCGATGGGAATGGTGCTATGGGCTTGTAAATGCGTTCCGGTTGTTGTGGGGCTAAGTTAGATCCATTTTCATCCTCAGAATTTACCGGATCATTAGGCTCATCGGCCTTCACCGGAATAGTTTTGTCAATTTGTTTACCACTTCTAAGGGTGGTAATGGGTTTAGCTTGCTCCATGTTTTGGTTGGAAGGATTAGGGATGCTTACTTCATGTACTTGCTTTGGATTGGGCTGAGGTTGGGCCGGAAAGGTCCCTTCCCTAGCATTCAAGCGTCCCTTAATCTCATCAACCGAGACTTTCAGCTCTTGGAACAATTGCTTATTCGATTCATTTATTTGCGCTTGCCCTTGCATAATGCTCTCAAGGTATCCTCCAATGAGAATTGAGGTGGGGCCATATTTTGCATGGGTGGCCCTCTTTGGGAGTTGGTAGGATTGCCCGTAGGAGCATTCTTCCAACTGAAATTCGGGTGGTTCTTCCAACTCTCATTGTATGTATTACCTACCGGTCCATTGAAGGGCCGTTGATAACCATATGTGGCATTGGCTGTCTCTTGCAGCACTTCCTTAAATGCAGGAATTGTGGGACAATCTTGCGTAGCGTGTAAGTCGGTGAGACAAATCCCACATGTGGTTTCAACAGCTTCCTTGGACTTGGAAACTCCATTTTTGCTAAGTTCCATGGCCTCAACCTTCCTTGTGAGGTTGGCTATCCTTGCATTTACGTCGTCTTCCTCTTTAAGGACATATATCCCTCCTTTCTCTTGAGTAGGCTTGGAATTCTTGGGTTTATCCGAGGTATCCTAAGATTGGGCGTTTTCAGCCAACATGTCCAAGTAACTCCAAGCATCATCTGGATTTTTGCTCATAAACTCGCCATTGCACATCATTTCCACAAATTGGCGCATATTAGAACTTAATCCATCATTGAAAAAATTTATAACTCGCCAACTCTCATAGCCATGATGTGGGCAAGCAAGCAGGAGTTCCTTAAACCTTTCCCAACATTGAAAGAATGATTCACCCTCTTTAGCTGAGAAATTCATTATGGCCCTTCGAAGAGTGTTTGTTTTATGAGCCGGGAAGAACTTTTTCAAGAATTCCCGGTTCATCTCAACCCATGACCCAATCGAATATGGTCTAAGAGAGTGAAGCCAATCTTTGGCTCTTTCTTTCAAAGTGAAGGGAAAAAGTTTAAGTCTGATTGTATCCCCAGAAACATTGGGATAATGCAAGGTGGCCAACACTTCTTCGAATTCTTGCAAGTGTAAGTATGACGGTCAGAGTCTAGCCCATGGAATTTAGGTAAAAGTTGGATTACTCCCGGTTTTATGTCAAAGGTCCCACCGTTAGCTGGTAGAACTATGCAAGAAGGTGTAATTGTACGAGCAGGTTGTAGGTAATCCCGTAGTGATCTCATTGGAGGAACATTATGTACCTCATTCTCTCCTACTCCTTCCTGATTTGCGTTTGTGGTTGAGTAGGGGGGGAGGATTCCTTAAGGGTGTTTGATCCATACTCCCCAAACTTTCACAATGCTCTTGATAATTCCGGACTCGTCTATGGACTGACAATGGTCCAACTAAACCACCTTCGGATTGGAGACGATTTGAATGGTTACGTTCCCAACGGGACATAAACCACTCAACCAGAAACTGAAACTAATCCTATTCTAGGAAACTGAAATCTGAAAGAAAATTCTGCAGAAGCTAAGTTAGAAGGGTATCACCTGATGCGCTTGAACTAGAGAAAAAACTCCTACAAAACAAAAAAACTTGTTAGTTCTAAGAAAATCAAAACGCCTAACTATTTCTACTTCTACAGCCACTGAAATTATTTGAAAACCGTTATCTAAACTCCCCGGCAACGGCACCAAAAACTTATTCGCTCGCCTCAAGTGTAAGGCTGCGATGTAGTAATAAAACTCGGTAAGACCGAGGTCGATCCACAGGGAAAGAGTAACAGCTTTCAAATCACTCCAGCAACTCAGCTTTATATAGGAAATTCAGATTCAATGGTGTTAAAACAAGAAATTTATGAGAAATCAGAGATATAATGTACTAAGGCTTTCAAGGATCCACTTGTAGCAATCCTATGTCAATTCAGTCAATCCAAGTAGAGAACACAATTAGATTTGAAGTCCTATCTCTCATCTAATTGGAAAATAAAGCATTCACACACATTCATCCAATTCAAGTTGAACTTCCAAGTTCAAGTCCATTCCATCAATGTAGAATTCAAATTCATAGCCTGCGGAGTAACAGCCATGCCTAAGAACTATGGCCTGCTCAAGGATTACTATAATTCGAATCTAAACAAGCAACCCATGATAATCTCAGAGAATTAAAAGGAATTCATGTCCGGAGCACATGAACTCAGATAAGACATCTCAAACTACCATCTTTTGAACTGAAACATAAGGAAAATCTAACTTTGAATTGAAAAAAATACTTGAATCAAACTGAAATTAACATAGAATTGGCTACAAGCTTCACCTCTCAGCCTTAGCTGAGAGGTTTTAGCCGAGCATAGTCCTGCTACAACTAAAAACTCAAAAATAAAGCATAAAACTAGAAAAACCCGAAGATAGATGTTGCAGACGCTCCACAGTCGCCTTCAGCCTCCAAACTCACGTTCCTTCTCTTCTCTGATACCTTAGGGGGAGCCCCTAGGTGGCCTTTTATAGCAACAATCCTCCCTTGCGTCGGATTCTGCGAAATCCTATGCCTTGCGCAACAATTTTCGGAGTCCCGAATTAGAAAGGACTCCTTCTTACGCAGAGCCGACCGGTCGTGACCGGTCGGACTGATTTTCCATGCATTCCAGGGGGTACTGCCGACCGATCATGACCGGTCGGACAGACCTGTCCACAGTGTCCAGCGTGCATGCTCGACCGGTCATGACCGGTCGGGCTCTTTTTGCCTTGATCCAGTATACATGGCCGACCGGTCACGACCGGTCGGCCTATCTTCAACTTGCGAAGCCTTCATACAGTGTGCATGGCAGACCGGTCAGGACCGGTCGGCCTGTCTTCTACTTGTTCCTGTGATGTGGCTGACCGGTCGGACGATCGGTCAGCCTTATTTTTCTTCATCTTTTTCTTCTTTTTTTTTCTTGGTCCATCTTAGGACTTCATCCAATGTCTTCAAATATAATCTTTTGGCTCCAATTTGATGAAATCCACTCTTATCTCTACAATCACAAAACACATGTTAGGTGGGCCTTTAAACCATGAAAATCATGCAAACTATGTAGTGTAATGGGCAATGCAATGTATAAATTGGAGGTTCAACACTTAGCCCTAGCTAAGAGGTTTAGCTGCTCATGATCCAAGGAAACATGAAACAACTACAAAAAGCATGAAAACAGCAAAGCAAACCAAAAGGAGTTGTGAAACTCCAATCTTCACTTCCACAGCCTCCAACCTCGCTTGAACCCTTCTAGGATGCCCTAGGAACGATCCCTAGGTGTCCTCTTATAGTCTGGAGGCTCCACAACGTCGGAAGAATCGGAAATTTGCGTAACACTTACGCAGCGCAGAGAATTTCGGGAAGAAATTAGAAAGTTCTAACTCAGTACGCATGGCCGACCGGTCATGACCGGTCGGCCTCAAGTGAAAATACTCCAGCAAGCACATCTGACCGGTCAAGACCGGTCGGACGTGTATATTAACATTCCAGCAACCCTGTCCGACCGGTCATGACCGGTCGGACGTCTTCAGTAGACCTCCAGCAGCTGTAGCCGACCGGTCAAGACCGGTCGGTCACCTTTATTTGTTCTTCAGTACCATGGCTGACCGGTCGCTGACCGGTCTGGCTTCCTTGGCCGACCGGTCATGACCGGTCGGCAGTCTTCATACTTCTTCATTTCTTCCTTTTCTTTCTTTCCTTGCTTCTTTCTTTCGCTTTCTCTCTTCTTTTCTTCTTTGGTCCTCAAGTAATCTCCATTAGAATGATCCCAAGTGAGCTCTTTATGTCTTCAGTTGAGTAGAGTCCACCCTCAATCCTGTAGTCACAAAACATGCATTGAATTAGCTTACAAACCATATAAACCTTGCACAATGAGTGATGAATTGGGGTTAGAATATGCACAATTAAGAGCTCAACAGTCATCCGTCATGTGATCGTACGAACCATTGAACTCTTCTCCTTGAAAATCGGATTCAATACTTGGATCTTCACCTGCATCATCTAAATTGTATTTGGGATAGCATTAAACGCTATCATAGTGGAGAATATTCACTCCAAGACAATCATGAATAATAATGAACGAAACTCAGAGTAACGCAACACAATGATATTTTTATTCAAAACAAAACAATCGAAGAAAAGTCTTATTAATGTAATGCATGAAATGCATGCTCTGGCTAAGGTACCCTGGCTAGAATCACAATACATTAAGTGGGAGACTCTCTGTTAGACCTCACGCTAGTCACTAGTCACCATAGGTTCTTGGGACACACAAGCCCATAGTTTTGCCCAACTACGTGAGAAACGGGATGCTCATAGCCCAAATCTACACGTGACAGTGTACAAGAGAAGTAGGATGCTCTAGCTTATTGTCAATTCCGTACACCCACATGGAGCCAAGTGAATGCATGACTTTAG
This sequence comes from Liriodendron chinense, assembly GCA_003013855.2. Taxonomy (NCBI): domain Eukaryota; kingdom Viridiplantae; phylum Streptophyta; class Magnoliopsida; order Magnoliales; family Magnoliaceae; genus Liriodendron; species Liriodendron chinense. The sequence continues at coordinate 504,710 of ML058547.1, forward strand.
TTTCACCTTTATTTAAGTAATTTCATATCCAGTTGTATTGAAAGAACTTAATGGTCACTATGGGGAGTTGTAAACAACCTAGCATAGGCTGACAGTACGGGATTAGTGTTCATAGCACCAACCCCGACTCATAAGATAATATATACAATTAATGTCCACTCCTTGTCCCACTTATAGTCCAACTAAGTCCCACGAATAGCCATTAATTTCCAATGTGGTCAACTAAAAGAAACATACGTATACGACACATGGATCCATTCCAACATCATATGAACACAAGGATCCTTTGGCAATACTCTACACATAAATATATTTATGCCAAGATCATATTTCCAACATGGACACCTCTTACGGGCCCGTCTCTCTACAACAACTGATCTCATCAATATGGGGACAATGGTATGCATAAGTGTAATATTCACATGATAATCATTATCCATATGGTGTATACATCATCATAACCATATTAATCATATATAAATATAAATCAAAGAAATCAACACATGGTTCTCACAATAATGCAGAACAATACACATGTTTTCTCACATATGCATCTAAACATGAAATCATAGCACCACATAATATCATTTCAGCATAAATCTAACATTAATCATGGTCTAATATGGATCATGCATTCAAGCTTAAGATACTCAATAATAATAAAGAAAATCTAGGAATTACACTTTTATCCATGTTGGCTTGAAGGAAAAATCCTCACCTTAAAGATCGGTTGATTTAGAAGCCGTAGATGTTAAGAACGTCGTTGGAAAAACAGAGAAACTCAACCAAGAAACTCTCTCTCTCTCTCTCTCTCTCTCTCTCTCTCTCTCTCTCTAAATTCATGCATTAGGGCTCCCTTGCTGAGAGAAGGCTTTAATTAGGTTAGGAGGGTCGGATTCTAAGGTTAGAAGGTGCTACACACGGCTGCCCATGTGCGAGATGTGATAAGGTGCAGTTTAAAGTGAGATTTCAGGCTGGATTTGGAAAGCGTACACACAATGAATGGAAATGAGGTTTTGGACATGGACTATGATGGATAAGGGCTACAAAATGGACATGTTAGATTATGAAATGGGCCCACACATGATTGAACGGTCGGCATGAAACGAATAGGAAAGAGAGAGAATGAAAATGAAAACTTTTGAACGGACGATATATCTGATGATTGGACACCTAGGATAGGTTTGGATCAGTCCAATTAAGCAGTGGGGTTCACAAAATGAAAGTACATACTCATTTGGTTGGTCGTTTGCGCGGTGAGAGAATTTGGAGGATGATTCTTCAAAGGATTGAAAAGTTTCATTTTTCATGAGATTTGATACGATGGATAGCTAGGAAGGATACTCAGGATCCTCTAGAAGATATCCTAGATTCCCATGCGAAAAGAAATTCCGGATTAGAAGATCATAAAATCAAGGGTTAGATAAGAGATTCGGATATCGGCATATGCCTGATGGACGGTGGAGAAACTTCATGAGTGTAGGTTTGGGAGGCTCACAAGATGTTTGGACGGTTTGGATTAGGGCAGAGGTCCAAAAATCTGGTTGATCCGAACCACAGGTGGGCCATAGCATAAGAAACAATGTTGATTGAGTACCTACCGTTGAAAACCTCTCAGGCCCACCGTATGGTTTAATTACCATCCATCCCTGTAACAGATATTGAATTAATAAAACAGTAAAAAAAAATAGTAAAAGCAATAAGGGAGAGGGGTCCTCTCTGGACGGGCTGTAAATGGTCAGGTTCTGGGCGGATTTAGCCAAAACCAGACCCGCCCATTTACTAAATGGGTATGGGTCCAAATTTTAGACCTAGAACCTTTTACTAAATGGGCGGGTCCGGGTCAGGTCCGAGTCAACCCATCAAACTCATTTATAAATGGGTCCGGGTCTGGTAGAGGGAGATCCACCCAGACCCATTTATAAATGGGCCAGGTCTAATAGGTCCGGGTCTGGATCGAGTATGGAAGCATTTTTACAAAGCTTAAAATCGGGTCTAGACGGGTCTGGACTGGACGGGTCACTTGAAACATAGACTAAACCCGCCCACTTACTAAATGGGTTCGGGTTGGGTTCGGCCGGGTCGGGTCGGGCCTAATATAAAAGAGACCCAGACCTGTTTAGCAATTGGGTTTGATCTTGGACCCAGACCCGTACCATTTAACAAATGGGTCAGGTCTGGGTCGGGTCTAAATGGGTTGGGTCCGGGTACCCCATCGGGTCCGCTGACCCATTTACAACTCCCCTCCCCAGTGGACCGCACTATCAGAAACAGTGGTGATTACCCCGCATCGTTGAAACCACTCCTTAGGTCGACCCTAATGTTGATCGGCTATCTAACTAGCTGATCAGGTCATAAGTACCTGGATGAAAGGTAAACACCAATATTAGCTTGATCTAAAAGTTTTGTAGGCCCCACCCATGGCCAGATTGACGGTCACCGTTTGAACGGTTCAGGGATCAGTATTAATTTGACATCTATCCTGTCCATCCATATGACTAGATCATGTTAGGACTGATTCTAAATAAAACGGATCTGAATCTCGGGTGGACCACACCTTAGGAAATAGTGGTGATTGACCACTCTTCGTTAAAACCTTACAAAGGGCCACTATAATGTTTATTGGCTACCTGACCTAGTGGTGGGCCCTACCTAGGCGCATATGGGACCCACCCACTGTGCCGGGGGCCTCTTAAAATTATGAAACGGATCCTAATCTCACGTATACCACATCACAAAAAACAATGTTGATTGAACGGCCACCGGTAAAGCTGTCTGACCCACTGGCTGACTATGATCGTCCCTCGTGTCATTACCATTCAAATAAACTGTAGGAACCAATATCACCCAGCTACAAAAACTTCTATGGCCCTAGCAGTGGGACCCACTAGACGGATGCGTTATTTCCAGACCGTCGACGTGTATGAACCGTGCAGTCCATCTGTTTAACCAGATTATTTTACGACATAGGTCCAGCAATGAAGCAGATCCGTCCAGTGGACCCCTTTGTTTTGTTTGTTATCACCGGACTTGTCAGAGTGGCCCACCTTGATATACATTGTATATCTATTGAGTCCAACGATTTTAGCAGCTTTTTTTATGGCATAAGCCCGAACTTCACAGGTAGGCCACACTGTTTGAATTAGTAATGATTAAATATCAACTATTTACAATTCCTCAGGTCCAACTGTGTTATTATGTGTTGTACGTCTAGGCCATTAATCCAATTTGTAGAGCCACTTAGGGCCCAAGCCCAATAATGAAATAGATCTAAATCACATCGAGCCCAAAACATGATACAAAATTAGAATGGGTTGAGCCCAATTTGAAATGAGCGTTGGGCCGAATGTTGGGCCCACTTCAAAATTCGGGTGATTTGTAGACTTCGCTAATGAGCCCACTTAAGGATTAGAGTGCATGGCGGGCTCGTTAACTATAAGGTCCACCTATAGTAAAGCCCTGTGGGCCCAATAGTTGAAATCGTGTCCAGGTGAAGCCACTAACATAATATCTATCTTGTGATGAATGAGATGTGATTGTGATTACAAATAATGCATGTGATTGTGGTAGTTATGGATGATGGTACTGGTGTTAATGATTATAGTTTAATAGAAGTATTTGATTTGATCCTTGATTAATGTTGTTTTACTTTGTAACATGCTAATTCATTTACTTAAACATATTGGTGCTGATCATACTCATGCATCATGAAATGATGATTTGTGCATTTGTGTCATAATACATTCATTCATGCATAAGATATGTCCTTTGTAGTTGGGTCATATGATCGTGGATTAATAGAACCAATAGTGGCGCGTGATAATTATATATGAATTTTCTAGCCTAAAGGCTAAGCAAACACTAAACTCATAATCACCTTATATGCATCTGATTGTATGCCTTAGTATGATTGCTTGAATTCATGTATTTGTAAGACTTTTTACAAGATGGGCCTAATTGATGAATGATCTGGATGCCCTAAGGGTTGGATATTATGGTTGGGCATTACCAGTGGACCCCACTCTAGTTTTGTTGCTTTAAAATCATATAAGGGGTAGTGCACTACAACTGTGTCACACGTCAAGTGTTATAGTTGGATTATGGTACTCAAATTCATGTGGAGCCTAGGGTAGAGGAGTTTTGATGGGTTTCAAACACCCCACCTCTCATATCTATTAAAACAGGGCTTAGTCCCAAATCTTACTCATGTTTGAAGTTCTACATCCTATCCTGGCGCTTCTCTAAAGGTGTAAGGTGTGGAAGACTACGACATTAGGCTTACAACAATGGTATCCCTGCCAAGTATGAATTTAAGTTCTGATTTATCAATCTCCATCTCTGATGCATTGCATGGTCCTTCAATTCCGCAATTCAGATTTTTATAGTTGGTATCAGAGCCAATTATTGCTTATGTATGGTAAATCTATACGAATTAGTGTATTCATTTGTAAAAAAAACCCTAAAGACTAGATCTATGTTTCAAAATAAATAAATCAATGGTTGGATCCTTTCCAGGATCCCTTGAGACAAATCTGGACCGATTTCTTTTTATAGTTTTCGAGTCTCGGATCTGGACCTCTGGGCGCAATTCCGCGCCCTGTTTTCAGTTAATCCTCATCTGGCTAATTGTAAACCCTTGTACAAACCTTGCTCCTTGCATTAACATTCAAATTCAGCCCATGTACCATGGCTGCTATTACCGATTGTAAAATGAGGGTTTCACTGTCAACGGGTACTGATTTGAAAACCACGGAAGACAATGGCGTCTACCCTAAAATTGGGAAAGAGAATGAAAGGGAGATTTAAGAGGGCCATTACATGTGCCAACAATGGAGTCCGTCTTAATCGCCATACCCATGAAAATCACCAACGTTCGTTCGCCAGAATCCAAGTTTAAAGCTCCTTCTCTTCCATTGGCAATTGGAACTTTCAGAGTCTTTGATCCTTCTTCGCCCTCGACTCCATAATCGATTAAGCGTGGATTGTTGTTTGCAATGTCACCATACTCTTGTCAAGGGTTTTTTTTAACCCTACTCTTGTCAAGAGTTTTTCGAACCCATCAGTTGGGATGGAGATGTTAAAGGGAAGGAGTCGTGATTGGCGGATTCCGGTGATTAGCCATGAAGATGGTAGTATTTGGCACAGACATGGGGTTAGGGATATTTCCTGCATTGTGTATGACACCCTTTCTCCACCGCTGCCAGCAGCCATGGACAGCAAGACAATCTTCCTCCCTGTGGTCGATATTGGTGGATGTCGATTGCTGGCGTGCTAAGGACAGGATGGCGATTGATCTTTGTTCGCCAGCCCCAAGTGTAAGGCTGTGATGTAGTAATAATTGATCATGAGACCAGATCGTCCTCAGGGATTAGTAACTAAACCGATTCCAATTCTTCGAACAACTTAGATTAGCAAAGTTCAGAAATTCAGAGAATAACATAAACAATAAAGTAAAGATGGAAAAATTTAGAATTTTAAAACAACTAGAGTGCCAAAGATCCACTTGTAGGAGATTAATGCCAAGTGATTCATCAAGCACAAACACTCAATTGGAATCGAAGTCCTATTTCTATCCAATGGGAAAATATTGCATTAAACACATAACAATCCAAACTCAATCTGAAATCCAAATCTAGTTCTAATGAAGCATGGAGAAGATGAACTTATAGCACTATGATGCAATAGCCATACTAGGAGATAATGGCTTGATCTAGGGTTAACACAATTCAAATCTCATAAAACCAATATGATTATTCTCAGAAACTTATAAGGAACTTGTGTATCGAGTACACAAACTCTTAAAATCATATAAAAATATCAACTTTTAGTCAAACTAGAACTTGAAAATCCAAAACCAAAGTTTAAAGTACTTGTATGAACGAATTGAACATTAAATCTAACTACAAGCTTCACCTCTTAGCCCTAGCTAAGAGGTCTAGCCAACCATAAACATGATTGAACTAGAAATAAACAGAAAAACTAAGAAAAACATAGAAAACTAGAAGCAAACTAGGTTGGAAGAGTTGTAGATGCTCCACTTCGATCCTCTCCTCTCCAGCAATTTCAGAACTCTTCTATGATGCCTTAGCAAAAGAGTAGAGGTGTCCTTTATAGCAAAAATCTGCCAGTGCTTCAAAAACTTATGAAATTGCGTAAGGAGTTACGCAGTTTGGGCAGTGGTCGACCGGTCGCAGCCCCCTGACCAACCAGTCGTGGCCCATCAACAACGAACATAACAAAATTTTGAAATTGAGTTGCACAGTCAACCAGTCGAACGACCAGTTTGGGCTTCTAGTTGACTGGTCTAGCTATCAATTGTGACCGTCTTTTTATGTCCAGCAAGGTTCAGCAGTTTTTCATAGAATTCGACCCATCCTGTGAAAATTCAACCGGTTTGGCCAGTGGGCGACCGGTCATGAGGACTGTGAATTTGAGAATTTTCCTCTTATTCTTCTCTTTCCTCCTTGCTTCTTTCCTTCACCTCTTGTCTCTACTTCTACTGAACTTCAATGTGTATAAAAGCAATCTTTTAGCATCATATTCATGAGGTTTCTCTCTCATTTCTACAAACATAAATGCACATATAAGAGAGGTCTTTTAACATTCAAAACTATGCATAATGTGTGATGAATTGGGGTTAGAATATGCACAATTTAGATCTCAACACACCCCCAACCAGCATTTTGTTTGTCACAAGAAAAACATGCATGAAACAAATCCAATTCCCCAACTCAACCCTCTTTTAGAAACTATACTTCTATCAACTCCAAGATATGTGAAAGTGATATTCAGAAATAAGTAGTAATTAATTTTCAAACCTTAATCCTCCTAAAACATAGCGGGTGCTTCAAAGAGAGTCCCTACTGATTATTTGACAAATAGAACAACCCAAACGAGTGTAGTCTAGTGCGCTTTGTGAATGCTCAACTCAACTTCCAGGATTATCCTCCTTTTAATGGATCAACTAAACTATTGTTAAAACTAAAAAATGCGCGAGGCAGTTTTCTTGGGTTTTATTGTTCTGGGATTCTGAGTAATAGAGACATTCACAGACAATCATAAGCATTCACAAAGTACACACGAGAAAGCATCGCAAGACGAATTTTATTCCAGAGATTTTGAGAGCTTTTACATTCCAAGCTGTGATACTGGTCATTGTTAACGTCTAATTTAGTAACAGGTTCCTCCAAAGCGTTCACCTTCATTCAAGCAAACTCCCCTCCAGACCTGAAAGCCAAAGGACAAAACTAAGGGTGGTTGGTGTTCAGCCATTGGCCCTCCGAAGCTTAAGTTAGATGGGATGTGATAGTAAAGTAAAATGTAGAATGTGGATTTAGAGGTTGTGTACCTTTATCATCTATGGAGCCATCTATTTATACCAATCCGAGTGATCCAGTATGTTACGCAAGCCGTTAAGATACTGCTAATTTCAGGGGATAAGATGCTTATCTTGTTAATCCTTCGATAAAGGGATGGCCTATCCACTCTAGACGTCTAGCTAATTACATCTCTTGATAGAGATGTTCGAAGTTATGAACAGGGACGAGCCAAAATTGATCGATATGGACTGCTGATACCAAAAAGTGGTGACTGTTCGGGCTCGAAGATAACCTTGTTTAACAACCTCGATCCGAGCTGCTCGCACGCCGAAGTGCGACCCCTTTAGACAACCATGAACTGAGCTGCTCGCATGCGGAAGTGCAACCCCTTTCGACGACCATGAGCTGAGCTGCTCGCATGCGGAAGTACGACCCCTTTCGACGACCACGAGCTGAGCTGCTCGCATGCGGAAGTGTGACCCCTTTCGACGACCATGAGCTGAGCTGCTCACACGCGATTGGATGGTGTGGTCGGCGGTCTGAGACGAAGTATGAATGGAGGGCTCGCGATTAAGCAGGCTGGTCGCGACTCTTATTAAGTGACGCTTCTTCGACGACCAACTTTATTCCACAACAGATGCCCCCCAAATCCTTAGCGTTGAGAAGCTACGCCAAAGGATTTGTCCGTATATGTAACCACTTACCGGAGGAGAAGCCGTACGTGACTGACCAAGAATGACCTTGCATTTATGAGCGCTAGCTTTTCACAGCTTTTCGGCTGAGAGAGATGAAGCGATGCTCGCCACGTGTCTCTGAATTTAATGCTCGTGACCGTTCGACTGTCGTGCCGGATGAGAGGCCGCCGCGTGTCACCCAAATCAAACGAAATGATTGCCTATAAATATGGAGTCTGCAGAGGTTACTCCATTTTCGAAACCTTGCTGAAGAATACCAGAAATCCTCCTCCTTCTCTTCTTCCTGTATCTGGGGTAACCTCTTCACGGAGGTATTTCTCCTTCTTTCCTCTCTTTTTCTTCTATCTTTTTTTTTCTCTACTATGGCGGGGAATTCCGATGAAGAAGTTGTTTCTTTAGGAGATGACACTCTCGATTCATCTGAATCGAATAACACCAGAGTGCCGGCGGTAAGGTATTCTGCCGCCAGTTACCCATCGATAATGACGGAGGAACAGCTTTTGAGCTTACGGGAAAGGTATCGGATTCCCCACTCCATTGTTCTTAGGCTGCCAGGGAGAGGAGAAAATGTCGATTCTCTGCCACCGGGTTGTTTCGCTATTTATAAGTATTTTTTTTCAGCTCGGTGTGCACCTTCCCCTTCATCCCTTCATCCGTAATTTCCTCCGTATCTATAAGAGAGCCCCCGACCAACTCATAGTAAATGGCTGGAGGGTGGTTATGAGTGCATTCGTCCTCTAAAAGCAAGCGGGAAACGAGGACTTAACTGCTGATGAGTTTTTGAGAATGTACCAGTTGAAAAAGGCCCCATCTAGTGAGGGCTGGTACTATCTCTGCTTTTGGCACCGGGATAATTTTATCTTGGGGAATCCTACCTCAAACTATCCCAGATGGAGGAAAAAATGGTTTTATGCCTCCGGCAACTAGGAGTCCGATGTGGGCTCCGACCCCAAAGGCCACAACGTCGACCGTTTCTTCGTCGAAGGTGGGTTAAGTTTTACCCCTTTGCTCGAGGTTAAGTAAATTTGATTTTTGTTGTTGACTAACCTACTCTTCTTTATGTCTCGCGGGTATTCCCATTAGGAAGAGGCCGAGCTTGCGAGGAGGGCTCAATGAGAAGCTCACTAAGGTTTACAAACCCTCTTTGGGCGTTGGCAATGGGCCCCACTCGTTGGGCCCACCAAGAATGTATGTGCCTTACCTATTTCGTCCATATGTTTTTCCAGCTCATTTTAGTGGCTGAGCCCAAAATTTAAGCATATCCAAATGTCAAGTGGACCATGCCATGAGAAACAATGGGAATAATGATCTCCACCGTTGAAACCTTCCCAGCCCTACAGTGATGTTTATTTGCCATCCAACTTGTTCATAAGATCCCATGGATATGGATGGAGGGGAAAACACAACATCTGCTTAATTCAAAACTTCTTAGAACCCAGCTGGGTACCACGCTGCCCAGCAGGTGGCCCACCCTATGGGTCCCAACGTGATGTATCTATTAGCTCCACCATGATGTATTTGTTCTATTCATGCTGCCCATCTACTTTTCCATATTATTTTAGTATACGGCCCCAACAATGAGGCAAATCCAGACGTTAGATGGACCGCACCCGTAGGGAATAGTGGTCATTGATGCCCACCATTGGAAACTTTCTTAGGGCCACTCGACTTTCTATCCAACCAAAGGTTTGGGCCCATATTTGGGTTCCACCTTGGTGGAGGTATTGTGTACCATGCCAACCGTCTTGATCGACGCGTGGGGCCCGATTCAAATGGGCTTCACTTAGAAAATGGTGGTGCTTGTATACCTACCACTGAAACGTCCTAAGACTGGTGATGTACGTTTGCTATCCGACCAGTGGGCTCGGCCCACCATGGTCCTTCCTTTGATACATATGTTTTTATCCATGCCGTACACCTATTTTGTCGGCCTACTTTGTATGTGCAGGCCCAAGTATGGGGCCGATGTGGTCTCAAGTGGGCTATGCCACGAAGACCTTTACATTTCCAATGGGACCCACAGTCTGGGTCCCACTCTCTGTATATATATTGGGCCTTTTAAGGCCAACATTACATGATATATCTGGTAGCATGATAGTATACTTAGCTTGATATGTCACACTAATAACACGCTTAGTATAATGAATACCATGCTCATTCATATGCCCATACGCATCATTTGTATGCCTGTTATGGATCATGAATAACCATAGCATATGCTAGTTGGCTTGTTATACTTAGGGGACCCGTGCGAGACAGGGTCGCCCCACATGATTGCACAGTATGCGTAAGTTTGGTGCATGACGTGGATTGTATGACTCATGCATTTCGCATTATGTATGCTACGATCGCTTTCACACCTCAACAGCATCGGGGTGGTGGCCACCATAGTCATATCGTGGTTGGCAGTATTGGACACCGAAACTTGTTCTAGTACGTGGGCGCTATGGATGTCCTTGGGTGAAAGTCCCTAAACCCTGTGGTACCAGTAGGATGCTCCAGCATCGAGACCGAGTGGATAACATGAGCGCCCGTGTGCCAAATACCAGTAGGCCGCGTCTCCCACTGTGTCGAGGTCGGTTGGAAAGGGGTGTGACCTTATCCGCCCGGGTGCAGTGGGCGGTAAGCTAGGTCGAGTCTGACCAGCTCATGGAATGGGTCCGCTATCGGTGAGCCAGGTGGGCATTGGCATACCACTGACAAGGCGGATAGTGAGGTCTTTTCTACTCGCTTTGTTATGCGCGCGATGTGCGGCAGCCAGTATTAGAGTATACTAGACCCCGGTGATGTCCTAGATGAGAACTATTTTGATATGTGGATCAGTTCAGGATTGACGTGTTTGCATTACATCTCTAGCATGTAACACTCGGCCATGTAGGCCCTTGCATCGCATAGCCTTGGGATGGCTGATAGCATTCATGAACTTGGTAACTTAGCCCTCTACTACTTTCGCTTACTCTGATATCTGTATACTTGTCATATGCATCACACGCGCACACACGCACTCTACTGAGCTTCGTAGGAAGCTCATGCCCGTTTGTTTACACTGCAGGTACTACGGTACATCAGCAGCGTTGAGCGCGGTGCATGTACCTAATATTTTGGACTTCTGCTACATGTTGTATTTCCCTTTCCAGCACTATACTCAACAAACTTTTTAGTGGATATTTGATGATGTTTTATGGTTTTGATTATGTTCCTGTACAAAAAAATTTACCCTGAAAATCCTCCTAGTAGGATCCCAGGATCGGAACCTGGCACATGAGAGCTAGGAGCCGAGAATGGGGTACTACGGAGGCTGTTGGCACCAAGGTCGGCGATCGGGAATTTAGTGAGCCCGGTCCCCTGGTTTGGGGCGTGACACAACTCCTTTAGGGCTCTCCCGAAGCCTAGTCTAGAGGCTCTCTTCACAGACATTGGAGTGAGATTAATTCAGGTAACGACCCTCCTCTCCCCCCATTTTTTTAAGAGCTCATCAAATGGCAATACAATACTCCTGGTTCTTTAAGCAGAGTCAAGACCTCACGCTACGGACAAGGCGTGACATCGATGCTGCTCGCCGCATCATCGATGAGGGGGAGAAGAAGTGGAAGGTGATGGAGGGCGAGATTCAAGGGAGGGATTGTATAATAAAATTTCAAGAAGCCCTAGTCGCCAAGTTAAACGAGGAGAAGCAAATCCTCATTATCAAGGTTCAAGCTTTGACTGATTGTTATCAGTCATTGGACCTCAATTTTGCAAGGCTCCAAGAGATACATACGAAGAGCGAGAAGGAGAAGGAGATCTTTCGCTAGGACAAGATCTCCCTCGAGGAGAGGCTCGGGGATTATCGGGCTCGCCTTGAAGATGCTGAGAAGACCCTTGCCCAGATGAAGGATGATTCCATCCACTGGGATGAGGAGAGGACAGCCTACATCAAGATGGTGGCTGAAGAAGGTCCCTGTGCCATTCTGGAGTTTTAGACTTCTCAACTCTACAAGGACAAGCGTTATGAAGCATACATCGTTGGTCGCGACTTCGCGGTCAGAGTTATGCAGCAAATCTCTCCGTCCTTCAGCGTGGAGCAATTCGATAGAGTTGCTTTCGAGGTCGCAACTAGAGAGTGAGCTGCAGCCGAGAATGAAGTTACGGAAGCTACAAATGCTGGGCGTGCTCCTGAAACGGGTCCTGAGGTAGAGAACCGAGAAGCTCCTCTGAATGAGGAGTGAATAATTCTCAAGTCACTCCCCTTTTCCTCTTCTGGCTCAAAAGTATATGTATCTTCTCCCATCTATTGTAATTTGAAAGACTTTTAATGAAAAATAGGCGTTTTGTTTACCTCTTTGTTGTGCAAGAATCAATAACCATTTAGGTGCTTTACTAAATTCATGAAAATGAATTAGGCTCAATTAGAGAGGTCTGAGTGACCACATCCGCTTAGAGATAGGTTGGCCTATCAATTGAGTCTTTGGCCCTACCGAGGGCAGAAGATTTGGTCAAGAGAGTGTTTGTATTCTCTTCAGGGCTATTCGGGTCCATAAAATGGAGTAGCGACCAAATTTGGGAATCAATAGAACACTCGAAGGAAGAAGAATCCATCTTTATTCGGATGTCATCAGAATTTACATCGGGTTAAGGAAAATATCGGAGTAGATGCTCTACGTGCCAAGGGCGACATAGGGGTCTCCCTCGCATATCTTCGAGATAATATGTACCTGGTCGCACAATCTTGATAACTCGGTAAGGGCCTTCCCAATTCGGATCCAACGAACGAGCAGGCATTCCGAGATTTTGTTAGAGGACCAAATCGCCGAGCTGAAACGCTCTAGGTCGGACCTTTGCGTTACGGTAGCGAGCTATACACTGTTGGTAAGCTGTTGCTCGAAGTCGGGATGCCTCCCTTCTTATTTCGAAGAGGTTGAGATGAAGCCTCAGACCTTCTTGATTGCTTGTGGAGTCGTACTGCTCGATTCGATACAAGGGTACTTCGACTTCGACAGGACAACTACGTCGGTGCCGAATTCCAGAGAAAAAGGAGTTTCTCCAGTTGGCGTGTGAGTTGTCATTCTGTAGGCCCATAAGACTTCAGGTAGAAGCTCCGGCCACATACCTTTACATTCATCGAGTTTAGTTTTCAAATGATGTTTGATGATCTTATTGACTGCTTCAACTTGTCCATTAGCCTGGGGATGACATGGGGAGGTTCGAATACTTCGTATCTTCCATTTTTCGCAAAACTCCGAGAACGCGGCTTTGTCGAACTGCTTTCCATTGTCGGTGATTATAGTGTGGGGGAGCCCATAACGGCATATGATGTTTCTCCACATGAACCTAGTAGTCTGCTTTTCGGTGATTGTGGTTAACGATTCTGCCTCGACCCATTTGGTAAAATAATCCACTGCTACAATTGCAAACCTATTCTGAACTTTCCCGGTGGGCAATGGTCCGATGATATTAACTCCCCATTGGGCGAAGGGCCAAGGGCCGTCCATCGGCGTCATCTGCTCAGATGGTACATGGGGTATTGGAGAATATCGCTGGCATTTATCGCATTTTTTAGAAAATTCGATTGCGTCCGCCTTCATGGTGGGCCAGTAGTACCCTTGCCTCATTGCTTTATATGCTAAAGATCGTCCCTTGGGATGGTTACTGCATGCCCCCTGGTGTATTTCATCAAGAACGCGGTGTACCTCTTCTGGATAGAGACACCTTAAGTATGGTAAAGTAAAACTTTTACGTAGTAAAATTCTGTTTTGTAGGGTGTACCTGGAAGCGCGATAACGAATTTGTCGCGCAGATTTTTTATCTTCTGGGAGTTGTTCGCTTTTGAGGTAAAGGACGATGGGATCCATCCAACATGGAGGGGAATGCACTATGACCACTTGCTCTGGGGTGGACTGATCAATACTCGGAGTATGGAGATGTTCGACAGGAACAAATCGTGTTAACTCGGATTCTGGTGTGGAAGCTAACTTTGCCAGGGAATCTACGAGCTTATTCTTCTCGCAAGGAATGTGAATTATTTCATATTTGCTTAGTTTTGTGAGCAGGATAAGTACTCGAGACTTGTATAAGGCCATTCGCTCCTCTTTCGCCTCGAATTCGCTGAGCACTTGATTGATTATGAGCTGAGAATCACTATGAACAAATAAATTCTGTATCGCAAGCGCATTCGCTAGTTTGAGGCCGACGAGCAAAGCCTCATATTCCGCTTCATTGTTAGAGACATGAGTGTCGAATCGTAAAGCATATTGAAAATGTGATCCGTCAAGAGTGATTAGGATTAAACTGGCTCCGATGCCGGTGGCACAGGAAGACCCATCTACAAAAAGCGACCAGGAATCCTACTCGCTGGTTGTAGGGTCGTTGTCGGAGATGGATTCGGCCGGGGTCGAATATGTGAATTCAGTGATAAAGTCAGCTGCAGCTTAAGCATTAGTGGCAGTTCTTAAAAAGAATGTAATATCTTGTTCACCGAGCTCAATTGCCCATTTAGTCAACCGCCCTGATACCTCAGGCTTCTGAAGGACTTGTCTTAACGGATGATTCGTAGGTACCAATATAGAGTGGGCTTAGAAATACAGTCGTAGTTTCCGAGCTGCAGTCACTAAGGCAAGAGCTAATTTTTCCATATCGGAATATCGAGTTTTGGCATCCACCATTGCTCGGCTAATATAATAAACGGGTCTCTGGATCCCGGAATCTTCTCTTATTAAGGCGGCACTAACGGCCATGGAAGATACAGATAAATAAAGGAGCTGCTCGTGTGGAACAGGTTTGGATAAGACAGGTGGCGCGTTCATATATCGTTTCAGCTGTTGGAATGCCTCCTCACACTACTAGGTCCATTCCCAATTGGTTTTTACGGCAGTGCGGAGAAGCTTAAAGAAGGGGAGACACTTATCAGAGGCGCGCGAAATAAACCTGTTCAGCGATGCAATGCGACCAGCCAATCGTTGGACATCTTTGAGAGTGGATGGAGACTTCATTTCGATCAAGGCTTTTATTTTCTCGGGATTTGCCTCAATTCCTCGTTGGCCAACCATGAACCTAAGAAATTTCCCGGCAGAGACCTCAAAAGCACATTTTTCTAGATTTAACTTCATCTGATACTTCTTCATCAGGTCGAAGGCTTTCCGGAGATCTGTGAGATGATCGTTGGCTGCGACGCTTTTCATGAGCATGTCGTTGACATAAACTTCCATATTTTTACCAATTTGTGCATTGAACATTTTGTTGACCAAACGTTGATAGGTGGCACCTGCATTCTTAAGACTTACTTTATAGCAATATAAGCCTCGATTAGTGATAAAGGCAGTGTTTTTATGATCGAGCGGATGCATCATGATTTGGTTATAACAAGAGTAGGCGTCCATAAAACTGAGGAGGGCATGCCCTGCTATTGAATCAACTAATTGGTCGATGTGGGGAGTCGAGAAACTATCCTTTGGGCATGCCTTGTTCAGATCGGAGTAGTCTATGCATATTCTCCACTTATCATTAGTTTTTTGAACAAGGACCACGTTCGCGACCCATTCTGGGTAGTCAACTTCCTCAACGAAAGTGACGGTCGATAACTTTTAGACCTCAGTTTTAATCACCATTTGCCTTTCTACGGTGAACGCTCGTCAATGCTGATGAATAGGTTTGTACTTCGGATCAACATTCGGACGGTGGACTACAATGTTGGGGTCGATACCTGGCACGTCTCTTCTTAGATGAATTATCTTTAGATAAGTGGATTTCGACTGTCTCTTCCCTCGGGGTACCTATTGATGAGCGTTCTCTCTTGGTTCCAATGTTGTTTCTATCGGGAGATCCGCTGAGTCTCCTGTAATCGTCATAATAGGGGCTGCTTGGGCATTCTTTCAATCTTGTATGGCGATTTCGTAGCATGCTCGAGCTTCTTTCTGGTTTCCTCGTACTACCTTGACTCTGCTTGGAGTAGGAAATTTGATGCACAGGTACAGGGGGTGTAAAGCTGCCTCCTATTTTGGTGAGCGAAGGTTGACTCAAAATGGCGTTATACGCTGATCTTCTATCCACCACGAGGAAATTAAAGAAGATTGTGGTTTTGGCTGGACTTTCTCTGAAAGTGACAAGAAGGTCGATGCTTCCTTCTGGTGTTACGACTTTGCCCCCGAAACCGACGAGGGGAGTGGAGATAGGCTTGAGTAAATTTCTAGCAAGTGTCATTTTGTTGAAAGCTTCCAAGTAAAGAACATCAGCGGAGCTACCTGTATCCAACATAATATGATGAGTTAAATAGTTTGATACCTTTAGTGCGACCACGATGGAGTCCTCGTGAGGGAAATGAATCCCTTCGGCATCTTCAAGAGAAAAAAGAGATTGGATGATAGCTAGGATTTGATGTATCAGACGATTTTTCCAGCCAATAAATATTTTGAGGCTTCTGAGACGCCTTGCGAGCATATGCTTTTCTTGAAGCTTGAGAATCTCCCCCACAAGCTGGACCTCCAGCAATGGTCCGAATTTCACCAGTGGGTTCCGTATCCTCTTGTGGAGGATGGTGTTGAGGTGACTTTTTCCTTTGTGACGAGGCATCGATTCTTTTAGGTGACCGATCCTGTCGGACAACGTAATCCCGGAGGTGTCCATTCCGAATAAGAGCTTCGATGTGATCTTTCAGGGATATACAATCTTGGGTGTTGTGCCCATGATCTTTGTGGAAATAACAGAACTTTCTCTTATCTCCTTTTTCAGGATCGGACTTGATCCTTGGAGGCCACTTCACATAAGATTTATGCTTTATCTCCATTAATACTTTCTTAGGAGATTGATTGAGAGGTGTATAGTTATGATATTTACCGGAATAAGGCTTCTTAGGGGAGCGATCCCAACGATCGCCCCGGTATTTCTTATCAGAGGGAGAGATCTCCTCAGACTTACATTTCTTCCCTTGTATGCCGTAACGTGCCAAAGCAACTTCTTCTGCATTGATGTATTTTTTGGCCTTGGTTTGAAATTCAGTCATGGTTTTAGGAGGGTTTTTATTTAGGGCGAACCGAAATTTCTCGCTGGTGATTCCTGCTATAAGGGCAGTGAGGCCTTTGTCTTCAGTATAACCTTCAGTCTGGATGGCTTCTGAGTGAACCGAACTGTGAACTCCTTAATTGTTTCCCCATGTTGTTGCTTTAGATCCATTAAATGAGATGCAGGCTTTTTGGTACGGATGCTTTCCATGAACTGAGAGAGGAAGAGATCCGATAATTGGGAGAAGGATTCGATAGATCGAGGTTTCAAGGCTCAAAACCATGTACGTGCTGCATCCTTTAGAGTCAAGGAAAAAGCCCTACACATAATTTCTGAACCATATCCTTCTAGCTCCATGAGAGACCTATAGGTCTCCAGATATTCGAGAGGGTCGCTGGTACCTATATACGGGACGATGCTAGGCGTTCAGTATTTTCTAGGCAGAGGGACCTCCATAACCTCATGGGTGAAGGGAGGTTCAGATTGGTGGATTGATGCAAAAGTAACAGGTGGAAGGTTGGACCGATACCGTTGCTCCATATCGACGAAATGATCTTCGATTCTCTTGAGATCTCCTTCCCAAGGTAAAGTGTAACTCGAGGTTTCAACAGTGGATCCCTGAGATCAGTGTTGCCGTAAGGTACTGGAGTGTATAGATTGGGAGGTACTGTTGAGCTCTTAATTGTGCATATTCTAATCCCAATTCATCACTCATTATGCAAGATTTTCATGATTTAAAGACTAATCAAATACATGTTTTGTGGTTGTAGGAATGAGAGTTGCTTTGCCCAATTGATGACCAAAAGGGCACATTTAGGAGCCTTTGATGAAGGCCTAAGGTTGACCAAAGAATGAGGAAGAAAGAGAGGAGAATGAGGAAGAAAGAAGGAAAGAAAAGAAAGAAGAAATAATGCAGAAAATGGGGTCCGACCGGTCAAGACCGACCAACACTACTTTTCCTTTCACATACTGCTCGAGCAAGGCCAGCCTTGTCCGACCGGTCTTGACCGGTCGGCCATGCAAATTCCAGGTTCCAGATTCCAGACAGCAGGCCATTCCCCTTTTTGGTTTTTTGGACCCATTTTTTGGGCCGATCTTGATGATATTTGGAAATCCAACACATCCATGTCGAAGAGAAGCTCGACGTCGAACTAACCCAAGTGGTTTCGTGTCGATCGGAGCTACAGATTGATCGTGGTGGCCAAAACAATACGAACTGTCCAGAAAGTTCCAGATTCTGCCTACTCCACTCTAGGGCCGGTCCAGATGACCCATCATTGATGATATGAAGAATCTACTTTGACCACCTTTTAGACCACATCCATATATGAATAACCACAAAATTTCAGATCAAAAGGATGTGTGGTTTGATCGTACCGGTTGAAGAAAGATGGACCATCCAGGAAGATCCAACTGCACAGAGATTATAAAAGCCCTAATTGTTCTAATTTTCGGACCATATTCTAGGATTTTTTTAGACAATCTAATCCATCTATCATGTAGAGGAGGAAGTTTTCTACCAATGTTCAAAATTTGGGATCAATCCGACATCTGTACACTCTGGACCGTTGAAAGCAAGATGACTGGTTCCGAAGGTACCCGAAGTGCGTGATTTTGAGAGGCGGTCGGTGATATGATTGGTGGGCCCATTCAGAGGATAATCTTGGAAATCTAAATCATCTATGAGGAAGATAACATTACAAGGAAGCTATAAATCAATTTTGAAGGCAATCCAACCATTGGTTAAGCCGTACCAAGCGAAACAAATTTGCTATGTTGTTGTACTATTGCTGCACTATAAAAGGAGGTGCTCTCTTCTATTCCAAGAAAACCAAGGACGTGGGGAGCAAGGAGTTCAAGTCATAGGAGGCTTCCTAGCCTCCTCCAGCTAGTTTTTCTTCCTTTTCTTAGTTCTAGTTCTAGTTTTTAATATGCTTTTCATTAGCTAATCTCTTAGCTAGAGCTAAGAGGTGAACCTTATAGTTTTCTTAGATTGTTTAATTCGTTTTATTGGTTTTAAAGTTGGAATTCATGATTATGAACTATGGTTTGAAGTTTATACAAGCTTTAAGTAGTTTTTCTTAGTCTTATGATGACTCATGGATGTTTGGGAGAATTACTTAAATTCTTAATTGGTTTGCATCTGTCTAGACCTGTATGATCCGAGGAATTGGAGTGCGCTCTAGTACTATGATCTTCATGTGGGGACTTCCTACCAAAGTTCTACTTTTCTGAATTTCTGTAATATGTATGGATTATGCATGTGATTTGAATCAAGTTCAAATCATAATCTAGCCTTGTCTTGTGACAGGACTTGAGGATGGTTATGATTGTGAACTGAATCTTTTGGAATGGGGAATGACCTATGCAATTGAGCATGCTCAGATCAGCCTACATTGAGCGAATCCTATGCATTGAACTTACATATGACAGATTGTTTGGTTTAACAGCTCTATCATCCGACTAGATAGATCTTAATATCGATTTTAGTTGAGAAAGTGAGAAACCATAGCGAATTATGCATCTAAGGAGAGCTATAAGTGGATCCTTGATGCTCTAGTTATCTTTCCATTATCAGATTTTCTATTTTATGTTAAAAATCAATTTCACAAACCTCTTTGATTCTAGTTATTAGGATAGTTTGAATTGTTTACTTCCTTCCCTGTGGATCGACCTCGGTCTTACCGAGATTATTACTACATCGCAACCCTACACTTGGGGAAGCGAACAAGTTTTTGACGCCGCTGTCGGGGAAGAGGTTAAACGGTTCTAATTGTTCTAGTAGCTATAGAGTAGTTTTAGTTGGGTAGGATTTTTTGTTTTTATAGATAGATTTTCTGATTTTTTTTTTCTAGATTACTAACAATTTTTTGTTTGATTTTGTAGGACATTGTTGCTGACATAGCTCTCACCTTCACGGGTAACATCTCTCCATCTCCCTTTATTCTTTTTGTTTTTCTTCCTAGATTAGGGATTATTTCAACTTCTTATAATTTCATTATGAATGATTGGACGGGTGGATTGTCTAAATACCTTTTGGAAGATGAGAGGTCGAACCAAATAAAAAATCATTATGATTGGAACCATTACAAGCATGAATATTTTTCTATGACTCAATCTACTTCTAATACTCCCCCACATAAGACCTTGCGAGATTACCGGAATGACAACAATGTGCATAACTTTTCGCCAAGTAAGACAATGAGAGAGTATCAGAAAGAGATGAATAATGTTCCACTGATTAGGACAATGTATGATCACTTGTTTGGCTACAAATATCAACAACTATCTAATAGCACAACATATGACATGCATAATCCTAATAGGTGGGAGCATCAAAATTTCAATTTGGGAGATGAGCCAACCATGGATGCCAACAATTATCCTCAAGAGTTTCTTTCTCATGAGCCACAACCGACACGAACTCTTGAGGATAAACTGCGAGAGTTTATGGAAATAACTGAGCAATGCATACAAAACCTCTTGCCATCTCAAAATATTGAACCCGACATTGGGAACACCGAATCAATCCCCAACAATGAGGAGGATGAGGCTATCCAAACCCAACCTTCTCTAGATTTAATGACTAAAATTCTAGAGGATATTGATCTCAGTGATCCCACCATTACCATTGATTATGGTGAATCAACTATCTCTTTTAGCTATTCCGATTTGAATGATGAAGAGATTTCAAGGACGGTTGACGAACCTGAGGAATCTACAAAATCTGAAAGTGATAGTTTGATTACCTACAATGAGGGTTTGAAGGATGATTGTGAGTCTATGATTTCTTCTTCCAAAAGGCCGAATGTTTATGAGTCACCGGAAGATATTCTTGCCAGAGAGATGGCCGAAGTTGATATTTTTGAGTCCTTCCACCAACAACACATGTCGGATTCTATTGTGGAAGAACTCCCTTGGGTTGAAAATTCTGTTTCTTTGGATGATGTGGTGGCACAATCTGAAATTTTAGATCAACCAATGCTACATGATGTGCTTACCAATGAATCTGAAAAATTTTCTTTAGAAGACCTCCCCTCTATAGATGAGGAATTCCTTACCCTTGAAACAGAATTTCCTCAATCACTTAGGGAGAACGAGGACCCCTTATCCCACTCTCTCGATTTCCTAGAGGAATGCATGACCCACCCCTATGATCTGGATGATGAGATGATTAAGGAGTTGGATAGTTTGTTAGACACGGTGTCGGTGCCTGAAGAACACCATTCCACTGATTTACATTCTTTACCATTATTTGTGGAAACACCGTGCAATTCTGAATTTGTGGAGGAGACAACCCAAATTGAAAAATACTTAATGAATGTCTCTCCACCATCATGGGTTCTTCAACCCATTGAAAATTCTGATTGGGAGAACCCGTTTTTAATCAATTTCAACCCAATTCAGAACTTGAGGAGATATCTTTTTGCTACTCTTATCTCCTCCTTACATGCGTGTGGTGCACACTATGATTGGACCTTCATGAAGAAATGCACCCATGGATACATTCGAGCGGGACTTTGGATGGTCCTCATGAGAAACCTATTGAAATTCATGAAGATCCTGCTCAAATTTGATCATGTAGTCGATCAGACTAATCAAAGGTAGGTAGGTAGGTTAGGATTTCTTTCTGCATTTTGGATTGAATAAGTCTCATTGAGACAATGGAAGATGCTAGAATTGATCAACTTGCTACCTCAGGTACTCTCGTTCTCACTCTCCTTTGTTTTATGTTATTGCTCTCATGTCATGTATATTGCATATCTTATAACATTGAGGACAATGTAAGATTTTGGTTGGGGGGTGAGATTCCTTAGATGAATCTACTAGCTTTTGTGACATTTCAAGCAATTAGGTAGAAAATTTTCGATTTTTCTAAAATTCAAAACTCTTTTGGAAAATGTTGTTTCTATGCATTCAAGATGATACGAGTATAAGAAGAGGAGATATGAAGTGAGTGATGTTCCAAGCTTTGAACTTCTCTTAATATAATGGTTTTACATGTGAATTCCCCTATTTATGTGAGTGATAGAAAATTTGAACACTTTTACACCTAGTTCACATTACACGATTTTCATGGGTTGAAAGGATTATGTGATTTGTGGATTAACTATACTTTGATTTAAGGTGTTGAGAAACCAAGCCGGGGTACTTTGTCCATCCTTGTCCATGGGAAAATAACGAAAGATATGGATTTCTAAAAATCCTATCTAATGTAAAAGAAAAAAGGAAAAGGAAGGATGAAATTGGGAATGATGGAAAAATGGTGGAAAATTCCGATTAGGGCTACCTACTACCAACCGGGGGATGGTCTAACCGTAACCAAAGCCGGAAATGGGATGTAGTGTGAAAGTCGTCGGAAGGACGGTAAGACAAATTCCTGTCATAAGCTTGTTGTTGCTCTGTGCACCTTGAAATTCATAGTTTAGTTGATCTATGAAGAAGATAATCCTGGAAAATCATGAGATGAACATTCACTATGCACACTAGGTTGAATTTGTTCAAGTTATTCTATTTATCAATCAATCAGCGGGGATTTCATATGAACACTTATTATGTTTTCAGAGTTTAAGGTTTCAACCTCTATCACCTAATTTTTCTGACTTTTACACTTGTGTGTCTTGGGATGTGTAGAAGAATAGTTTCTGAATGAGAGTTGTTTTTTTTTTTGGAGAATTGAACTTGTTTCACGCATGTTTTGCTCTGGACTAGCAAAATGCTGGTTGGGGGGTGTGTTGAGCTCTTAGTTGTGCATATTCTAACCCCAATTCATCACTCATTATGTAAGATTTTCATGATTTAAAGACTAATCAAATACATGTTTTGTGGTTGTAGGAATGAGAGTTGCTTTGCCCAATTGATGACCAAAAGGGCACATTTAGGAGCCTTTGATGAAGGCCCAAGGTTGACCAAAGAATGATGAAGAAAGAGAGGAGAATGAGGAAGAAAGAAGGAAAGAAAACAAAGAAGAAATAATGCAGAAAATGGGGTCCGACCGGTCAAGACCGGTCGGCCAACACTACTTTTCCTTTCACATGCTGCTGGAGCAAGGCCATCCTTGTCCGACCGGTCTTGACCGGTCGGCCAGCCCTGTCCGATCGGTCTTGACCGGTCGGCCATGCAAATTCCAGGTTCCAGATTCCAGACAGCAGGCCATTCCCGTTTCTGGTTTTTCGGACCAGTTTTCTGGTCCGATCTTGATGATATTTGGAAATCCAACACATTCATGTCGAAGAGGAGCTCAACGCTGAACTAAACCAAGTGGTTTCGTGTCGATCGGAGCTACGGATTGATTGTGGTGGCCAAAACAATACAAACTGTCCAGAAAGTTCCAGATTCTGCCCACTCCACTCTGGGCCGGTCCAGGTGACCCATCATTGATGATATGAAGAATCTACTTTGACCATATTTTAGACCACATTCATATATAAATAACCACAAAGTTTCAGATCAAAAGGATGTGTGGTTTGATCGTACCGGTTGAAGAAAGATGGATCATCCAGGAAGATCCAACTGCGCAGAGTTTATAAAAGCCCTAATTGTTCTAATTTTTGGACCACATTCTGGGATTGTTTTGGACAATCTAATCCATCTATCATGTAGAGGAGGAAGTTTTCTACCAATGTTCAAAATTTGGGATCAATCCGACATCTGTACACTCCGGACCGTTGAAAGCAAGATGACTGGTTCCAAAGGTACCCGAAGTGCGCGATTTTGAGAGGCGGTCGGTGATATGATTAGTGGGCCCATTCAGAGGATAATCTTGGAAATCTAAATCATCTATGAGGAAGATCACATTACAAGGAAGCTATAAATCAATTTTGAAGGCAATCCAACCATTGGTTAAGTCGTACCAAGCGAAACAAATTCTGCTATGTTGCTGTACTATTGCTGCACTATAAAAGGAGGTGCTCTCTTCTATTCCAAGAAAACCAAGGACGTGGGGAGCAAGGAGTTCAAGTCATAGGAGGCTTCCTAGCCTCCTCCAGCTAGTTTTTCTTCCTTTTCTTAGTTCTGGTTCTAGTTTTAATATGCTTTTCATTAGCTAATCTCTTAGCTAGAGCTAAGAGGTGAACCTTATAGTTTTCTTAGATTGTTTAATTCGTTTTATTGGTTTTAAAGTTGGAATTCATGATTATGAACTATGGTTTAAAGTTTATTACAAGCTTTAAGTAGTTTTTCTTAGTCTTATGATGACTCATGGATGCTTGGGAGAATTACTTAAATTCTTAATTGGTTTGCATCAGTCTAGACCTGTATGATCCGAGGAATTGGAGTGCGCTCTAGTACTATGATCTTCATGTGGGGACTTCCTACCAAAGTTCTACTTTTCTGAATTTCTGTAATATGTATGGATTGTGCATGTGATTTGAATCAAGTTCAAATCATGATCTAGCCTTGTCTTGTGACAGGACTTGAGGATGGTTATGATTGTGAACTGAACCTTTTGGAATGGGGAATGACCTATGCAATTGAGCATGCTCAGATCAGCCTACATTGAGCGAATCTTATGCATTGAACTTACATATGACAGATTGTTTGGTTTAACAGCTCTATCATCCGACTAGATAGATCTTAATATCGATTTTAGTTGAGAAAGTGAGAAACCATAGCGAATTATGCATCTAAGGAAAGCTATAAGTGGATCCTTGATGCTCTAGTTATCTTTCCATTATCAGATTTTCTATTTTATGTTAAAAATCAATTTCACAAACCTCTTTGATTCTAGTTATTAGGATAGTTTGAATTGTTTACTTCCTTCCCTGTGGATCGACCTCGGTCTTACCGAGATTATTACTACATCGCAACCCTACACTTAGGGAAGCGAACAGGTACAGAAACTTGATTGCCGAGTGGCATTCGATTCGAAGGAGGGTTTTGGTGGGTCCGCGGTTCACCTGCGAAATGTCTAAAGGCAACTGGTACAGATCGCAATGGCGGCCCTTCTGGAGGTTGATGTGGCTCAGGGAAATGCTGATCAAATCGATTAGATAAGGTTTGAAGCCCAACTTTGAGGGTAAGGAGAGTGTCTCCGAAGAAATGCATAATGTCATCGTGACTGCCAGATACATCGTGAAACGAGTTCTGTGACGGCAGGTTGGACTCTATCGGGGGAATGCCCGCCGATGCGGTTTAAGGGCTGGTTTAGGGATGTCAGGTGGAGGTAACATCTGCCTTGAAGTGGAAGGATAAACCTTCTTTTTGGGAGGCATAGTGGGAGATAACGATCAGTGACGAGAATGGCTAATTCTAAAAGGTTTCCCACAGACGGTGCCAATCTGTTAACTTCTAATTTAGTAATAAGTTCCTCCAAACAGTTCACCTTCCTTCAAGAAAACTCCCCTCCAGACCTGAAAGCCAAAGGATAAAACTAAGGGTGGCTGGCGTTGAGCTGTTAGCCCTCCGAAGCTTAAGTTAGATGGGATGTGATAGTAAAGTAAAATGTAGAATGTGGATTCAGAGGTTGTGTACCTTTATCGTCTATGGAGCCATCTATTTATACCAATCCGAGTGATCCAGTTTGTTACGCAAGCTGTTAAGATCACTGCTGATTTCAGGGGATAAGATGCTTATCTTGTTAATCCTTAAATAAAGGGATGGCCTATCCACTCTAGACGTCTAACTGATTATGTCTCTTGATGGAGATGTTCGAAGTTATGAACAGGGACGAACCAAAATTGATCTATATGGACTGCTGATACTAAAAAGTGGTGACCGTTCGGGCTCGAAGATAACCTCGTTTAACAACCTCGATCCGAGCTGCTCGCACGCCGAAGTGCGACCCCTTTAGACGACCACGAGCTGAGCTGCTCGCATGCGGAAGTGCGACCCCTTTCGACAACCACGAGCTGAGCTGCTCGCACCCGATTGGATGGTGTGGTCGGCGGTCTGAGACGAAGTATGAATAGAGGGCTCGCGATTAAGCAGGCTGGTTGCGACTCTTATTGAGTGACGCTTCTTCGACGACCAACTTTATTCCACAACAGTCATGAGCCCTTAATTACATCAATGGATGATCACCCTTTATTAAAAGGAAAAAATTAAATGTATGCATGCATCATATATAAATTAAATAAAGCATTAAAAGAGCATGAATGTAACTAAAACACACCACAAACAACATAGAGATTTTTACGTGAAAACCCTTACAGGAGAAAACTACAACACAAAGCTATAAGATTCCACTATGAATATAGTTATACAATAGATGGAATGCTCGGGAGGAAGCCTGGATAGATCGAGCAGGTAATTTAAATCATCAGGGACTATGATCATTGAGTTCACTGGTCATAGAGACCAAGTTTCGGGTTTCTTATGGACTGAGTCATCGTTTAGATAGGTTAAATGCCTATCCCATGTTCTTTCGGGTATTCCTAGCTGAGAAGCAATCGGGATTTTAACTGAGTCATGTATCATAGCGTCAATGACCATCGCCAAGGATGAGTGACCGCAGGAAGACATGCCACGATACTCATGTAGTGCCTCACAGTGTCAGTAACCATCATTGCGGACGGGTTACCACCGTAAGACACACCATGGTTGCTATGCTCAACACAATGCCATTAATCTTCATTGTGGACAGGTGATCACTGGAAGGCATATTACGGCTACCATATGATACAACACAGTGTCATTTATCGTCACTACGGATGGGTGATGACAAGAAGATACATCATGGCTGCTAAATGTTACAACACAGTGCCATTGACCGTCACTGCGGATGGGTGACCACAGGAAGAAGCATTATAGCTACCAAATGGTACAACATAGTGTCATTGACCGTCACTAGTGGATGGGTGACCACTTGAAGATACATTATGGCTGCCAAATGGTACAACATAGTGCCATTAACCGTTGCTGAGGACAGGTGACCACATGAAGACACATTATGGCTATCGAGTGGTATAACATAGTATCATTGACCGTTGCTGTGGACACGTAACTACAGCAAGACACACCGCGACTACCTTAGCTGCTCAACTGACGGACCTCGCTTTGGATGGGAAGTACATCAACTGGTTTTAGCTATAATAGTTCATAATGAAGTATTTCAGATGTTTTGTAACTCTTTGGTTACGGTTTTCAATGATAACCATAGTCCCTTTGATTTAGTTTCATACCTTGATCTGGGATGAATAGAGTCCATATAATGGATATGGGGAGCACAAAGTAAATATATTTAATTACATGCTCGAGAGATGATTGCACTTATGCTTAATGTTTAGTGCACCGGGTGAATTATGCACTTGATTTGGTTAATCTGCTTTATGCATGTCCTTAATTCAACCACGTTATTGTTAATAATTGATGCTTTGAACGATTGGATCACTTGGATAGTTTGTTTCGAGCTGTATGTTCGCTTCCCCAAGTGTAGGGTTGCGATGTAGTAATAAACTCGGTAAGACCGAGGTCGATCCACAGGGACTTGTGTAGGAATTCACAAACACATCCAATTGTGTCTATTGAGAGCTAACAACCAGATTTTGTATGAGATTGAGGTAAGTAACAACGTTGAACTAAATTGAAGGTAAACAATTATAAAAAGGCACTAGGGGTTCAAGGATCCACTTGTAGCAATCCTTGATGTTCAATCCACTGTGGTTTCTCACTTTCTCAACTAGAATCGATATTAAGATCTATCTAGCCGGATGATAGAGCTGTTAAACCAAACAATCTGCCATATGTAAGACCAATGCATATAACTCACTTAATGCAAGCTAGGATGAGCATGCTCAATTGCATAGGTCAGTCCCAATTCTAATAGGCTCAGATCACAATCATAACCATCCTCAAGTCCTGTCACAAGACAAGGCTAGATTATGATTTGAACTTGATTCAAATCATATGCACAGTCCCACATAGCACAGAATTTCAGAAAAGTAGAACTTTGGTAGGAAGTTCCCACATGAAGATCATAGTACTAGAGCGTACTCCAATTCCTCGGATCATACAGGTCTAGACTAACACAAGCAATTAAGAACTTAAGTAATTCTCCCAAACATCCATGAGTCATCATAAGACTAAGAAAAACTACTTAGAACTTGTATAAACTTCAAACCATTGTTCATAAACATGAAATTCAATCTTAAAACTAACTTAAAACGAATTGAAACATCTTAGATCCACTACAAGCTTCACCTCTTAGCCCTAGCTAAGAAGTTTAGCCGTTCATGATCCAAGGAAACATGAAACAACTAAGAAAAACATAAAAACAGCAGAACAAACTAGGAGTTGTGGAACTCCGAAATCCACTTCCGCCGCCTCCAACCTTGCTTAAACTCTTCTAAGATACCCTAGGAACGATCCCTAGGTGTCCTTTTATAGTGGGGAGGCTCCGCAACCTCGGAATATTTCAGAATCTGCGTAAGGTAACGCAATGCGCAAAGATTTTCGGCGCCCGAATAGGAAAGTTCGCAACATTATGCATGGCCGACCAGTCGCACGACCGGTCTCGGTGACTAGCTGACCGGTCGCGACCGGTCTGGCTGGTCTTCTCATCAGTCCAGCAAGCTCGCTGTAGAACAAAATATCTGATCGACCGGTCTAGACCGGTCGGACTCACTTGGTTCTGCATCCAGCGTATGCAAGAGATTGGCCGACCGGTCTTCACCGGTCTGGCTTCCTTGGCCGACCGGTCGGACGACCGGTCGTGGCCATAGTCTTTTTCAGTTTCTTCTTTCTTTCTTCTTTTTGATTTCTTCTTTCCTTGGCCCTTCTTCAACCTTCATCCAAAGGCTTCAAAATGGCTCTTTTTAGTCTCCTATCGGATGAAGTCCACTCTCATTCCTGTAATCACAAAACATGCATTAGGTTAGTCTTTAGATCATGAAAACCATACGTAATGAGTGATGAATTAGGGTTAGAATATGCACAATTAAGAGCTCAACACACCCCCCAACAAGCATTTTGCTAGTCCAGAGCAAAACATGCGTGAAACTAATTCCATTTTTCAAAACTCAACTCTCTTTCAGAAACCATTCTTCTATATATCCTAAGATATACAAGTGTAAGATTCAGAAATATTAGGCGACAGAGGTTGAAACCATAAGCCCTCAAAACATGATAAGCATTCATATGAAATTCCCGCTGATTGGTTGAAAAATAGAAGAACTTGAACAAATTCAACCTAGTGTGCATAGTGAAACTTCATCTCATGAGTTTTTAGGATTATCTTCTTCATAAATCAACCAGACTATAGATCTCAAGGTATATAGAGCCACATCAAGCCAATGATAGGAATTTGCCTTACCGTCCTTTCGACAACTTTCACACTAAGTCCCATTTCCGGCTTTGGTTACGAGTAGACCATCCCCCGGTTGGTAGTAGGTAGCCCTAACCGGAATTTTCCATCATTTTTCCATCTTTCCCAATTTCATCCTTCCTTTTCCTTTTTCTTTTAAATTAGATAGGATTTTTAGAAATCCATATCTTTCGTTATTTTCCCATGGACAAGGATGGACAAAGTACCCCGGCTTGGTTTCTCAGCACCTTAAATCAAAGTCTAGCTAACCCACAAATCACATAATTCTTTCAACTCATGAAAATCGTGTAATGTGAACTAGGTGTAAAAGTGTTCAAATTGTCTATCAGTCACATAACTAGGGGAATTCACATATAAAGCCAGTATGCGATGAGAAGTTCCAGACATACAACCTCATACACTTCATATCTCTTCCTCTTATGCTCATATCATCTTGAATGCATAGAAACATAGTTTTCCAAAAGAGTTTTGAATTGTAGGAAAATTGAAAATTTTCTACATAATTGCTCGAAATGTTACAAAACGTTGGATTCATCCAAGTGATCCTACACCCCCCAACCAAATCTTGCATTGTCCTCAATGTAAAAGATGTGCAATAAGCAAAACATGAGAGCAATTTGAAAATAAAAGGGAGTGAGGAATGAGAGTACCTGAAAAAGTGAAAAGTGGAATTCTTCCTCCTTCTAACAAACCTAAGCGAAAGCAAACAAAAGCAACAAAATCCTAATCCTAACTACTCTATACCTCCGTCAGACTAGGAGATCAATTCCAACAACTCATCCAAAAGCATAAAGTCAAGCAGAATCATTAGATGGATCAAAAGGTTTTGCAATAACGTCATCCAATATCCTACATTACAATACACATGTGTGTGAGTGTCCAGATAAGCCACTGAAGATTCCAAAAAAGAATTTCAGTGGGTTCATTAATGTTTTCACCACATGTATAAGAGGAGACATCGTCATATTTATCAGAAAAAATATGTCTCCATTCAGATTTTCCTGGGCATTGATTTTGCAAATATGGATCATCCTAGGGTTGGTAAGGGTCGGTATGCATGATCCATAGAGGTGTGGAAATATGAATTGATTTCTCAGTACAACAAAGTGTTGTTTCCACATCCTTCTCTTGGCTAACGTTATGTGCCAATACTGACTCAAAATGTGCGACTATGTCCCCTATCACATCAAAATTCTTATTAAGAGAATAGGCCGCATCTTCTTCTAAGTGATTGGGGTAAGGAGTTGAGAGGGACACATCTTCCACGATAGAATTGATCATGTTTATTACGTGGACCTCTTTATCTTCATCCTCTTGTTGGTTGTCAACATTGAACGCATTTAACTCAATCGTCATATTACCAAGGACATTTGTATGACCCCACTCCTACAATTTATGATAGCGTTTGATGTAGCTAGGAATGGGCGTCCAAGTATGACAGGAATTTGAGGGCCAATATTAACCATGGGTTGTGTGTCCAAGACAATGAAGTCCACTGGGTAGTAGACCTTGTCAACTTGGACAAGAACGTCCTCAATCACCCCTCTCGGAATACAAATCGATCGGTCAGCGAGTTGTAATGTGGTTTTAGTGGGTTTTAATTCACCTAAACCCAATTGTTCATAGACCGAAAAGGGTATTAAGTTTACACTTTCTACTAGATCAAGTAAGGCATGCTTCACCCGGTAGTCTCCAATTATGCATGATATTGTCGGACTACCAGGATCTTTGTATTTCTTGGGCATCCCATGATTTATAATGACGCTTACATTCTCTGTCAAAAATGCCTTCTTTTGCACATGTATTTTTTTTTTATCGTCCAAAGATTCTTCAAAAACTTAGCATATGACAGTATTTATTTAATGGCATCCAACAATGGGATGTTGATCTTCACCTACTTGAAAACCTCTAAAATCTCCAGGTTTTTGTCTAAAGGTTTGGGTGAAATCAACCATTGTGGAAACGGGCTTGTATTGCCTTTCCGGTTCTTTCTCTTGTGGAGTGTTGTTCGGGCTATCATCCTCTTTGGAATTTTTCGGATCATTAAGCTGTAGGGCCTTCACCGGATTAGATTTATCAATTATTTTTTCACTTTGCAAAGTGGTGATAGCTTGAACATGCTCCATATGTTGGGAGTATGAGCTTGCGTCTTGTATCTCAAATTGGGTCCTTGGGTTAGGAAGAGGTTGGGCATGAAGTGTGCCTTTCTCCCTAGCACTGAGGTGAGATTCAACCCTAGCCATTGAGGTTTTCAAGTCATTGATGGCTTGGGTTGTATTTTGATTAAATTTTAATTACTATTGCATGAACCCATCTATTTTCAGAGAATTAATCTTGTTATACTCAGCTTGGACCGATACAAATGCACCCAACATCTCCTCTAGCGTAACTTTTGGAGTAATGACTGGAGATGGACCTAGTATAGGTTGAGCTTGAGGGATATTGGTTGCATTCGCAGTGGGTCCATTCCTCCAACTGAAGTTGGGATGGTTCTTCCAACTAGAATCATACGTGTTTGAGTTTGGAGCACCAAATTGCCGTTGATAACTGTTTATGGCATTTGCTTGTTCTTGTAAGATGTCTTGAACTGCTGAGTCTTGTGTCGTATATTGATTTCCGGTACAAACTCCACAAACAGTTTCAACGTCCTTAGAGTTGATCGTCTCTCCTTTCCTTAATTCCATGGCCTTGTACTTTTCCTGTGAGGCTAGCCACACATGCACTTAAGCTATCTTCTTCCGACAAGACGTACATTCCCCCTTTTTCCTTTTGTTGGCCAGTCTTGGAATTTGTTGGTTTTGATGTATCCTAAGACTGTGCATTCTCAGCCAATTCTTCCAAATAATCTCATGCTTCATCAGCTTCCTTATTCATGAACTCCCCATTAAACATCATCTCTACAAATTGGCGCATGGGTGAAGTCAGTCCTTCATAGAAAAAGCTTATAACCCGCCAAATTTCATAACCATGATGTGGGCATGTGTTTAATAAGTCCTTAAACCTCTCCCAACATTGGAAGAAAGTTTCATCTTCCTTTTGGGCAAAGTTCTTGATAAGGCGCTTCAACATGTTTGTTTTGTGAGTAGGGAAGAATTTTTTTATGAATTCCCTATGCATATCAGTCCATGCACCAATTGATCTTGGCCTTAATGCATGAAGCCAAACTTTAGCTTTATCTTTAAGAGTAAAAGGGAAGAATTTGAGTCTCACCACATCATCAGTCACATTAGCAAAGTGCATGGTGGTTGTTACCTCATCAAACTCCTTAAGGTGTTGGTAGGCACTTTCGCTGTCTAATCCATGGAATTTAGGGAGAAGTTGGATCACTCCCGGTTTCAAATCCACATTCCCTGCATTTGGTGAAAAAACTATGCATGAGGAAGTGCTCGCTCTTGCTGGTTGCAAGAAATCAAGTAAAGTTCTTGGTCGGGGAACATTCTCAACCACATTCTTCCCCGTTTCAGTTTGGTTTTGGCCCAGATTAGGATTGGCCATCGGATTAGGTTGATTTGCAGCCATGTTTTCAGACAAAATTGGAGAGTTTAGATGTCTCCTAGCACGTGGCTCTTTGTCAATTCCTTCAACTATTCCCCCTTCACTAATGAGTCGGTTATTGGAATCCCGAGCCCAATGTGGCATGCAAATCCAAAAAATATGAAACGAAAAGAGAATCGAATTCTTCCTTCCCTTCTTTACTCTTCTCTAGGACCGAAGCACAAGGTGTCTTGCAATGGCTAGGCCAGAAGCAAGGATAGAGACCGATTTCTCCTAGTCAATAGGGGTTCAGAGAACTCCCCACCCACTCTTTGAATCCTTTAAGAAAAGTGTGGAGAAAAGAAGAAAGAGGAGTAGAGGTGAGAAGAGAAATCTCTGAGCACAAGGTCATCCAAGACGGCAGAGCCGACCAATAGGAATCCAGGTGGCACAAGGCCTACCTTTCAGAGATCCAAAAGGAGTCTCCACCCACTCTACAAGAGATGAATATGATAGGAATGAATAGGAGAAGGAGAAGAGTAAGGTTTAGAAAGATAGAACCTGATTTGGCACTTGAAATCCTTATATCTTCTTCAGCTTCCTAGAAATCCCTAAAAAAGAAAAACAAATCAAAATAAACTAAGTTAGTCCTAGAATCTTAAAAATCCTAAATAGATACTATTTTCAGAAATTTGTGAAAAACCGTCAAAGTCCCCGGCAACGGTGCCAAAAACTTGTTCGCTTCCCCAAGTGTAGGGTTGCGATGTAGTAATAAACTCGGTAAGACCGAGGTCGATCCATAGGGACTTGTGTAGGAATTCACAAACACATCCAATAGTGTCTATTGAGAGCTAACAACCAGATTTTGTATGAGATTGAGGTAACTAACAACTTTGAACTAAATTGAAGGTAAACAATTATAAAAAGGCACTAGGGGTTCAAGGATCCACTTGTAGCAATACTTGATGTTCAATCCGCTGTGGTTTCTCACTTTCTCAACTAGAATCGATATTAAGATCGATCTAGCCGGATGATAGAGCTGTTAAACCAAACAATCTGCCATATGTAAGACCAATGCATATAACTCACTCAATGCAAGCTAGGATGAGCATGCTCAATTGCATAGGTCAGTCCCAATTCCAATAAGCTCAGATCACAATCATAACCATCCTCAAGTCCTGTCACAAGACAAGGCTAGATTATGATTTGAACTTGATTCAAATCACATGCACAGTCCCACATAGCACAGAATTTCAGAAAAGTAGAACTTTGGTAGGAAGTTCCCACATGAAGATCATAGTACTAGAGCGTACTCCAATTCCTCGGATCATACAGGTCTAGACTAACACAAGCAATTAAGAACTTAAGTAATTCTCCCAAACATCCATGAGTCATCATAAGACTAAGAAAAACTACTTAGAACTTGTATAAACTTCAAACCATTGTTCATAAACATGAAATTCAATCTTAAAACCAACTTAGAACGAATCGAAACATCTTAGATCTACTACAAGCTTCACCTCTTAGCCCTAGCTAAGAGGTTTAGCCGTTCATGATCCAAGGAAACATGAAACAATTAAGAAAAACATAAAAACAACAAAACAAACTAGAAGGAGTTGTGGAACTCCGAAACCACTTCCGCCGCTTCCAACCTTGCTTAAACTCTTCTAAGATACCTTAAGAACGATCCCTAGGTGTCCTTTTATAGTGGGGAGGCACCGAAACCTTGGAATATTCCAGAATCTATGTAACGTTACGCAGTGCGCAGAGATTTTCGGCGCCCGAATAGGAAAGTTCGCAACATTATGCATGGCCGACCGTTCGCACGACCGGTCTGGGTGACTGGCTGACCGGTTGCGACCGGTCTGGCTGGTCTTCTCATCAGTCCAGGAAGCTCGCTGTAGAACAAAATATCTGGCCGACCGGTCTGGACTGGTCAGACTCACTTGGTTCTGCGTCCAACGTATGCAAGAGATTGGCCGACCGATCTTGACCGGTCTGGCTTCCTTGGCTGACCGGTCAGATGACCGGTCATGGCCATAGTCTTCTTCAGTTTCTTCTTTCTTTCTTCTTTTTTATTTCTTCTTTCCTTGGTCCTTCTTCAACCTTCATCCAAAGGCTTCAAAATGGCTCTTTTTAGTCTCCTATTGGATGAAGTCCACTCTCATTCCTGTAATCACAAAACATACATTAGGTTAGTCTTTAGATCATGAAAACCATGCGTAATGAGTGATGAATTGGGGTTAGAATATGCACAATTAAGAGCTCAACACTATATTTCTTTGAGAAGTTCAAGTTTGATGAGTTGGATTGCACATTTCTGATGCTTGAAAATGGCTAAGTATCGGAGTTGATATATGCCTGTTTATGCTGATAATTGATCAACGATAGAGATTAATGTCCCACAAATGCTTGATTTAGTTGCCTTATGATAGGAGGATGTTAAATCCGGCTTGGCATCAGCGAGATTGCGCCTAATTTTACTTGGCGTCAATCAATCTTTAAGCAAGCAAGGCACTTCCCAGGGCTGAAAATCACTACGTACTGAGCCTGTTTACTGCTTAATTAGCGTATTCGATGATTAGGAAAGTGAATAATGTTGTTGCGGTGCATTATTATGTTGTTTCAAATCATGGAGAAACTAAGTCTCCCTCTTGACATCGGTCAAATTCCGCTTAGTTTTAGTGAATATCGGTCACTTTATGCTTTCAAAGAGGTGTTTTTGGAATTGTGAAAATGACCAAGTGTTTGTCATTTTTTATTAAATCACTGATTCAGGCCATTTAATATCGACCGTTTGAAGATTCAGTTTGGGGGATAGATAGAGGATGTTGATGTGTGTCTAGGAGGCATATTGCGCTGATGAGGCGGACCACATCCAAAGCGGGCCACACCACAGAGTCCCCGAGTCTGGTAAGACTGTTCGGGTGGATATGAGGGTGTGAGTGGGCGCATGTGCCTTGGGGTGGGCGCATGTTCCCCCCTCCCAGGCACATGTTGAGAAAATGAAAAAAAAGGGAGAGAAGTTCTCCATCCTGGGTGCATGTGACATAGCACATGCGCTTGGGGCAAGGTGGTGGGCGCATGTCCCTTTGGGACTTACAGAATTTCACCCCACTTTCAAGGGGTGGGAGCATGTCACTCTTATAAAGTGGAAAATTCCACTCCTTAGCCATTTTTTTTTTGTATTCCAAGCTTCTAGAGAGGTGGAAGCATGTCACCCTTTTCGGTGAGGGATTCTGGCAAGGGTGATGGGTGCATGTCCCTTTCCGGTGAGGGAATTTAGAGCGAGCGCATGTTACCTTGCGTCGCTCTGTCATCTCTCTGTAGATGGATTCCCCCTCAGTCATCAGGGTCGACTGTTATTTATAGTATGTTAATCGGGTCTCGGGTCTAATCAAAGTGAAAAACTGCTAAGTGCATGCGTTTGGGGAGAGGGATCATGCGCATGTGGAGAGAGTGTGGGTGCATGTGCCCTCTGTGGTAGGCGCATGTGCCCATACTTAGCAATTTTTTTATATTTGGTAATTTAGAAGAAGGAGAGGTGGTCTCCCATGCGCATGTGGTCAGGATGTGAGCACATGTCTCCCAGTTGAACTTTTCCGGAAGCTTTCCGAGAAGAAATGCCTCGGAATGTTGCCTCCGCATGTTGGCTCCGCATGTAGGCTCCGCAGGTGCTCTCCGCATGTAGGCTCTGCATGTTCCTAGACTTAAATTATTTTGTAAACTTCAGGCTTCGACTGTACAAAGGACAAGTTCCTTTTCAAAGACTGAATTTACAGAAGCCAAAGAACTTTAAGCCTCTTGTCAGGCTATCAAATAAACGAGGTGGGGTATGGATGTTCGCTTCCCCAAGTGTAGGGTTGCGATGTAGTAATAAACTCAGTAAGACCGAGGTCGATCCACAGGGACTTATATAGGAATTCCCAAACACTTCCAATAGCTTCTATTGAAAAGCTAACAACCAAATTTGAGAAGATTGATGTAAATAGCAATTTTGAACATAAACTGAAGTAATCAATTAATAAAAGGCACTAGTGGTTCAAGGATCCACTTGTAGCAATCCTTGATGCTCAGTTCATTGTGGTTTCTCACTTTCTCGACTAGAATCGAAATTAAGATCTATCTAGTCGAATGATAGAGCAGTTAAACCAACAATCTGCCATATGTAAGATCAATGTACATGATTCACTCAATGTAAGCTAAGACGAGCATACTCAATTGCATAGGTCAGTCCCAATTCCAATAGACTAAGTTCACAATTATAACCATCATTAAGTCATATCACAAGACAAAGCTAGATCATGATTTGAACTTGATTCAAATCACATACACAGTCCCACTTACAACAGAAATCCAGAAAAGTAGAACTTTGGTAGGAAGTTCCCACATGAAGATTATGAATCTAAAGCGTATTCTGATTCCTCAGATCATACAAGTCTAGATTAATTCAAAACAATTAAGAACTCAAGCAATTCTTCCAAACATCCATGAGTCATCATAAGACTAAGAAAAACTACTTAGAACTTGAATTAAACTTCAAACCATTGTTCTTAAACATGAAATCCAACTTAAAGCCAACTTTAAACGAATTGAAACATCTTAGATTCACTACAAGCTTCACCTCTTAACCCTAGCTAAGAGGTTTAGCCGTTCATGATCCAAGGAAACATGAAACAACTAAGAAAAACATAAAAATAGCAAACAAACTAGGAGGAGTTGTGGAACTCCGAAATCCACTTCCATCGCCTCCCACCGTGCTGGTTCTGTTTTAGGATGCCCTAGGAACGATCCCTAGGTGTCCTTTTATAATGGGGAGGCTCCGCAGCGTCGGAATCATCTAGAATTTGCGTAAGAGTACGCAGTGGGCAGAGAAAATCGGTGCCCAACATAGAAATTGCTATTTGAAAGCATGGCCGACCGGTCTGGACCTGTCGAACTGGGCTGGCCGACTGGTCACAACCGCTCGGACTTGATCTGGAACAGTCCAGGGAGTTTGCTGGAGGATGGGCAGACCTTGGCCGACCGGTCAAGACCGGTCGGCCTTATTGTGTTCAGTGTCCAGAGGGCTGGGAGGAGGTGGTCGACCAGTCACGACCGGTCTTGGCCCTATTCTTCTTCATTTCCATCTTTCTTTCTTCTCTCTCTGCTTTCTTCTTTCTTCGGCCCATCTTGGGTCTTCATCCAAGGCTCTTAAAGAGGTCTTTTTAGTCTTCTATTGGGTGAAGTCCACTCTCATTCCTGCAATCACAAAACATGCATTAGGTTAGCCTTTAAATCATGAAAACCTTGCATAATGAGTGATGAATTGGGGTTAGATATGCACAAGTAAGAACTCAACACACACCACAACCAGCATTTTACTAGTCCCGAGCAAAACATGCGTGAAACCAATTCCATTCTCCAAAACCCAACTCTCCTTCAGAAACCCTTCTTCTATACATTCCAAGACACACAAGTGTAAGATTCAGAAAAATTAGGTGGCAGAGGTTGAAACCGTAAACTCTCAAAACCTAATAAGTGTCCATATGAAATTCTCGCTGATTGTTTGATAAATAGATGAACTCGAACAAATTCAACCTAGTGTGCATAGTGAAAATTCATCTCATGAGTTTCTGCGATTATCTTCTTCATAAATCAACTAAACTATAGATGTCAAGGTGTATAGAGCACAGCAAGCCAATGATAGGAATTTGCCTTAATGTCCTTCCGACGGCTTTCACACTACGTCCCATTTCCGGCTTTGGTTACGGGTAGACCATCCCCTGGTTGGTAATAGGTAGCCCTAATCAGAATTTTCCACCATTTTTTTACCATCATTCCCAATTTCATCCTTCCTTTACCTTTTTCTTTTAAATTAGATAGGATTTTTAGAAATCCATATCTTCGTTATTTTCCCATGAACGAGGTTGGACAAAGTACCCCGGCTTGGTTTCTCAACACTTTAAATCAAAGTCTAACTAATCTATAAATCGCATAATCCTTTTAACTCATGAAAATCGTGTAATGTGAACTAGGTGTAAAAGTGTTCAAATTTTCTATCAATCACATAACTAGGGGAATTCACATATAAAACCATTATGCTATGAGAAGTTCAAGACTTACAACCTCATACACTTCATATCTCTTCCTCTTATGCTTATATCATCTTAAATGCATAGAAACAAAGTTTTCCAAAAGAGTTTTGAATTTTAGAAAAATCAAAAAATTTCTACATAATTGCTCGAAATGTTACAAAACGCTGTATTCATCCAAGTGATCCTACACCCCCAACCAAATCTTGCATTGTCCTCAATGTAAAAGATGTGCAGTGATCAAAACATGAGAGCAATTCGAAAATAAAAGGGAGTGAGGAATGATAGTACTTAAGAGAGTGAAAAGTGAAATTCTTCCTCCTTCTAACAAACCTATGAAAAATAAACAAAAGCAACCAACTCCTAATCCTAACTACTCTATACCTCCATCAGACTAGGAGATCAATCATCCTGATACATAGGATCAGTCAGAGATATGGACATACCTTCTAAAGGAAATTTCTCAAAGAACGGCTTTAATCACTGACCATTCGTCTTAAAGATGTTGCCGTTCCGTGGATTTAACAACTCGACGGTCCCATATGGGTAGACAGTTTGCACCATGTAGGGACATGTCCATCGAGATCTCAATTTTTCTGAAAATAAATGTAGGCGAGAATTATACAGAAGGACTTTTTGATTGATCGTGAATGTCTTACGAAGAATGTTCTTATCATGGAACACCTTCGTCTTGTCCTTGTAAATTCTCACATTCTCATATGCTTCGTTCTGGATTTTCGCAAGTTCATTCAATTGTAGTTTGCGCAATGAGCTCGCCTTGTCAGAATCAAAATTCATCTTCTTAATTGCCCAATATGCCCTATGTTCTAACTCCACAGGCAAGTGACAAGCTTTCCCATAGACAAGTCTATAGGGAGACATTCCAATAGGTGTCTTAAAAGTGGTACGGTAAGCCCAAAGCGCATCGGTGAGACGAAGCGACCAATCCTTGCGATCGGGGTTCACCGTTTTCTCCAAAATGTGTTTAATCTCCCTATTAGATATCTCAGCTTGTCCACTAGTTTATGGGTGATAGGAAGTGCTCACTTTGTGTGTGATGCCATATTTCTTCATTAAGGTTTCAAATGGGCGATTACAAAAGTGAGACCCTCCATCACTAATGATGACTCGAGGTGTTCCAAACTGGGAAAGAATATTCTCTTTTAAGAAACGAATGAATGTTTTATGGTCATTATTCCGGCATGGGATCGCCTCGACCCATTTGGACACATAGTCAACGGCAAGCAAGATATATACGTTTCCAAAAGAAGATGGGAAAGGACCCATGAAATCGATGCCCCAACAATAAAAAATTTCGATTATTAAGATGGGATTGAGTGGCATCATATTTCTATGGGCGATTCCTCCCACTTTCTGACAGGGTTCACATGTTTTACAAAACTCACGTGTGTCTTTGAACATAGTGGGCCAATAGAACCCACATTGCAGAATTTTGGCTATGGTCTTTTTAGCCGAAAAGTGGCCACC
Organism: Liriodendron chinense; assembly: GCA_003013855.2. Taxonomy (NCBI): domain Eukaryota; kingdom Viridiplantae; phylum Streptophyta; class Magnoliopsida; order Magnoliales; family Magnoliaceae; genus Liriodendron; species Liriodendron chinense. Next base: position 544,995 of record ML058547.1, read on the forward strand.
ACATGCCTATGAATGACAAAAGGAGATGATACTTTGTTGTTCATCATCGGGCACACATCTCCTTATGATTTGATCGAGACAATACTTGAATAAGTATGGGTCGTCCCATAGGAATTTTCGCACCTCAGTGAACAATTTATCCTTATCTTGCTTTTTCCAATGTGTAGGAATGGTACCTGTAGCAAGATAGTTAGCAATGTCCGAATACCATGACAATTGGGAAACTGCAAAAAGTTGTTCATCAGGGAATATGTCATTGATCGCGGTCGTTTCAGGGGAATCGGTGAGAACAAGTCGAGAGAGATGGTCAGCCACTACATTTTCTACTCCTTTCTTATCACGTATCTCTATGTCAAATTCTTGGAGTAGAAGGATGTTCGCTTCCCCAAGTGTAGGGTTGCGATGTAGTAATAAACTCGGTAAGACCGAGGTCGATCCACAGGGACTTATGTAGGATTTCACAAACACATCTAAAAGTGTCTATTGAAAGCTAATAACTAGATTTTGAATAAGATTGATGTGAGTAACAATTTTAAACTAATTTGAATGTAAACAATTATAAAAAGGCACTAGGGGTTCAAGGATCCACTTGTAGCAATCCTTGATGTTCAATCCGTTGTGGTTTCTCACTTTCTCAACTAAAATCGATATTAAAATCTATCTAGTTGGATGATAGAGCTGTTAAACCAAACAATCTGTCATATGTAAGTCCAATGCATAGGATTCACTCAATGTAGGCTGAGCTGAGCATGCTCAATTGCATAGGTCAGTCCCCACTCCAAAAGGTTCAGTTCACAATCATAACCATCCTCAAGTCCTGTCACAAGACAAGGCTAGATCATGATTTGAACTTAATTCAAATCACATGCACAGTCCATACACATTACAGAAATTCAGAAAAGTAGAACTTTGGTAGGAAGTCCCCACATGAAGATCATAGTACTAGAACGTACTCCAATTCCTCGGATCATACAGGTCTAGACTAATGCAAACCAATTAAGAATTTAAGTAATTCTCCCAAACATCCATGAGTCATCATAAGACTAAGAAAAACTACTTAAAGCTTGTATAAACTTCAAACTATAGTTCATAAACATGAATTCCAAACTTAAAACCAACTGAATACGAATTGAAACATCTTAGATTCACTACAAGCTTCACCTCTTAGCCCTAGCTAAGAGGTTTAGCTGTTCATGATCCAAGGAAACATGAAACAACCAAAAAAACTCATAAAAACAGTAAAGCAAACTAGAAGGAGTTGTGGAACTCCGAAATCCACTTCCGCCGCCTCTAAGCTTGCTTAAACCCCTCTAAGATACCCTAGGAACGATCCCTAGGTGTCCTTCTATAGTAGGGAGGCTCCGCAACTTCAGAAGAATCGAGAATCTGCGTAAGAGTTACGCAGTGCGCAAAGAAAATCGGACTGAAATTAGAAATTTCCATTTTAATTCATATGGCCAACCGGTCTGGACCGGTTGGACTGGGCTGGCCGACCGGTCACGACCGGTCGTGCCTCAATGGGAAAACAGTCCAGTGACCTCTGGAGGAAGAAAAACTCTCTGGCCGACCGGTCTTGACAGGTCGGACTGGCCTGGTCGGCCAGTCATGACCGGTCAGGCTGTGTTTTGTTTGGGTCTAGCGAGTGCACAAGGTTGGCCAACTGGTCCTGACCGGTCTGGCTATCTTGGCCGACCAGTCAGACGACCGGTCGTGGCCATTGGTCTTCAATTTCTTCTTCTTTTCTTCTCTCTTTGCTTCCTTCTTTTTTTTTTTTTTTTGGTCCTTCTTGATCTTCATTCTAATGATTCTAAATGGGCCTTTTCACCTTCAATTAAGCAGAGTTCACTCTCATTCCTGTAATAACAAAACATGCATTTAATTAGCCTTTGAATCATGCAAACCTCGCACAATGAGTGATGAATTGGGGTTAGAATATGCACAATTAAGAGCTCAACAGTAATCCATCTCCAAAAGCTAATCTTGCCATGAAATATATGCTTCAACTGATATCTCTCTTTCTCACTCTCTTTTTGTTTTGGCATTGCTCTCATGTGTTGCATTCATTGTATACATTCTTACATTGAGGACAATGTAAAGTTTTGGTTAGGGGGTGAGAGAGATTCCTTAGATGAATCTGCTAGCTTTTGTGACATTTCGAGCAATGATGTAGAAATTTTTCGATTTTTCTAAAATTCAAAACTCTTTTGGAAAACTTTGATTCTATGCATTCGAGATAATATAAGTATAAGAAAAGGAGATACGAAATGAGGGATGTTGCAAGCTTTGAATTTCTCTTAATATAATGGTTTTATATGTGAATTCCCTTATTTTTATGATTGATAGAAAATTTGAACACATTTACACCTAGTTCACATTACACGATTTTCATGATTTGAAAGGATTATGTGATTTATGGATTGACTAGACTTAGATTTGAGGTATTGAGAAACCAAGCCGGGGTACTTTGTCCATCCTTGTCCATGGGAAAATAACGAAAGATATGGATTTCTAAAAATCATATCTAATGTAAAGGAAAAAGGAAAGGAAGGATGAAAATTGGGAATGATGAAAAAATGGTGGAAAATTCCGATTAGGGCTACCTACTACCGACCGGGGGATGGTCTACCAGTAACCAAAGCCGAAAATGGGACGTAGTGTGAAAGCCGTCGGAATGACGGTAAGGAAAATTCCTATGATAGGCTTGTTGTTGCTCTATACACCTTGAGATCTATAATTTAGTTGATCTATGAAGAAGATAATCCTGGAAACTCATGAGATGAACTTTCACTATGCACACTAGGTTGAATTCGTTCAAGTTCTTCTATTCATCAATCAATCAGCGAGAATTTCATATAAACACTTATTTTGTTTTGAGAGTTTAAGGTGTCAACCTCTATCACCTAATTTTTCTGATTTTTATACTTTTGTGACTTGGAATGTATAGAAGAATGGTTTCTAAAGGAGATTTGGGCTTTGGAGAATAGAATTGGTTTCACACATGTTTTGCTCGGGACTAGCAAAATACTGGTTGGGGGGTGTGTTGAGCTCTTAATTGTGCATATTCTAACCCCAATTCATCACTCATTATGCATGGTTTTCATGACTTATAGACTAATCTAATGCATGAATTTGTGATTGTAGGGATGAGAGAAAGGAACCATCAAATGGGAACTTAAAGACTCCACTTAGGAGCTTTGGATGAAGACCTAAAGTGGGCCAAAGAGAGAAGAAACCAAGGAGAGAAAAGAAAAGAAAGAAAAGAAGAAAGAAAGTAAGAAAAAGGATAAAGAAAAGCAGTCCGACCGGTCTAGACCGGTCGGCCAAGGAAACCTGACCGGTCGGCCACATCATTGGAAACCTGCTGGAGGAGGAACTACACGGTCCGACCGGTCGTGACCGGTCGGCCAAACCAGTCCGACCGGTCAAGATCGGTCGACCAACGGGTCGCCCTCTTTGCTGCACTCTCTGGACTGTCAAAAGACAGGTCCGACCGGTCAAGACCGGTCGACCAGGCTAGTCCGACCGGTCCAGACTGGCCGGCCCTGCGTAAGACAACAACTTTCTAAATCGGGCGCCGAATTTCTCTGTGCAAGTACGTAATTCCTTGCGCAATCTGGAAGTTTCTTACGCAATGGACACCTCCAAGTTATAAAGGATTTCTTCTCTTCATACCAGAGCATGCTAGGACGTGGGGATTGCTTGGGAGATGGATTCTACTTTAAGTTTTCTTAGTTTTCTTCCTGTTTTAGTAGTTTTTATGTTTTTGAGACTTCTAGTTCAAGGATGTTAAAGATGAACTAAAACCTCTTAGCTAGGGCTAAGAGGTGAAGCTTTTGATTCCTTTTCGATGAATTGATGCAACCTAGGTTTCCTCTTATGTTTTAATTGAAGAATTTTAGTTCAATATGAGTTTGAATCAAGTACTAGTTTGGTTTTACTTTGATCTCTTGATGACCCCGGGCTCATGTGATTCTTAGTGATTCTAAGCTTGGTAGCTTACCTTCTGAGCATTGTTTATGCTTGTGTAGTTCATTGATCTATCATCGACTCCGGGCATGGTAAACCCTTTGATTGCCTTGTGTACAATGGCCCGATCTTCATGTGGGAACTCATTCAACTAAAGTTCTTATCTTTTTATTATAATCTGAAATAGCTATTTGCTGATTGATTTTGATTTAATTAGAGTTCTAATCATTAGTTGTAATCAAGTCTAGTGACAGGATTTGATGAAAGCTATAGTTGTGAATCTCAACTAGATTGGAAAGAGGCTTGGCCTACACAATTGAGTGTGCCCAAGGCCTGAGTATTATTGTGGGAATCAAATCAATGAATGAGCAACTGTTTTAGATAATTGTTAATTGAACAGCTCTATATTCCGATCAGATAGAGATATGAATTCGATTTCGATTGAGTTTTGTGAGATCTAGTTGTGTTGATGCATTGAAACTTATCAAAAGTGGATCCTTGACGCTCTAGTGCCTTTCTAGATTGATAACCCAAATCATTATTTTCCAGCTTTAGTTCTTAATAAAATCTTAATTATTAGTTGTTTTAGTTAAATTTTGAGAATACCCATTCATAAATCTTTGTGGGAACGATACTCGGTCTTTCCGAATTATTACTACATCGCAACCCTACACTTGGGGAGTGAACACTTCTATCACTAAGTTTTTTCAATTTTTGCACTTGCACGTCTAGGAGTGTATAGAAGCATAGTTTCCAAGAGAGAGTTAGGTTTTGAAAAGTTAAATTTGTTTCATGCATGTTTTTCTCGAGACTAGTAAAATGCTGGTTGGGGGGTGTGTTGAGCTCTAAATTATGCACACTCTAACCCAATTCATCACTCACTATGCATGGTTTTCATGTTTAAAAACTTATATTAATGCATGCTTTTTTTATTGTAAGAGTGAGGAAGATACTTCACCAAAATGATGATAAAAAACCTTCCTAATACATGTTGAAGATCAAAGAAAAGAAGTAAGAAAATAGTGAAGAAAATAAGCAAGAAAAAGAAGAAAAGTAAGGAAGAAAGATCACCTTGAGAGATTGATCTCCCATCCTGAGAGATTGATCTTCCATCCTAAGAGATTGATCTCCTAGCCTGAGAGATTGATCTCCCATCCTTAAAGATTGATCTCCCAGCCTAAAAGATTGATCTCCCATCCTTAGTGATTGATTGACAGCCCTGAGCAATTGATCGCTCTCATAGTAGAATTGGTAGATTTGTTGCTGGACTAAAGTGCAGAATTGCGATTGATCTCCCAGTCTGAGCGATTGATTGCCAAGCTTAGCGATTTATCACTCAACCTGTAGATCAATCGACAGAATGCATATTTTTGAAGAATTGCTATTGGAACTCTCTGGACACTTTTTGTCCCGTGCGATCCATCGCCCACCACCTGTAATCAATCGCCCAGCACAACCGATTGATCGCTCAGCCCTGTCGATCAATCGCCCAATCGCCCAGAACAGAAACTGCTAATTTCAGCTCTGGCTTTTGATGTGCAAGTGCGAAAATTCTACGAAAAATATCGAAACTTCTGTGATGAGGGGGCTTGAAAGCTATAAAAGGGGACCTCCACTTCATTCCTAGGGCATCTAGCAATGTGGGGAGCAAAGAGATCAAGACCTAGGAGGCTTCCTAGCCTCGTACAACTAGTTTTCTTTTAGTTCTAGTTCTAGTTTGTTTTTATGCTTTTCATTGGTTAACCTCTTAGCTAGGGCTAAGAGGTGAATCTTGTAGTAGATCTAAGATGCTTTAATTCATTTTTATTGGTTTCAAGTTAGATTTTTATTGATTGAACAATGGTTTGTTGAGTTTGAATAAAGTTCTAAGTAGTTTTTCTTAATCTTATGATGACTCATGGATGTTTGGAAGAATTGCTTTAGTTCTTAGTTGTTTTGCATAGATCTAGACTTGTACGCTCCAAGGAATCAGATTCAAGACGCTTTAGACTTAGTTCTTCATGTGAGAACTTCAAACTAAAGTTCTACTTTTTATGAGAAGTCTGAAACATGTGTTGCTTATTTATGTGATTTAAATCAAGTTCAAACCATGATTTAGTTAAGCCTTGTGACGGGGTTTGATGATTATGTGATCTTAAGCTATTGGAACTAGGATTGACCTATACATTGAGTGTGCTTAAGTCCTAACTTGAATTGAGTGAGTCATGTTGATGAACAACACATAGGACAGACTGTTTTGCTGAATTAACCTCTTCAAATTCCGGGTAGATAAGATTTTATTTTGATTCCAGTTGTGTAATTAAGAAACCAAAGTGAATTATGCATCAAGGTGTTAGTGCACTTTTCTATGGCATACTAGTGCACCTTGTTTGTCAATTACTTAGGTCAATGGGTCTAGTGTTGGTTGAGCTTAATGAAGACGAAGAACGAAGACTCAAGACGGACCGGCTGCATCAAGGAAGAAGAAACAGGTAAATGTGATGCCTTGGTGTGCCCTGCCTTGACCATAACCTAACCCATAACCTCTTAGATGACTTGCACCACCTAGGTATACCTTTAGTCATCACCATTAGTCTTAGAACTCCATGAAAAATATGATAAATAAGACTAATTAAAGAGGTGGAAGCTGCTGAAATAAAAAAGGCTCAAACAGCAGTTTCCGATAGGACTCCGATCGATCGGACAGAAATTCCGATCAATCGAAAATTGTCCCAGAAAAATTGAAAACTCACTGGACATATTTCCGATCAATCGGACAGTATTCCGATCCATCGGAAGGGGCCGTCCGATCAATCGGACAGTGTTCCGATCAATCGGAATTTCTTCCAGAGACTTCTCTGGATAGATTTCCGATCAATCGGACCTGTCTCCGATCAATCGGAATGGGCTCCGATCAATCGGACACTTTTTTCGATCAATCGGAGATGCGCGAATCTGCCCGTTTTTTGACCGTTGGAAGAAAATCTATTTAAAAGGGGGATTCGTTTTTTGAGCAAAGAGAGGGAATTTTGAGGAGATAGAAGCCACCATTGCTAGAGATCATTAGAGGCTCTATCCCAAACCTAAAGCAAGTCATTCTCCTTGTGTTTTCATCACAAGCTTGGGCCATTCAATGGCATCTTGAGAATGGACTTGTTCCCTCTTGATTCCTAAGGTTTAGACACCTTGATGATAGTTAAATCCTTTGTCTAAACACTACCTAGGAGTCCATTTAGGTGCATTCCTCTAGGAAACCCATTTCCTACCATTTGTAGAGGATTCACCATTCCCTAGCACCTTGGGCATCTCCAATGGAGCATCACATGCAAGGTAGCTGATCTTGGACCTGAAGCCTTGGCAAAGCAACGGCATCAACGATCGGGGGAGCACAAGGGGAGCTGATTCAAGCACGGGAGAGCGAGAAGAAGCAACCCAAGACGGCGCGCAACAAGGGGCTCAATCCGACAAGTAAGGTTGTCTTGTTAAGAGTCCATCCACTCAATTCCCTGTGGGAGTTGAGTGTAGAGTTTGTCTGACAAACTCGCCCCGGGGTCGTCAGTCGATCCTTGGCCTATTAGTTGGGCCTAAACTCTAGGGACGTCAGCCGTTCCTTGGCACGTCAGTCGGGCCTAAAACAAAGTCTCCAAGGGGGAGCCACCAACACGGGTGCAAACGTGTAGGTTGGGAGGAACCTGTAAACTCCCCGGTTGGGTGGATCCGAGTTAAAACACCTTGGTTGGGAGGAACCAGATTTAAACTCCCCAGTGAATGCCGGTGTGCTCAAAGGGGTTGAGTACTTGAACCGGGAGTGGAGTAGACAAGTAGTCGAACCACTATACATCGTTGTGTTTGTGATTGTTCTTGAGCACATTTCTCTTTATGCATTATGTTTAATTGATTAATTATGAATGCTTAGTTAGGAATGTATGCTAGGCACTTGATAGGCACATCCACACTCACAAGATGTACTTTCACTACCTCAAGTAGACTTGAACTTCTTGATCCATCCCCACTCAAGTCTATTTGAGTAGCATAGATTAGGTTCTTCATTAGCTTAATCATTTTATTAATCTATGCTTGTTTAGACTAGGTTGTTTATAGCTTTTATCATATGCTAGTCTTTTGATTGGACCCACTTAGGCTTGGAAGCCGAAGTGTTATCGCTTACGTAGCTTAATTTGTTGAATTGTTTAAGTAGGCGAAAATAATTTTAAAAAGGTCCTTATCACCCCCCCTCCTATAGGTTTAGCCATAATTCTAGTTGCTCCTCAAGCTTCCGCACGCGTATGCGTAGGGTGTCGTGTTAGGCTACCCGACGCAATTTCACAAGGATCGCTACAAGTGGATCCTCGGCACCATAGTGCTTCTTTAGATTGTTAATTTCATCTCAAGTTACAGATTATTCTTAAATATTTATATTTTCCAGATTATTATAGTTTGATTTCAATTGGAGATTGTTAGAAAACATTCTGAGAATTCCTACATTAGTCCCTGAGAACGATCTCGGTCTCTACTGAATTATTACTACATCGCAACCCTACACTTGGGAAGCGAACGATAATCACGATTATACTTGATGTGCTATGAGACATGCATGCTTGTTAATTTGATGCGCATTTAAACCTTGCTATTTTCGTGCTTTGCTGACTGCGATTGCATGTGCTATCTTGCTTATGTTTGTTTGCATATGACAATGACGAGATCTTCGGGTGAAGCTTTCGGGTCATAAAGTTCCGGTCTGACACCGGTGCAGCGAGGTCAAAAGCGGGCAGCCGAAGCCCCTTCGAACCCTCCTCCCGTGAAGTGTAATTTTCACTTCTTTCTTATGGTCGAACCCGAGATAGTGGACTTCTCTGATTGCATCAAACAGCTTCCTTACGAAGTATTGTTACGTATTTTTGTAAACAAGACCGCATCCAAGCCTCCGCCACAAGGGACAGAACATGAATGGGCTTCTTGGTATCATCAGCTCACTGGTGCCGCAAGCGCTGTTGAGGCGAACCCTTCTGATTTGCCTGTTCAACATACAGAGAATGATCAAGGAGGTCAGAAAAGTAAGAAGAAAGGGGGGCGCGGTAAGCGACCAGTTGAGGTACTCAATCAAGCTGAGCGGTTGACGCAGCTCGTCGACCTGAAACACGAACGAATGAGAATAGGGTGGGACAACTATAAAATCCCTTCAAAGTGTGGCTTCTTTGTCACAGATCCTTATAACGGCCAGATCATCTTGGACGATAAATCCCTCATAAGGTATAAACCCTTTTCGAGCATTGAATCGTCTGATGCTCGCAGGCCTTATCAGTTTTACGGGGTGGAGAGATGGACTTCACTTCCCAAGAAGTTGTTCACAGCCACTCTAGGGGATGATGGAAAGAAGCAGGGGATAGGTGAATCCAAAGAGATGATCTTCCTCATGCCGACATGCGACCCTCACGCGCCTTACCCGACGCATTTCTTCAAGACAGTCCGTCAGAGATTCCGTCATTTGAGTATATCAGCTATGTGGGAGACTTCGAACTTTCGAACCCGAGGGCATCTGAATCGGCATATCAGTTACGAACCATAGGCGAAGGAGATACTAATCTGTCACAAGGGTGTACTGAAGGAAACCAGACTTTATAATGCCATTGTTAGAACTTAGAAAAATCAAAACTGCTCGTCAGCAGTCCTTCTTTTTCCTGTGTTTCTTTTATTCTGGGGGAATTCTGAGTATAGAGACATTCATAGACAATCATAAGCAATCACAAAGTGTACACAAGAGAGAGATATCGCAAGGTGAATTTTATTCCTGAGATTCTGAGATCTTTTACATTCCAGGCTGTGATACAGGTCACGAGCCTTTAATTACATCAACGGTTGATCACCCTTGATCGGAAGGCAAAAGACTAATCCGCCGGGGATTGTGGTCTTAAGTTCATGGTCGTATAGACCTTTGTTTTCTTGTTATGGACTGAGCCACATTAGACACGCCAGATGTCTATGTCCCATTTTCTTTCGGATTGTCCGGGTTGAGAGACTGTCAGGATTCGAGTGGTGCAACTCTGAGCCCGCGCCTGTTACTGTGAACAGGTGACCGCTGGAATACACGATCCTCGAATGTTGGTCGGCATAACCCAAGACCCGTGCCCGTATTTTTATGACGGGTGACCTTAGGAGAGCACTCCGCAACGTTCCCGAATGAGGTTTTTAATCGAGTGTTGCAACTCTGGGCCCGCGCCTATTACTATGAACAAGTGATTGCTGGAATACACGAACATCGAAATGTTGGTCGGCATAACCTAAAGCCCGCGCCCGTTACTGTGAATAGGTGACCTTAGGAAAGCAATCCACAACTGCCTCATCAGCTCAACCGACGGACTCGTTGTCGATGGGTAGGGCATTGACTATCTTTTCATAGTGGCAATCTATAGCAGGATGTTTCAAGCTTAGTTTGAACTCTTTGTTTGTGATTTCTCGTGGTAACCATAACCCCTTAAGTTTAGCCTCGGACCTTTATCCGGGATGAATAAAGCTTTGTACAGTAAAGTAAATGTATTTCTTCTGGAGTCAAATGACTCATCTTCAAGAACACTCTTTCTTCTGAGTATTTTCCAATGATTTATTTGGGATCAGATAGGCTTTGTCGAGCCGAGATCTTTTGAGGATATCAATTCAATAGGCTGGATCGGCTGTTTCTGATGCCTGTAAGTGGCTAAGTATAGGGTCCGATGGACTCCTGTTCATGCCAATTTCTTATGAATGATGGGGATCGGAACCCCGTAAATGCTTAAATCGGTTGTTGGATAGCCTGAATAGCTTTGCCTCGGCGTCTTTGAGATCGCGGTTGATTTCATCTGACATCAGTCAATTTTCAAGCCAACAGGGCACTTCCCAGGGCTGAAAATGACTAAGTAGTGGACCTGCTTACGGTCTGATTAGGGAAATCGGTGAGTATTATCGATAACCGTCTTTGAAAAGGGGTGGATTACGTCCACGAAGATCGCGGTGCGATCGTGTTTCGATTTGCTTAGCAGAAGTCAATTTCCGAGCCAACAGGGCACTTCCCAGGGCTGGAAATAACTAAGTAGTGGACCTGTTTGCGGTCTAATCAGGGAAATCGGTGAATATTGAAATTGTGGTTTTACCGCTTATAGAGATACTCGGAGATATGTCTAAGGACCTAGAGGGGGGGGGGGGGGGGGGGTGATTAGGACCTTTTCAAAATCTTTTCGCCTACTAACATATTTTATCAAATAAAACAAAGTAAGCAATAACACTTAGGCTTCCAAGCTAAAGTGGGTCCAATCACAACACTAGCATATGGTTAATCAATAAGCAATCCTAGTCTAAAGCATGCATAGGTAAATAAATGATTCAACTAATTAAGATCCAAACCTATGCAACTTGTGTAGACTTATGAGAGTGGATCAATGAGCTCAAGTCTACACAACTAGTGAAGGTACATCTTGTGTGTGGATGAGCCTAGTACGTGCCTAGCATACATTCCTATCAAGCATTCATAATCAAACAATTAAACTAACAATGCTAAGATATAAATGTGCTCAATTCAATCACAAACACAAGCATGTATAGTGGTTCGACTTTGGGTCTACTCCACTCCCGGTCCAAGTACTCAACTCCTTTGAGCACACCGGCATTCACTATCGGAGGTTTTAAATGAGGTTCACCTCTCAACCTTTACACGGAGGTTTTACCGGTACACCTCTCAACCATTACTGGAGTTTTAGACATAGGCTAACTCTCAACCCAATGCACATTTACTCCCGTGTCGGAGGCTCCCCCTTGGAGACTTAGTTTAGGCCCGGCTAACGGTCCAAGGAACGGCTAACGTCCGTCGAGTTCGACAAACAAACTCTAAATGGACTCTCAAAAAAGGATAACCTTACTCGTCGGATGAGCCCCTTGTTTAGCGCCGGTTTGGGTAGCTTGATCTCCGCTCTCCCGTGCTTCAATCAGCTTCCCTTGCTCCCTCAATCGTGTTGCCGTTGCGTCGCCAATGCCTCAGCCACACTTGATCAAACACCTTGCATGTGATGCCTTTGAAATGCCCAAGGTGCTAGGAGGGTAGGTATGAGAGCTCTACAACTTAGTGGGAATGGGTTGCCTAGAGTCTCTCTCCTACAATGATCTCATCTTAGAGTTTTGGACAAGAATATGCCAATCAAGAAAGCTCCAAACTCTAAAGATCAAGAGGGGATGAAGGTCATCTTCTTCATGAGCTTGGAATGCTCTAATCTTGTGTTAAAGCACAAGGAAGATGCCTTGCATAGGTTGGGAATGAGCCCCAAATGGTCTCCAACAATGGTGGCTTCACTCCTCTCGAAATCCCCTTATCAATGCCCAAAAACCGAGCTCCATATATAGGAAAAGTGAGCTCCAACGGTCATAAAACGGGTAAAAAATGGCTCTACTAACCTGTCCCAACCGGTCCCGACCAGTCGGCCAAAAGCTAAGAGAAGACAGGGAGTACACTGTCTGAATGAGGGTCTGTCCGACCGGTCGTGACCGGTCGGACCAGCCCAGCTAACCGGTCATGACCGGTCAGGTCCACCTGAAGCCTGCAAACACAGCAGCTTGCTGTTTGGTCTGGCCGACCGGTCTTGACCGGTCAGACCAGTCCAGCCGACCGGTCCCGACAGGTCGGATAGGCCAGGTTCAGCTCAGCAGTTTGCTGAACTTCGTACATTCCAACCCACTCACTTTAGGCCATATTTTGGGTGATGTTCAGGGACACCTAGGGCCATTCTAAGATGACAAAGGGTTTTCCATAGATGGTTAAGGTCATCAAAGAGGTTACGGGTTGGGTTTTGGTCAAGGTTAAGGCACCAAGGCATCACTTTTACCTAATTCTTCTTTCTTGATGCAGCAGGGCCATCTAAGTCTTCGGTCTTCATCTTCAATGGGCTCAACCGACACTAGACTCACTAACGTAAGTGATTGACAAACAAGGTGCACTAGTATGCCACAGAAAAGTGCACTAACAATCTCCCCCTTTGTCAATTACTTACAAAAACCTAATCTACCAAAACAAAATACATGTTCAAGATATTACATAGATAATGAATTAAATACAGGATTCTTGACATGTCTAAACTAAGCTGCTCCTCTTCAATTTGCTCCCCCATAACCTGTCAATCCCTACATCACAAAACATAGTGAACTAGTTTTGGTGGGACTTGATCTTTCTCCCCCTTTTTGTTAGCAATTGACAAACTATTCTCTCCCCCTTAATGATGTATCAATAAGGCTAAGGTAAGAGTAGATAGAATGTCGTAATTATAAGTATAAGCACATGCTAACAAGGAGAGTATAGGGTGCATGAATCATAAATACATAGAGCATGCTAAGGAACATGATTAACAAGAAATGTAACTATCTAGGCATAGTTAATCATGCAACATTGGTCAAGGATATACATTTGCAATAAAAGCACAAAGGGCTTATAGCCCAATCAACCAACCTCCCCTATTAGTATATCAAGACCAATACAAAGCACAGATTAGCAAATAATGAAGGATAAAACTCAAGATGATTAGCTAATCTAAGCATCATGATAATCTAGCAAGCAAATGTATTAAATAAAAGCAAGGCTAAATTATTGAATCTGGGCAAATGAGGCTTGAATCCTCTTATTTGCCCATACACACAGGAATGAGGCTGAAATCCTCAGATTTTCCTATATAAGCATATCTAGCTACCCTCACTGACCATGTTTAGTTTGATAAGCCAAAGGGCTAACTAAATTCCTCAACACCCTCATAGAATGTAGCATGAGGTGAAGGGTTGGGAACTCCTTCTTCTCCTAGAAGGGATAGCGGTTAGGATCCCCTCTTAGATAAGCTGGTAGAGGGGTTGTGGTGGAGGCCGAGAGAGCAAGATCTTTATGTTGGCTCTCCTCACAAGCGGAGTCACCAGAACCGGACTCCTCCGTATTATCCCAAGTGGCAGCCATTGCCTCTTTACCTTTCGGTTTAGGCCCTTCCGGACATTCCGGGGCAATATGGCCACGACGACCACAACCGTAACAACGGACGGATGAAGATATGTATGATTTTCCTTTATGTTTATCACCCTTCATATCCTTCTTGTCACGGCGATTCCCTCTATCAAATTTGAGTAATCTCTTGAATTTTTTGTTCAATTTCTCTTCCTCATCATCACTATCATCCTCCGACTCACTCTTAATATTCTTATGTTTGTGAGAGGACTTAAGAGCAATGCTTTTCTTTCTAGAGGGGGCCTTAAAGCTTAGTTCATAAGTTTGTAGGGATCCTATGAGTTCTTCAACTTTCATGGTATTTAGATCCCGACATTCTTCTATGGTAGTAACTTTAGAAGAGAACCGTTCCGGAAGGGATCTTAGAATTTTCCTACATAGTCTATTTTCCGGAACAGGATCCCCTAAGCCTCACATATCATTTGTGATTTTGTTCAGCTTGGTATAGAATTCAGTAAATATTTCATGCTCCTCCATAGTAATGTTTTCAAATAGAGTAGAGAGGCGCTGAAGTTTAGAGTTTTTAACAACGTTTGTGCCTTCATGGGAAACTTCAAGGATATCCCATGCCTGTTTACTGGTTGTGCAGTTTTGAATCCGACCAAATTCTTCTTTAGATACTGAACAAAAAATGGCATTTAGGCCTTTGGCATTATAGATACGTTGAGCTTTATCATGATTAGTCCACATTGCCTTATCTTTTGGCCTGAGAACATCCGGTTCACCTTCCTTATGAATAATGTCCATTGGGGGTACATATCCAATATCAACCATGTCCCTCACATCCGAATCAATAGATTCCAAGAAGATGAGCATTCGAGCTTTCCAATATGGATAGTTTGACCCATCAAAGAAGGGAGGCTTAGTGACGGATGAAGAGTCTTCTCTAGACATATTTTCAAATTCTCTTAGGATCTCACTCCGGGTTTTTAAACCCGTACGGAGGAACCCGCTTTGATACAATTGAAATTGCGGTTTTACCGCTTATAGAGATACTCGGAGATATGTATAAGGACCTAGGGGGGGGGATTAGGAACTTTTCAAAATCTTTTCACCTACTAACATATTTTATCAAATAAAACAAAGTAAGCAATAACACTTAGGCTTCCAAGCCAAAGTGTGTCCAATCACAAGACTAGCATATGGTTAATCAATAAGCAATCCTATTCTAAAGCATGCATAGGTAAATAAATGATTCAACTAATTAAGATCCTAACCTATGCAACTTGTGTAGACTTATGAGAGTGGATCAATGAGCTCAAGTCTACACAACTAGTGAAGGTACATCTTGTGTGTGGATGAGCCTAGTACGTGCCTAGCATACATTCCTATCAAGCATTCATAATCAAACAATTAAACTAACAATGCTAAGATATAAATGTGCTCAATTCAATCACAAACACAAGCATGTATAGTGGTTCGACTTTGGGTCTACTCCACTCCCAGTTCAAGTACTCAACTCCTTTGAGCACACCGGCATTCACTATCGGAGGTTTTAAATGAGGTTCACCTCTCAACCTTTACATGGAGGTTTTACCGGTACACCTCTCAACCATTACCGGAGTTTTTGACATAGGCTAACTCTCAACCCAATGCACGTTTACTCCCGTGTCGGAGGCTCCCCCTTGGAGACTTAGTTTAAGCCCGGCTAACGGGCCAAGGAACGGCTAACGTCCGTCGAGTTCGACAAACAGACTCTAAATGGACTCTCAAAAAAGGACAACCTTACTTGTCGGATGAGCCCCTTGTTTAGCGCCGGTTTGGGTTGCTTGATCTCCACTCTCCCGTGCTTCAATCAGCTTCCCTTGCTCCCTCGATCGTGTTGCCGTTGCGTCGCCAATGCCTCAGCCACACTTGATCAAACACCTTGCATGTGATGCCTTTGAAATGCCCAAGGTGCTAGGAGGGTAGGTATGAGAGCTCTACAACTTAGTGGGAATGGGTTGCCTAGAGTCTCTCTCCTACAATGATCTCATCTTAGAGTTTTGGACAAGAATATGCCAATCAAGAAAGCTCCAAACTCTAAAGATCAAGAGGGGATGAAGGTCATCTTCTTCATGAGCTTGGAATGCTCTAATCTTGTGTTAAAGCACAAGGAAGATGCCTTGCATAGGTTGGGAATGAGCCTCAAATGGTCTCCAACAATGGTGGCTTCACTCCTCTCGAAATCCCCTTATCAATGCCCAAAAACCGAGCTCCATATATAGGAAAAGTGAGCTCCAATGGTCATAAAACGGGCAAAAAATGGCTCTACTGACCTGTCCCGACTGGTCCCGACCGGTCGGCCAAAAGCCAAAAGAAGAGAGGGACTACACTGTCTGAATGGGGGTCTGTCCGACCGGTCGTGACCGGTCGGACCAGCCCAGCCGACCGGTCACAACCGGTCGGTCCACCTGAAACCTGCAAACACAGCAGCTTGCTGTTTGGTCTGGCCGACCGGTCGCAACCGGTCGGACAGGTCTGGTTCAGCTCAGCAGTTTGCTGAACTTCGTACATTCCAACCCACTCACTTTAGGCCATGTTTTGGGTGATGTTCAGGGACACCTAGGGCCATTCTAAGATGACAAAGGATTTTTCAAAGATGGTCAAGGTCATCAAAGAGGTTACGGGTTGGGTTTTGGTCAAGGTTAAGGCACCAAGGCATCACTTTTACCTAATTCTTCTTTCTTGATGCAGCAGGGCCATCTGAGTCTTCGGTCTTCGTCTTCATTGGGCTCAACCGACACTAGACTCACTGACGTAAGTGATTGACAAACAAGGTGCACTAGTATGCCACAGAAATGGGCACTAACAAATATTATCGATGACCGTCTTGGAACAGGGGTGGATTATGTCCACGAAGATCGCGGTGCAATCACGTTTCAATTTGCTTAGCAGAAGTCAATTTTTGGGCCAACAGGGCACTTTCCAGGGCTGAAAATGACTAAGTAGTGGGCCTGCCGACCACTTGATTGGGTTATTCGAGGGTCATGAGATTGGATAACCTCGTTGTGGTGCATGATTATGGTGTATCATGTCATGTAGAAGAAAAGTTTCCCTCTCGGGCTCAGTCCAATTCCGCCCGATTCTTCTCATTTTCGGTCGTTTTCGGCTCTTTTGAAAGGATTTCCAGAGCTGCCAAATTGGCTAACTGTTGGTCATTTTGGACTAAAACACTGATTTGGGCCACTTACCATTGACCGTTGGAGAATCTGATCTGGTGGATGGATAGATCTCATTGAGACGCATCCAGGAGAAGTGGTTTCATCAAAATCCGATCCCGAACGAAGGCGGGGCGCACGATCGAAGGCCCACCCCTCCAACCAATGTCCAGGCGCATGGAGGGGTGTATGCAGGCACATGTGATGCTGATGCCGGCGCATGTGGTGTTGGTGTTTGGTAGGGAGCCGGGCGCATGTCCCATCTCCCGGGCGCATGTGACCCTGTTTTTCATGAAGAAATGAGAGTCCGGAAGCAATCCCGGCGCATGTGGTGGTGCACATGAGCCTGGACCTAAGAAGTGAGCGCATTTCCCTTGTTTAGTTAGTGGATTTCAGGATTTTTCGATGGGAAAAGCCGGCGCATGTGGTGGAATAAGCCGGCACATGTGGGGGGAAAGCCGGCGCATGTACCCAACACTTAGAAAATTTCAGGATTTTCCTCCGAACTTGGGATTCCGGCAAGGAAATCCCTTTCCGGCGAGGGATTCCGGCGAGGGAATCTACTCCGGCTAAAGCATCCAGCGAGGGAAAACAAAGCGAGCGCATGTGGTGCTTACATCACTTTGAGGTCGGCAGGGGATGATCTGGTGCTGATGGAATGGAGTGACTTCACTATTTATAGGAGGGTAATCGGGTTCGGGTCTGGCCCAGCGGGTATTTCCCGGCGCATGTGCTAGAAAACAAGTCAAGCGCATGTGGAGAAAATACACCAGGTGCATGTGGTGGATCCGGGCGCATGTCTTTTGCCGGCGCATTTCCCGGCACTTTCCGAAAAAGTGTTCGGATCACTTCCTTTCATTAATAGGGTGCAGGCGCATGTGGTGGGATGCCAGGTGCATGTCCTTTGTCGGCGCTTTCCCACTACTTAGCAAGATTTTCAGGATTCTAGCACTTAGAAAATTTCAGGATTTCAGCTCCGACGGGAGACCTCCAAAGGACAGCTACCTTTTCTAGACATGCACTCACTGTCGCCAAGGCACTTCTAGGCTAGGATTGACCTCCTGAATGAACGGGGTGGGGTGTAGAAGTCCAAATGTTGCCAATTTTGGTACTTCCTAATTTGGAGCCTCTGTGTCGGCTTGTCGTATAGGAACGTTATTCCGGGGTGCGCGCGCATGGAAATACGCGCCGTAATCACTTCAAACTTACTATTTAAGGGTTTTGGGGCACTCCAGATCATTTGGCAGTGAAGCGCATGTCCAGTTTCGCTCTAAAATGGTAGCTGTAGGCTTACGGACCCTTTTTGGTCAGTTCCGGGCAGGGACGAAACACGTTTCAAGGTGCGCAAGTAAAAATATGCACCGGATGACTTCGAAACTCACAAGTTAAAGGTTTTAGGACATTTTGGATCATTTGGCGGTGAGGCACATGTCCAGTTCCGCTCTGAAATGGTAGCTGTAGGCTTACAGACCCTTTTTGGTCAACTCCGAGCAGAGACGAAATGCATTTCGAGGCGCGCAGGTAAATATATGCATCGGATGACTTCAAAACTTGCAGGTTAAGGGTTTTAGGACATTTCAGATCATTTGGTGGTGAAGCGCATGTCCAGTTCTGCTTCAAAATGCTGTTTACGGATTTTGGTCGCTATCGAGCGATTAGGGTTGTGCTGGCGTTTGTAGGGCTTTCCTAGGCTCAAAACTGATCCAAATCATTGTCAATAGACCATAGGATGTTGTTTTACAATGGGTACAAATTTGAACCCCAACAAGTGCCCCCCCAGTGTGCTGCGGTGGATGCTTACGTCACGCTAGTGCAGTGCACCGGTCCCTTAGGCTCAAGTATAAATAGTTGACTCACTGAATCATTCCAACATTTTCTCGAGTAAAAAAACTTGATTTCCCAAGGTGAGAAAGCTCACCCTCAATGTACAGGCGCATGTGGTCCCCTTGTGGGTGCATGTGGCTTACCATCCATCTTTCGGTGAAGAGACCCCTTCAGGCGCATGTGACCTGCCATCCATTTTCCAACGGGGGAACTTCCCTTCAGGCACATGTCAAACGCCCTTGAAAATGTGGGCACATGTCCCAGGCCCATGTTGTTCTGGGCATGAGCCCAGGGCACTGCCCAGACTTGTGTTTTCCCAAAAATTAGAGATGGGAGCATGTGGGGCTGACACATGCGCCTGGGGCTTGAACTTCAAACTCGTTTCCTTCCCTTCTTTGAGCCGGGAGCATGTCAAATTGCACATGCGCCTGGGGCCTTAAGTGATGAAGTTTGCACTTTCAAATTTTGTGGATTGGGCGCATGTGAGGGGCCACACGCGCCTGGGGCTCCACCTCGAGTGCACGTGAGCCCAACACTTAGCCAAAATTTCCATTTTTAGCCCCCGCTTTGCACTTGGTGAAGAAATGGCATTTTCGGCTCCGTTTCTCAGTCAAATTCAGTGCTGTTTGAGGCTAGATCACTTAAAATTCAAGCACGATTGGAGCTTAGTGCCTTGGGCCTGCAGTTGGCTGCCTACTTTAGCCTGTCACAGCTTGCAACTGTCTATTTTAGGCGGGTTTAGAGTATGTCTGCTAGAGTGCACCTATAATGTCCCGATTGCTTGTAAAGTTGTTGTGTGCAAACAATTACGTATGTATGATGCTGAAACTATTTCCTGACTCTGTCCAGTACCTGCTTATAAGCACCTGGACTTGTCAAGGCTTGTTTTGGGCTAAATACATGGATGTATTGTGGGTTTAATCTGTGATTTTTTGTATGCATTGACCACATGTATGCATGTATGGATGATGGCAATTGCTTTGTTGTGAAATGCGTATGATGATTGATATGTTATGCTCTTGATTTTGTTGCTTTCATGCTCTACATACTGTGCTTGTGTCTGTGATGCGATTTCGTTAGGCTATTTGCCCGTGTGTATCGAGTTGTTTTCTGATGTTGTTCTGTTTACGCATTGCAGTGAATTGAAGTAGCGACAATGGGATCTTCTGGTGAAACCTCTGGGTCGTATGCTTCTGGTCTGACGCCGATGAAGCGCGGTCAGAAAAGAACGGCCGAAGGTCCTTCCAACCCTCCTCCTCCAAGACATAACTCTTGCTTCTTTCCTACGGTCGAACCCTAGATAAAGGATTTCTCGGAGCGTATTGGGTAGCTTCCTCATGAAGTGCTGGTGCGCAACTTCGTTAACAAGACAACGCCCGAACCTCCAAAGCGGGGAACAGAACAAGAGTGGGTCTATTGGTACGCCCAACTTGCTGGTGTGGCAAGTGCCATCGTGGCAGGTCCTCAAGATACACTTGTTCAAAATGCAGAAGAAAACCTGACAGGTCAGAAAGGTAAGAAGAAAGGAGGTCGAGGAAAACAACCAATCAAAGCGCTCAGTCAAGCGTAGCAATTGACACACCTCCTCGACTTGAAATATGAAAGGATGAAGATTGGATGGGAGAGCAACAAGATTGTTGCTGAGCGTGGCATCTGCATCACGAATCCCTACGATGGTGAAGTCATCTTGCACCAGAAGTCTCTTATGAGGTGTAAATCCTTTTCCGAGCATTGAGCCATCTGATGTTCGTAAACCTAGCCAATTCTATGGAGTGGAGAGGTAGTCTTCAGTTCCTGAGAGATTACTCACTGCCACTCTGGGGAGCAACGGGAAACAACAGAAGGTTGGTGAGATTAAGCAGATGACTTTCCTCATGCCTACATGTGATCCGCATGCACCTTATTCGATTCATTTCTTTAAGACGGTGCGTCAAAGATTTCTTCCTATGAGCACGTGCGCAATGTGGGAGACTTCGAGCTTCCGTACACAAGGGCATCTGAGTCGTCGTGACAACTACATCCCCTGGGCGAAGGAGATTCTTATCCGGCACGAGGTTGTGCTGAGGGAGGTCGGGCTCTACTATGCCATCGAGGCAACTGCCTGCTTCTTTCCACGAGATCCGACGATTCTCAGGGGCTTCTTAAATTACTGGAGTTCCGTTACCAACTCTTTCCATCTTCCTCAAGGAGAGATGAGCATAACCCTTTGGGATCTTAAGATGATGGCGGGCTTGCCCATACACGGCGGGTATTATCACGAATATATCCCCTCTGATGAAGAATTGTCTGGCTTCAGGCGCGAAGGTGATCAGAAGCCTATCATTCCAAGGCGTGTTTGGAGTTGTTCAATGAATTGCAACAATTTGATTGCATTACAAAGATACACTATGAAGATTGGTCAGTCTACTTCAGCCACGGCTTGAAGTAAGTCTTCCCGGGACGTCCCTTTCTTTCTTTTCATGATGTATGCTCTTTTCTCCTGCATAGCTTCTTATGTGAAATTCTCTCTCCTTTCTCTCTTTCAGGATCAACTACGAAAAATATAAAGTTGATGTTAAAAGAATAAGGGCCTTACGACAAAGGTTCCAATGCAAGTTTCCTTGCCCGAATGTATTGTCTCCCACTTGCGAGCTAGCGGGCTTCCTCGCTTACTGGTTGTCCGCAGTCACGCTTCCTAGCTCGAAGAGTGTTGATGGCGTCAGGGTTTCTTGCTTCGTCATGGCGGGTGCCCTTTCCAGTGGTCAACGTCTTGCTATAGCGCCACCTGTACTCTGCAACATATATAGGGCATTTGGTTGTGTTGCCAGTAATCCGGACAAACCTGCTGATGGAATGGATGCTGCCTATTGCCCGTGGCATTATTTCTACAGCTGGTTAGGCGTTTATTTCCCATGGGTATATGGCATGAAGCCTCACGCCTATTTCTTTCCGAACCAAGTGCCTCTTATCAGGTTCATGAAGGCCAAGATGGTGTTTTAGACGCCAGAATGGGTGTCTTCAAGGATCTGCAGTGAGAATGAAGTTGACTTCTACCATTTTCCTGCTTCCATTGTTGATGAAGATATCGAAGTCGTCGATGATGAGGATTTGGTTGACTCTTCTGATAGAGAATTCTTGATATCGATCCGGACCGCCTCTCTCCCGTTTCTCGAAGGCATGGAGTTCTGGCGCGAGCCTTATTATCCGAGCAGGTTCGCCAGACAGTTCGGCTACGATCAGGGTGTTCCATCGACTCTTCCGAGCGTGACGAGGATAGAACGAGCTTATGACACGGGTCCTATCCATTGGGAGTGGATGTGGGACCAGCTTTTGTTGACGTGGACTGGTGCGAGGTTCGTGTTGCCTGGCGGTAGTCGACGTCCCGTGACTTCTTATGATTGGATGAGATGGTGGGGGCATCAGTACGCGCGCATCTGGGATGCCAAACCTGTCGATTTCCACCTCTATCTCTCTCCTCTGAGGTTGACTGACGTTCTTGAGGACGGTCTTGGTTATCTTCATGAGCAGCGTGAGGCCGTCGGAGTTCCTAGTACCACCCATCTGACTTCCTTGAACGTGCCGATCACTCGTAGGAAAGAAGATGGAGCGTTAGACGGATGGTATTGCTTCGGGGTCCCTATACAGAGGCGTCAGCAAGAGGTTGGATCTTCGCGTCCTCCGACAGAGACTGCTCCTCCATCTGTCGAAGAGGATGAGCCTACAGAAGGCATGGCAGGAGTTAGACCTTCTGATGATTTCGTTGACGATTTTCCACCCGGGCCGCGCGAGAGATCAGTTGAGAGTCAAGATAAAACTCACACCAAGAGTTCGCCCGTCAGCACCTAAGAAAAACTTAAGAAAGGCAGAAATGTTACATATCAAGAAGTGGGGGAGTTTGGATCCATCGTTGTAGATCACTCCTCCAGAGATAGTGGCAGGTGTGACTGTTGCCCATAGTCGCGAAGAAGGTGAGCTTCGGTCTGGTGCTACAGAGGAGATTGCAGACGAAAAAGAGAGGGTTGTCAATAATCGTGACGGAGGTGAGTCCGAGCCTACAGATGTCGAGGGGGACAATGCCGAAGGCGGTTCTGAAGCCGATGACGATCAGGGAGCGACATGCCTCGATGGTTCGGGGTCACAGCTCGAAGGTGAGCTTGTAGATTATTCTGGTGATGACTGGGGAGTGGATCGTGTTAATGATCACAGCAACGATGATTCCCTCATGAACTATTATGATAATGATGCCGGAGTTGGGGGTGTAGGTGATCTTGACGATGTTTCCATAGCTGCGCTCGAAGCACAACTCTACAACAACGCCAGGGTTCAATCTTCTTCCGAGCCTTTAGTCTTCGTTCCTCAGGCTGTCGTGGCACCGACTACGAGGTTATCAACGGATGTTCACCCTTGCTTGCCCGTCCGTGCTGATAACGCCGATGAATCTGTTCCTGGGCTTGAGATATGTGAAGGGAACGTCAATCCTTCTTCGGTCCTTCCATCAGGCTGTTCATTGCACGTAGACTGTCCTGTTGAGTTGGAGGTCGTGGATACGTCACGCTCTGCTGCGGTCGAAGTTGGACCCGACATTCCGCGAGCACAAGGTAAGAAATACGATTGTGGTTCTGCTTTGTACTTTTCTTCTTCGATTCCTGTATAATCATACTAACCATATTTTGTTATTATTATCTTATTTCTACAGATCTTATTGAGTTAGTACCTGCCTCTGCCACTTCCGTCGCATCGTCTCCGATTGTGACTATTGAACTACTGGGCGAAGCTTTGGAAATAGTTGTTGATTATGGGACGTGCATTGCGGGACCTTCGGAGCCTGCTGTTGATCTTCTTACCATTCCTAGTACGACTCCTTTGCACTTTACATTAGATTATGACTTGTAGTTTTTACTTCCATTTTTGCTAACGCATCATTTGTTTGTCTTGCATTCTTTCTTGCTGCTGCCGTCGATTCTAACGTCGCCATTGCTATGATGCCAGACATCCCTGCATTTGAACATTTAGATTGTTTTGGTCATAGCATGCTGAAGGGCCTGCTGTCTAGCCTTGCGAAGGCCTTGGCCGATCCACAAGAATGGCATATGCTAGGCGCTGGCATGAAAGCGCCGGAAGCTTGTGTCGGAGTAGTTGGGTCTGATGCGCTCGTGGTTGTCAATCACATCTCTGCGTTCGAAAGCTCCCTCGCAAACGTAGCGGCTGCTGAGCGCGTCGAGCCTGATCCTGCTATCGAGGAGAAGTGGAGAATTGTAGAGTCTTTGGGACCCTGCAGTGGAACGCCACGCGCATTCTACGGCGAACGCACGAGAATCCCTACAAAATAATAAGATACAGTATGAAGGGTGCTTGGGCTGTATAGCTAAAATCGACGCTGAGATTGAGCGTCTGCAAGCGGTGAAGATCGCCGTGAGCTTCAAAGTTGCCCGTCTCGAGTCAATAGTTGCTCAGGGTTAGATAGCGGTCACGCGGGTAGAGAGTGAGGGCGAAGCAGCACGCAAGCAGTTGGAAGATTTGACTGCTGAACTTCAACATGTTCCTGATCCTGCGGAGGTGTTATCTGTAGTAAAGTTAGCGATGGAAACTGCCAGGGTGGCCGTGATCAGGCTGATATCGGGATGTTTGGAGAAGCTTTGATCTTTCGCTCCCGATGCTCTCTTTCTTGACTTCAAATGTATAGAAATGATCATAGGATCTTACCTTTAGAAAATTTTGTAGTTGGTGCAAGAAATACTTACCTTCTGACCATTCATGTATACGGCGTCGGAAAAGATGTTAACCAAACTTTTGTTAAATGAAATGATTATAGCAATTACTTTTCTATCGTGTTATGCTTGTGTGATGCGTGTTAGAATGGTTTGCAATATTAACAATAATAATCGCAATTCTAGTAAGTGATGAATGTAGAATGAAATGAAAAGAGTAATACTTCCCTTTGTCATCGATTTCAGGAGTGTCCAGGGTTTCTAAACTCGGGATACGCTCGTGTCGTAGACGAATGGTCCTTGGTTATTTCTCCATAGCAAGGGTGTTAGAACTAGAAAAATCGCCGCTCATCAGCAGTCTTTTACCTGTGTTTCATTATTCTGGGGGAATTCTGAGTATAGAGACATTCATAGACAGTCATAAACAATCACAGAGTGTATGCAAGGGAGATATCGCAAAGCTAATTTTATTCCAGAGATTCTGAGATCTTTCACATTCCAGGCTGTGATACTAGTCACGAGCCGTTAATTACATCAATGGATGATCACCCTTGATTAAAAGGCAAAAGTAAATGAATGCATGCATCATAGACAAGTTAAATAAAGCATTAAGAAAGCATGAATGTAAATTAAACAAATCACAAACAACATAAAGATTTTTACGTGGAAACCCTTGCGGGAGAAAACCACGGCACAAAGCGACAAGATTTCACTATGAATGTAGTTATACAATAGATGGAATGTTAGAAAGAAAGCCCGGATAGATCGAGCAAGTAATTTAAATCATAAGGGATTATGGTCTTGAGTTCATAGTCGTATAGACCTATTTATTTTCTTATTATGGACTAAACCACATTTCTTAGACGAGCTGGATGTCTATGTCCCATTTTCTTTCGGATTGTCCGGGTTGAGAGACTGTCAAGATTCGAGTGGTGCAACTCTAGGCCTGCGCCTGTTACTATGAGCAGGTGACCGCTGGAATACACGATCCTCGAATGTTGGTCGGCATAACCCAAGGCTGTTCGCTCGCCTCAAGTGTAAGGCTGCGATGTAGTAATAAATCTCGGTAAGACCGAGGTCGATCCACAGGGAAAGAGGTAAACAATTCCAAGTACTCTAATAACTAGAATATAAGAAGTTTAAGAAAGTAGTTTTTCACATGAAATAGGAAAATCTGAAAATAAGAAGAACTAGAGCATCAAGGATCCACTTGTAGTAGTCTAATGCCAATCCATTCATCCAAGTACAACACAATTAGAATCAAAGTCCTATCTCTCATCTAATTGGAAGATATAACATTCAAGCACAAACAGTCCCACTTAAATCTGGAAATCAGATTTCTAGTTCTAATGGAGCACATAGAACTTGAACTTGTAGCCTTCGGAGTAACAGCCATGCCTATAGACTATGGCATGCTCAAGGGTTACTACAATTCGAATTCAAACAACCCAATCATGGTAATCTTAGAGAATTGCAAGGGGCTCATGTCCGGAGCACACAAACTCTCACAAAACTTCTAAAAAACCAAACTTTATTCAAACTAGAACTTCAAAATCCAAAATTAAGAAAAAAGGTACTTGAAATAAAAGAATTAAAACATTGAAACCAACTACAAATTCCACCTCTAACTCTAGCTAAGAGGTTAGCTAAGGAAAAGCATATTAAAACTAGAACTAGAACTAAGAAAATGAAGAAAAACTAGCTAGAGGAGGCTAGGAAGCCTCCTGGGACTTGAACTCCTTGCTTCCCACGTCCTTGCTTGATTTGGAATAGAAGAGAGCACCTCCTTTTATAGTGCAGCAATAGTACAGCAACATAGCAGAATTTGTTTCGCTTGGTACGGCTTAACCAATGGTCGGATTGCCTTCAAATTTGATTTGTTGCTTCCTTGTAATGTGATCTTCCTCATAGATGATTTAGATTTCCAAGATTATCCTCTGAATGGGCCCACCAATCATATCACCGACCGTCTCTCAAAATCGCGCACTTCAGGTACCTTCAGAACCAGTCATCTGGCTTTCAACGCTCCGGAGTGTACAGAGGTCAGATTGATCTCAAATTTTGAACATTGGTAGAAAACTTCCTCCTCTACATGATAGATGGATTAGATTGTCCAAAACAATCCCAGAATATGGTCCGAAAATTAGAACACTTAGGGCTTTTATAAACTCTGCGCAGTTGGATCTTTCTGGATGGTCCATCTTTCTTCAACCGGTACGATCAAACCACACATCCTTTTGATCTGAAACTTTTGTGGTTATTCATATATGAATGTGGTCTAAAAGATGGTCAAAGTAGATTCTTCATATCATCAATGATGGGTCACCTGGACCGGCCCAGAGTGGAACAGCGAAATCTGAAACTTTCTGGATAGTTCTTATTGTTTTGGCTACCACGATCAATCCGTAGCTCCGATCGACACGAAACCACTTGGGTTAGTTCGGAGTCGAGCTCCTCTTCGACATGGATGTGTTGGATTTCAAATATCATCAAGATGGGCCCAGAAAACTGGTCCGAAAAATCAAACACGGGAATAGCTTGCTGCCTAAAATCTGGAAGTGAAAAATTGTATGGCCGACCGGTCTTGACCGGTCTAGCTTGTCTTGCAGGTGTCCAGGGAGTGCAGTCGACCGGTCGGACCCAATTTTTGCATTTTTTTGTTCTTTCTTTTCTTCTCTCCTTGCTCTCCCTTTGCTTTCTTCTTTCTTTGGTCCACCTTGGACCTTCATCAAAGGCTCCTAAACATGGTCTTTTGGTCTCCAATTGGGTGAAGTTCACTCTCATTCCTAAAATCACAAAACAAGCATTAGATGGGCTTTTTACACATGAAAACCATGCATATAATGTGATGTAATGGGTCGGCAAATGTATAAATTGGAGGTTCAACACACTCCCCAACCAGCTTTTTGCTAGTCCCGAGCAAAAAATGCGTGAAACAAGTTCAAACCTCCAAAAACCAACTCTCCTTCAGAAACCATGTTTCTATCCATTTCAAGACATACAAGTATAAAATTTGGAGAAATTAGGTGATAGAAGTTGAAACCTTAAACTCTCAAAGCATAATAAGTGTCTACATGAAATTCCCGCTGATTGATTGATAAATAGAAGAACTCGAACAACTTCAACCTAGTGTGCATAGTGAAAGTTCATCACATGAGTTTCTGGGATTATCTTCTTCGTAGATCAACTAAACTATAGATCTCAAGGTGTATAGAGCAACAACAAGCCTATGACAGGAATTTGCCTTACTGTCCTTCCGATGGCTTTCACACTACGTCCCATTTCCGGCTTTGGTTATGGGTAGACCATCCCTCGGTTGGTAATAGGTAGCCCTTTTCGGAATTTTCCACCATTTTTCCATCATTCCCGATTTCATCCTTTCTTTTCCTCTCTCTCTCTCTCTCTCTCTCTCTCTCTCTCTCTCTCTCTCTCTTTTTAATTTAGATAGGATTTTTAGAAATCCATATCTTTCGTTATTTTCCCATGGACAAGGATGGACAAAGTACCCCGGCTTGGTTTCTCAACACCTTAAATCAAAGTCTAGCTAATCCACAAATCACATAATCCTTTCAACTCATGAAAATTGTGTAATGTGAACTTGGTGTAAAGGTGTTCAAATTTTCTATCAATCACAACAATAGGGGAACTAACATATAAAACCATTATGTTGGGAGAAATTCAAGACTTACAACCTCACACACTTCGTATCTCCTCTTCTTATACTCCTATCATCTCGAATGCATGGAAATAAGGTTTTCTAAAAGAGTTTTGAAATTTTAGAAAATTCAAAAAAAATTGCGCATATGAGGCTCGAAATGTTGCATCATGCTAGATGAAGGATCTCATCTCACCCCCCAACCAAAATCTTACATTGTCCTCAATGTAACAAGATATACAATAAGCATGACATGAGAGCAATGAAATAAAACAAAGGAGAGTGAGAACGAGAATACCTGAGGTAGCAAGTTGATCAATGCTAGCATCTTCCATTGTCTCGATGAGACTTATTCAATCCTAATTTCAGAAAAAAATAAATCCTAACCTACCTACCTACCTACCTTTGATTAGTCCGATCAACTACATGATTAAATTTGAGCAGGATCTTCATGAATTTCAATAAATTTCTCATGAGGACCATCCAAAGTCCTGCTCGACAGTAGACATGGGTGCTTATCTTCATTGAAGTCCAATATTTATGTGCACCACATGCATGATAGGAGGAGATAAGAGCAGCAAAAAGATATCTACTCAAATTCTGATTTGGGTTATGATTGATTAAAAATAGGTCATCCCAATCAGAATTTTCACTGGGTTGAAGGACCCATGATGGTGGAGAGACATTTATCAAGTTTTCATTGGTTAAAGATGTCTCCTCCACAAATTCAGAATTATATGGTGCTTCCACAAACAATGGTAAAGAGTGTAAAATAGTGGAATGGTGTTCTTCAGGCACCAACACCGTGTTTAACAAAATGTCCAACTCCTTAATCATCTCATCATCAAGATCATAAGATTGGGCCAAGCATTCCTCTAGGAAATCGAGATAGTCGAATGAAGGATCATGATTTTGCTTGAGTGAGTGCAAAAATTCAGTTTCGATGGTGAGGGACTCTCCCTCCATGGAGTGGAATTCTTCCAAACTAGGTTCTCCATAACTAGTATGAGGCACCGAGTCGAAAGTATGCAAGGCTTTAACAATCTCTTGAATAATGGGGTCGTTTGAATTTTCAAAGTGAGCCAAGCATTCGTCCAAAGAATCTGAATTTTCACTCATGGGAGTCTCATTCTCCACATTAAAATTAAACATGGCAAGTTGGTGGAGTGACTCAAAAATATCAACTTCGACCGTCTCTCTA
The DNA here is from genome assembly GCA_003013855.2 of Liriodendron chinense. NCBI lineage: Eukaryota > Viridiplantae > Streptophyta > Magnoliopsida > Magnoliales > Magnoliaceae > Liriodendron > Liriodendron chinense. The sequence goes on from ML058547.1 coordinate 574,444, forward strand.
GCATGCATATCCTCTAGAGACTCATAATCATTATGCCCTTGAGAAAAAGAAACTATAGGTTCATAACCATTCACCAAACCCTCATTGTAGGCAACCCCACTACCACTTTAAAATTTTATGGATTCCTCGGGTTCGTCAACCGTCATTGAAATCTCTTCATCATTAAGTTCAAAGCATCCAAAAGAGATAGTGGACTCACCATAATTGATGATGACATTGGGATCATCGAAATCAATCTCGTTTAAAAGTCTATCCATTAAATCCGAAGAAGGTGGGACTTGGGTAGCCCCATCATCCTCATTAGAGGGGATTGATTCGATGCCCCCAATTTCGGGCTCAACGTCTTCATAAGATGGTGAGGAAGCTTGATTTAATTGTTCATCAACATACTCATTCCATATTTCCTCAAGCATTTGTGTATACTTATCATCAAAAGAGGAAGACGTTTTAGGGTGATTGTTAATAACCATGGTTGGTTCCTCCCTTGAACAAGGAGAATGGTGGTTTTCCCAATTAAGACCGTACGCATTGTAGGATGAAAAGTTATATGATGGTTGATAGGCATATCCATACAAGTAATCACGCATTGTCTTAACCGGTTGGCTACTATTCACCTGTCCCTTTTGTTGTTGCACACCTCCTACCATAACCGGTGGAACACTCATGTTATTTTCAATCCGGTAATCACGTAATGTTTTTCCCGGATGGTTATCCAATTTTGCTTCGTTCTGGTATTCCCCCATCGTCTTACGTTGTGTCTTAATATGTGTATTTTTTTCATTAATGTAATCACGCATCGTCTTACGTGGGGAGGTAGTGGAGGTTGATTGAATCTCTGAAAAATACTTATGCTTATAATGGTTCCAATCATAAAGATTTTGGGTCTCCCAATCCGACGTCTCATCCTCCAAAAGGTACTTGTACGCACCATTCGTCCAATCATACATGATGAAATTTTAAGGAATTGGAAACTACCCTAATCTAGGAAAAAGAACAAAAAGAAGAATAAAACTTAGAGAATTGCAAGGGGCTCATGTCCGGAGCACACAAACTCTCACAAAACTTCTAAAAAACCAAACTTTATTCAAACTAGAACTTCAAAATCCAAAATTAAGAAAAAGGTACTTGAAATAAAAGAATTAAAACATTGAAACCAACTACAAATTCCACCTCTAGCTCTAGCTAAGAGGTTAGCTAAGGAAAAGCATATTAAAACTAGAACTAGAACTAAGAAAATGAAGAAAAACTAGCTAGAGGACGCTAGGAAGACTCCTGGGACTTGAACTCCTTGCTTCCCACGTCCTTGCTTGATTTGGAATAGAAGAGAGCACCTCCTTTTATAGTGCAGCAATAGTACAAGCAACATAGCAGAATTTGTTTCGCTTGGTACGGCTTAACCAATGGTCGGATTGCCTTCAAATTTGATTTGTTGCTTCCTTGTAATGTGATCTTCCTCATAAATGATTTAGATTTCCAAGATTATCCTCTGAATGGGCCCACCAATCATATCACCGACCGTCTCTCAAAATCGCGCACTTCGGGTACCTTCAGAACCAGTCATCTTGCTTTCAACGCTCCGGAGTGTACAGAGGTCGGATTGATCTCAAATTTTGAACATTGGTAGAAACGTTTCTCCTCTACATGATATATGGATTAGATTATCCAAAACAATCCCAGAATATGGTCCGAAAATTAGAACAGTTAGGGCTTTTATAAACTCTGCGCAGTTGGATCTTTCTGGATGGTCCATCTTTCTTCAACTGGTACGATCAAAACACACATCCTTTTGATCTGAAACTTTTGTGGTTATTCATATATGAATGTGGTCTAAAAGATGGTCAAAGTAGATTCTTCATATCATCAATGATGGGTCACCTGGACCGGCCCAGAGTGGAACAGCGAAATCTGAAACTTTCTGGATAGTTCTTATTGTTTTGGCTACCATGATCAATCCGTAGCTCCGATCGACACGAAACCACTTGGGTTAGTTCGGCGTCGAGCTCCTCTTCGACATGGATGTGTTGGATTTTCAAATATCATCAAGATGGGCCCAGAAAACTGGTCCGAAAAATTAAACACGGGAATAGCTTGCTGCCTGAAATCTGGAAGTGAAAAATTGTATGGCCGACCGGTCTTGACCGGTCTAGCTTGTCTTGCAGGTGTCCAGGGAGTGCAGCTGACCAGTCTAGACCGGTCTTGACCGGTCTTGACCGGTCGGGCCTTCTTGGCCGACCGGTCTTGACCGGTCGGACCCAGTATTTGCATTTTTTTGTTCTTTCTTTTCTTCTCTCCTTGCTCTCCCTTTGCTTTCTTCTTTCTTTGGTCCACCTTGGACCTTCATCAAAGGCTCCTAAACATGGTCTTTTGGTCTCCAATTGGGTGAAGTTCACTCTCATTCCTAAAATCACAAAACACGCATTAGATGGGCTTTTTACACATGAAAACCATGCATATAATGTGATGTAATGGGTCGGCAAATGTATAAATTGGAGGTTCAACAAAGGCCCGTGCCCGTACTTTTATGACGGGTGACCTTAGGAGAGCACTCACAACGTTCCCGAACGAGGTTTTTAATCGAGTGGTGCAACTCTGGGCCCGCACCTGTTACTGTGAACAGGTGACCTCTGGAATACACGAACATCGAAGTGTTGGTTGGCATAACCTAAACCCCTCGCCTGTTACTGTGAACAGGTGACCTTAGGAAAGTAATCCGCAACTGCCTCATCAGCTCAACTGACGGACCCGTTGTCGATGGGTAGGGCATCGACTTTCTTTTTCATAGTGGCAATCCATAGCAGGATGTTTCAAGCTTAGTTTGAACTCTTTGTTTGTGGTTTCTCGTGGTAACCATAACCCCTTAGGTTTAGCCTCGGACCTTTATCCGGGATGAATAGAGCTTTGTATAGTAAAGTAAACGTATTTCTTCTGGAGTCGGGCGACTCGTCTTCGAGAACACTTTTTATTCTGAGTATTTTCAATGATCTATTTGGGATCAAATAGGCTTTATCGAGCCAAGATCTTTTGAGGATCCAAATTCAATGGGCTGGATCGGCTATTTTCGATGCCTGCAAGTAGCTAAGTATAGGGTTCGATGAACTCCTGTTCATGTCAATTTCTTATGAATGATGGGGATCGGTGCCCCACAAATGCTTAACTCGGCTGTTGGATAGCCTGAGCGCTTCAGCTTTGCCTCGGCGTCTTTGAGATTGCGGTTGATTTCATTTGGCATTTGGCATTAGTCAATTTTCAAGCCAACAGAGCACTTCCCAGGGTTGAAAATGACTAAGTAGTGGACCTGTTTGTGGTCTGGTTAGAGAAATCGGTGAGTATTATCGATAACCATCTTTGAACAGGGGTGGATCACATCCACGAAGATCACGGTGCGATCGCGTTTCGATTTGCTTAGCAGAAGTCGATTTTCGGGCCAACAGGGCACTTCCTAGGGATAGAAATGACTAAGTAGTGGACCTGTTTGCGGTCTAATCAGGGAAATCGATGAATATTATCGATGACCATCTTGGAACAGGGGTTGATTATGTCCACGAAGATTGCGGTGCGATCGCGTTTCGATTTGCTTAGCAGAAGTCAATTTTCGGGCCAATAAGGCACTTCCCAGGGCTGGAAATAACTAAGTAGCGGGCCTGCCGACCGCTTTGATTAGGGTATTCAAGGGTCCTGAGATCGGATAACCTCATTGCGGTGCATGATTATGGTGTATCATGTCAAGTAGAAGAAAAGTTTCCCTCTCGGCTCGGTCCAATTCCGCCTGATTCTTCTCGTTTTCGGTCGTTTTCGGCTCTTTCGGAAGGATTTTCGGAGCTGCCAAATTGGCTAAGTGTTGGCCATTTTGGACCAAAACACTGATTTAGGGCACTTATCATTGACCGTTGGAGAATCTGATCCTGGTGGATGGATAGATCTCATCAAGACACATCCGGGAGAAGTGATTTCATCAAAATCCGATCCCAGACGAAGGAGAGCCGCATGATCGAAGGCCCACCCATCCAACCAGTGTCTAGGCGCATGGAGGGGGGTATGCAAGCACATGTGGTGTGCGTGTAGGCGCATGTGGTAGTGGTAGAGCTGTCAAGCGTATGTGGTGGGGAGTTGGGCGCATGTCCCATCTCCCGGGCGCATGTTCCCATGTTTTTCATGAAAAAAGGGGCAATGGGAAGCAATCCCGGCGCATGTGGTGGTGCACATGCGCCTGGACCCAAATGGTGGGCGCATGTCCCACTTGGAATTGGTGGATTTTCGGGTTTTTCAGTTGGAAAAAGCTAGCGCATGCTGGGGAAAAGCCGCCATATGCGGGGGAAAAGCCGGCGCATGTGCCCAACACTTAGAAAAATTTCAGGATTTCTCCCTAAACTTGGGATTCTGGTGAGGAAATCCCTTTCCGACGAGGGATTCCGGCGAGGGAATCCACTCCGGCCAAGGCATCCGGCGAGGGGCAATGAAGCGGGCGCATGTGATGCTTGCATCATTCTAAGGTCAGAAAAAGATGATTTCTCCCTCTGAACAGGAAGTGACCTCGCTATTTATAGCGAGGTAATCGGGTTCGGGTGAGGCCTGGCGCATGTACTGGGAAGGCCGGCGCATGTGGCAAAAAATCAGGCGCATGTGGTGGGTAGAATCCCGGGCGCATGTGCAAGATCCGGGCGCATGTCCTTTTCCGGTGCATTTCCCGGCGCTTTTCGAAAAAGTGTTCGGATCACTTCCTTTCATCAATAGGGTGCAGGCGCATGTGGTGGGAGGCCAGGCGCATGTCCTTTGCCGGCGCTTTCCCACTACTTAGCCAGATTTTCAGGATTTCAGCACTTAGAAAATTTCAGGATTTCAGCTTCGACGGGGGACCTCCAAAGGACAGCTACATTTTCTAGACATGCACTCACTGTCGCCAAGCCACTTCTAGGCTAGGATTGACCTCTTGAATGAATGGGGTGGGGTGTGGAAGTCCAGATGTTGCCAATTTTGGTACTTCCTTCCTAATTTGGAGCCTCCGGGTCGGCTTGTCGTATAGGAACGTTGTTTCGGGGAGCACGCGCATGGAAATACGTACCATAATGACTTCAAACTTGCTATTTAAGGATTTTGGGGTGCTCCGAATCATTTGGCAGTGAAGCGCATGTCCAGTTCTACTCTGAAATGGTAGCTGTAGGCTTACGGACCCTTTTTTGTCAGCTCTAGGTAGGGACGAAACACATTTCGAGGTGCGCAGGTAAAAATATGCACCGGATGACTTCAAAACTTACAGGTTAGGGGTTTTAGGACATTTCAGATCATTTGGCGGTGAAGCGCATCTCCAGTTCCACTCTAAAATTGTAGCTATAGGCTTACAGACCCTTTTTTGTTAGCTCCAAGTAGGGACGAAACACATTTCGATGTGCGCAGGTAAAAATATGCACCGGATGACTTCAAAACTTGTAGGTTAGGGGTTTTGGGACATTCCGGATCATTTGGCAGTGAAGCGCATGTCCAGTTCCGCTCTGAAATGCTGTTTACGAATTTTGGTCACTATCAAGCGATTAGGGTTGTGCTGGCATTTGCAAGGCTTTACCGACCTCAAAACTAATCCAAATCATTGTCAATGGACTACGGGATGTTGCTTTACATTGGGTACAAATTTGAGCCCCAATAAGTGCCCCCCCGGTGTGCTGCGCTGGATGCTTACGTCATGCTAGTGCAGTGCACCTGTCCATTAGGCTCAAGTATAAATAGTTGACTCACTGAGTCATTTCAACAGTTTCTCGAGTCAGAAAATCTAATTTTCCCAAGGTGAGAGAGCTCACCCTCAGGGTACAGGCGCATGTGGTCCCCTTGTGGGCGCATGTGACCTGCTATCATTACTTTTTTCAGGCAAAGTACTTCCTCCAGGCGCATGAGAGATGCCATACAAGAATGGGCATATGTCCCAGGCACATGTTGTTCTGGGCATGCGCCTAGGGCACTGCCCAGGACTTTCATTTGTCTGAAAAGTTGGAGATGGGCGCATGTGAGATGCCACATGCGCTTGGAGCTTTGGATTTCAAACTTGCTCTCTTTCTTCCTCTGAGCCGGGCGCATGTCAGATTGCACATGTGCCTGATGCCTTATGAGATGATGTTGCATTTTCCAATTTTGTGGACTGGGCGCATGTGAGGGACCACATGTGCCTGGGGCTCCACCTTGGGCACATGTGAGCCCAACACTTAGCTAAAAGTTCCATTTTTAGCCCCCACTTTGCACTCGGTGAAGAAATGGTATTTCCGGCTCCGTTTCTCAGTCAAATTCAGTGTTGTTTGAGGCTAGATCACTTAAAATTCAAGCACGATTGGAGCTTAGTGCCTTGGGCATGCAGTTGGCTGCCTACTTTGGCCTGTCACAGCTTGCAACTGTCTATTTTAGGCAGGTTTGGAGTATACCTGCTGGACTGCGCTCAAGTGCTTCGAACATACGCAAGATTGTTGTGTGTGAACAATTCTGTACATCCGATGTCGGGATTATTTCTTGTCTTTGCCCAGCACCTATGACATGTGTGTGCTTATTTGTCGTATGCGTGCTTGAATCTTGTTACTCTCGTGTTTTTAGTGGATCGTAATTCGTTTGTGTGTGCAATCCATGATTGGATTATGTGATTTTGTTTTTTATGATGCGTACCTTATTGTGTTGCTTTGTTGCATGTAATGGAGCTCTCTCCTGATGTTTCCTTGTTTGCATGTAGCAGCAAATCATGGCAGAGATGACAAGATCTTTTGGTGAAGTTTTCGGGTCACAAGTCTCTGGTCCCTCATCTCCGCAACACGGGAAGAAGAGGACGGCTGATGATACTATCGATCCATCTATAGCAAAGTGTTGTTCGTGCTTCCCCGCGACAATCGATCCTGAAGTGAAGGATTTCTCTAATTGTATAAAGCAGCTTCCCCATGAGGTGTTACTGCGTATTTATGTGGATAGAACCACATCCGAGCCTCCGACGCAAGGGACTGAGGAAGAATGGTCCCCTTGGCATTGTCAACTTACTGGTGCTTCGAGTGTCGTCGAGGTAGGTCCTTCTAGTTTGCTTGCCCAACATCCTGAGGATAATCAAGAAGTTCAGAAGAAGAAGAAGAGATGGAATTGAGGTAAGAAATCGGCTGAGGCAGTCGGTCAGGAGGAGCAGTCGACACAACTCGTCGATCTGAAGAATGACCAGATGAAGATTGGCTGGGATAGAAACCAAATCGTCGCAACGTGCGGTTTCTTCATCGTGAACCCCTACAATGACCAAGTCATTACACATGAGAAATCTCTTATGAGGCACCGACCCCTCCGGAGCATCGAGCCATCCCACAATCAAGGCCTTTTTTAGTTCTACGGGGTTGGAAGGTGGACATCTATTCCCGAGCAGTTGTTGACTACTTTCTTGGTTGACGATGGGAGAGAATAATGGGTACGTCTCCCAAGAGAAATGGTCTTCCTTGCTCCGACTTGTGATCCTTATGCTCTTTATCCAGTCCATTATTTTGAGACAGTTCAGCAAAGGTTTCGGCATATGGATAAGACGATGATGTGGGTGACGAGTAGTTTCCGTACGCAAGGTCATCTGAACGAGCGAGTTGGTTATGAGCCGTGGGCAAAAGAGATTTTGGTCCGTCACGAGAATATTCTGAAGTAAGTTAGTCTGTATCAGGCTATCGATGCAACTTCTGGGCATTTCTTTCAGTGATCCAACAATCATTCGGAGCTTCTTGAATTATTGGTCTTCTATTACCAATTCATTCCACTTTCTGTATGGGGAGATGAGTATAACCTTATGGGATATCCGGATGATGGCTGACTTGCCTGAACTAGGACGATATTACCAGGAATATGTCCCAACTGATGAAGAGTTGTCTTCGTCTAGGCTTAAAAGTCCTCGAGATGCTTACCATTCAGAGGCTTGTCTGGAGTTATTCGCTGAGTTGTCGCAGTTCGACAATATTACCAAGATCCATTACGATGACTGGTTAATCTACTTTAGCCAAAGGATGAAGTAATATTTCTTCTGATGCCTTCTTTTGTACTTTATATTTTGCATGCTCTTAGCTTCTTTTCCTCTAACATGGAACTTCTTTTTTTTTTCTTGGAGCATTGATTATGAAGAATATAAAACCCGTCAGGAAGACCAAATCTTGATGAAGGAATGTTTCGAACATAGATTCTGTAATCCGAATGAGCTTACGTCGACTTGTGAACTAGCAGGCTCCTTAGCATACTGGCTGTCGGCAGTTGTGCTACCTAGCTCCAAGGGTGCTGATGGGGTCAGGGTTTCTTGCTTCGTCGTAGCAGGAGCTCTTGCAAATGGCTATCGATATTCTTTAGCACCGCCGATTTTGTGCAGTCTATATAGGGCTTTCGGCAATATTGCCAGTAACAAAGATCGACCCGAGAGAGGGATGAACGTGGCTTATTGTCCGTGGCATTTCTTTTGCGGGTGGTTGGGCATATATTTCCCATGGACATATGGAATGGATCTCTTTCAATATCTCCACACCGATCACGCACCTCTCTATCGCTACGGAAAGCTTAAGATGATAGCGCAGTCATCTGATTGGATAGCTTCGAAAATCGGCAGCTGGATGGATATTTGCTTCTACCACTTTCCTGTTTCTAACGTCGAAGAGGATCGAGAAGTCATTGACAACGAACATTCTGTGAATACTCTTGATAGGGAGTTTCTGGTGTTTATTCATACTGCTTCACTTCCACTGCGTGAAGGAATAAAGTTCTGGTGGGAGCCGTCTTACCCCAGTCGGTTTGCCAGGCAATTCGGATATGATCAGGGTGTTCCAATAACATTACTAGATGTAACCAAAGTAGATCGGGCATATGGCACAGGTCCTGTTCACTGGGAGTGGATATGGCATCAACTTTTAATGACCCGCACAAGCGCGAGGTTCATGCTTCCCGGCCTCTATCGGAAGACTGGCGGTCCTTATGGCTGGATGAGATGGTGGGTGCATCAGTATGCTCTAATTCGGAACAACAGCTCTGTTGATGATCCAATCTACATTCCTCCTCCAGAGTTGACAGAGGTCCTCGCTGATGGATTAGGCTATTACAGAGAGCAGGTCGAAGTGCATTTGTCATCAAGTGTTAGGCATAAGACTTCTCTGAGTGTGTCAGTTGACCATCGTAAGGAGGATACAGCATTGGACGGCTGGCATACCTTCGGAGTATCTTTGGTGAAATGGTCACAAGAATCTGGGTTCACACGTCTTCTGGTGATTGAAGGTGATAAGGATGATAATCAGTTAATTAGTGAAGAGGACCCAACGACGACTAAGTCGGTGAATGAAATATAAGACCATGTTAGTGTGAGAGAGCGGGTTGGGTAGATTAGAGAAGATAATCTGCAAGGGGCCACTATGTCAGTGAATGACACAACTGTGTTTGTGGCGTTTGGTGCTTCTAATGTTGAGGGTATGGCGGAGGTACCAGCATTGACTGAGGTAATTAATGCTGGTTATAACACTATCAAATCTTCGATCATGACTTCGGAGCTATCGACTGAGATCACTGAGTCATTCGTTGACACGACGACACACGTTGAGGAGCCCTTAGAATCTGTTGCTGGCTCACCTCTGGCCCCTGGTAGCGCTCTTCCATAACTTCTTGATATATTCTTCTTTCTACGTTTATCATTTCATTATACTCAACACATTTCTTTGCCACGGTTATTATTGACTCTGGTGCTATCATTCATGGAGCGTCTGATGTTCCTTGTTTCGATCATTTAGACTATTTCGGGCGAAGCATATTGAGGAGTTTGTTATTGAGTATCTCAAAAACGTTGGCTAATCCACATGAATGACATATGTTGGGTGCCGGAATGAAAGTGTTGGAGGCTTGCGTTGGAGTGATAGGACCTAATGCACTCATGATTATCGATCATATTTCTTCGTTTGAAAGCTCCGTCACGAGGGTAGTGGCTGCTGAACGCACCGAGCCAGACCCTATTATTGAAGGGAAACGAAAGATCGTGGATTCTCTGGGACCTACAGTAGAGCATCATATGCAGTCAACGATGGATGCACGAGCGTCTTCTCAAAGCAATAAGATGCAACATAAGGGGTGTCTGGATCGTCCGGCCGAAATTGATGTCGAGATTAAGTACTTGCAGGCGGAGAAAATAGTTGTGGGCTTCGAAGCTGCTCGCCTTGAGTCAGTAGTTGCTCAGGATCGAATAACTGTTATAAGGCTTGAAAGTGATAGCGAAGCGATGCGCTCCAGAATGTTCCCGATCCTGCATGATATTATCCGAGGCGAAGTCGGTGATGGAAGCTGCCAAGGTGGCCATAATCAGGTTGATATTAGGATGTCTAGAGAAGCTGTGATCTTTACTTATGATATTCTTCTTGCCAATCTTTATATATAGAGACGATCACGGGGCTTCATCTTGACTAGATTTCACAATCATTGTAATGGATACAAGGGATCCTTACTTTTGACCATTCATGTATGCGATGTTGAAGGATGTTAACCATACTTTTGTTAATGAAATGACAATGGCAATTACCTTTCTATTGTGTGATATTGTGCAATGGGTGTTAGAATGCTTTACAATATAACTTAATAGCAATCATAACTATGATGAATGGTAATATTAAATATTTACGATAATTAATGCAGAATGAAATGAAGAGAAAAATACTTCCCTTTGTGGTCGATCTCAGGATATCTTGGGTTTTTAGATCTGGGATATGCTCGCGTCGTAACCGGATATTTTCTGGCTTGCCCTTAGTCATTTCCTCCTACAAACTTGAGTTTCTCATCATATATTGGGGCTTGGCCCTAGTTGTCTTCTTCTATAAGCTTGAATTTCTGATCATATATATTGGGGCTTGCCCCCAGTCATTTTCTCCTATAAGCTTGAGTTTCTGATCATATATATTGGGGCTTGCCCTCAGTGTATTCGGCTCTTCGTTTTGCGTTACTGACTCTTTCTGATAAAAGATGTCCTGTGCTTTAGAAATCCACATAGAATACCCGTCTGATCAAAATCCTTCATCGCATATTCTTGTTGCGAAATTATTCGTAAGAGAAAGCCATCGATATTCTCAAAGCAAAGTGATACATAATAGAATGCCCTGACCATCTTCACATAAAGCCATGTGTATATATAGGAGAAACCTGGTTCTAACCCGTCCTCATATAGAATAGGAGAATATCACAATAATGATGAGGAGATCTGTTATAGAATATGAAAGCCGAATATATAACGAGACATTCTGATCATCTTCATATAAGACCAAGTGCGTGTGTATAAAAGATTGATAATAATAGAATATCCTGATCATCTTCATATAGAACCATATATAAGACACCATCATCTCTGGATTGCTTTCACAGAACGCTTTCTTCTCTCTTCATATAAGACAATTTATATAAAATTTGCTCTCATATAGAATAGAAGAGTGCCAGAATGTCATAATGATAACAAGAAGACCATGATAAAATAATAATATGAAGACATTGCATCTCATGCAGATCTTCTATAGAAAACCATCCTCTTATCAGACTGGATTGATCCGAAAATTCCTAGAGAGATCTGGCGCAGTTAAATCTCATAACCTGGAGGGATCTAGTGTAGTTTAACCTCATACCCTAGAGGGATCTGGTGTAGTTTAACCTCATATCCTGGAGGGATCTTGTGTAGTTTAACCTCATATCCTGGAGGGATCTGGTTCAGTTTCACCTCATACCCTGGAGGGATCTGGTGTAGTTTAACCTCATATCCTGTAGGGATCTGGTTCAGTTTCACCTCATAACATTGAGGGATCTGGTTCAGTTTAACCTCGTATCTTGGAGGGATCTGGTTCAGTTTCACCTTATAACCTAGAGGGATCTGGTTCAGTTTAACCTCATATCCTGGAGGGATCTGGTTCAGTTTCACCTCATAACCTGGAGGGATCTGGTTCAGTTTATCCTCATATCCTGGAGGGATCTGGTTTAGTTTATCCTCATATCCTGAAGGGATCTAGTTCAGTTTCACCTCATAACTTGGAGGGATCTGGTTCAGTTTAACCTCATATCCTGGAGGGATCTGGTTCAGTTTCACCTCATAACCTGGAGGGATCTAGTGTAGTTTAACCTCATACCCTGCAGGGATCTGGTGTAGTTTAACCTCATATCCTGGAGGGTTCTGGTGTAGTTTAACCTCATATCCTGGAGGGATCTGGTTCAGTTTCACCTCATACCCTGGAGGGATTTGTTGTAGTATAACCTCATATCCTGGAGGGATCTGGTTCAGTTTCACCTCATAACCTAGAGGGATCTGGTTCAGTTTAACCTCATATCCTGGAGGGATCTGGTTCAGTTTCACCTCATAACCTGGAGGGATCTCATTTAGTTTATCCTCATATCCTGGAGGGATCTGGTTCAGTTTCACCTCATAACCTGGAGGGATCTGGTTCAGTTTAACCTCATATCCTGGAGGGATCTGGTTCAGTTTCACCTCATAACCTGGAGGGATCTGGTTCAGTTTATCCTCGTAGCCTGGAGATTGTATGGTTCAGTTTATCCTCGTAACCTGGAGATTGTGTGGTTCAGTTTATCCTCATAACCTGAAGATTGTGTGGTTCAGTTTATCCTCGTAACCTAGAGATTGTGTGGTTCAGTTTATCCTCGTATCCTGGAGATTGTGTGGTTCAGTTTATCCTCGTCTCCTGGAGATTGTATGGTTCAGTTTATCCTCGTATCCTGGAGATTGTATGGTTCAGTTTATCCTCGTATCCTGGAGATTGTATGGTTCAGTTTATCCTCGTATGCTGGAGATTGTATGGTTCAGTTTATCCTCGTATCCTGGAGATTGTATGGTTCAGTTTATTCTCGTAACCTGGAGTATTTTCTCAACTTGTTTAGACCCAGAGCGCAAGGGTATATTTGTGCATATGTAGAGTTCAGCGACTTTGTGCTTATACAGAGTTCGGCGAGGTTGTAGACTCAATAGGGATTACTCATAGCACTACGGCACTTAAAGGAACCTGCTGAGTCGGCTAGCAATTTCCTTTTCCTTTTACTCTTTTAATTTTTGAGTCGGTAGCTGCTTTGATTGTTACTTTGATTGTCAAGTTGACAGCTGCTTTGGCTACTTCTCTGGCCATGAGATTGACCGCCACTTCACTGGCCCATTCTCTTGATGAGGAAACCCGTTACTCGCCCCCTGTGATATCTTGGGCGAAAATGAAGCTTTAAGTGGCCCCCTTGCGCTATTAAGATTGCTAGAGCATCATGAATGTCCTTCGACTACTTTGCTAAGTCATTCTGAATCTTGAACTAGCTCATCAATTTGTTCTGGGATTGCTGGCGATTAATTAGTCTGTTCAAACAATTCTTCATCTTGGGCCACCTAAACCGCCGTGTCCTGCATTGATCCACCCTCAAGTGTCAGCTTCTGCTTTGTCAGAATGACTTTGATGGCGATCGTTTCTACCGTCTCTTCAACTGTTTTCTGTATAAATGGCATGATCTGCCCCCTGTGATTCTTTCGCCGGCTGTCGAGTGGGTGAAGCAGCACTACAGGCTATTCTCTGTGCAATTGGGGTGGCTAAGGCATCCTGGATCTCTTTCACTCACCTCGATAGATCACTCTGAGCTTGGGTCAATTCGTTGATCTACTTCTGAGTCGTTAACTGTTCAACATCTTGTTTGATCAGCTCTTCACCTTCGATTATCTATACCATCACGACCTGTGCTGGCTGCTCCTCATGAATCGGCCTTGATTTCGTTTGACTGGTTTCAATGACAATCCCTTCTCTTGGTTTTGTGACTGTCATAGTCGGCTTGATCTGCCCCCTGTCTAGGTGGTTCACTTCCAAGAGAGATGGGAAGCTACCAACTAAGGGTATGAACTTTTGTGGCCTCATTGCGGTAGTCTGGTTAGCAGTGGAAGCACTGCTAACTTGTTCTAGTTGCCACTGCCTCTTTTTTATGGTGTAGCATGCCATGACCACAGTGGTATTCTAATATGGAGTCTTCATCATCGTTCTTTTCATTTCCTTCAACTGTTTGCGGCTTCGAGTTAGCTGTAGCCAGACTTAGAAGCGGTTGGTGTCGTTACAGTAGAATGCGAGAAGCAGAATCCTCTAGTCACCAAAAAGATAATCACAGATGACATTTCTACTGTTCTTAAGGTCAGTATTTTCGCTAACTTTCACTGCACAATCACACACCCATTAGAGCATTCTACAACTAGATATAGAAAGTGCACGACCTTACCAGTCGCAATAAAAGTTAGACATAAAACTAAATGTGCAACAGGAATACACATGCTTATATTATCTTTTAAAACTTTAGGATTTTTGAAAGTTTTGAAAACTTTGATTTCAGATGCTTTTGCCTTAAAGATGAAAGGAAGAACGTTCCCGTTGAGAGTCGCCAGTTTGGTGCCCGTGAAGGCGCCGGACATTTCTCCTTGCGGTAACCTTTCTTACGTACACATCAGTGTCTGCAAATGAATTATCTTAGAATGTCCATTTACTCAGAAAGAACCAGGGATCCTGGTATGGTTCGCTCCCCAGCAGAGTCGCCAGTTCGTTAGAACTAGAAAAATCGCCGCTCATCAGCAGTCTTTTTCCTATGTTTCATTATTCTAGGGGAATTCTGAGTATAGAGACATTTATAGACAGTCATAAGCAATCACAGAGTGTATGCAAGAGAGATATCGCAAAGCTAATTTTATTCCAGAGATTCTGAGATCTTTCACATTCCAGGCTATGATACTGGTCATGACCGTTAATTACATCAATGGATAATCACCCTTGATTAAAAGGCAAAAGTAAATGAATGCATGCATCATAGACAAGTTAAATAAAGCATTAAGAAAGCATGAATGTAAATGAAACAAATCACAAATAACATAAAGATTTTTACGTGGAAACCCTTGCGGGAGAAAACCACGGCACAAAGCGACAAGATTCCACTATGAATGTAGTTATACAATAGATAGAATGTTAGAAAGAAAGCCCGGATAGATCGAGCAAGTAATTTAAATCTTCAGGGATTATGGTCTTGAGTTCATGGTCGTATAGACCTATTTGTTTTCTTGTTATGGACTGAACCACATTTCTTAGAAGAGCTGGATGTCTATGTCCCATTTTCTTTCGGATTGTCCGGGTTGAGAGACTGTCAGGATTCGAGTGGTGCGACTCTGGGCCCACGCCTGTTACTGTGAGCAGGTGACCGCTGGAATACACGATCCTCGAATGTTGGTCGGCATAACCCAAGGCCCGCGCCCGTACTTTTATGACGGGTGACCTTAGGAGAGCACTCACAACGTTCCCGAACGAGGTTTTTAATCGAGTGGTGCAACTCTGGGCCCGCGCTTGTTACAGTGAACAGGTGACCGCTGGAATACACGAACATCGAAGTGCTAGTTGGCATAACCTAAAGCCCGCGCCTGTTACTATGAACATGTGACCTTAGGAAAGCAATCCGCAACTGCCCCATCAGCTCAACCGACGGACCCATTGTCGATGGGTAGGGCATCGACTGTCTTTTTCATAGTGGCAATCCATAGTAGGATGTTTCAAGCTTAGTTTGAACTCTTTGTTTGTGGTTTCTCGTGGTAACCATAACCCCTTAGGTTTAGCCTCGGACCTTTATCCGGGATGAATAGAGCTTTGTATAGTAAAGTAAACGTATTTCTTCTGGAGTCGGGCGACTCGTCTTCGAGAACACTCTTTATTCTGAGTATTTTCAATGATCTATTTGGGATCAAATAGGCTTTATCGATCCAAGATCTTTTGAGGATCCAAATTCAATGGGCTAGATCGGCTATTTCCGATACCTGCAAGTAACTAAGTATAGGGTCCGATGGACTCCTGTTCATGCCAATTTCTTATGAATGATGAGGATCGGTGCCCCATAAATGCTTAACTCAGCTGTTGGATAGCCTGAGAGCTTCAGCTTTGCCTCAGCATCTTTGAGATCGCGGTTGATTTCATTTGGCATTTGGCATTAGTCAATTTTCAAGCCAACAGGGCACTTCCCAGGGCTGAAAATGACTAAGTAGTCGACCTTGTTTGCTATCTGATTAGAGAAATCGGTGAGTATTATCGATAATCGTCTTTGAACAGGGGTGGATTACGTCCACTAAGATCACGGTGCGATCGCGTTTCGATTTGCTTAGCAGAAGTCGATTTCCGAGCTAACAGGGCACTTCCTAGGGCTGGAAATGACTAAGTAGTGGACCTGTTTGCGGTCTAATCAGGGAAATCGGTGAATATTATCGATGACCGTCTTGGAACAGGGGTGGATTATGTCCACGAAGATCATGGTGCAATCGCATTTCGATTTGCTTAGCAGAAGTCAATTTTCGGGCCAATAGGGCACTTCCCAGGGCTGGAAATGACTAAGTAGCGGGCCTGCCGACCGCTTGATTAGGGTATTCAAGGGTCCTGAGATCCGATAACCTCGTCGCGGTGCATGATTATGGTGTATCATGTCAAGTAGAAGAAAAGTTTCCCTCTGGGGCTTGGTCCAATTCCGCCCGATTCTTCTGGTTTTCGGCCGTTTTTGGCTCTTTCGGAAGGATTTCTGGAGCTGCCAAATTGGCCAAGTGTTGGTCATTTTGGACAAAAACACTGATTTAGGGCACTTATCATTGACCGTTGAAGAATATGATCCGGTGGATGGATAGATCTCATCGAGACGCATCCAGGAGAAGTGCTTTCATCAAAATCCGATCCCAGACGAAGGCGGGCTACACGATCGAAGGCCCACCCCTCCAACCAGCGTCCAGGCGCATGGAGGGGGGTATGCAGGCACATGTGGTGTGCGTGCAGGCGCATGTGGTAGTGGTAGAGCTGTCAAGCGTATGTGGTGGGGAGTTGGGCGCATGTACCATCTCCCGGGCGCATGTGCCCATGTTTTTCATGAAAAAAGGAGCAATGGGAAGCAATCCCGATGCATGTGGTGGTGCACATGCGCCTGAACCCAAATGGTGGGCGCATGTCCCTCTTGGACTTGGTGGATTTTCGGGTTTTTCAGCGGGGAAAAGCCGGTGCATGCGGGGGAAAAGCCGGCGCATGTGCCCAACACTTAGAAAAATTTCAGGATTTCTCCCTGAACTTGGGTTTCCGGCGAGGAAATCCCTTTCTGACGAGGGATTCCGGCGAGGGAATCCACTCCGGCCAAGGCATCCGACGAGGGGCAATGGAGCAGGCACATGTGATGCTTGCATCATTCTGAGGTCGGAAGAAGATGATTTCTCCCTCTGAACAGGAAGTGACCTTGCTATTTATAGGAAGGTAATCGGGTTCGGGTCTGGCCCGGCTCATGTACTGGGAAGGCCGGCGCATGTGGCAAAAAACCAGGCTCATGTGGTGGGTAGAATCCGGGCGCATGTGCAGGATCCGGGCGCATGTCCTTTTCCGGCGCATTTCCCGGCGCTTTTCGAAAAAGTGTTCAGGATAACTTCCTTTCATCAATAGGGTGCAGGCACATGTGCTGGGAGGCCAGGCGCATGTCCTTTGCCGGCGCTTTCCCACTACTTGGCTAGATTTTCAGGATTTCAGCACTTAGAAAATTTCAGGATTTCAGCTTCGACGGGGACCTCCAAAGGACAGCTACCTTTTCTAGACATGCAGTCACTGTCGCCAAGCCACTTCTAGGCTAGGATTGATCTCTTGAATGAACGGGGTGGGATGTGGAAGTCCAGATGTTGCCAATTTTGGTACTTCCTTCCTAATTTGGAGCCTCCGGGTCGGCTTGTCGTATGGAATGTCGTTCCGGGGAGAGCGCGCATGGAAATACGCACCGTAATGACTTCAAACTTGCTATTTAAGGGTTTTGGGGCGCTCTGGATCATTTGGCAGTGAAGTGCATGTCCAGTTCTGCTCTTAAATGGTAGCTATAGGCTTACGGACCCTTTTTGGTCAGCTCTAGGTAGGGATGAAACACATTTTGAGGTGCGCAGGTAAAAATATACACCGGATGACTTCAAAACTTGCAGGTTAGGTGTTTTAGGACATTTCAGATCATTTAAAGGTGAAGCGCATGTCCAGTTTCGCTCTGAAATGGTAGCTGTAGGCTTACAGACCCTTTTTGGTCAGCTCCAAGCAGGGACGAAATACATTTCGAGGTGCGCAGCTAAAAATATGCACCGGATGACTTCCAAACTTTCAAGTTAGGGGTTTTGGGACATTCCGGATCATTTGGGAGTGAAGAGCAGGTCCAGTTCTGCTCTAAAATGTTGTTTACGAATTTTAGTCACTATCAAGCGATTAGGGTTGTGCTGGTGTTTGCAAGGCTTTCCCAACCTCAAAACTGATCCAAATCATTTTCAATGGACTACGGGATGTTGCTTTACAATGGGTGCAAATTTGAGCCCTAACAAAGGGCAAGGAAGACCTGCAAGAATATGAAGTAACTGATTAGCTTTTGTAATTACAAGGCTTATCTACTGTATTCTACTCCATTTCATTCTCCATTTCTATCCTTACTTATTACATTCTCTCTTAGGGAGTTTACATTTCTCATATTTATGTAAAGGAAAGTAACAGGTTGACTGTTAGGGGTAATATTTCTTCAGAAACCGGCCATTAATTACAAAACCGGCTCCGCCACCGTCGAAATTCACTAAATGGTAGGCCCTGTTGGAGTAGACTTCTTCTATGATGCATATCGGGTCCCACTTAGGGTCGAACTTGCTCTTTGTAGTGTGCGCGGCTGTCGCTCGCTTCATTACGAGTACCAAGTCACCCTTCTTGAAGGATTTACCCCTGACTCGCTTGTCATATGCTGTTGAGATATGCGTGCCATTATCGAAGCCCGTTGGCAAACAGGGTTAGAAAGAATAAGAGACGGTAGTAAAAGAAGTTTTAGAAGTGCTACCAAATCAACTTACTGAGTCGTTCGGGCAAACGTCCTCCTATTATCCCACAACTCATCGTTACGAACTAGAACTTAAACCGTGTGTCGAACAGCTAGTGTCGTAAATCTTTCCCGTACGGTAATAGGCACTGCTAGGCTAGCCGTTATGGTACAGATATCTACATGCGCAAGGCCTACTTTGGGAGGTGAACAAATCGAAAGTGCAAGAAGTCCCGGTGTCGGAGTCGGGTGAATCTCTTCATTAGACAACGGCGGTCATACATGACCACGGGAACTCTCCTTCTCCCCGATTACCCCGGATAGTGTAGGTATGGGGTCCGGCGTTTTCCGGTTCTGTAGTGACTGACTACGTTAAGAAGACCTCCGTGTACATACTACAGCCGTACATAAACTGTGACTACCGTAAAAGACTGCATCAGGTAGCGTAGAAAGTGGTTGGTGGGCCAATAATAGCCCATGTGCGGCACTCGATGATGTAGGGTCCCGGCCGCCTTGATGGGCACCACATTCTCCTCCGTGCGCCTCTCTCAGCATATCATGAACTTCTTCCCGGGCCAAGCATCTTGACAGCATTCTGTCGCTGGAGCGTCGATACAATACTTCTTCTAAAAGGACGAACGAGCTGGCACGCCTTTTGACTTGAGTGCGCATTTGTGGATCCTCGGGTAAGAACCCATACTTCAACTAATCGGAGAATGGTCGTCTCCAATCTTCTTCTTCTGTGATCTCAAAGCAATGTACGGGGCTTGCACTCGTGACATTCTCGGCTGCTGTGAGGGATGGCAATATTCTCCTTTCTTCTATGGTGACTTAAAGTGGGCTGCCCCCTGGGTGCGCGAGAGCCGCGGCCAGGTTAGCTAATGCGTCTGCTTGAGAATTTTCATCTCTTGGGACGTGCGACACTGTACTTTCCCAGAAATGATCAAATACGGCTCGTGCCTGATGGCAAAGGGATGAGAGCACTGGCTTGCAGACTTCATATTCTGTCGTGAGCTGTCCCACAACTAACCGAGAATCACCGTATACCTGTAGTGATCGAATTTGCATGTCTCGTGCCAACTGTAACCCAACGATGAGGGCTTGATACTCTGCCTCGTTGTTTGTGCACGACGGCACTATTGTGAATGAGTAGGGTAACAAGTCGACTTAAGGACTGATGAAGATCACACCGACTCCTGATCCTGCAGCTCTGGAGGCTCCGTCGAAATACATCCGCCACTTCCTCGTGACCCTTACCATCATGGCCTGGTCGTCAGGCAGATCACATTCCATTTTCATGTCATCCGGTATCGGGTGGGCTGCTAGAAAATTGGTTATCGCCTGCCATTTAACAGCTCGAGAGAACAGATACGTAATGTCGAACTCGGATAGTAGTAGGGCCCATTTGGCTAATCACCCGGACAACATAGGTCGGTTCATCCGGAACTTGATAGGATCTGCTATGGAGATCAATGTAATTTGGTATGACAGACAGTAATGCCTCAACTTCTTCACAGTGAATATCAAGGCCAGGCATATCTTCTCAATCGGTGAGTAATTAAGCTCAGCGCCGACGAGCGTGCGGCTCAAATAATACAGAGCATTCTCTTTCCCTTCTTCATTCTTCTGGGCGAGCAGTGCCCCCAGTGAGTTCTCTCCCACTGCTACATATAGTATCAGAGGCTTTCCCTCGATTGGCGCTGCAAGAACTGGAGCTTTCCGAGTAACTCTTTGAGGGAATCAAAGGCTTTCTAGCATGCTTCGTCCCACTCGAAGCGGATGTCTTTCTTGTTCAGCTGAGAGAAAGGCTGACAGCGATCTGACAGGTTCGAGATGAACCGCCGCAAGTAAGCGACTCTCCCTTGGAAGCTCTTCAGCTCTTTTAAATTCTTCAAAGGAGGCATTTCTCGGATCGCCTTGATCTTCACGGGGTCAATCTCGATTCCCCGATGCCTGATCACAAAGCCAATGAATTTTTGGGAGGACACCCCAAAGGCGCACTTCAACGGGTTCATGCGGAGGCTCTTCTTCCTTAACCTCTGAAATACTAGCTTCAAATGTTCACGATGCTGCTAGTGTCCGTCAGACCTCACTACCAGGTCATCGACATAGCATTCCACATGCTTGTGCATCATGTCTTGAAAGATTACCGGCATCGCTCTTTGATACGTGGCGCTTGCATTTTTCAGCCCAAATGGCATCACCCGATAACAGAATATCTCGAGAGACGTGCAGAAGGCAATGGACTCTTCATCTTCTGGAGCCATTCGGATCTGATTATACCCTGAGTAGCCGTCCAAAAAGGACATCGTTGTATATGCTGATGTGCTATCGATCAGGAGCTCCGGGATGGGTAGAGGAAAGTCATCTTTGGGACAAGCCTCATTCAGGTTGCAGAAATCAACGCACACCCAGATCTAGCCGCTCTTCTTCTTTACAGGTACTATGTTCGAGATCCATTTGGGATACTGAACTTCCCTGATAAACCCGGCCTGAAGCAGCTTCTTCACCTCTTCTTCTATCTTCGGGACAATGTCGGGATGGAAGTGCCTCTGTGGCTGTTTAGCTGATCTCTTCTCCTTCGCGATATTCAACCTGTGCATCGCGATTGCCGGGTTCAGTCCTGGCATTTCAGAATAGGTCCATGCGAACACAGTCTCTGTTCTCTTTCAGGAGTTGAATGTAGCTCTCCCTCTCTTCTTCTGGAATGTTCTTACTGATATAAGTATTCCTCAGATCTTCGGTGATCCCTAGATTGACTTCTTGTAGCTCATCTATGGTGGGTTGACCCCCATCTTCGATCTGCTTTGGCGCGGCACTCAACTGTATGACTTCATTCGGTCCAGCGGGCCTCACCTCTTCCACGGGACTAATTGTCACCATGTTAATATGCCTGATCTCACATCCTGCCCCTAGGGCTTCTTTTCCTCTGTATACCTTCGTCTTTACTTCGAAGGGTGCTAGCATGCCTTTCCAAGCTGGTGGTTATGAACAGATGAACCCCATGTTCCTCATGATGTTTCTACTGGCCTTGCTATATCTTTCTTCTTCAATGGGCAGTGTCTCTACCGGCGTTCTCTTCAATCTGCAACGGGTTGCGGAGTCCAGCCTGAAACCTTATCTCATGCCTGGCTCCCATTGTCGGCGGCACGCAGAACTGGCTCAGAGCTTTAGCGAAAGGACGAGTCCTCTCAACCTTTGGCACCAGCATATTGAAGCTGGACTGTAACACGCTCATCTGTTGGCTTGTCGTCTGTTTCAACACTGACTGCCCTTCCTTCCGGAGGTGCTTCGGGATCAGGTAAAACTTCTTCCTTTACAATGGATTTCCTCCGTGAGCCCTTGTCGCTTCAGCGACCACTAGTGGAGCTTCCTTCGTTTGTCTTAGATTCTCGCCCTAGGGTTCTCCCCCTGTGCCACCTCTGTCGGTTCGCTGACTTTTCTGGCGGTCTTAGTTCCATCGCTCTCCTGATAGTATTGCGCATCTGTTAGGAAGGATTCAGTGACGGAGTACGGCCTCGGGTCTGCCGCCACTCTATTCTGGACGCCATCCCTATTATACTTGAAGCATTGATGGTATGTCAAGGGAATTATACCGTATTGATGAAGCCACGGTCGCCCTAAAAAGATATTGTATGTCGTCATCGCATCGATTACCTGACAGGTGACTTTAGTACTCAATTCTTCTATCTCCAGCATGACAGTAATGGACCCTAGGACACGCTGGTAGTCCTAATTGAACCCTTGGATAACCATGGTGCTTGGGCGAAGTGCTGTCTGTCTGAAACCCAACTGCTACAATGTCTTTAGAGACATAAAATTCACAGCGGATCCGTTGTCTAGCATGCACCTTCGGACCTCTATGTCTCGTATGACACCTGTCACCATCAACGGGCGATTGTGGTCTGTCAAACTAATCGTTCTGTCTTCTTCGGAGAATGTGATCATGGACGATCGGTCAATCTGCATGACCTATTCTACTGGTCGATCCTCAGTTCCCGTTATCTTCATTTCTTCCATTTCTGACTTGATCTCTGCCATCATGACCTCACGGGCTTCTTGATCGAGTAATGTATTGAGCAACATTTCTCGATATTTCTTTGAAAGGCACAGGGCATCGTAGATGCTGAGTTGGGCCAGAACCTTTTTCAGATGAGACACCACATCATAAATCACCGATGCCTTATCTAGAGTGTGATCTCGTTAGTCAGCTGCTGGCTCATTGACTGCTTCTGCCGGTTCTTTTTCTCGAGGTGTCCCTGATGGCTCACCTATGACTACGTGCGTTCTTCTAGGGTCTGGTCGCCTCAGGAATTCTCTCTATACGACCTGCTTTCCTGACTGCAGAGCCACTACATTGACTTCTCCTTTCTCTAGGACTTAGTCCTTGTCACTGGCCCCTAGCTGAGCGACCACCGAGACCATGGCGCACTGAACGGTCTGCACACATGGCTGTTATTGTCCAATATTTCTTCTTCTCATTCTATTCTTCATCTTCCTCTCTTTCTCTAAGAGTCTTCTCTTGTTCTCTAGCCTCTTCTTGCTACTCACAAGTGTCCATGGCTCTTCCAGTTCTGGGAATGGATTCGCTGTTGGAATTTGAACTGGCACAGGGAGAGCAGACACCACTGTCGCACTGTTCCGGCTTGCCTCTTCTGCCTTCATATTGATGGTGTCATCATTGATCATCCGTTGGATCTTTCCTTTTAAGACGAAGCAGTCTTCAGTCTTGTGGCTGGTCACACGATGAAACCTGCAGTAGCTGGGATGATCAACCATCTTCGCTTCCTCTGGGCATGTGCATTCTGACAGTCTTATCAACATTTCTTCGACCAGTTATTCCATGATCGGAACCAAATCTTCCATGTCGAAGGTATAAGGTCCATTTGCTCGATTACGCTCTTCTACAGTGAGATGTCGCGGCCTCTGAAAACTCTTACCTTTGTCTTGAGTCGCGGTCACTGGCCTGGCCTTGACTCTACGCTCGGTGTTTGGGCGTTTCCTGTCATTCGAAGCCTTTCCTTTGTCGACATAGTTAGATGTTATCATCCTTCCGGCTTCTCTCCTAGGCTTCTCTACTTTGAACTACGCTCTAAACGCGGCTCCTTCCACCAGGTGGGCTTTCGTAGCTAGGTCTCGATATGTTGAGAAGTTGTGTCCAGATAAGCCAAATGAAATCATCACGTCCATGGCCTGCATGCACATCTTGACCTGGTCAGATTTGCTCGGCAGTTCCCGGCACTGTGCTGCTATAGTCCCCCACCTGTCGATAACTTCTCGACTGACTCTCCCTGCCTTTGACAAACCAAGGCGAAATCTGTCAGCGAGACTTCTCGCTCAGTAGAGAAGAATTTGGAGATGAATAGGTCCTGCATCTGCTCCCAGGATTTGACTGACCTTGTGGGCAGTGACATGTAACACTGGAATGCCTTGCTCGTGAGCGTCGAGCCAAACAATCTGGGACAGTACTAGGGAATTGTCGACAGGTTGCCCATCATTGTCATAAATTGAGCCATGTGTTCCTCTGGCGATCCTTTGCCATCGAATCTGGGGAAGTCCGGACGCTTGAAATTGTTGGGAAATGGGAGGTCGTCGACCTCGGGTAAGTACGACACCCGGTATACATATTTTCCACTCTTCTCCTTTTCTCTTTCCTGACGCATTAGGTCCTCAACTGTCTGGGACAATTCTTCTCTCGTGGCTTGAGACAGCAATGGTGGCACGCGTCCGAACACAACGTTTCTCTGGCGTGCTTGTGGTTCGGCGGCAGCTGGTTCTCCTGCTGCCCCCTGGTATTCCTCCACAGACTGTCGAGTAGGTACGGCTGGGCTTCTATTTGCCCCTTGGGCAACTAGAGCCAATAGTGCTTCTTTAATCTCTCTCATCTCTCTGGCCGTGTCCTTTTGGACCTGGATAATTTCATCTATCTGTTCTTGGATTGGAGGCAGCTCTGGGTATCGCTCACTCGCCTCTCCTTCGGTGACCTGCACCATCATTACTTGCGCCCGCTGCGGCCTCGTCTTGGTCACAGCGACTTCAGTAGGGGTTGTCTTCATCGTCGTCTTAGTCAACTATTGGGCAGCGGATCTGTTCGGTATTTTGGCTGACAGTGCTATCTTTGGTATTGCTGGGAAGTCGATAGTGGCGAAGGAGAACTCTGGCCTGGTTGACACGGTAGTTCTGTTGGCGTCGCGGGCGTCACTCCTGTAGACTGGCTTCCACTGTCTCTTTGTTCTGCCCTGTACCCTTGTCATCATTCCTGTTTCAGCTGGAATAACCTTCTTGTTCTTAGTCTTCTTGACGGTCTTGCGCTTCTGCACAATCTGCCATTCGGCTTCAGAGGTTCCTGCCAAATGGGGGAAGTAGAATCCTCCGGATGCTAAGAAGATCATTGTAGACGCCATTTGGTTGGTTATTTTCTCTCTCTCTCTCTCTCTCTCTCTCTCTCTCTCTCTCTCTCTCTCTCTCTCTGCACAGTCATACACGCATTAGAATATTCCGAGCGCTTGGAAAAGAGAGGGGACTCGACCTTACCAATCGCGATACGGTTCGACAATGGATAGATAGAAACATATAAGTACGAACTATATGCATGCTATGCGAAGCTTCAAAATTCTTTTGCCTTAAAGATGAAGGGAAGAACGTTCCCGTTGAGAGTCGCCAGTTTGGCGCCCGTGAAGGCACCGAACATTTCTCCTTGCGGTAGCCTTTCTCATGTACACATCAATGTCTACAAATGATTTA